>OZ035956.1:27302088-27955658 GCA_964034955.1 Orchesella flavescens | reverse complement strand
ATTGTAAATCGCAAAAGAGCTAGGGCGGATCCTGGTCCGCATGTGTTCTATAGAGATGTGTTAGCTGGCGTTGCTCCCATGAATGAAATTCGGCAACTTAAAGGAAACACCCTATTACAAAACTCCGCGGAGTCGACTGGAGGACTCCAGACTCAGTAGACCAAATACTATTGGAGGAAGTCGCAAAAGTCAACCTTAATTTATGGTCGGGAATTTTTCGAATTATACTTAAATTATTCGTCCGACGTAGTCAGGCGTGGTACCATCCGACTCAACTCCTGCTTTCTAGTATGGCATTTCTTTTAGAATTCCAAATTTCATTGATGGGGGCCACTCTATAAAGGTCGTCTCTATGGAACCAATGTAGACCAGGATCCGCCCTAGCTCTTTTGCGATTCAAGTCTACGGAGTCGAGAATCCTCCAGTCGACCCCTCTCGAGATTTTCTTACAATTCCAAATTACATTCATGGGGCGCCGCCACTGAAGTCGTTTGTTGGACCTTCGTTGGTCGAGATCGACTTTTGCGATTTGCTCCAAAAGTATTTGGTCAACTGAGTCGGGAGTGGTACCAATCGACTTCTCTCGTCATTTCTGATAGGGTATTTCTTTTCAATTTTCAAATTTCATCAATGGAACCAATTCTCCCATAAAGCCCCATGTTAGACATTCGGACTTTTGCGATTTGCTCCAAAAGTATTTGGCACATTGAGTGGGGAGTGGTACCAATCGGCTTCTGTCGTCATTTCTGATAGGGTATTTCTTTTAAATTTTCAAATTTCATCAAGGGGACCAATTCTCCCATAAGGCCCCATGTTAGACATTCGGACTTTTGCGATTTGCTCCAAAAGTATTTGGCACATTGAGTGGGGAGTGGTACCAATCGGCTTCTGTCGTCATTTCTGATAGGGTATTTCTTTTAAATTTTCAAATTTCATCAATGGGACCAATTCTCCCATAAGGCCCCATGTTAGACATTCGGACTTTTGCGATTTGCTCCAAAAGTATTTGGTCAACTGAGTCGGGAGTGGTACCAATCGACTTCTCTCGTCATTTCTGATAGGGTATTTCTTTTCAATTTTCAAATTTCATCAATGGAACCAATTCTCCCATAAAGCCCCATGTTAGACATTCGGACTTTTGCGATTTGCTCCAAAAGTATTTGGCACATTGAGTGGGGAGTGGTACCAATCGGCTTCTGTCGTCATTTCTGATAGGGTATTTCTTTTAAATTTTCAAATTTCATCAAGGGGACCAATTCTCCCATAAGGCCCCATGTTAGACCTGGGGCGCCAGTCTTCTTTTGCGGATATCTCAAGAAGTATACCACGTATTGCGGTTCTGGTTGCACGACTGTGATGCTTGAGTGATGTTTAAACATGTTTGAATGAAAAATATAGTTAACGGACAAAAAACCTTTACACTCAAATATCTCGGGAATTACTCAACCGATTTCGATACGTTTTTTTGTAATGTGTTTATTTTAGTGTAATCTATCACTTTGTTCACTCAAATGTTGAATTTTATATAAAATGGCGTTGGCGCCAACTTTGAAAATTTTTAACGGTCAATTTTTTATTTTTTATTTATTGATTCCTTAGTTACATAAAAATTGGTTCCTACACCCGGAAGGAAATTTAATGAAGAAAAAAATTCGAACTATTGAAATTTGAAATTTCCCACCTAAAATTCGAATTTTGAAAAATCCTTCAAATACCCTATGGGGAATCAGGTAAATAAGCCCCATACCAAATTTCAGGTCAATCGGTCAATATGCGTTGGAGTAAATCGCGATTCGTGGTCCGAATTTCAGGTAGCCCCAGTTCGGTTATCTCAACATACCCCGACTAGAAAAAAAATACGCATCTAATATTTTTTCAAGGTCTTTCGATATAGCATATAAAAAGTTAGAAAAAAAATCATGATGTTTTTCCGATTCCTATAACTGCCGTTGTTACTCAAGTATATATCTATATTCATGTATGTATATTTTACTTTCTTCTTCGAAATTACTATTACTCCATGCAACACCGTATCTTTTCTGCAATCATGCGTATAATACTTAAAAATTAGGTTCCGGTTAGACAAAATATATATAGGAACAAGGGAATTTGTATAATTATACGTTTCGCATAGCTATAAAAGTAAGTGAAAGTTAAAGGAAGGTGGTTTGAGCACCTTGAACAATAAAAAACCACTCAGCCTTTCCAACTCTTTCACAATGAGTTTTTCTCTGAAAGTTGTGAGGACAAAGATTAATATATGGAGAATTAGGGAAGGCACTTTCTTTTCGGAATGTAACGTACTTAGAACCTAAATTATGGATATTATAATTCACGTAATAATACCTCTTGGTATCCACAAGAAAGTTGGAAGAAAAAAGAAATCGAAGTGGTATATTCAATGGGACAACTAAAAAGAGAACGACAAGGTGATTCAATGAAAGTGAAAGCTTTTTTTCTATTCCGTCCACGTGGAATTCCAACTAATGTACGCAGAGTAGTAGACCCATGCATACGCATTATTATATCCAATTGCACAACAGACAGTCAGTGTAATAACAAATTCTCTTGGAACCGTCATAACATTTTTACTTACCTTTCTACTCCGCCCTCGCGTTCCTATTCTCATGGGGAAATGAGTAAAAGAGTACTACCTTGAGTAAATGAAAAAGCATGGAAGGAAGCAGATTGTGCGTATTAGGAGAAAAAAATGTGCGTAAGAAATAAGGAAGAATGATATTTGCATGGTCTCATTTTCATTTCTTTCTTGTCTTCCTTGTTGATGGGTTTGGCACCACACAACGCACATTGCAAGACGCAACTCGTATGAGTGTGGACTGCTGAGGTCCCTGATGTTGTTAGCAGAGAAGTTGCGTTGTTGCGGATATGTAAAAGGAGTCTTTCCTCTTTATTGCTTTTACTTTCATATACTGCTGAGCACCACCTAGCAATTTGAGTACCCCTTATATCTCAGACTTTCCATTCTTCTTATCATCTTCATAACTTGTGGAAAGTGGAATGCACGGACGGACGGAAGGAAGGAGAGTATACGAAAAAGTTTTCTTGCTTGATCTCTCACAAACGCATTATATACATACTTTGTGTACCTTGTGTAAATACTACGTTTGTGTGCGTTATTAGTAATGGGAAACGCAAGTGGGTGAAGTATTTTAAGGCTTTTTTTGCATCCTATTTTATTGCGAGTACTTTCAGCTTACGCACAAGAGGAATACGAATGGAAGGATGGATAATGTAATGTACGCGAGAAAATACTTGAGTACGATGCTTCGTGCATACGTACTCACGCATATTTTGAGAAAGCTTCTTTTATGAGGTCGAGGAAAAATTCTCTGTGGAAAAGAGGAGCAGTTTTAACATTAGATGTACGAAAAATTATGTTTGACGTTGTAAAATATTAGATGCAACTTTGTGTATGCAGTAAAAAGTGTTGTAATGTGTAGGAAGAAACTCCTTTGGGACAGTCTTTGAGTATATTCTACAGCTCACTTCTATAAATCATAAACTCCATTGTTAGTATGTGTTCTGAATGCTCAGGCAAAAGGCTACCTTCTTGGTTTAAATTTGCTTCTTGCTGCGTTTTTTAAGATTGTGAAGCAGGAAATATATCCTGATATCAGATGTACTTTGAATGCCACTATAATTCTCCTTCGTTTTCATCTTCAAGCGTTCAGACTGTAGCGGTTTTGACATTTATTACGGTAGTATTCACAAGAAAAAGTATAAGGGTTTTGTGCCCTCATGGCTCATCCTATATTTGTGGGGATTGCAGGAGAGGTGCGAATCATATGTACGTGTACGCAATATAATCAGGGACGTTCACGTGCTCTCTATATAACATTTTGCGAATGGCCTAGTTACGCCAAAGAAAAAGGAAAACACCCACCCTAACAAAGTTAGAGTCTGTAATGGAAGGATGGATTGGCAATGTCATCATGACACGATGTGTCTTAACATATTCTACTTTGTTTCCGAAACTACATCTTTTTCTCACTTACAAAGTTGCGGCTACTGTTCTTGATGATATGTGGCTCTTCTTTCTTTGGATTAGCTGTTGAATTTTCTACGGTTGAAACAAACTTATAGTTGGGAACTTGTCAAATATGAGTATGAGTATAGCTTACTCCAATTATGCATTAAAAAATTGAAGGAGTGTGTCACACAAGCTTTTTTGACAAATTGCTCGGTTTGACAGCACTTGACAATTATTAGTTTGCCAACTTCCCCCCGCCTGAGTTCTTAACTGCAAGCATAAGCCGCACGAAGTAAATTTTTTGAGTTTTAAAATTATATTTACATCATAAATCTTGACATAAAACACTTTAATGGCAGAGCTCACACTGGATGATTGGAATGGAATGGGGACAAGCTTTCGAATGATACTTGTTATGTAGTAAAAAGGATTTCACCAATATAAGAGAATATATTGAAAGTGAATAAAAAATAAAATTCATCTACATACGGATGAAAGTGGTAGTATATGAGGTCAGGCTTCCATAATATTGACTAATATTTTATCCACCGCCACTTTATATATAAATATATGTATATACGTATGTATTAATCTCAACATGAAAGAATTGGTTTTTTGCATATGAAAACATTTTATGCATGCATATGTGGGAGGAGAAGATGGCGTAAGGCCAAAATTTTGCTTCGTGGCAGATTTTTGGAGTCGTTATTTGTTTGATCCTAGGATTTTCAGAAAAGTCTCATAATTCAACTTTTCGGTGCTAAAGGGGAGAAAGAGAGAGAGAGAATCGAGTGAATACAGCAATAATTTTTCATGAACAAAAGATTCCGGCTCTCCTTGTAAAAGTGCTGTCTTAAGCAAAGAGGGAATCTCTGCCACTTAATAGATGCTTCCATTGTGTAATCCTACATGATATTATTATGCAGATGAGTAATAGGTGAAGCAACTAACTGGAAGTAATTTGTGAATACATTTACAAAAGCAATGTTTGAGGAGTTGAACTACGTAATGTATAAGTATTTCTAGTGTATGCATATGCATACTTAGATTGCTAGATTGCTTTGCTGTTTCGTAATCAAACTCGAAACTTTTTTTTATCGAGTTTTCTTCTTTGTATTCGAGATTGTTCGTATCTCCAAGTCCTGGAAAAACATACTGATCACATTGTACTCTACTGATGTAGGAGACAACGCAACACGTTTTCTGGAAAGTAATTCAACACGATTGATGATTTTCTACGAGAAAGCACGGATTTCACCACAGTATCTTGTAATGAAAATAAATAACCTGAAATTGCTTTCAGTTCAACCCGAGACATCCAAAATTCTGAAAATGAGGTTAGATACACATACCGTTTGGTTTAATAAAATTTCCTGGAAGGAATGATTTCCTAATTGTAAGGAAAACCTCCAAAGCTACTCAGCTTTCATTGCTTTCGTTTTGGATCAAATAACAAATTACGGCACGAGGTAAAAATTCGAAACTAAAGATCATTCAATTATTATTATTCGGATGCGTACAAAACCTCTTGCTCAATTATCTTCCCTAGAAAAATATAATGAGGGTTAACTTCTCAGAAAGATGGTGGTTCGGAAATCTTTACTTCGACAAAGTAAAGTAATATAATACTACGGACCCCGATTGGATACAGTTTTGTCTTGGTTAATGTTACAATCCAACCAAACGCTACCTTGGAGCTAGCTGTATAGTTTTTCATTGCATTGTGAATTGTAATTCGAGAAGAAAACTGTTTGATAATGATATAGAATTAAATTAGCTTTAGTTGAATAAAAGCAGGTCGACTGGTAGGGAAACGTTTCAACCAGGCCTGCACGGGTAATTTGGCAGTGATGGCAATGGCATCATATCATTTACATTGCCTATTCAAGTATATATGTGTATACTACGTGTATACCTTGACCCTTCTCAGTTAAACTCACAGGTAGAGAACGAGCAGTTGTTAGCTAATCGACAGTGTGTAGATGGTTACAGCGATAATGTTCCTGAAACATGGTTGGGTGCTCCCATAAAGAGATGAAAGAATTGTGTGCTTAGTAGTTTGCCTTTCAGCACAAGAACAATCTACGCCAGTCTTTCCTGGCTTAGCTGTATATTTACTCAGGTCGCATCTCGTTTAATTCGATAATGGAAAATTCTATAATAGGATGGTAGATAGGATTTCTTACTTGCTTAGCAATTTCCTTGAATGCATAAATTACTTTATTACTCGCATTAGATGGCGAAAAAGCGGGTTTGATAGAAGATAAAATGCAGTGTGTATTTAAGTAACAAACACCAAGCTTGTTGCCCAAACACGCCTTCATTCTATCAAGTTACCCTTTTGCCTTTATTAAACTATACAATGTGCATATTACAAAATCTACTTTTGTCCATAATTTTTTTTTGTATAATGAAAGAAATTTCGCGAAATCTGAAACCTCCTACAACGCCATCAATTTAAATGTACAGCATGCGATAGTAATTTTTCTATAAGATTGAAATCAGAGTAGTTGGATGGGAAGGTCTGAAAAAAACAGTATTGCCAGATACCAGAGAGTGAACCACTGCTTGATTTAGCTCGTATAACATAATACAATAATAGTTAATGACAATGACTAATGACAAAGTATAAGAATCGAATATCAAAAAAGTCGTCCTGCTTGTGAGAATATAAGATAAGAATTGTATTCTTTGTTTACTTTACGTAACTTTTTGTGAAGTACATACTTTAAGAAAATTGAAGGAGGACATCATCTTATCATGTAACTTTCTTTTTTACCCCAATCTTTCTCAGCTCGTAGTCGTATTACGTCTGAAGCTTCAACTAATTTTGTTTTTTGTTACTTGTTACAAGCAGACTAAGACTTGTGAGAGTTTTTTTTTTCTAAAAAGGAAAAATATCCAATTACAGTGAGCACATATAGCTTTCTATAAAAATGAACTTTTTGTTAAGTGCTCTCATTCCTTCACATTCAATGATAGAGAAAGTAAGAATAAGTCTCCAGCTTTAAATCTATATATACTTCCGTACTCTTGAAGCAAGATGATCTTCTTTTCGAAAGGGATGCGGACAATTTTACCAAGCTGGGACTTATGTTTCTCATTTACGAGCCGAATTTCCAGTTTTTGTTGTGAAAACTCCGGTTCTGTTGTTTCAATAAAATTGCGATGGATATGGTACACACACAGTATCATATAAACTACGCTAGAATAATGTTTCAGAATTGTAACGCTCTTTGGGAATTGACACGCCTGTATTTTTCAAAGAAAGAAGAAGATTCATAGTAGAATTACATTGTACGGACTTGGTTGCTCAATACTATTAACCTCGATGGAAGTTATTGACTGTTGGAGAAGTAAGAAGGAAAGGAAAAGTATAGTGTTTTGTTGCAGATGTCTACTTTAGTTTTGTTAGGTCAGGATACATTCTGTGCGTATGATATCAGTAGAGAACGACAGCTTGAGGGGCCTTTCTACTTTTATAAAAAGTATTAAATTCTGCCTTCAGTATTTATTGAGGCAGTAAAAATGTCAGGGAGGAACTGTCAAATTATAGAAACTGTTGCGCTTTTCTTTTGCAACTTTGTCCCTTAGTTTTCCATGAAATCTCAATTTACTATCTGTAACACATTGTCAGTCAGTTTTGAGAATTGAATGAACTTGTCTCTATAATCTTGAATTCCTTCCTCAGAACTTGGTTTTCTTTTTTTCGTTTTTATGCATGAAAACATTATCCCAATTTTGCTAGTCTTCCTTATTGTATATAGCATTTCCCTTCCTGTAAACTGTCGATCGTCATTCCTTTTAAAATTCGTATGATGTGAAACGAAAAGTTTTACACTTTGATGCTGATGAAAGGTTTTCCAGTTGATGATAATGTCATTTGCAGTCTTCCGACTTCCAGTTAACCTTCTATTATGCAAGATTAGATAGAAAGCAACACAACTTTTACGAATGGAATATGTGGGGAAAGTGTCACGCACGAGGACAGAATTACACAAATGTAGTAATACTTACAAGTTCAGAGACCAGACAAGAACATACAGGCTAGCAAGGGCAGTGAAATTGTTAAGGAGGGTTAACTGAGAATGAAGTGAAGAAATAGTTATTTTACATACAGCAAATACGACAATTTTCCTGTACGTGATCTCATATTATATAGAACCTCTCAAACGAAAGGAGCATTAAAGACTAACTGTAAAAGTATTACTTAAATTGACATGGCTAACACGAGGCGTATTACGTTTCTCTTGGGTGGCAACACTTTTTAAAAGTTTTCATTGGAAATGGAAAATCTTATTTGGCTCTGCAGGGAGCTTTCCATTTTCAAGAGTAGAGGAAAAATCAGTTGGAAAGTTTTTCTTGGAAAGTTACTCCTAGTCAGAATTTTAGATAAACATTAAGTGTGACAACTGTGTCGTCTGTCTATTTGGGGTACGACAATTTTTAAATACATTTTTAACTCTAACTTTTATATTCATCTCATAAGTAATCTAAAAAGATTACGTTTAAAGTCAGAATGGATATGAGATGATCAAAACGGTTTTATAGTCTAGAGTTTATGACACTTTAAACCATTTCCACGGAGAATAGAAATACGTATGTATACCTAAAATAAACCATTAATATTTCTAAAGATACGTAAGTACATCTTAGTTGTGAGTTTTGTCTTATAACCGTATCACAAGTTTGTAATTGCTTTCCATCTATCGAATGAAAATTGCGACTAAATGTTCTGCAATATTAGCTACATTTCATACACGACAGAATCGAAATTCACTCAGGGATCCTCAGCAAATCAACAACTGTCATGGGTTGTTAATATTTGAGTACCTTTCTTAAAGTTAAATAGGTACCATTACTTCTTAACTCCTATTTCTAAGAATCGGATATGATATTGTATTTATATGTCCTCTCGACCTCTGGAAGAGTCAAATATCCCAAATTGCTAACCTTTAATTCAGCGGGCCAACTATACACATACTTTTTCTCCATTCCATGATATAGATTACCTGATATATTGTACATACCTGTATTAGAGGAAAATAGGATGCCATACCTCATTTGCAACTATAAAGCTGATCTCCTTTCTGACTGGAATCACAGCGCCAATTCCTAGTCACAAATGATACAGGAAGTTCTCTGCGCTTTCTCAGGATTTTTTATCATAAATCAAGGGTGAGGTATTTGCATGAAGGAAAAGGGCGACATAAAAATGTATGATTTATGAATCGGTGACAGTGCAGATAATTCATGGCTGAAGGGCTCGTACATAAAACTGCACAGACATGAACAAAATTTCCCTGTGTAGTTCCCGACTGGAGCTGTAGAAGGTACTTAACATTCCCTCACATTTATCAAGAATATGACTATTAACCCATGAATCAAAGAAGTAACCTTTGTAGCACACTCTTTGATGAATTTTTAATCAAGCAAATACTTGACAAGATTGTGGAAACTTTTTAGTCATAGTCATAATCATAACCAAATGAGAAAGAATAGAGTGCAAGACAAAGGAAATGGGAACCATAATGCCAGAGAAAAGCTGAGTCATCATCATCAGCATTTTTCTAGGTTGAAAAGCTTTATGATGATGTTAATGGTGCTTCACTGTATGTGATCTTACTCTTTGTATGGTCCTCAATCCTCAGTCAGTAGCACTCACGTTTCATGCATGTAGTATTGAATGCTAATACCATTTGCCTTTCATTAAATTACTTTTATTTTGTTGAAAAGCTATTAATTCTTGTTGACCTCATTCATTCAAGTGGGTGGTCAATGTCTCAAATCTAAACATTAATTTATTCTAACGTTCTACCTGCAACCGGATTTATTTTGGGTTCTCTCTTCATTCAAACTCTTTTTGGTTGGCTATGTCCGTAACAAAAGTCAATATCAGTTCGTCCACTAGCAATGTAATTATTATATTGATGTGACGGTTTGAAGTTTGAACAATATTATACTGTTTTTGTTTTACCCTCGAACATTGTCCTTTATTCCTTCTAACAACAGTAACTTTCCATGAAAGATAACTCCACATGATTGGCTTGTGTTGTAAAGTAATTTCATGTTCATGATAAATTGGAAAGATTTGAATGAAGCCTTTCAGACGTTCTCAAACTTTGATTTGTTTTGAATCTAATTAAACCAGCTGCCAATCTAGTGTTTGCTACTACGATATTTGAATTAAAATTGTGTTTTAGGTCAGAAATATGAACTAAAAGTTCTAGAACTTCTAGACTAACGACGTTTTTAAAATAAACGAGTTTGAAGAATTAAAATTATTATTTTCGGGATACTCGGAAGTCATTTTGAAACAATTTATTCAATGAGTTTGAAGAAGTAGCAGAAGCAAGTAAATATAATACTTGCAAATTATCAACTTAGCTTCGATATTGTCAAGAAATCCAAGCCAAAATTTTAGAGTATTTAAAATAGAATTCAGATGAAACTCTGAAATATTATTTTCATTCATTCATAAGCCCTTCTTTATATGAATGCATCTTCCTGAAAAATGAATAGGTATTTGTTTACAAGACCCAACATTTGTGTAGTTATTCAATACATCGAAGAAAAACTTTTGCTGAAAAACACTGCTCTCGTGAGATTAACCTATATGAAGTATGAGTTCAATAAAGATTATGCAAAACAGAATGTCATCAACCCAATATTGGTAGAAAATTTCTTACCTTGCTATGGTTGTTCCGTTACAATTTATCGTATAGGTGTTCCCTAAAGAAAACCCATTTTTACTGACACAACCTTTTGGTTTTGTGTCACTTTCACTTCCGATGTATGTATGTCTTTCTTGCAAAAATTTAATGTTGGATTGAACTTGATAGCCGATTTGTTACAGTAATGATGTTTAAATTATATATGTATGTATGCACATGGCACTAACACTGGATAGTATGTCCCAAGTCTTTCCCCTTTTTCATAAAGTTGGCTGGCATTTAATATTCCAAAGTATACTTATCATCCTGCCCTTCTTCCATTTAGCCACATATGAAGCAGAATATTATTTCAATAGAAAGGGGTAAATTATACTCGTTGACTGGCAAAGTCGTTCAGGCTAAAATAGAGGAGAAGACAGTTTTGTGTGGCATTAATGGTTTCGTAGTGATAATGTTGAAGTATATAGTTTTCTACTCGAGTATTATATCCAACAACCACTTTTACTTTACAAGTTGAGCAGTTTTTCCAAAGTATGCATAGATATTATGAATGTTCTTATTTTGCATCGTTATTGCGAAAAGGAAAGAAAATTGTGGTTTCAGTAATATCTTGCGGTGGTATTATGTTTCCTAATCTCAACCTTCCTTCTGTTTTCTATCCTTCTCCCCTTTCTCTTAACAAATAAAGGTAAACATCCAGTGGGAAAGTAAACAATATTTAAATATTTATATAGGGATGGCAAGGGAAGTACTCAAATACCACAAAGGGGAGCGGGCATAAAGTAAATAATATCCAACAGGAAATTCTAATATACTTTTTCCGCGTACTTATGAGTTTGCCATTCATACAAATATCTTTATTTTTAAAGCATACATATATATGTACTTATGGATATAATACACGTAATCTTACCTGAGGACACAGACGGATTCTTTACCTTGAAGAAACGCATGCATCTGTCTACTACTCAAATTTTAAAAGGGGCAAAGTGAAAAAAAGCCCTGAAACAGTTTTGGTGTTTTGTGTAACGATGTAATAGTAATAATGTCGTGAATACTTTATATAGATGACTCTAGCACTTTTTTTTTTGAGCGAGAGAGTGTGCTCGAACATTTATGTTGGATTCACTGCATTCACCACAGCACAGCACGTAATGGATTTTGGCTATCTTGGAGAGAGAAAACTGATGTTTGGCTTTGCTTTTTCGCACTTAACAGCACAGTAAAAATATGCATAAAATGGAGTGGAAGAAACTCTTAGCATACTCTTTCCCAACACTTTTAAATATTAGGAAACCATGCTGCTTCCTCTGAAATGTGTGGAATCTTTAGGACATATTTACGATTCATTACTTTCCTTCAAGTCACACACAGTTGTATTTTATCTACATAAAATTCATAGCATACATGAATGAGTATTGGAGAAAGCATATCAGTATAAATGTCAAAATTCATGATGTTTACTGGTAACAGTGTGAAACATTTGCATCTTCATTACATATATTATTTTCTCTGGGGAACCGTAGTATTTTTCTCGCATATATGAAAAATGTTGAAAACAGGCTAGTTTATTACATTTCTGTGCTTATGTTGCATAAAAAAGATCGTAGGCGTTTCTTCCATACGCATGTACTTACGGAATAGTTGAGTTTAGAAGTTTAAAGTTTCATATTCAGTCTCGTATGATTTATGAGAGTTCAAAAATCGTAAAACTGGGAACCTGACGTTTTAGCGTTCGATCTTTCAAGCATGATAATGAAAATCAGATGATGAGTTACTTTGCAATATTTCTGGAGCGTGTTCAATGATCAAGTCAACTTGTTTTGCTTTTATGTTTTCTCAAAGTATTTATGCAAAACTATATTAGGCTCATTTCGGACATGATTTGTACCATCTAAAATGTCGTAGCTTATTAAATTTATTTTAGTAATATGCAAATTTAAAAAAAGAAGAAATAAATATTTGTGTATTTTGGATATGGTTTGTTATAGACGCTGTATAAGGCGAGGAGGCATCACAAAATGTTGGAACGCAGATCCAATCCAACAGGGTATCCAATGTCTACCATCGGGGAAAATGGGGAGTCTCAACCGTTATCACCTGACAAGTCAAAAGGAGAACTGGTTATGAAAAATGGCCCACGACAAAGTAACGGCACACTGCAATCATCGATTCGTGGAAAGTCAATTGGAAGAAATTCAATACGATCACCAAGGGATGAGTCAGCTCGACCTGCTTTGTTGAGTTCACCTGGGGAATCAAAAGTGGAAAACAATAAGGCAAATGGCAGTGTTGGAAACAACCAGCTTGTTCCAAGTCCTCACCACATTCAAGTACCAAACGATGGCGAGCAGTCAGGCTCAAATAGTAGACGCGCATCTGGTGAAAGTAGTGGAGAATTGAAGGAGAGCCATAATGGGATGCGAAGATTCACAAAAGGATTCATCCGCTTTCCTTCCATTCGAAGACCTTCCAATTCCAAAGGGAACAAGAGTTCCAAGAGGACAGATCGAACAACGAAAATGCTAATGGCTGTACTTGTACTTTTCCTCTTGACAGAATTCCCACAAGGAATCATGCACTTTCTTACCGGATGGTATGGACCGGTATTTTTTCGATGTTACTACAACACCTGGGCTGAAGTTTGGGATATGCTAGCCCTAATCAACAGTGCGGTCAATTTTATCCTCTACTGTTTCATGAGTAAGCAGTTTCGCACGCAGTTCCGACTCTCGTTCAATCTTCGCTGCTTTCACAAATACAAATTCATGGGAATGAGTACCTGTAACAACCAGGCCACCGTTTCCACAACTGTTTAAACCAAAAAGGTCACAATCTAGCAGCAGGCAACTATTCCGTTGAAAGTTTCATATGCACATATGAATTTATATGGTAAGGCACTTACTGTTGGTGTGATTATACTTCGATCACGCACAAATCACTAGAACCAAACCCATCTCTTTAGAGATTGCACAGAAAGTAAAGGTTAGTAGATGTATTGTATTGCAAAGGAAAAGGCGGGGGAAACGGAAATCTTTTCTGTAAATACATATAGGATGACATGCACCTGTGTGAAATTTTCCCTTCCCTTTGTTTCCTCAGGTGCGCTCTCCATTGCCCTTTAGCCTTTAGCAAATTATAGGACCAATTGAAGTCAAGCAACCCTTGTAAAGTCCATTTTCTATAGTAAAACATGGTGAAACTTGTAGTACCGTATATTAATGCGTAAGTACGCTCGAACAAAAAAAATGAGTCTGGAACCACTTTTTCCATCATGGCATACTTTCTTTTTAAAAAAAAAACAAGTCTTTTAATGGCTTTCATAATGTTTTTGTGGAATGGATTTCCAAAGCAGTTGCAACAACGTAAAAAAGCACGAACTGGGGAAATTTGTAGTTAGTGGGCGGTAGAAAAAATAAGAAATAAAACTTTGGGCACGAAAGAATAAAAACCAAAGGTCTTTGGTAACCCCTGTAGTGATTCTAATTATTATCTTCGTATGTTCATGGGGCAAACAATATCGTGCAACGAATTTACAAGTATTAAGTAGTACTAGTAGTAGTAACATGTATGTATATTAGGTATGCAAATCTACTGGGTTAACAAAGGTAAATGATATTACATATAATTACATGACTGGTTGATGTGTTAAGTTAGTGTAGATTTATGTGCGTCCTGAAGTCTCATCTATCTTGTGGTCAATTTTATGCCCTGTTGTTTTATCAACTATTTTATCACATTCATGTGTGAATATCACGTACATTTTTAGACATGCCATTTTTTGTTATCATGTATAGAAATCTGGAGATGACTTTGTAGCGAATAGGGAACACGTGTATAGATGATAGAGATAAGCAGAATAATAGTATTTAATGGTATTGTGTTGCGTGTGCAAACTTTTTTTCGTGTCCGTAGACATCTATACAAGATATCTAGAGTATTTTTAATGTTACCAAACGATAAATCATCCTTCAAGACTTGTGACAGTATACGTGTAATACATTGTTTATAATTCCTATTTATCGTCAACAGAAAACATACATATTTGACTTGCGTATGTAAATGTACATATATAATTTTAGAGGCATGTTGAGTGGAGATATCCTTTTAAAATAATATTTTATCACTATTTTTTACAAGTTTTCGCTCAGTATATGGATGAATGAATGTATTTATGTGTTGAGTACCTTGTCTTGTACTGTTATTCTGTTTTGTTAGAGTGTCAGATCCTAATCATCATTTCAAGGGTTGAGTAATGCAGGCTTTGTGTATGCATAAGTGGAATGTTTGAAAAGGACTTGGGCATGCCCTGTTCTTATTGTTAGTATTTCCTTTCGTCAAGCCCCATTAGACATGTGTAACGGGAAATAAACAATTCAATGTGATTCTAAAGATGGGAAATAACAGTTATACTATAGTATCAACCATATTTTGTGTAAACGATGATATACATCGATATATAAAAAAAAGTATCGTAAATTGTAAATATCGTGTGTGGCATTGGGTACTGATCATATAAAGAATAGGGATATTCAGATGTGTTTTCAATTTTCAAGTGGATTCTCGATCCATTTTCTACAAATATCTTTGCATTCAAAAGTCATCCAGTAGAGTTGGAACCCAGCTAGGTATGAGATTTATCTCCTATTACTTTTCACATTGGATATACAGCGCTTGGCATATATTTGTATGTATACATAGGAAAAGTTTGTTGATCTAAGGAAAAATTGGTTATAATTTGGATAAAGCACAGAGCTAAGGGGATAACTTATAGATATGTATATTTGGAAGGAATTCATATTTTTCTTAGTTGTAAGATTCGCTGGGGCATACGGAGTTATATTATTTGTGCCTCCATTACGCTACGCTCACACAAGTATCATTCTGAGTTCTACCAGCTCGGATAGGCAATTCCTGGTTTCCGGTCGGCCGACTGCATGTTTTATGTAAAGTGAGGTAAATAAATCTCTGGCAAAATCGTTCAAAAGGCACTTCACTTTACGACAAATAGGAACTTTCAAAGAACTACCACGTCTCGAAAAAAGGAGACTAGTTGAAGCACAAGAAAACACGTATGTTCGCTCTTTTGGAGAACTACACTTCAGGTTTGGAAATAATAATCAAAAAAATAATATTTATTATTTTTCTTTTATTCAACCGAGTAAGTTCTGATAAGTTTGGGAGGAAAATCAATAGTTGTTTTCAATGGTGTTTTGACCCCGTGTTTTCAAAAACACAGCTTTTATTATAATTTATTGTGAGGGCTTCCTTTTGCGTTCATTTTACGCAGGCAGAGGTTACTACTCTTACTCTTCATTCTTCCTGTCATTTTTCATCCATAAAAAATACACTCGCTCTCCGCACACTGCATTAAAAATGTTTCGAGACATGAGCCATAATTTTTCAGATTGTATTATGAAATGGTGTGTCGTGCCAAAAGTGTTTATGAATCGAAACGCCCATGTAGTTAGAAACACCAGAGGATACATCCGGAACTGTGTTACACGAAGAAAAAGTCATGATCATGACTACTATGACTCAACCCTTTTTATGAGTTTTCTTTGTAGAAACGGTATGTAATAAATAATAACTTTTTTCTTCATATTTTAGATTACCAATTTACTTTTTCACAATGAGCGGCAGACTCACATTGCATGTCAAACGATATTTCTGGAGAAAGCAAATTTGTTTATACAATCGAAACATGACATTCCAATGAATACATATTCATGCATATCTTCAGAACGGTTAAGTAGATCAGAAAATTTGGATGGTTGTTTAATGATTATTTGAAGAGGGTCTCAGACGTCGGATATGTTGACGTATAGGCTGTACCTGGTGATTCGTTGTTTTCTGGAAAGGACGGATATAATAACATAACAAATATGTATGTGCTACTCGTGTTTGCCGGAAAAGTTAACAGTTATTTTATTGTATCGTATCGTAATGTACTATATCAAGTTAAACAATGCATAATATTTCCCTCCGAACGGTTTAAGAACAAAATCATGTACTAGTCAGCTATTTAACCACGTACGTAGAGATAAGTTTCTCTTCAATTCATAATGTAGCGTTATATATATTATGTAAGTTCTATATATACTAGATTTTATTAGATTTGAAATTGGTGTATGTAGATACTAGATAGTATTATACTGTTAGGAAAGTTTCCAATTTATAAACATAGGTGTGTCTGCAGATTCTGAATTAAGCACTGACCTATTATAGCATATAGCGCATTTATTTCATATTAAATCTTCGTAATCACTTTAATATCCATGTTATACATTATCAGCGATTCCTTCCAGCATAGAACATGCTATCAAAATAGCAAAGGCAAGTAAAATTTGATGTGCCAAAAATATAGCATATTTTATTAAAGAGGAAAATGTAATGTACTTTTACTGTCGATACTGCCGACACCACCAGTATAGTATAGTTCATGCTTCTAGTCTACAAATGACGCGTGTAAATCAAATTTGCATGGATTTTGATAAGCTAGAATGACACCGTCAGAGTAGAAAATTGCATAAATGTAAGTCCTAAAGCTGTGACAACATGTCTGTTCAAGTGTTCATGGTTGATAGTGCATAAGCCTAAATGTTGTGTAGCAAGTAGTAAATACTGCTTCACAACAAAGCATATAATGTCCTGTTGTTTGCAACTGGCTATCGTTTCTAACTTACTCGTGCATTTGTCTCATTCCTTGAAGAAAACTTTTAGCCTTCAGCATTAATAGGAAGCTCAAGTGTTATTAACATGATATATTATTATTTATGATATGATATGACTTGCAATATTCATTGGCAATGGCAAGAATTGCATAATAAAAATTTCCCATGATCCTATTTAATTAGCTGTAAAAGTAAAAAGCATTTTTACATAGGTCGTTTCATAAAATTGGGGGTTACCTGTGGAAAAGTAGTTCTACTTCTAGATTGGAAAATAATATTCTTTCAACTCTTTATGCCCAGTCATCCGAAGTGTTATATACATACATGAACGATTATTTTATGGTACATTTAACATTACACTTCTGTGGGTGCTCCTGCAGAAGGTGAAATGCAATTTACATGTTAGGAGCGTTTCTTATTAGTGAGAGTGACATATGTCATGTGTGTTAGCAGACTTGCTATGCAAATAGCAATAATGGTGGCATTGGCATCATGCACTACATCAAATTACACGGTGTATTACATACACGCACGTGAATCTTAATTGCCGTGTTATTTCCACATCACCACGACACGCTTGCCACTGAGCTCAAGTTATTTTGATAATTTCAGTCATTCATAATTTTGAGTAAATGGATCTCATACCAACCTTGCTTGCATAATGAATATTTTATAAATTAAAAGCTAGAGAAGTACCAAGTACTTATTTATTATTTTCCAGAAGATTCTTATTAAATGCAGTCGAAAAAAGTTCACTTTGTGATGTGTGAACTTGAATAGTTTTAACTCAAAACGAGTAGTATAAAATAACGGAAATGAAATACTAAAGAGCACAAGGACATAACCTGCAAATAACTATTTATTATTTGTTGTTAAAAATATTCCAAGTCATCGTTGATTCTTATGACCTTTGATAGTCTTTCTTTGAGCTACAAAATTTATCAGAGCTGTCATTACTACATGAAAGTCAGTTAGTACCAGCAATCACTAAAACAGGTTACTTTCACAAACAAACGACTGAAGACCAAACAGAGAAAATATGAAAGTGGGAACAAATGATGGGAAGACGCGGCATGCATTTAAATTGCTGGTAATGGAATTATGTCGTGTTAATTAGAAACTTTTCGATTCGTTTACGAAGGAGACAGCCAATTAACTTGTTTACTTGTCCCTGTCTAGTTAGGGAGTCACCGTTATAACTTAATCAAGGCTGTTGTAATTTCCTGGCATATTCAATCCTATTGAGTCACATTTTATAACAGGTAGGCTTTCAAAGGCATAGGCTTGGGGAAAACCCCCGCTGGATGAATGAATGCTTTTGACCAGGCAATTTCCTAGGAATCATATCGCATCACTTCACACTTTGAAATTGCAATGCATGGTTCAATCAATATGCATCAACTTCCCCCAACTTTCTTCCCCTTTTTAATTCAATACGTATTTCTTTATGAAAGTTTAATCCAGCTAAAACTTATTTCCCCTATAAAACAATTTGGCTTTCACATAATTCACAAGTGGAGCGGCAAATATTGGAAAACTTGTGTAGTTTTTTTTCATCTTTTCAACAACTTGTGTATTTCTGTAGGGAAAAGTGGAACATGTCCAAAGTGCGAAAATATCATTGCTATCCTTAGATACAAACACATTGTAGTGCATGGTATACAAGCTACGAATTGGAATCTTGTTCATATGTAGCATCATATAATTGTGGCAAAATGTACTAGTAATGCAGTTGAAGAATCTAAGAAACTCATTCATATTGGATTGCACTACATTTATGTATATGTGTATGCACTGGAGATAGCATCAGCTACTTTATTAGTAAGGAAGGGCCAGCTATCCAATTTGGTAGTAGTGGAAAGGATATTTTGGTAGATGTGTCAGGCTTCACTTTATGTTAGTGATAAGATATTGTGAAGTCTGCTGTTGCTAGCAGTCAATAAAAGAGAAAGTTTTGTTATGTTATGGAACATAATATTGAAGAGGAGGCTCTTTCTTTTCGTCTGGTTTAATGCTGAACTTTATGCGAGAGAAAGAAGTGTAGCAATTGTTTTTTGGGAAAACTTCACATTTATTTTAGGAGCGTTGCTGGCCAAAAAAGAATACAAATTCTTCCCACGTTGATATCGTTTGATGTGTCTAAGCTATTTTAAGATGGGCTTGTGTTTTTCAGTATTTTTTACAAGTAGTACAGGGTACAGCTTTCCCACAACTAAAAACTTTGCCTAATGCATGCAAATTTGATGCGCCAATGAAGCTTTTAAATTGGATAAACTTATTTTGCCTTGATGTGGCTGTCTTTTTGTGTTGACCTGTGACTTTTTCTCTTTGTTCATCTTCAGATGTATTCGTTTTCACTCTAAAGACAGTAAAGTAAATAACCAGCGGTTTTACGTTGTACTTGATTAAACACAATTAGCTTTCTTGTTTCAAGAAAAACTTTAAATGTAAGCATCAAGTACGTCCCTTTGAAAAGATTAGCATAAAATTTCAATTTTTATTAGCATAACTTTTTAAAAGTTTCTTCATAAATTTGGACCCATGAACCCCATGTAATTCATGGACACTGGAAAAGCCATTTCAGCGATTACACTACGAGTAATAAAATTGGTGGATGCATTGCAGCAAACCTAGTTTATAATATAATCAATAATGGAAATGAATGCAAAAAACTCTTTTTTGCGCACATTTACATGATAAATTACCTTAAACATTAGAGAGTGAGATCATGCCATTGCCATACTATCCCAACTTCATCCGTTGCCATCGGATATTCACTCTAGTAAGCTTCAAGCGTAAAGTAATAATTTAGCTAATCACCAAATGGGTTCCATTATTTTGGTTGCGTTGTCTCTTGTTACTTAAGTATACATATATGTTACGTGTCATGTCCTTGTTTTAAAGAAACAAACTTATATGTAGTCAGTGATACAGTGCGTGACCGATCATGGTCACTCTTCTTCAGCCTCCCTACTAACATAAACTGCAAATCTAGTGACGTTAATGAGTAAAATAATTGCTTACCATATTACTATAAATAGTGCATAATTATAATCCATAGAAATTAAATATATTTCCAAATACAAAATACATCATTATGAATTAAACTTATACGAATTTAGCAGCAGGATGACTGGAAGAGCATACAAATGAGGGTATTATTATTTCGTCCGCATGAGACGCGAGAATTAACGCTGTTGTTACACGTTCAAAAACATCCAGCTATACATTTTTGTAACATGTAATATAGTATTATTGTAGTCAAATCAATAGCAAACTGAGTACCAGATACAAACGTAGTTTTCTTTAGTAGCCAGTAAGTAAACATAAAACAAAGCATTTATCATGGTTTGCTTGCTACAATTTTACATATTGCAAACGTAGCAAGTGGATGAACAAAATCACTGCTAATTAATTAAGCGAATGCATGTCCTGTACTAATAATTATTTATGGTAATGAATTTATGGATATGAATGTCGAAATAGTCAATAAGAGACGAGATATATATGAGATTGTGATTGTGATGAGAAGTATCTGAATATGATATAAAATTTGAGAAGCTGTCTGACTAGTGTTAAATCTTGTGAATACATGAAATTTGCATATTATGTATGTAAAATATAATATTGTATAAAAACGTATTTATTTTAGCTAATGAAGAAGATAGATGGAAATCGATCGTGCGATATACTTAATACATAATTACTTAACAAACCAATTATGCAAAGGTAATTTTGGTGCACACCTACCTGGTATTGATACAATATTGAAGCATCTCTTAAAACATCGATATTACAAAATATATTACTATGCTAGTTTTAATAGTATTATATATATATATATATGAAATATATACTGTGTGTTTATGTTATATGTATATTACCAACATGAATGCATTGCGATGAAACGATGAGTGATAAGTAAATAAATAAAAGAAATAGTGAAAAAAAATAGTTCCATTTGTGTCACCACACATCAATGTTTATTGTAAACCCCACCTGGCAATTCTAGGTTTACCCCAAGATTGCACTCTGGTTATGATACAACTTTACCACCCAAGTGTTTACTGTCCTAGACCTGGTCATTTGGTTCCCGTTGTGTACAGTCTAGTTCACTTTATCAGTTATGTGCATCAGCCCAGGTTCCATTTTAATTTCCTAATGCATAACATAAGCAAAACAATGTGTGCATTGCTTCATACTATACTATACTCTGCAGTTCTTAACATGACGTCCATCTCATCATTGTACTTCACTCTGCAAACACATTAAGTATTTAGCCTGGTTTATAACGATTTTGGAAGTGCTGTTTAAATGTCATAAGTACATATACAACTTTCTCTCTTTTTGATTGGTAAAACAGGCTTCACGATTCACATCATGGAAATTTAGGTAGATCTAATATTAACGTAACAGCTTGTCATATTCAAATTTAATTTGCCTTCGTTTACTTTTCTCTTGAGCCATCTGGAAACAAATTACAGCATACGCAATAGGAATACCTAGAATTTACTCAAGTTTGCCCACCTACAGATTATATATGATTAGCATTTTCTCTTGGCTCAAAAGTAGGAAAATGCAAGAAAGAAATTGTGTATCATATGCATGCGTCATCAAATAGAAAAACTATTTCATATCTTGACGGCACCTTATCAAACCGTAATTTTGTGGTCATGTTGAATCTGCACAAACAAGTCAATTGAATTGAATCATGGATCGAAATTACAAACTTCTCATTTTTAAATATAGTCCTCGAAATAATTTTGCAGCATACGATTGCTACACTACCATCAAATATTCATTTCTATATCTGAAACAAAGTTGATTCACGGGAAAAATCGTTTTCCCACGATTTAATCATATCATACAAATCGCAATTTTATATTGAAGGATCCTGTTACAAATACACAAATGTTATTATGCACAGATACAATCAAAAACAAAAGTTTTACCTGTTTGTTTAATTCAAATTTTGTTTTTCCAGTGAAAAGGTCGACGAGATAGCTGCTGGGGATTTAATTTCACGGATGAAAGATTCCGGTTGAATATTTCTGACTAAATTTTACCACCTGCCTGGAACCTTTTTTCATTACAAATGGAATTGCATCATATCATAAGTATAAATTACAGTTGGCCATATGTCAGGAAAGTTGACTGAACTGAGGATGAGTCTTGTAATAAATCCCACTGGCTATAGTTTCATATTTTGTGTATCATACATTACGAGGGCAAGTTTTTGGATGCAAGACATGTAATGCTCATGAAAAATATACACATTGTATAAAGGAAGTGAAAGTGCAGCGTATATAACTGCACATAGCGATTTTTGCTAGATTTGTTTTTAGTAATTCATTACGAGTCCTTGATTTAATTAGCTCTGGTACTCTTTACGGACATAAGACATGCTTACATAATGTATGCAAGTCCCTCTCTTTTGTGAATCTCGTGTTCCATTGATTTAAGAGCTGACATACACCAGCTACACAGCATATTAAGAAATATGAATCTTGAGTTCCATTTCTCATAGGACTCTCCTCCTTTTGATTACAATTTCTTTGCCCTTCGGTGAGTTTTCTTTAACAATACATTTTACCAACTACTTCTTTGATTTTATGTCAGAGTTTTTAAAAATTAATTCTCTCCAATGCAAATTTATACGGCTTACTTTATAAGCACTAAACCATAATTAAGACTCCAATTACGTTTTTAGTACTTTCTGTTATGAAGTAGAAGCTGGCTCAAAAAAAAGTTTGTGGTGCTCAGAGATGTATATGTATATGAGAGTTACAATAATATTGTATTGATTATAACGTTGAAGTGCGGTCCTTTCATTACTCAAACACAAAACAAAGGAATACATATTGCCTTAATTTTATTCCCAATTACATACATACAAGCGACTTGGTGCTGAGTTTGTGAAATAAATGATGTGCTCTTCATTATCAAAATGCATACAAATACAGAGACCAGCATTTCATTTGCCTTACTTTGATCATCATTCGTAACTAAATGGTACATTTAACTAACTTTCCTAACAAAAACAAGTCAAAGTGCGTTAGAATTATCAATTTCAAAGAAAGATTCACATTTTAATTAATATGCTTATTGGTGTAGGTCATAAACATCAGCAGTTATCTGGAAACATCTGGGCTAGTCTTAACTGTTTTATCAGCACTGGTCCATATTCCTAATCCACATTCTCAACTTCCTTTCGCCTATAGTCATCAAATATCTAATGCACGAAATTTGTTTGAGTGTATTTACGAAAGGAAAACCATTCTAGTTATAATGAGATCTCATATTATGTTTATGCTACTTTCAATGACTTTGAAAGACACTAAAATTTCCTGCGCTGCAATTGGAATACCACAAACAATTCATCAATACACATAATTGAGTTCATTATAAACAAATACAACTGAAATTTTCCCATCAGCATAAAAGATGATTGCCATAATATGTTGTGATGCAGTTTACAGATATCCCCAGAGAAAGTTGTTTGCATTTTGTACAATGGCATACTTTTCTACTTCATTTCTACCAACCTGTTTCTCAGTAACAAAAACAGAGGACCACATATTGTGTACAACTCTCCCCACGAAATTATTCCAAAAAGGTATAAAAACAGGATTCTTGCTGTTAACCTACTCCAGTAATATAACGAGAGATCATTTATTTTAGAGTAAACTCAGGGATTGTGTTGTGGCTGTGGCTAAAGTTTCGTAGGGACCTTTTTTGCTTTTATACTCCATTGGGGTAAATTGTATCAATGAATGTCGTCATCTAAATACGTTGTAACAAAAATGATTTCAACAAGACCGTTCAAAAATGCTCAAAGCAGGGACACAGGAAAGGTTAAAAAAACTAAAGTTTTAATGTTATGATATTTGTTTCGTTTATGGTGGATGCGTTTTTTGTATTCACATGAGCAAAGAGACTTGCGGATCTCGGTGAAACTACACCTGAGTAGTTTGCACGTAAATGTTTATTTTCCTATCACATTGAAGTCAGTGCACGGACCCCAAATTTAGGGTACAATTCAATACGTTTTTCTTTAAAAATCCATTAGCATTATTTCCACAAGAAAAGATAAATACACAATAAAACTTTGTACATTAAAGTTCTCGCAAATGTTTATCGTTTAACAAAGTTATTACTTAAAATTTTTTTAATAGAAAGCTAAATCTGCGTCCAAAATTTTGTGTCTGAGCTCTGACTGATTTAAGTGGAATGTGAGAGAGAAATTATAGTACTAGAACAAAGCACACCTTTTTGTGTAAAAGCTTGCAAACAAAAATATGGGTGAAGTTAAAAATCTTGTGTCTAGTAAAATCATTTGGGTTTTGCAGTACAACTGTTTTTATTACTACTTGAAAATAGGACAATTTCTAGTAACCTCAGGTAAACTGCTCAAGGACACTTAACGAAGTTGAAGAGTAAGCTAGTAAGCGTATATGTATTAAAAGTATTAATGCATATCAAGCAAACGTTTCTTTTATTGACTTTAACTTTGAATTGCTTCAAAATAATTGCTACAGAATAATAAAAGTTGTTCCAATTTCACTCGCATGCGATTTTTGGATTTTCACGGTGGGTTTCCATTCATGGTTTCTGAAAAATCATACACAATGTTGTATACGTATCTGTTCTTTTGAACAATCATTGAATTAGGCCACCTGTTTTATTCGAACTGCAAAACATAAAAAAGACGACAACCTACATAACATCATTCCTGTTATGAAAGTACTTTTCCTTCGAAGATTTGTGATAGGATTGAGATTTCTGCGTATCAAACAAAGTTCACATGAAGTTGTTAAGCAAACTTCACCGTAATTTACCACGTTACATGGCTGGAACTTTCTTTTAAAAGTAGCACACACACAGCAGGTATGCCAGTACGACCATCACCAACTGGCATGTAAAATTTAAAAACTAACAAGATATGGTACTGTGGGATGTACTTCCGATAACGTTCTTCTGGAAAGTGAATCACATTTACGAATCAGGTTTCCTAATGATGGTAATGGCATCAATGCAACAGTAGTAGTATAGATTTCGGTTGGATTGCTATTTTATTATACTGCAAAATGGTATATGCTGTAACCTTATTATTAATGCTTGTCATTTGCATACCACGTCACTACGTCACGCTGTATCACATTGATTAAGTATGTATCATCTAGAATTTCAATAAAATTGACATCCTTTATTTCTTTGGAACCAGGCAGGAGAAAGTATTACGTAGAAACTAGAAAGGCGCACGTAGCTGGAACTCGCATGCTTTCTTTCACATTTCGCTTAATGAGATGATCATCGTGGTTCACGCACCATGCAGCTCACATTTTATTTCCTCATGGAAGGAATAAAAGTATATTTTGTACAATCTGCAGCATATTTTTTTCCATTTGAATTACATTTTATGTAGTAGTAGATCTATCAAATAGGGCTCGGTGGTTATCTCCCCCGTAGAAGAATCATCTTGTCGAATTGGGCCGTCAAGTCATTGTGGATTCCATGCAGAGATATAATGAGCAAGTGTATGGAATGTGAAAAATGTGGGATAGTGTTAGTTTTTAGGAGAAAGCGCCTGGGCTACTATTTGATGTGATGACTGCAGGGGTATTCAATGAAGAAAAGAAATCTCTGTGGGATTTACACTAAGATAAGTCGGTCGCACATACACGGTTCATTTTCACATTTCCAAGTCTTCACGATTTCTCTAAAATAGGATAGGTAGTTACACCATTATGTTGTATTGACACTGCCCTGGTGCGTGGCATGATATGACGAAGTGAAATGGGTTACGCTTAATGCTTACGCAAAAGAACTTATCTTGCCTGAAACAGTACGCACTCAGTTTGTATAAAGCCATACAATACACTGCTTGCTACACCCTCACATTTTGGAAACATTTAATGTATTTCACGGAAGCTTACACACACTTCACGCAACTTGCCTTGATGATGGCCATGAAGAAGGTGATGATGATGTTGATGGTGATGATAGTGACGACCAAAGTCTCTACTTCTCTATTACGCATTGTCCCACTGGGGGTGTAAGAGAGCAAAGATTGGTTGTAGTTTATTCCTTGCTGAACCATTCCCTTTCTTGGGAAAGTAAGCCATCACGTGGAAATCAGAGCAGGAAAAGCATTAAAAAGAAAATGAAATAGGGAAAGCCCTGTCTGGAAAATACATACACAATGCATTCAATAGTAGACTCCACTTCCTGTTCCAACTTTCACTGAATACTACATAGATGATAGGTTTCTCTTCGACAAGAGAAACGGTAACGGTCTGCAGGGGCCTACTTTAGAGAGTAGCATCATCCACGGACTGAATAACATATAATATATCATGCACATTCAACATTGGTGAACAGTTTTTATAAAAAAAAAGGTTGAAAACAGGAAGAGGAATTCTCTTATCATTTCCTGTGATAAGTTTCTTTTCTCCTTAAAAACTTGGTCAATCTGAAGGGAGCGTGTGATGAGTTTTACTGCTGTCACAAATTGTAATGGCAATAGTAGTTAGTTTGTATGGGTTTTCAGTAGGCTAAAAGTCATTGGAACTGACTGGTGGTGTCGGCGACGAAGACTATCCTAACTCTTGTGGCGTGGCCACCGAACCCAAATTGTAGGCCAGGGAAAGTCCGCTAAGAATTGGGTTGGCTATCTTTATTATTACACGGAGCAAAAACTGCTGGGATGAGAACAGAGATGCATCATGTATTCCTAAGGAAAACACCTATTATGGCTTGAGGAAGAGCTTTTCTATATGTTGGGAACTGGTCGAACTAGTGATCTGTATTCAAATCCCTTTTCCACGTACACACACACATACATTGGATTTGTTCTGGAAGCAACATTGGTCACACGTGTGACCACCTAAGAAATATCCCTAAAGTTACTCAATCTTCACCAATTCCTACTATCCTTTCTCTATTCCTTTACGAGTCGGACAAACCTTCTTTCTTATATAACTCAATAAGGTTTTTTTTATATCATTGCTTTTGGTTATCTAAATCTCTTGTTCACTTTTTCTTTTTCATCTCTATGTAATATCAAATATCTGTCTACAAGCAAGATCTTGCCGATTTTCTAGACAAGTCTTTGTCGTTCCATCTCGATTGTAGGAGATAATAGGTTTATTAGATCACATTTTATTTTTATGCCACCAACGCAGACAGACATACGTTCATGAAGAAAAAGTAAAAGTCGTTTCAAACAACTAAGGTTGGTGAAGTTCCTACACTTTTTGGTGCCGGAAAGAGAGAGGACAAGAAAGCAATAAGCAATACGGACTTTTGAATAAGGACAATTTAGATTAAATCAGTGTAGAGATAAAAAGGTAACCTTATTTTTATACTATTGAAAATAATGAGCAACGTACGCTCTTTTTGTGAATAAACAAAAAGGGATATAGATGTCGGAATGAATTCGTTATTTAATTCAATTCCAGGAAACGGAGGTTGGAAGTATATACATTTTATATATATTCTAACTTGTGTTATCATTATCAGGAACTATGATTAATTTTGCTTTGCAAAAAGTGGAATGAAAAATTTACACATGTACGACCTTGCTATTGATTCTTTTCAGAGAATTTGTTAAGGAAGACTCGCGTAGTCTATCTTCCCACTTGCTTGCTAATTATTTGTCATATTGGGCAGTGTGTCTAATAAAAGCTTCATTTGGAGACTAGAGGGTGTAAAAATAACTTTTTGTGAGAATTGAAAAAAATTACGTATGGAATAATATCAAATGTCACTAGGCAGATAAGCATACAATATTCACACCACTGAACTATGTATATATACTCATCCTGATAATTCTAATGTATGCAATGATACTGGCATTGATGCCCAAATACCCATACATTCTTGTTATTCACACAATGGATTATTCAATAGCAATAGCGGAAATACTCAAACATAAAGTCGCTTGCTTCCGAACAGGATATACAGTTGAAATCATTTGTGCCGGAACTCATATTCATGTCAACTTTTTGTTATATTCATTGTCGGGAAATACGGTGTTCTGATTTCTAATTTTATATACCAATAAATTAGAAATCTGGCAATCAAATAAACAAGTTCGATTTTTTATGCAGCATAAAACAGCCTTTCAAAAATCTAATGCCAACTCATTAGGACTTTGTGATGGGACGCGGCAGTATTGTACTATAGTGCAACTTTCTTTGTTAAAAAGAATAACAATCTTACTGATTTCTTTTCTGAAAAGAAAATTATTGAGCTCGAATAACCGAGGTTTGGAAAGGATCTTTTAGGAGCGATCTGGGCATGGCCTAGGCTAGAAAAATGTCAACGAACTCATTTATGCTCGGGGTCTCCGACTTAAGACATGTTTTCACGTATATGATGATTATGACTGTTATTGGCATTCTAAACTCGAAATGCTACCAAGCTTTCCAGGCCAGTTATGTGTATTTGCAAACAAGATTCTAAATAAAAGTCGCAAACAAATCTCTTGGAAGCCGCTTTTGTTTTCTGCTACATCTAGAATAAGCACCGATTTTCTATGGAATCTGGTGGAATCCTAATGATTATATGCATCTTGATGTTGATGTGTGTAAACGCCTTAGAGAATATAAGGATACTTACTCTATTACCTAATTTCAGTCTCCGTATATTATGTTATAGGAATCACAACAATTTCTGAAACAATGAAAAGTGAAAGCAAGTAATAAGATTTAAGGGAAAGCTGGCATGTGGGTTGGATGAAGGTTATCTATGACATAAAAACATTACATCCTGGTCTGGTTCAACCAGCAAACGTGTCAAGGATAAGGAATGACAACGAGCCAGAGGTAGGCCGGTAGGCGTATCGGGAAGCACACCTTTTTTAAGATGCCCAAGATATTTATAATTCTACAAGCTAACGCTCGCTTTCCAGTTCCACGTCAGATTAATAAATAAACGCCACCGAAGTGTAAACCGGTTATTCCTGTTGAATATTCAAGTAAAAGTTTGAATAATTATTCGAGATGCAAAATACAACACGACTATGCCTAATATTGGGCTACACTTGAATTGGACATGCAGTAGTAATAAGAGTTGTAATTTTATTTTGACTTGAAATATTTATCAAAATATACTCGATAACCTTTTTATTGAGAACAGTTTATTGTTGATTGTACTAAATTAAATACTTGGCCTCATCAGCATAAATTTAACTACAAAGAAAATCAGTTTCGACCTTTTCAATCTATAATAATAACGAAACGAGGGACGCTAACATATACTTTCAGTTTACTCGAGCTTGTGAGCACAAATTATCTGTAACTTCCAAGAAATTACTAGTCATTATCAGACGAAAACTTCATTAATTAAATTTATTTGCCAAAGTCTTGTTTTGCTTCTCTACAATTTTGCTTTGAGTAGCACAACAGCGATATATGTATGTATTTCATTCATCGTATTTACCCAAACTTTATTGATATTCTTGAAGCTCGTCATTTTGAACTAATTGTTTAACTTTTAGTTAAAATGAAAGGTAGCATTTTCTTTTATTCTGTATCATCTCATCCTCTTTAGGAAACGAATTTGTTTTATGTAGTAATAACGTCAATAACGACGATACGCAAGAACATTTATGCATATATATTTTCAAGCCAGACTTCTAATTACAAATATTTAACGATACTGCGGAAGCATATTTATTGCATCAAATTTATTATGAATTAATTTCAAATGAATTCAATGTTAACCACAGATGACAGAAAAGAGAGTTATAAAAGCACATCATTGAAACTGAAATTCTTTGATTATAACTTTACTTGCTATATTATATGCTTAAATCCCAGATATAACTAGCTCTCCGACATTGCGAGACTGATTGTAGTAAATGTAATATCATGTTCTAGTTTGCTGATGAAATACAATATTGTCTCCAATTTTAGATCAAAAGAATGATAAAATATGTAAATCATACCTTGAATTTCACAACAAATGACAATATGGTAGAAGGCAATTCATACGCAATAATACTACAATTTCTCCTACGCTACATATAATATGGCTAGATTTCAATAGAACGTGATTTCCGATTGATTTACTTGGAAAGAGAAACCCCACATCATAGCAGGTTTTCCTTCCATTCATATAAGTACATTGTACATTATTATTTTGCTGATTCTAGAAGAAAGATGAAAAATCCCTCGTTTTATTTGTATGCCTGCTTATTACAGAGCACACAATATTTTTACTCTTGAGCTACTTTGTACTCGAACCTTGTAATGGAAGACTTTCTTTCATCACTTACCATGCATGCACATCAAAGAAAAGTTAATAATTTGCGATAGATGAGTAGCTAATTTAATGGCACATTACAATTTGTACTAGTAGACATACGCTAATGCATACATTCTGCCAGTGCTTAAAAACACCCCCACCTCTTTTTCCTTAGAACTTATTTACTTATTGCCATTAATGTTGGTTTACCAGCATATACCAGACTAGACTATTACGTATTTAGAGGTCATGGTCTAGTCATGGGCGTTCACAACAAAAATGGTGGAGGCATTTTTGGGATCCGATGCTTCAAATAATATGTAATCTAATACTTTGTGCCACTCATTTGGATAGTTACTGATAGGAACCGAGAACCAAATAGTTTTTAATTTTGGTACTTTCATCCGAAGGGCTTTTGGTTTTAATCAGTTCCATTCAATATTTCATTCGGCAACGGACAAATATATTAGCATTACAAAGGAGACTTTTGTGCGTATGGAGTTTTGTGTTGACACACACAAACTTTGAAATAAAAAAACTATTGTTAGAATTTGTTGAAACCAAAAACTAAAAATGCATTCTCACAAACCAACTTCAGCCCGACAAGGGGAGGGCGACGTGGGCCATCAATCAGATAACCTTTATGGACAAGATGAGCTTGAATTTCTTCGTGGAGAGCTGTTGGAAGCTTATACCACTGCTCGAGAAAAGATGATAACCAGAGATCAAGCTAATACCATCAAAAAAATCCAATTTGCTAATGAGGAGCACCGAAGAATGACAATGAAAAAGGCAAAGGTGGAGGATGTTGAGCTCAAATTGAGAGCCAAGCAAGAAGCCTTGAGGCGTCTTTACGAAAATGTGTTAGTGGAGAACGAAAAACGACATTTAAGAGGTAAAAAGAAGAAGAATAAGATGAGGTCAAGTGAAGGTTCCGGCTCATACCATGAGATGTATACGGTTTATCGAGATCATGATAAAGAGCTCCGAGACCCAATGACTGAAATACTTGCGAGGGAGTCACCTCCGAAAGAAACGGAAGTAAAAATCATTGAGAGCGCTAAGGTTGAAGCTCCTCACTCTCAGCGGCCTCAGCCTCAGCCGCCAATGAAGCGAGCTACTATCAAGGAACGATCAAAATCCAAGTTTGGTAAGTTGTAAGACAAATAATGTTCCTTTACAGCAACTCTAAAATCCTTTACTTTTCTTCATCTTGGATAGGGCTAAAAAATGTCCCCAAAGTACAAGCTAAGCACATCACAATGGCGGCGAGACCTCCTCCTTTGGTTACAAGCAAACAAGTAATACCAACAACAAAGGCAGCTTTAGCAAATCGTAGAGACGTGCGATTCAGTGGTTATCATGACCGATACTCATTTGATGTGGATGTGAAAGGACCTTTTTTAAGCCAGATTGATCCCCTGAAAGCTGCGAGCACCGTTCGTAGTGTGGGAGTACAAGCAATGGTGGTTGATGGTCATTTGGTTGATCTCTTGAAAGAGAAAGCAAGCCAGACTGAGATGAATATGACTCATTACAATGTCAGTAGGTACAGTGTCGGATCAGCCTCAACCGGTTATGGAGGTATCGATAGCATTCCAAGTCCTGAAGAAGAGGAAGGTTTAGCAAGCGGAGATGCATCCTCTTCCAATCCGTCAGAAAAGGACGAAGGGGAACATGAAGGAGAAGATGAAGATCCTGGAAAGGCTCTTGAACGAAAGGAGAGTAAACGAAGGGAAGCAGAAGTCATGGCGAGACCCAGGGGCTATCTGAATCTAGATTTAAATGAGAAAATGTCTTTCGTAACATTTGAGGCGGAAACCTCAGTCACGCCTTATGATTTAGAAAAAGAGATGGCAAGGCAAAGAGGTGTTTCTATCACTCGTGATAACATACTTTGGCCAAGCAGTGGGGAATTTCAGATGGAAACAGCCATAAGGAAAATTGAAGATTATATCAAACGTTGCTGGAACCTGGACTCCAAGTGGTTATTTGTCGTAACTCCTCTCGAAGTTTATCATGATAATTACCGCAGAAAATACGTATTCGAAGTGAAATTTTCAGTGCCCAGTCCTGCAACCCCAGTTCCCAGTGCTACAGCATCTGTGTTCTTTGTCTTTGAGATTCCTCTGTACGCTGCGAAAGATGACAAAGTGAAGGTCACTTACGTATTGGAAGGAACAAGGTTCGCTCACAGACCAGGGAAAATTGTCTTCCAGGATAAGTGGTTGTGGGGTATCATTACAGATAAACTGCGAGTTCAAAAAGCTGTCAATTTCTGAGAAAATATCAATGCAAATGTAGTTTGATACATCTAATAAAGATCATCATGAACCAGTCATTTTAATGGTAAATTAAATCCTATTCTCAGTTAGGAGGGACTAGGATATAAGTTTATTATCTGAAGTATAGGAACTATAAACTTACTTACATACATTACATCTACATACATCTTGAATCATTGCATTTTATCAAACGTTATCAAATGCAAATTGGCACTATAAATAAATATTACGAATATATTCCTTACCAAATGGAAAATAGCAGAAAACCACGCATTCCATAAAAATAAATAAATAAGGAATCTCACCGAAGCTATTTCATAACGTTGAGTACATAGTAAACACTAATTAATTAATTGATTGGAAACTATATAGTTATCGGGTTTCCTGTCGTGTCATAATGTTCATGGTTCATTATAAATGGTTTTCATCGTTATTGTATACTTAGGGTTCCAGTTTCACTTTAAATGACAAGACTCAAACTTGCTACACATTACGTAAGATTAATTTATACAGTACTTAATGCTATTGGCAGTAGAGCAGTGGCAGTCCATCCAAATAAATCTTGAGAATCGTTTGGGGCTACTGGAGATGCTTCAAATGCTCGTCGCTTTCACTCATACTCTAGAGAAACCTCATGCTTTTCAGCCCAGTGTTTCACATGCTTTCTTACAGTTTGCAAACGGACACTAAACTCGATGTTGATATCCGTTCCTTCAGCGTCGTTATCATATCCGCTTTCATCTTCGGTTTTACTGTACACGATGAAAGTACGCCTTATCCTAAAGAAAAATTATGTCATAGTAGTATAGGGTTGGGAGCTAATATTTTATATTAAACTTATATTCATTCCTGCTTTGCGTAGATATTAACTTACTCAGGTTCGTTAGTGAAATTTTTCCGGATCAAACGGTTGGGTCTAGATTTCTCGTAAAACAAGACTTCGTTCAACGGATTTTTGTTTCCACTTCCAAAGTTAATCTTCGATTCAATAAACCTGATGCCAGAATCCTTTCCTTGGAGATCATCAAGGACCTTTTGCTACTCAAAAAGAAAAGCAATGACATCAGAACGTCAATCTATAAGCTATAGCATATGAATGCTTAAAGTATACAAAAAAAAGCAAGAAATAAGACTTAGAGCCAATACCTCAAGGCGCCCTGAAAAGCATCCCAAGAATTTGTATAGGTTTCGGTGAACAATTCTCTTTAAGATTTTTGCAGCTTGGGACCCACCAAGATTCCAGTGAAGAATTAATTCAAAAATCGAATCAGTCAACTTCATGAAAGCACTTACGTCTTGCCATGCGGTTGAAAGTTTATACACGGTTCTGTAACGGATTAAGGAGAACTTAAAAGTAGCATAATATTATCTTTGCATACTGCAAAACATTAAGTTTTAGGAAATGGTGACTGATAGTGGCTAGGATTTGCGCTTTAAAAATTACAACTCTAGAATTGCATTGGTAGTTACTAGTTAGTTATTCAGTTAGATTTTTAAAGTGGCCATGAGCATTGCTGCTTTAAATACGTAGAGAGTTCAGTCAGTGACTAATGTCATGAATTTTTTTAGACAATAATTGCCCACCCATTGATTCTAGATTATATAAAAAATATATCTGACCAATCGCGTTACAAAATAAAAGAACAAAAGCAACTATCTGGCTTGAATACATACACAAAGAAAGAACAGAAAGCACTTAAACTTTTAATTTAACCGATAGTGCTTAATGACCAACTACTTTCGAAACGTGATGATGATATATCGTGAATGGACCAAACAAGAGATACATTTTTGTTGTTGTTGTATATATGTATATATAACAGTATCTGCTTATACTAAGCCAAACTACTGAAGCGGAAACAAAAAGAAAGGATTTACTTACCCGTTAGTGGCAACAATAGAAAATGGATGCTGTTCTGCTGCTTTAAGTGCATCTAAAGCCCTGTTGTTAATGAAAAAGTATGAAAATTAGTTTTTCCTTGCATTTATCGAAGTCCATTGCAGAAAAAAACAAAGAACTAAAATGGACTAGAGCAGAATCACAATCATTTATTACAAAGGATTTCTTTCATTCGTTTTTTTATGGTGAACAGCGAGTGCATGCAATGAATCATGATCACTGTGTGGCTCTAATGGTTATAGACTGACTGATTACAAATTCATTATGGCAATGTGTTCTATTGTTTGAGCATAGAGTTCGTCGAGCATTTAGATAGGTACTACATCCCAAATTTGGTTTCGGGTTTTTGCGGGGAATAGGTTCATTCATTTAGTTCAATTGACATAATTAGTATTTACCACAGGAAATGTATGTGAAGTAATAATGAATGACTGATTCAGCAAAACTTACATTTCTTCAATAACTTTCGTAACACGATGCTGGTAGGCCTTTTTGTGCATGCTGAACCTGCTGCGAAAGAGATCCTCCAAAGTATCACTAATTTTTTGACGATACACTATGATCGTTGGCGTATCCTCTTCGATATGGTCGCACACTGCCCCATCCTTAATGCCAATAACACGAGAATTGTCCATAACTCGTTGATAGTCGAACACAGTAGCGACATTCAGTTGCTTGCAGTCTCGTAAAAGATAATCGAATTTATCAACGTCGATTTTCGTCTTATCATTAGACACAATCTGTATACAAATATATAAATCAAGCAAATCTTCAAAACTTATATTCAATATGATTTGTTATAGAAGCACACATTAAATTGCCCAACATTTATTATACATGCGTAATCACAGTGTATACCTGATAAAGAAAATGCTTGCATGGAGGTCGCCCAGTAAAACTCTCATTGTCGTCCAGTGGATGGCCTAAAATGATCTCTTTGATGAAAATCAAATCCCTTTCTGTCAGATTTTCAGCTTCAAAAGCTGGTTTCAAATTGTTATCTTCAATCAAGTAGTCTAACATTCGGAGAGACATTTTTTCATGCTAAACAAAAGAAACAACAGGCAGGCTGGATTAGTTTTTCTAAAAAAGTGAAACAGTCAGTAGTATTCGAGTAAGCTGTCTAATAATTAAAGCATCACAGCTTGAAATGAAAACCTACACTGCTCATACTAAATCAGTCATGGATTAAGTATAAGATTACTATTCCACAGATCTCAGAAATGGACTGACATGACGTAACGGAGAAAAAAATTATAGCACTTGACTTACCGAGTACTCCTTACAACCAATACTGTGCATGAATCCCTCCCAGGTGTGGGAAAATGGGCCATGTCCAAGGTCATGGGTCAATCCAGCAAGAAATAAGCAAAAAATATCGGTGTCTGTAATGTTCAGTTCGGGCTGATTCTTTCTTAATAGTTTGGCGTACTTCCCAGCTAAGTATGACGTTCTGTGAGGTTCAATTCAAAGTATTCACATTTATTACTGAATGTGAATCCATGCATTTTATGATTTCCTTTTTTGCCTTTATCTCTATCAAACTGTATATACATGTTATAAATCAACTGCTGAAAAGACTCACCCAATGCAATGCTCAAACCGATTATGGGCTGAACTTGGATAGACGAAGTAGCAGAGGCCACATTGCTTCAAATTTCTTAGTCTTTGAAACTGGGGTGTATTGATTACAAGGGAACAAATTGCCGGAAGTTCCAAGTGTGGGTGGATCATATCATGGAATATCTTTGTTCTCTCTGCGGATGATGAAAATTCAAGAAACGATCTGTCAATTCCTTCGTCCGACTCTGACGAGTCAGAAGGAAACTGCTCTTGGCGTATTTCCGTCATGTTCACACTCTGAACTACTGTAAACTGATGTGGGGATAGTGCAGTTGCAACGAGAAGCAACAACGAATGTTAAGGTCACACGAAAAAAGTGCACTGTCAAAATCACAATACAAACCAATTCTTTAAAATAAAACAATTGTCTACAGTATATGATTGCGCAACTGAATGAAGCAACAAAAACGAATTGCAAGCTTATTTTGTATGCATGCATAATACGTACAATAAAAAAGGCTGTCAGACGATAATAATAGCGTGGGTGAAGTGAATGTCCAATGATCAAAAACTCAACTACTTACTACACACCAAAAGGAAAGATACGGTAACGCATAAAGAGCCTGTGGCATATGAGTTTTCAGTTGTCAGACAACGGTAGCATGAATTCTTCAGACAAGTTGTTTTTCTTACATGCAAGGAAAGCGTTGCTTTGCTTTCAGTTCGTCATTGCAAGTTCTATTTTCCTACAAGAAGATGCAATAATAGAATACGAATAGTAATTTGGTGCATACCATGTTGTACATTGTACATGATAAAAATGAAACTGTTAGTAACAAGAAACATTGAACTACTTATTGAAAGAATGAATATATAGGCATATACGGTACAAGAAACTATTGACTATTCAAATAGGTAAGCCATTTTTCGTCAAAGAAGGGACCCGTTCCTAGAGATCAGAAGATCAGAGACCATAATGCACAAAATTGTGGGGCAGATTACATGTACTTACTTAAAAATACAGTCACTTCATTGCTTGTATAAACAAACCAGAATCTTAAATTACGAGCAAGAACGCAGTAAAAAAGTCATGCAGTTCTTTCCTTTGCTACAATATTGTTCACTCGTTGACAGTTCTGTTATATTTTTTTATGTTTTCTTCATGCTTTCATCAACAGTTTACTAACATGAACTTGCTACGTAAAGTTAGTCTATAGGTTTAGGGTAGTTGACAATAAAGTGAGCGCCGAGTGGTGTTTTGGATTTGCTGTGCCATAGTTTACATAAATTGTAAATGAAGCTATGAATACATCAATACATGACGCATCAATACCAAATGGGAACTGAAAAACACAATCCTAAGACAATTGTGTGGAAAATATTTTAACAGATGAAGTTAACTTCGCATGCACAAACAAGTGTTACTTCTTCAATTGGTCACAGAATCACAAGAAGTCAGCATTAGTCTCCTCTTAACACTTATATGGAATGGAACATTTGACTTTGCTTATAAGTTACAGGTTGCTGGATGCACTTATTAAAGGATGCTGATATGGGAAAACCTATAACTTTAGGTAGGTGCTGAAGGAATAACGTTCATATCGGAATCCCTAAAATTAGAGCAGATGAAAAATTTTCAGCTGCTCTAATTTTGCTCTAGTTTTTATTTAAAGGAAAAACTAACGTAAGCATAAGATTTTACGTCTTACGTGAGTCGCTTGAATAGAAGGACTCGTACGCAATATACTATACACATATACACACTTTGAAGTTTCATTTAATATGTATAGATTAGATTATAAAAATATAGCTTTAAGTATCGTTTTACTTTGCTATGCAAATAATTCTCACTTCATGCACCACGATTTTACGCGTGGTTCGGTCGAATGCAAAATGTATATTCAAATACTATACATGTATACGATATATATTTTGTACTACTCATTTTCATTACAAAGGACTCCTTTGCTCGCGTCTCAAATAAGTGAGGAAAGAACGGTACACGTTGAGTGATAAATACCCTGATAAAGATTACGATAGCGATATAGTAGACCAATTGAATGATCTGACAAAATGGGGTTTATAGCCGTATAAATAAATGAATCCGTATCTATAGATAAGTCTCACTTTATGGTGATTCTGATCTATAGATTATCGTCTCTATGGTATAAATAAATAAATTCTCCTCCCTAGATCAAGTTATCCAGGATAACACATTTTGAAGTGATCTTGAGAAAGGGATCAGGATAAAGTTTCGTATAAATAATCAAATTTTCATTTCAATCATAATTACTTCTTATCATCATTACATCTTCACTTCCTCTGTCAAACCAATTCAGTTAAAAATAAAAAACACACGAATGCACATAAAAACGCGAGTTTAGGGAAGTTGTAGAGAAGTATAAAAAAGTTATTGAAAGCAAAAAGACTGATTTTGGAATTCATTCAGATTTTTTGTAATCAATGTACACTTACACGTTGTTAGTAAAACGCTTATCAATAGTAATAATGATAAGCCAGAATAGCATAACAGTTTGATTGAAAATAACCAGTCATACACATACACAAAAGAAACCTAGCTGGCGTAGCTTGTTTTATGAAAAAGAGCTTGTAACAGTAGTATGATGCAAAAGTTATGCATTATATCGTTTTTTGAGGTTGTATTTGAGTTTACCATTTTGTAAAAAGAACTTGAATAGTATAAAAACATGATTTTTGAATTGGAAATGATACACATTATATTTCATCATCTCATAAAACTATGTTCGCAATGAATGTGACGCGAAAACTGGATGCACAACATGTTTAAATATGTTTTTATCAGAAACAGTTTCCTTGTTACGAAGTGGTAATCGTACCTAGGGGGGTAGATCAAGATTTTGCATCCTGATCTCCAGATACGGATCACTTTCTATGGAAATCGGACATTATTTATAGGACTGGAAATCCTGATCCAGAGATCACGATTATCCTGATCCTGGAATCACCATGACGGATTATTTATACGAAAAGTCATCCTTATCTATAGATGAGAATTACATTTTTCATTTATTTATACGGCTGTTAGTGTCAGTTCACTATTTATGGAAATATTTAACATTTAACAATATAAATGGAGAAACAACAGAAAATCGTAGTCATAATGTATGCATATGACCGATTTTACGTAAAATGTTAGCACATGACATGAAATATTGACACTACTACATTTGCTACATCACATATATTAATTATTTCCAATTGTGCGTTGGAAAACTGAGGGTATGCGAGATTTCACTTTCACTGCTCAAATTAAGAATATAACATACATTTATCCATAATTTTTTATAATCCAACTGCCTCAACGTTTCAGAATCACGAACTACACAAAACTAAATATCATTAGAAATTTAACGTTTTGGCTACAGTTTTGGATGATGACATTTTTAATTCGTTTTTATTTGTCTAGCTTTCGAAGGTAAAAGTATTATTCATCTTCACAACTATTAATTTAATGATATTTAAACTGACCTTTATCGATTCTGTAGAGAAGTTATTTGCATACAACTCATACAATACAATCGAAAATCTTAATTGAGCAACAGCAACCATTTCTCCGATCTTCCAGAAGCTGTAATATGTAATGTAATTATTATTCTCTATAAACCATGCAGAGGCAGCGTTGTTTAGATAACCTTACTGTGTATGCTCAGATTTGACTACTAATAAAGGATAAGTGCTAAAACGACTGATAACCTACATAATAATACTGATTAGGCGAAGGTAATGATTTATTTATTTATCTAATATGATGAAAATGGTTGGGTTTTAAAAACCCATTTCAATCTTTTCTATGCATTGGCAAATAAGTTAATTGTTAATAGGAGTTGCCGTTAATATTGGAAGCAAATAGTAATGGATGATTCGAAGGATTAAAAGAAATCTCATCTCATCATCCCATCGGTATCTATGTATTCCGCACGCGAATAACAAAGGTAAAGAGCTATATATATGCACTACCACAGAAGAGCATAAAGCAGCGGTATACATAAAGTGCCACATCCAACATCTCATAGGGTCTTGGGTAATAAAAGACTGTACATAACAAGAAAACAGCGAGTTTAGATCACATTTTGTTTACACACATCTAACTCCACGTGCAAACCACTATAATCCATCCTGCTGTTATGTTAAGCAACTACAACTAAGAAACAGAAAAGACAACTTCGAATAGTTCGAGTTCGAAAGCGTTTATCGATCTACCATCGATCAATGTGAAAATGCATTGGAAATAGAAGTGCTTTTACTCACTACAAAATTAATATGGAATACTGAATATGGTCAAAAGATCAACATTTCCTTACTTTTGATGGCTGTTGTAGCGGTGACACATGTGGACATTCCTTTCATCTTATAATTGTAAAAATTACTAAATTCTCTACTTCGCAATCAATCAGTGTTTGCGAGCGACTTATTGTTGACAGACATATGAAAGTCAAAATAGTAAACAAACAAACCCTGACACTTACACAACAAGGAGGAAGAGTATAAAAATAAAACTATCACAAAAGTTACTGACGAAAAGTGTTGAGTGTATCATCAGTAGTTTCGAAATATGGAAGATAACGACGAGGAGCAGGCCGTCAGCAAATTGACTAAACGAGCAAACAAAATTCAGATCGATGATCGAGATGTAAGTGAATGGGAACAAGTGAAAAGCGCTTTTTTTGAGCACTACTATCCCCACACTATTTCCAGATTTGCTAAGGAGTCTAAATCAACCACCAAGAGCGGAAGTAGTGGTGGAAGTGGAAGCAACCCTCCGCCTCTCAGCTTGTACTCTGATACTTTTTGGTAGGTTGGCTTTTGTTGTTGTGTCTGATTGTTTCCACCGTTTCATAAATCATAATACTAGCGATGCAATAGTGCATGCAAAAACAGCACATTCCAAACACAGCCTTTATAATGCATTTTTACCTAAGAATACATACAATACACTGCTCGCACGCATGATTACAACCTCGGGTCAAACATGACATCATGACACGTTGTAGGCTTAGATGCTTTAATTAATTAACGAATTATATTATTTTCAGTGATGGAACAACTATTTTATGTGGACTTGCTGGGGGCACATGCGCTACCATAGATGTGAATATACTATCTAGCGATGAAGTAATCCTTAATGGTCAAACAAGCTGGAAACATAGTGGATTAACATGCTTAAGGTATGCTTTTCAGGAAGGCATAATATTTTATGGAAGGGGAGGAGTTTGGAAAAAATGATTTCGGATGATAATAGATTAGACTAAATCTTGACTAGAAGTTTACACTGACATAGAATTAATTAACTTTGGGGCTTTGTTTTAATAGATGTAGTCGCGTCTCTCCATCCATTTTCTTCTCAAGTAGTACAGATGGATCAATTCGTCTATGGGATATCAGGGAACAAGCGAGGACACCGTCACAGAAATTTTCTCTAGGTGAAAATATGCTTTTTTAAATAAAATGTGTGCATAGCTCATCATTATTCCCATTTATATCGCATTGCATATAGAATATCTTAGCTCGCCTAACTTTTCCTTACGTTTTATTTCGTACGTTTACAGACGAATCTGCTACGAACACCAACAAGTCAACGAAAACAAAAGCCCAAAAGAAATCCATTTTACAGTTTGATGTAAGTTCAAATGATCAGCTTTTATGTGGTGGAACAGAGTTAGTACAGGAAGACAGTTACTTGCTATTTTGGGATGTTCGATCCGGAAAATCTTTGGGTGCCTACTGGGAATCTCATTCCGATGACGTAACGGCTGTCCGATTTCATCCTCATCAAAATCATTGTTTGGCAACTGGATCAACCGATGGCTTGCTCAATGTCTTTAACCTATTAGAAACTGCTGAAGACGATGCTTTGCAATATAGTTTCAATACAAATTCCAGTGTTGTAAGTCATAGTTTTATGCCTTATCATTTGGAATTAAAACTTAGTTACACCTCTTACATAATTTTTCAAATTCTAACTAACCTTTTTATTCTTTGATATGATATAGGATTCTGTACATTGGTCTAGCTCTCAACGTACTGCATCATTGCTGACGTGTGTGACGCACACTAACGAAGTCCAAGTGTGGGATGCTGTCACGGGAGATCGAGTTGCTGAGATTAATAGAAAGTTATTGGCTGAGACAATGATGGTAAAAACAAGATGGTGTTTGCTTGAGCTTTTCTGAATAATTTGATGCTGCATAACTCAACAACTATGACAGAGTTAATGAGTTTGTACATTGATGATGTCATTATTTTCAGCGAAGTAATCCAGACGCGGTTCATATCAGTAGTTGTCATAACTTGGATACTGCGGGGGTGGGGCTTATGGCCTGTTCTTTATCAGGGTATGAGATATTATGCAATTAGTAAAGTCCTTCAGTCCTTTAGGATAAACTAGTTTATATAATATTTTTGCCAATAATAGCAATAGCTCTATGATAATCATGCGTCGTTTTTTTCCAAATACAGTGGGAATACAAGACTGATGGAACTGAATAATGAAATGAAACCGATGCGCAGGGGTATTTTCATGGACCAAAGTGCTGTTGTACAAACTGCTGAATTCCTCCAAAAAGTAACTTTTATCATGACTCTCAACCCTATTTCATTAATTTTTTTTCGCATGCTGGTATAAAGATGGAGATCAAATTATTACTTCAATTCAAAGGCACATCAGTGGGTCACGTTTGACGAAAATGGTATTATAAAACTGTGGCAGCTTCAGTCTCCATCCACTAGTGAGAAGAAGCCGAAGCGAACGAAAAATGTAAGTAACGAATGCTTAAGAAAATCAGATAAATATATAGTTGGCACGGTTAGCAGATATAGGTGAATTTTCATAATGCGATCTATGAATTTTATTTACAATGCGAGTTCATCTACATTTTTAACGATACTTACGTTAATTTGTTACATCAAATTATCTTTTTAACTATAATTTACAAATGCGGATGAAGAATTTTGCAGAACAAAATTTTTAGAATTATATACGGAAATTTTAGTAAACACACATTTAGTAATAAAATATTTACTAACGTTGAGACCTAAGGTGTTGGGTTGAGAAACTGAAAGTTGTTACAATAGGCTACTTTTCGAACTAGTCGAATGGCCGGTGCCCGATGCTTGTAACTTATGCTTCCTGAACTTTAAGACAACCCACTAGATAGACAGTCGAATACTCGTTAATACAAACATAAATATGTCTACATGCATATTAGTCCGTTGTACTCTTCACGTCGTATCGTATGTATGTGCTATGAATATTTTTCATACTTACTTACAACTAGACATAATAACAACAACAATATTTCCATTCACAAACAGAGTCATTGTTAGTATTTGTGATAGAACTATAATAATTTCTAACATATGGAATAAGATTAATAATTAGAAACCCATTTTGTTAACCATTTTCGTATGTCGAGGATACTATAATTTACATTTCATATTTAAAGTTCATTGCTAAGAATCCACTCTCCATTCTGAACAAATTGCGTATTATTATATGCATATACATATATACCCCCCAAGCAAATATTAACCAGCCAAATCTCATCTCACTCTCTTAGTTGCGTTTCTTAATCATAGGTCTACAATAAGTATATTGATGGCTAATTTTTCTGATGTACAATTTTGCAATTTTTAGGTTACTTCCGACGAGAAGCCAAACAAACGATTCAAGCCTTATAACCGGGACTAACGTCATACATATATTTTATGTAACATGAAATGGAAGAATTAAAGTTTTAAACAAATGTTATCTTAATGACTAATAAAACAATTTTCGTTCGCTCAAGATTCAATCTACTGGCAGAAAATAAACTTAAAACTACTTGTTGTACCATCATGCTGTGTCTAACAGAAACAAATTCACCACTATTAATTCGAATCTGCACTTACGTCTATTACTGGCGGAATGCAATTAACCTGTAAAAGAAATGCAGAACAATGGCATCAGACTCCTCAAGATTACTGAGATACTATGCATGTATTCAAACATTTTCGGATCTTATTATCACAATATTACTAACCTGAACTGAACTGTTTTTGCTGACAACAAGCGATTAGCTTCACCAGAATCAACAAGCGGCAGTGTAAAGTGAGGACTCTCGTTATTCTGCTCAGTGAATTCAAATTGATGTATCTGTGGATTCAATTTCATATCACCGAAAGGACCCTTAAGAATAACGAAACTTATATCCAACGGAGTTGTCGGTTTAGTTTTGAGGATCAACTGCAAAAAGACATGATCATTTTTACATTATGTATTACAACTCAGGTATTTAATAGAACTACAAATAACTATCATTTTCACCTGATAAGTGAACTGCCGTTGGCAACTTTGTGTTGGGTCCCGCTGATTGTTATTGATTCTTGCTTTCACCACCCATTGATTGGTGAAAGCGGAGAAACGGCTAGTTTCGTAGTACAGCTTGTGAACGAATTCGTCTGTACGATAGGGCTTTAGCTGTAGATCTGAAAGTTTAATTCAGCATAAGTCATCAGAAAAATTGTGACAATTTACATAAGTAATTATTGATAACGGATCTTGAACTAACCATTGAACGTTATATTTTCATAGCTGAGCAAATCAAAGATGCTATTGTACATTTTCTTTTCTTTCTCAATGTCTTGATCAAACAAACGAAGTATATCCATCACTTCAGCCCCTGATTTATTGGGATGGCTGCAAGATTCATGGTGACTTTGAACTTCATGATACGGGCCACGCCAAGGACATCCGATGCGATGATACACACATCTAGTAGTCCTAGTATGCGTAAAGACAATGCATAAATTTTAATCAATAGAGTGTCGTTGTCTAAATCATTCCTCACCTTTCTTCACACAACTCTCTTTCATGACGCTCCAATGTATTTCGAGGATATTCCTTATTGCAGTATTGACATTCAGATGGCAACTCGTTTACAGCTTTCTCCACAGCTAGATTTCGAGATGCTTGATGCTTGCTGATTTCCACTCGGCAGTTTGGACAAGTTGCGACTTCATCACGAAGTCGAGCATCGGCTAAGAGATGAGTGAAGCAGCCAGCACACATTAAATGTCCATTAGTGCACTAAAAACATAGAAATGGAAAACTTGTCCATAAATTCGTAAATAATCATCAAGATTTTAAACATTTGTGCATAATTTTCCTTGAATTGGAAGCACGATGAAGAATTCCTTAACCAATTTAATTAACATACTATGCATAAGTTCTGATTTCTGGACGATGACAAGGAGTACTGGATTGTAAGAATAATTGCCATACATGTATTTCATAAACAATATATAGCGTTCTGTTATCCATCCTCAATTTCATTGCTCACGTGGCAAAATTGGCAGATGATACATACGAATCTGAATCAGAATTTAATACATGCAGCAATGGTTTTAAAGCCATATTTGACATACTACTGAGAAGACTCTCAGCTATTAGAGTTTATTAGTCAACTCAACTGTCATTTTACTCTTGTGGTATTATTATCATTATCAATGCTCGACAGCCCTTTTTCATCTCTCATTTTTTGAGCTGAGCAGAGTTTACAAGTTCATTGAAACTATTTATGTAAGTACATAAGGTACAAATCTCATATCCATACATTTACTGTTGTATTTATAGATAGTTTTCTAAAAAAGCTCTTTTGCATGATGCAACTTGTCAAATTGTATCCACGCTAAATACAAAGAGCAAAAGCGTCAACGAAAGTAAAAAGCATTGCGACAACTTGTGCCGTGCTGCACACGAAAGTAACACCCAAGTCATAAAACGCGTAGCATACCACAATCATGCCCTACGGCAGCCTAAAATTTTTTTTGCATATGTAGTTAGCTGTTGATGTTGCGAAACACGCAGTTTTCACGTGTATCACTACTATCCTTCAAAGAGCATTTAAGCAGATTACGACTGCATTGGGTTGGTTCCTCTTTGTAACCTACATACATGATACAACTAAACCTTATTTGCAATTACTTATATGCTACTTGTTCATTTTTAGCAATATGTGTAGACCTGTTGAAGACGCATTTTACATCTAAACACTGAGAGCAGTGACGGGCATGCTGCTGTCATATTAAACTAAATATACACAGTGTGAACGCATGTTCACTTCATAGCGAATGTTGACAGAACGAAGAACGACTCGTCCAAAGTTCATAAAGTTTATAGGACAGGATCGCTCGCTGTCAACATTATAAATACAAAATACGTGCAGCTTTTATAAAGGGGATGGTGAACGCAGATCTCGACATTATTTATCGCATTAAAATTGGAAGGTACATTGACATGTATAAAGTACCTAACTTAACTCGCTCCTGCAATTGTATTAAATATAAAAATTGAAGACGCAGGATGCATATTTTACCTGCTTACATACTCATTAATAATACAAAAATATGGAAACACCAGGAAATATTCCTTTAACATGAAAGCCTGTCGATTGTCTAAAGTTCATTCAAGTACAAATGACAAAGTTTAATCTACATAGGTTTGCCTATTATCCTCCATTTATCCTATTTTTGTATGTAAATGGTGATGTTTTAAATCCTGAATTTGTTTAAAAAGATATAGAAAATATGTTGAGAACAAACCATTAACATTTACTTTATCTAATGTCTGATGTCTAGTTGATGTTAATGTACTTACATTGGCACATAGATTTTATGATTTCATGAATAGCCCACACACAAGTTGCATGTCTAGGTTGGGAAAAGAATACTATATATACGTGAAGAAACAAAGTCTGTATACAAATGACTAACGAGCTGTGATAAAGGAATGATAAGAGGGAATTAGTCCATGAAGTGTCAACAAAGGTAAAATTTGATTTGAAACTTGATTGCAGTCAAGCTTCTAAAATATGTTATTTTACATACATAGTACTATACACAATAAGTACTCGATAATATTATCATTAAATAGGGGTGTACTGTGCCATGAAAACATGAACCATGCTAGTTTCGATCTTCTGGTATTGCCTTTATTATTATTTGCCCCTGATTGAAATGAAAAGCTTGCCAGAGTCCCAGAGAAGCTTATAGAGTTTTATTAGGTTTTGATGGGCCTTACCATATCCCATCCCAGTCCCCTTATTCACTCTATATTGCAGCTTTTCATGCAGCGCAACTCTCTCAGGATGCCTAGTTTAGTTTAACAATGTGGACAGGGAAGGATATGAGGGTGGACCCTAACCGCATAGCAACAGCAACCTCTCACCCTCACCTCTCCAGCTGCTTCCTCAGCTGATATGAATGAATCGTTCGCCTATCAATCATCTACAAACAACGGTCTACAACTATATGAAATGATCAGTGAATAACCCTTATATTCTAAATAAGTAGCATCTTGCAATCGATTTTGCAAATTTCACATTCGCTTGGCTATGAATAAAAAAATGCCAATACTAACATGCAGATGCTATTTGAGACAATCTTATCCCAAAACCCGTTATGCTGATTCTTTTACTTTGCAAACTTGGTTTTTATGTATGTATCTCACTTTTTATGCTTGAAGTTCATGCTGATATTGCTGATGGCGTTATAAAAATGTCTTTAGGATGAGTGAAATGTCACAAATGTCATTACTTTGATACAGAAAAAGTTACTTTAAAAAAACTATTATTACCTGGTATATGGCAGATTTCGGCAAGTCCAAACAAACTGCGCAGCATAAAATGCCATTGAGACGACTTTCCAACTTTTCTGTAGTCTCATCCTTACTAATTTGCTCTTTACATGGAGACTGGCACTTTTCTCCAGAGTCCACCCTTGGCTTTTTCTTACAAGGCTCCAAGGAATCATCCACTGCTGGCGCAGTTGTTGCAATTACATCGACAACCACAGTCGTTACTGATGACGAAGATGGAGTTGCTGTTCCACCCGAACTACTCCCAGCATTTCCAGTTGTGTTGGACGCAGACGATGACGTAGAAGGCTCCACCTCAAGCCTCATAGGCTGAGGTGGAGGTAATTGCTGCTGCTGCTGCAACATTTGTGAACCTGATGGGATTTCCAGATCAGCCATCTTCCTTCCTTCCTTCTTCCTTAAAGTATCACCAGCTTACAAACTCCTAATTTATGTACTTTCGCACTATTCCCCACTATGAAACTTCTTGTCCTTGTAACAATATTTCTCAACTGATTTTCTTAGCACAGGCCATTTAAGTGCGTTGGCTAAAGGCCAGCTCGCTAACTTTTAAGTTCAGATAACGAAGAAGTATCAGAAGTATGAATGGGGCATATATAGACGGGATCCTGGCTTAATATCTGGAATTCAAAAACCATGCTATATTTTAAAACATTTAGTATAACAAAATTATATCACTTCCAAAAAAACTACTGACTGTCACAGGTTGACCCATGTGCACATTTTCCTAAAGTTTTGATGCGCAAAACTTCAGGATCCGAATAACGGGACAAACTGCTCACAATTTTATTGCATATGAAAATTCTCTACCTTTCTGCTATATACTCAAAGGGACAGGAAAGATTATCAACATTTTAAATGGAATCTCGTGAAACCAGAAATACTATATGAGTTGAGTGTGTCTACTATGCTATTGCCTTTTTCCTCTCCCTTACATATTCCACTTGCGATTGCGACCAGTGTTGCTTTTATTGTATAGAATACAATGACGAAAATGCATGAAGTTTTATTTGTATACACTCTCAGGGAACAACCAGAGACATACATAAGAGTCTTTTATGACGTAACTTTGCACAGGACCATTCCATTGCACAACAAGACCAGATGACGAACAAAAACAAAACAGTGAGTTTTACAGCCCAACCCAGCTTCGTTCCGTGTTTATATGCTGGGTTGATTCTGTTCCTTCATCCTTTGCGTTTGTCTCTACTCTACTACTTCTTGTGTGCATAAATGATGTATTGCCTCCCAGAAGTTTTTTTATACCACAGCAGGCAGGCAATACAATGCACAACCAAGGGTAAATTCCTAACATATAACGTGTGTGCTGTACTCAGCTCAGCTTAAGCCATGAACTGTATTATGATGATATGATACATAATATACACTTTTTGTGTTCTTTTGCAGTACAATATTCAGATGTTATGTTACATGCATATCTCCAACCTCCAACAATTACTGCCGTAGTTGCTGCTACTGCAGTTGCTCAAAAAAACTGAAAAAGAATGTTATGTTTGGTTATTGTTATACGATACTTTGGATTTGGATGCTATACAGATCACATCGCAAGAAAGGTCGAATCACGCATTTTACTGTTGACTATATATACGTGTATTGGTATTGATGTAGAAGTTTGTACTACCTATAAATACACAATACGGTAAGGCAATGGCGATAAAAGAAAGACTAAATTAGTATTCCAAGAACTTGTCTTAACTTTCCCATGCATGCGCATGAATGTTCTTACGTATGGATAGCACATGGCATTACTTACACACACCTCGTCCTTTGCCAAAGAAAGAAGAGAGAGAAACAAAAATTGGATTCCATATTACATGCGAATATTTTTGTATGTGTAGAAAAAATTCTTCTTTCCTGTACTTCAGATAACTTGCCCTACGTTGTTCTGAAATTCAGAATTATTGAAACTATATATAATACAATTTACTTATTTATGATCGTGTAAAAAAGTAAGGAGCTACATAATTCTAAAACTTTTTCTAGTTTCCTCTTCACATGAATATCTTTCAGTTCTGTTTTAAATATGGGGTAGTATGAAATTTGCATGATGAAAGTAAGTATGTAGATGTAAGAAATAGCTCAGAGAATTTAATATTAAAATTAGAAAATTTTATACCTTTTAAAACAGTTTGGACCCCTTCAAGTCGTTTTATATTTAACTTAATTTATTAGCGTGCGATGGGGTGATATGATGACTGATGGTGATGATGATGATGAACTCGATACTCGATTCGATGGTGAAGATGTATTCAAGAGACTTTTCCTTGGTATGAATTTGTCCTTGTTCTAATGTATACTAAAATGTCGACTTGCAGACTAACAGTCGCTCTTTCGATGTAACAGAAAGGATGTTATGTGCACTCCACAGATTATGTGCATGTGAGTTGTGAGTACGTAAACCTCAGCTGGCAAACTACTTCTTGCCAAAAAAAAACTATATATGATGTACCCAAACAAAATAGAAAAATGCATCACTGTTAGGTTTTACCCTAAACATTTGTTTGTACTGATGACGATGACTGATGCAAACTGTATCTGTTAGAATTTTTTACAGCATATGCACTTGATGTTGATTTGTACGATGTAAGTAAGACCACAATTTGATTACATAGACGTAGAGGTGCATTTCTGTTGGATGAGTAGTTCATCTAACACCACACACACATCTCTTCTTTAACATCATAATATTTCTTTCCTTTATCGTTTGGCCAATTCACGTTTGATGGGGGATGAAAAAAATGGACTTTCCTTTTTCAGCTCAGAATAGAAGAGTCCTCTTTTTCGAATAGCCGTGCTATGCCATATCACATAAAAGTAAGTAAAGTACAATAACAGTGGCGTGAATTGAATGAGATGAAATGAAAACCAGAGTACATATGGAATGGATAACCTCAAAAAGTGAGAAATGCACATTAGAACGTTTAGGCTGTGGGCTGTGTTATGTAAATATGGAAGAAGAAGCCAAAAAAATTGCTGCTGCAAGATGTGTGTGTGCTTGTGCTCGTGCTTATTCACAAGTTATTTCCCATGCGATGTATCATGCTTCTTCTCCATGTTTATTTTGGAGAATAAATAATGTGGACTAGTGGACTTGACTTCAATAGTTTGGTATAATTCAACATTAAAAATCTTTCTTCTATATATCAAATGTCTATGTACAAGAAGACGCAAAAGGAGTTAAACTATAAACCAAGCAATTGAAAGCTCAGCCACTGTTATGGTAGTCAGAGTTAATCCACGTATGCATGTATGTGTATATTAAATAGCTCCATTTTTTCCATTTCACATATCCACGTTTTAAGATGTTTTGTAAGGTTAGGAATATGATGTACCAAATTCACTGTCAGAAGTGAACCTTTGGTTTTACATAAATGACATATCTGACTGAAAATTTCCTTTCGTAAGAGCTTATAGAACGATGCGATGGTATACAAAAGATTAAAGTAGTAATGTGATGAGTCAGACTTTACTAGATATACTGACCTGGCGTGAGATTTTGTTTTGAAGAGAGTCAAAAACATATATATTCGTCTTTTGCATTCCCACTTTTTAGTTAAGTACATATAAAATACTTTTATGCTAATGGTAATGATCCATTCGCTCGTCCAATTCTTTTATTCCTAGTCATTGTGTGCAATTGTAGAACTGCATCAATTCTTAAGGATAGTGCTCCAAGCAAATGTACTTGAATCAACTTATCTCTCATCTATTTGTAACCAAAACCGATATTGAACTTTTTAAAGCATCATGATACTGTAATAAAATGCATGTGTGTATATACATAGACCTTTGTTAATATCTTATGATTTTTCACCCTGCTCATCATCATCATATACATATAAATTAGAAATTTGCTATCTTTCATATGGATATTTGTGGAGTATGGAATTTGTTCTATCGTCATATTTATTCTAAAATTGATGCAGCACCTAAGCATCTTCCTTCACGCTATTCGATTTTTTGTTCATGTAATCGTAAAGCGAAAGTTTTACAAATGACTAGTACATTGAAGCTTATGCTTTGCTGATATGCTTTAGCATTTTTCATGCACCTAACATTCATGCAGTAAACCTGAAATTATAGTAATATAATGTGGTGAATGTTGTGAAATGAAATGAAATGAAATGAGAAACATGATTTCACTGACTTTCAAATATCAGATATCAATTTCGGACTTGCTAGCGATGCTTATCATTAATTAGTCACTTGAGATCTGAACAGTTTCATAATATTTGCAGTTTTGTCTATGGATTGCAATGACGAGAATTTACTAATTATGACTTGATATCTTCTTCTTTTTGTATTTAACTCTCGCGTGCTAGAGATGAAAACTTATATGTGGGTTTTCATTTTCAAAGACTGTTAGCAGAGTCCTAGCCAAATCCTATTGTTAAGTCACATTATGAACGCCTGCAAACAGCAGGGTTTTAGATCTTTGGGCTTTCAACTGCCTAAAAAAAGTTCCAAACTTCCCTAACCGTAAAAATTATAGTTGCATCTATTCTACACTAAAAATATACCTGAGCCTGTCACTCATCGTGACTCGTGTCATTGACTTATTCAAAATAAAGCTACAATTCGATTACTAAACCCGTCATTTAAAGTTGCAGTTTCATGCAAATTGAGGCAATGTGCCTTAAGTACTTGTGTTCGTCTCAAGAATTCAAAGCAAAAATCCAATGCTGAAATCGAGTGTCGACAGATGAGTACAATGAGGTTTACAAGGAAAGTCATTCTAAAGAAGAACGCATACTTCACATATTATCGTGGCTATGAATGAAGATGGAAAATTATGCTAAACATCGAAAAAACAAATTCGGCCAAAGAAGCGTTGACCTTTTGGAGGGATGCGGATGCGAGACTATAAAAAGGATCGAAAGGAGACGAGTTGACTTCCAGTACCGGTAGCATTCTGATACTGAACTGTCAGTTGGACCTGTTACACTGCCACCCTTACCTTTTGCGAATTTTCTTTGCCTGTGAAAGTTCATATTAAAAAACGTGAAAAAATCTAGCCCTGCTAATAAGTTACTGTCAAGTCGCGAATTGACAGCAATCGTCTTACGATCAGTGGAGCAACTTGATACATATATAAAGGCAAAATGAAGTCGGTAAGTTATTTTAACCTTTTGATAATCTGGCTTATATATCATACTTCCGGTTTATTTTAAAACCCTAGGTTTATGAAAGTGATTTTTTCGTTTACAATTTAACATTTGACCTTGACCCTACAGCTTATTGTGTTCCTCACCGTTAACCTCATCGTTGTCGGATTCGTGCAGGCTTTGCCTGTGGAGGGTCCTGCTTCTGCCTCTTCGCCTGTTACAACACAAACGGCACCTACTCCGGACAGGGGTGATCTGAATACAGATTCTACCTTTTTTTGGCCAATCTTTGTGGGAGGAGGATATGGTGCTCCATTCGGTGGTGGATACGGACTAGGTGGCGGATACTATGGTGGCGGCTTTGGTGGAGGCATTGGCTTTGGAGGGGGAATTTATGGTTGAGTAGTATGACTTATCATCGATGAATACCCTACCTGCGATTGCTCAGGTAAGAATAAAACATTTCTGGTTAAAATGCCTTGTCTAATCTGTTTTGCACATGAGCTTTGAGAGAGTTTTGGTTGTAAGGAAAACCTTGTTATCTGCCGGAATTTTAACCTTATATTTTTTGTTTGTGATTTCAGTTCTTGTGATCAACCCCCAATGTCAACTTCTTTTTAACTAGTCCAGCTGTCAGGTCAGAACCGTCAATCGATGTCAGAAGCTGATCAGCTATATTAACTTGACATAAATAATACTCATGAGATTCTTTCTCTAAAAAATCTGACATAACACTTTTCATGTTTTAAGTTTCTCAAAAGGGCTAAACTTTTGTTTTTACAATTTTTTATGATTAGCATTGCTTATCAATGAATTTCATCCCAATTTCCCTTGTTATTTGTTGACTTTTACTTTGTTGTTTGTTGTTGGTTTTACCATTGTTTTACCTGAATAGGTACATTTCCTTTGTTATTGCGTATTTTCAAGTTTTATCCTGCATCATCATTTCAGTTGTTTACTGTCAAGGTTATTTGTTATGCAGTTGCAAAAAAAAGAAAGCGTTTTCTGACTAAGTGATATCTACGAGTTTCAAAATTAAAGACTGACATATGATTCGATTAACAACCAATATTATCTGGTTTTACTAAAACCTTAATTTGCATAAGTATGCATGTCTTACCCTTAAAACCGAACGTGCATATTTCACATTATGATTAAGATATGTTCACTCATCTACCTAACAATTTTGGATTCTCATACTCATTACTATGAAAATAACATTTTTCATTAACGCATACAATTTTGCTTCAAAACATCAAGTTCAGATATTCATTTTATTCAATCTCAACTTTGGAAGTACAAGTTCATCTTGAACTTAAACCATAATTCTTTCATTTACTCATACGATTGCACAAAACGGAAACTTATATAGCATCATCGAACATTAAAAAATAACTCTGAATAATACATAAAACCTTGAATATAATCCTAATGTACATTCCTACTTGACGTTAACTAATCGCACTAAGGTACACAAGAGACACGGTTGTTGCACTTGCATTCAAACATATACATAATGTATAACTGTGCTCCATATATTCGCATCTTGAAATACGTAGTGAACAAAGTGTGCGTTCAGTATAGTTTCAGTGCATTTCGACTGACGTGAGTTTGCTCTAATCTTCAAAGTAAAGATCACCTTTGTCATTATGCTTTTAAGATCTTCAATATTAACAACAGTCCCATCATGAATGGACAATGAGAGTAGTAATGGAATATGACTAAACTATGAAATATCCAGTACTTTAACCTTTCAGTCATCAAATTCTAAAAGTCTACCTTTTCAAAATTGATTATCTCTTCTTAAAGTACCTAATTCTGAGTTCAGTTGCAAAAGCAAATAATAATAACATTAAGTTCAATACTTGATTCAAATCTCTGATTCACTTAAATATATAACTAACCACTAATTTATTTGGAAGCAACAGCATATCTTTGTCTAATGACATTAGATAGTACACCTTCTCTCTTATGAGACTGCAGTATATATGTATAGTTATGCACCAAACAGAAACTTTAAATATAAATTTAATAGCTTCATTAAAAAATCATATTATTTGAAAACAAATACTTGAGATAAATTTACAACCAATGTGCGTACATGGTCCTGTGACTATAAATGTCAGTTTGTTTTCGAATACCCGACAACCTACAATTAGGTCAATATTCTTTCGGTAATACGTTTTGAGTTTTTGTATACGTTTGAAAATCAATATATACACATACTCCTTGTCTACAAGTTAAAGGTGTTTGCATTACAGATATAAAAATCTTTTAAAATAAGAAAACAATCAATACAACAGCGAAGGGGGGAAAAGGCTAGAACCTTTCGTATTACATTTCATTACAATTATTGTTTTGGTACGGTTATTTAGTCTTCTTAGCACCGGTGGTTTGCTTCTTTGTCTCTTTCTCTTCAGAGGGATGATCTTCATACCTAGAGAATTAAAAAAATGAAAAATTAAAGTCTTGAAACTTGACTAAAGTACAACTAGCGAATACAGCAAATGTTTAAGTCAGATACTTGGATAACAAAACTGTATCATAAATATTCAACAGCGCAAATTGCATCATTCTAATAAGTTAGCTAGCAGCATATGCATTTAAAGTTAAAGTCTGAAAAGAAACTTACTGGAACATGGCTTTGATGTCACCCTTAATCAAAGCTATAAATAATGGGGCTCCAATACAAGCTGGTACCAAATACAAAAGCGCTGGCTGGGCATGTCGGTAAACATGCATTACGAAAATAGTTGTAAACAATCCAGCAATGTAAGCCAAAAAGGAGACATTGAAGTATGTACGGGAGTTCCGGCTCAGACTTTAAAAGAAAAAAAACAATAAAAAAAACATTATTTCAGTTCTGTCCTACAAATTCTTAATGACCACTCAATTTTATTACGTTGGCCATGTACTAACTAAATTAGGAAACTTACTGAACATCAAATCTCAATAGTAATGCAATGAAAATTCCGGGAAGGACTATATCCCCGAGTCCAAGCATTGCAAAGTTGTCAGCAGCCAAACCTTTTTCCAGAAGATCTTGAGGAAACACCACTGTAAAATAATAATAATAATATTACTTGTCAGCATCCTTTACAATGGTTTTAACAGTTGACTATCTTATGAAAGAATATAGTCAGTGCTTCTTAGAGGATTAAATGTGGCTTAGCTCATTTTGATATCGCATTAGATAATCATCATACATATTCTTTCAAATTTTAAGAATGTTGATTTAACAATTTATTATAGTGGCTTACATTTGATTGGAGCTTCGAATGACTTTGCAACAGTAACCATTACATTTGTTCCAAACACCCAGAAAATATCATAGATGAAAAGGCCGCCCAATAGAATACATCCTGTGACAACATTGTTGAGGTGAAGGAGTTCAACCCCATTGATTGCAAAAGCCATTCCAAACAGATTGTTTGCAATCCAGTGCTGTGAAGAAGAAAATTATTACAAACGTAAGTTTAAGAACAGTCAACAAAAAATCATGAATAGTAGTAGTTGACTATATATGCTCAGCACTTCTTAGAGGATAAAAAATCATGTTTTATGTCAAACCAAAAGTTATCATCATAGCAAGCCCATAAAACTTGATGATTTTCATATTGTATATACCTTTTTCAAAATGTACCATACACCAACAATACTACAGAAAGCCAGGCAGATGATGTCGTAAGTTGTGAACTTGTAGTCAATTAGTACGTAAGGTTCCTCTCCTTCCTTCTGCTTTTGGCTGAAATGGATATGATAGTGAACATTTGGAATGCCTGCGGGCACCAGCTTAGTTACCACTGGGCTGAAATTTAAGATTTCAAACATCAACATTAAATCATGAAAAAAATATCCTTATGTGGACAAATATTATATATATCTACCACACAGACAGTAATGGGCTACTAACATTTTTTTAAATTATTGTATTGTACCTTTCCACCCCAGAAAATTATGCTTATCAAATTAGCCAGGAGGATAATAGTACAAAAATTAATTTACCAATGATACCTAGAATGCAACGCATTGTGCAATTTGCTTCTTAGCTTACTCATTGGCATTACTCTTCTTAATCCCAACTTATCGTTTACTGTAAAAAAAAAAAAAATTTAAACGTACCTCAAGAGATGTGAAAGTGCTAAGATTCCCAAAAAGAAAAAGTACACAGTCAGCAACAGGTTGATGTACTCTTTTGAAAAGATCTGTTGGAACGAATACAGAGGTTAATTAATGAACACGCAAGTATATAGGTACTATTTAGGTTGAATATTTTATGAAAGAATATAGTCAGTGCTTCTTAGAGGATTAAATGTGGCTTAGCTCATTTTGATATCGCAATAGATAATCATCATACATATTCTTTCAACTTAACCAATGTTGATTTAACAATTTATAGTGGCTTCGAAATGACTTTGCAACAGTAACAAATTATTAACGTACCTGGAAAAATAAGTACAGTCCAAATAGCGCACAGCTTGCGATGAGGGGAAACATGGCGGCATCCTTATGAGACATTGTATCTGGTTTCTCGCCTGTGTCCTGCGAGTCAAAATAAAACATTCAGTATTAATTAAGGCTCCACAACTACCGATCACCAATGCACCTATATCCCACCTCTAACATTTGTAAAAAAATCTGCAAGCATTTTTATATTACCTGATAATTAGCCTTCTGTTCCTTGTGATGTTTAACAGATCGAAATGCTCCAAAAAATATTGGAAGGAGAGCCATAATGACTAGACTCCCATACGCTATCGCCATCCCCTCCGGGGTGGCCGGAACCTTGCCAGTAGTCCCATTTGTCACATTATTTTGTCCTAAAACCTCCGCTACTTTCTCGGCGTCCGCCATCCCAACTCAGAGTGATAAAAATACTGATTGAACTTCTTCAGCCACGTCAAGAGAATCTCCTGGATTTCACGCCAGATGTTTCACTATCTTCCCTCAAGAGAATCTAGAAAAGTAACGGCAAAAAAGGGCTGCTGTCACAAAACTACACTAGACGCAAACCACCATAAGTTTAGCTGAGATGTTCACTTGAATGAGAGCAATGAGAAAAAGACAGAAAAGAAATAGTTTACACGTACCAATAACCCTTTCGTTCTACGTATCTCGTCAATTCTTCCTAAAAGTCACAATGTGATGATAATATAAAAAAAAAGCAATCTGTGTGAGAGAGTGAGTGCACAATATGTCTAAAAAGCCACACAGCAGCAGCACAGCACTCACTATCATACACGTATGCTTAACGCACTACTGCCAACGAGACAACTTTTTCTAAAAGATGCTCACAAACTCACTAACACCAATACCGATGATACAATACCACTCTACTACAAAAGGATAGATTATGTATACGGTATAATAGGGCTATGTGTATGGGATATATAGTGCATCTTAGAACTTTATCTGAATAGAAAAAGCATGCTTAGCACACCACATCCCACGAGTTTTATACATAAAATACCTTTTGTTGAAAAAACTCTGTATATAGTAGTATACATAAATTTCTCCTAAACACGCATTCATATAAATATCCTTTTCTATACATTCAACTTCAACCAACCCCAACTCTCTGAACTCTCTCTCTACATGACAGCGTGAAGTTAGCCGACAGCCGACAGGTGTGAAGTTAGCCGACTGGTCGACAGCCGACAGCCGACAACGTGAAGTTAGCCGACTAGTCGACAGCCGACAGCCGACAACGTGAATATAGCCGACTGGTCGACAGCCGACAGCCGACAACGTGAATTTAGCCGACTGGCCGACCACGTTAAGTTTTTTGATTGGTGTAAAGTGCACATGCACCTTTTCGTTTTTGTAATATGCTGAAAATATTCATGTCATAAGGAATAGGGATCAAAAGCTTGTACAATTTTAAATGGATTTTATTGAGAGAACAACATATTCAAAATTAAAATGTATAAATTCAAATAATGCCATCACAAAGCCAAACTAAAGATATATATAACGTGGTCGGCCAGTCGGCTAAATTTCCGTTGTCGGCTGTCGGCTGTCGACCAGTCGGCTATATTCACGTTGTCGGCTGTCGGCTGTCGACTAGTCGGCTAACTTCACGTTGTCGGCTGTCGGCTGTCGACCAGTCGGCTAACTTCACACCTGTCGGCTGTCGGCTAACTTCACGCTGTCTCTCTACATCATCGATAGGTACATAAGGTCTGTTCATATAAATTAGGCATAAAAATACTCTGGCTTGTTTTACTTTGTATTTTACCAATGAAAGTTAAACTTGGATAATGATGAATAAAAGAAAAGGATAAATGTCTTTAAAAAAGTTAGTGAAGGATTTTAGACCTTACAAAAATGGCATATAACTGATACAATGACAGGAAAGCCGGAAAATGACAGCAGCATGCGTTTTTATTGTTGGCAACAATGCTGCTGCGTAAGAGCTGCGTTTGTGGAAGGATGAAATGAGACGCGACTGTGAAATGTAAGTGAACGAGCCCGATTGTCCTTTGAAAGAATTTATACCTAAAGCAGTACCCCTGAGCAGCATGTCATGGCGTTAGTATAGCTAGCTGAGACTAAGACTTTTTCGAATTCCAAAAACTAAGCTTTCTCTGGAAACACTTATGCATGGTATGATTTAGTAGTCGGTTGGTTAGTTAGGAACTAACTGTTCTTTAGTTTAAATCCGACTACTTCATTATGTAGAATTGAAGATGCTAAGATACAATGATGATCATGGAAAAACATGAATGACAAGGTGGAGGTCGACATAATTATATGTAACTGTATATATTATTCAAATTGCCTACACGAAAGAAGCTTGTCGGTATTTGAGTGCTAAATTATAAGTATATGAAAAATTATTTTAATGCTCCATTTAGATAATTATTTGGTCACATTTGAACTAATTGTAAATTATGACCGACACGGCTAAATATGAAATAGGTATTACGGCTTTCATATGTCTGCTTGGAATTATACTGTTGTAAAACAAAAACGAATTAGTGAAGCAACGCAGTCAATGTCAATTCTAATGCATGCACTTAACATTTTACTTGTTACACACTGAATCTGACTATTTATAGAATCTGACACGCTACTTAGATGCAAATATATTGATACAAACTACAAAGCTCAATTTCCTTAAACAAAAACCACTATGCCATAATCGAATTGTGAACCTTGCTTTATCTTCTTTAGACATGAAAAAAAATACAACACAGCAAACAACTTTCTAAAGTGACGAGACAAGGTACGTATTATCTATTCGCATCGATTCAAAGACTATTAGTAGATACTAAATGTGGGAGCTATCAGACATAGAAATGACATCATGTAGACTGTATAGTACGGCAGTTATTCTTGTACATCGTTATGCGATAGAAACTCTTGAAGAAGTGAACCTGCGCAAAATAATGGTTTATCAGTTTAATACGATGATTATGAAAGATGAACCAAAACTAACCGTGTTGGTTTATTTCTAGCTAATGATTAAAAGATTTACATTTGTTAGTAGGCTATCATGTTTTATCCATAATCACAAATTAAAAACTTGTACGATCTTCTCAACAATGTCTATATATGATTTTTCTAAATCCATAAGACAAGCATTGCTGTACCTACATTTAGACGTGTTGTAATATTCGGTGAGGGATTTTGAACATTCGATTCAACAGCCAACGCGGAGAATTTTACGCACAAATCCAGTAAACATAATATTTTAACACTGCAAAGACGGTTTCGTTTCCTTTGCAGCTAAATGATCGTTTGTACTAGAGAATCCGGTTGCACCCTACATGAGAATAAAATAAATAATCAGTACAACAACAGTTTGCAGTTTGCATTGTAATTCTGCATGAGGTACCCTCAAGTCTTGGCTTAAATATATATCGAATTACCCGATGCAATGGAATAATGTCTTTGTCTTCTAACTTATCGCCAGTAATTGGGTGCAGCCAGTCCTTTTTAATGAGTTTCTCAACACAGTCCATTGTGACGACATGTCCTCTGTTTAAAATGTTTAAAAAACTCAATTTTAATCTTAATCCGTCTACTACTTTAGCCTTTAAATCTAGATCCGGTTCACTTACGTCGATTTCAATACAGCACAAGGTACAGAGTTTGTCAAAGTATCTCCAGTTACTGGACACATGTACCTAGCTTCTTTCACGATCAAAGAGCGTTTGTCCGTAGGATCCTTGATTTCTGTAAACTTAACTTCTATGAGGTCTTTCACTTTAAGAGGTGCTCCACTCATAGGACATCGGATTGTTTTATCCTAGAAAAAATGAAAATTGATAGTTATGTAGTAAATCATATTGTACTCAACACTTTAGTGGAATGAAGTGAGGTAAATTGTCAATTATTTCCAAAATTAAAAACCCAGTCATTTCAAGTAAATTATAAGTACTTACTGGTTTTTGGACAATAGATTCCTTTGCTTGTGGAGTTTTTGATGGAATCCAATAGCTTGGAACATTCTTAGCTTTGCCTGCTGCCATGTTTGAAATAGATGGACCTGCTGTTGGCTCTGCAGAAAGAAATGAAAGGGGATTTATATTCACTTACTGCAAATGGAGATTTTGATTTCCCTAATATGACAATAAGATTCATTCTCATAGTAAGTAATACTTTTATCTTCATATGTAGACTTGACAGTGATGTTACTTTCAGCCTTCACAAACTTTTCTACTTTATTTGCTTGTTCAATGGCTGCAAGCTCTTCTAACTCTCTTTCTTCCTTTTTCTTCTGTTTTTCATATTCTTTAAGGGCTCTGCTGTACTCATTCTTTTTGGATATAATGTACTCCAATATGGCTTCCTTGTCATATAAATACCCATCCAATCTGTAAGTTACGTAACAAAACTTAATGAACACGGAAAACCTTTTGCATTATTGTATTGTATGATTAAATGGAGACACGCATCGTATTATTTATGGTTTGGCTATAAACAAACATTAGAACTAACGTTATCACGGGATTGTGACATGGTTGTAGTGTTAAACAGCAACAATCAAAATTGCGAACTGAATCCTTTCCCAGACGTTGGGCCTGACTGCCATAACCAGACGCCTGGGAGTCCTTCTTACGCTCATGATATGTATATACTGCTCCAGCAGTGCAGTTACGGGCGTGACGTGTCATCGTTAGCAATCTAAATGATAAATAAATTGTAAATTTCGATGCGATGTCGATATCATCATCATTCATCATTTGACGTAGTAGTGTGGATAACTGATAACTAACATATTTATCCAACAGTCAAGTGCATTTAAAGATATTAAACTTTTACAAGCATGGTTCGGTTTGTATTATTTCATGAGTTACTGTCTACATTGAATGATTGTTGTCTGTATAAATAAATGCGATTAAGTTGAGCTTACCTCTTCCAAGTAGCGAATTGAATACGTACAGATAAATCTTTAACTTTCCAAATAATTTTTAATAAATATTTCACGAATCTCTGCTCTACAGATTATTAAAAACGTGCAGGTAAAATCAATCAATCAAGAATCAGGAGCAAACACTGAAGAAGCCCAGTAAAAAGCAATTGTTTTAAAATTAAGAGAATGCACACAACTGACTTCGTCTACTACGTATCCCATTGTATACATATGTGCAGGTTATGCAGGTATTTACATAGTGTGTGTTTCAGGCAGCATCAATAAGAAAAATTTTGTTTACTCATTTTATGCATCGCAGACAAACTTGTACTCAATGTACATTCTTCAGCAACCCAAGAACGCTTCTGTCACGCTAACGCAACAAAGAAGTATATGGATGGACAGGTATGATTAATTTTAAGGTTAGAAACAATGATGCCCATCAAACACTCTTTAGAGGCGATGTGAAGGACGGAAGGGCTGTTATAACATGGTGATCTGGATGTGAATGATTCTTTTGAGATCGATACGTAAACTTGCATGTTGTCAAGAACACTTATCAAGGAATGATTAGGAAAACATGCATGATACTTACCGAGTATGATTTTTTTGAGTAAGAGCCCTATAAATTCATTTGAAGAGATTATCGCTTCAGTTTAGTCAAGCCCAAAATTATTTGATGCAATGATTTGATCTTAATCATTTGGCTGATTCATTACAAAGAAACGAGTTGTTCTGGAACCATGAGCTTCTTGTAAGTTCTTAAGTTTTCTTGATTTAACAATGTCGTAAAAGGTGTTTTAGATTCATCTCGCATTAAATTCTCATTTGATTTTCATTACAGTCCTGAACTTTATGATGAGGATGTGACAGAAGAATTGGAAAAGAGCTTGCCTAAAACATTGAAAACAGAGCCATTAGATTACGGTTATTACGTTTCTTGCAAATTATTGTGACGGTTGATTAGTAAGCAAAAATGTGAACTGTTTTTATTTGCGAATTCACATAGTACAGATGGCACAAACAATAATGTTTCACGTGATACTGAGGTGAAGATCATTCAAGATGTAACTGTAACTGAGGCTGAGGCTCATACACAAGAAAATGACCTGGTTAAGACAGAAGGCGAAAATGCTGATTTAATCAAATTTCCTGAAGTGGATGTAGAAGATAATAATAGTAAGGAGTCTGGCAAAACTTTTCAGGGTAAAAGTCCCCTCACTGAGGAAGTTGAAATACTGACTTCTTTTAGCAAAAGTGGTAGTGCCTGCAACAATGAACACGGTTTCTTCCAACCAAATCCCAAAAATTTCTTTGATAATTGGCCCGTACCATTTTATTATCTACCTGCAAACAAACAGGAAACATCCCGTGGATTTAACCTCGTTAAATTTATCACAGCAGGTTAATTTTGCTTTAATCAACAAAAATTAATTGTCTTTATATACCATACCTTTGCTTAAAAGGACTAACATACTTTTTATTTTAGGTGTAACAAATAATTTAAAAAGTCTTGGTGTTGAGGAATTTGATTGCAAAGAGCTGGTGGAGTCATGTATGTAATGTAAACAAATTTACAAAATCCTTAAGTACTTTGTATGAATTACTTCAAAATATGTGTTTCTACATTTGCAGGGTTGTCACAAAGGAGACAAAGGCGATGGACACAATCCTTGCGTCGACAGGATGTCAGTGACACTCAGAAACAAAGTTTAGGTTCTCAACCATGTATTCAATCTCCAGAAAATGTTTCAGCTTTGGGTACAATAGGTACAACTATTAAATCGGTGAAAGCAGGAATTTTAGCTGTCAGCAAGCCAAACAGTTCCCTACTGCAACTAAGCGGTGCAGGAGATCGTGAGTTGGCAGGGTTTTTGGCAAGAATGGAGGATGTCCGAGGACACTTGAATAATGCCACATGCACTCTCCTTCAGTCAATGATTTTACTAATGCTCCCTCATCTGAAGCTTCTGAGTGGCCACCAGTTGGATTCCACCAGTTGTCAAACTTTTGTCGAAGAATGGATTCAAATAATTGTGCAGATGGCAAGAGAGCTTCAACCCGACTCACCTAAAGAAGCAAAAGTAATGATCTCCAGAGAGTTCCAATGTCTTCGTAAAAATGCCAAACGTTCATACAAAACTCTGAAAAAGTTAAATCGAAAAATCCAAAGGATTTTCAATCACAATGATGTTGTTTGCAAAAAATCCTTGGCCCAATTACATCCCAAAAGTGCAATTTCATATAAAGGAAGATTTGCTGAGAATAACGGAAAGGATGAGAAGATTTTACAATCCGAAACAATTAATTTTGTCCCAATTCCTCTTCACCAAGCAAGTATTAGTACAGTTGAGCTATTCCGAAACCATATTATCTTCTCGCTGTCCGACAAAGGAGCTTTACTCTTCAAAACAGACATTGATGGAGAATGGTCAACCTTCTCGGAACTGTCTTATGGCTCACGACGGGAAGTATTTCTGTCAGTAGTGGATGACCTCCGGTGGACACTAAACACTCCCTCAACTGCATCAAGCCAAATTAAAGAGTTGTGCATAAAAGGATACCCTGAAAGCATAAGATCAAAAATCAATGAGAATCTTGAATATCTCAAAAAGGTAGCTAAGCAAGATGACCTCGTGGTGTTGAGTAAAGTTACAATCGTTACTCAAGTCAACTGTCTTCATGACTCTACGACAAGGCTGCTTCGAACTATGAGGGATGCGATGGGAATTTCAAAGTACTTTTACAAAGCCATTAAAATGAATACATACATCCCCATTGGCAAGCGACAAGTGACACTTCGTAAGGCAAACACTGTATCTGCACCTAAAAACAAAATAACTTCAACGGAATCTTCTGGCAGAGACAACATCAGCATTTATGATGATCTTATGACACTACCATTAGACAAATCAAGAGTAAAACTCGTTGTACCATTTCCCATTTCAACTGACCCCATTGAAGATCAGTTCTTCATGTCTTCGGTTTAATCTCCATTGTTGATTTAACTTATCGCTTTTCATGAAACAACCCAAAATTTCAGCTTCAGAGACCGAGTTATATATTTAATAACCAGTTATGTTTGAAAAGCCAGAATAAATAAATAAATAATGTATTCGCAACAACATATTAGATTTTTTTTATATTTTCCGTATTATTTCAACTTGTCGTGTATTTTAACATTAATTGCGTTTCTAAATTCGTAATTACATAATAGCTAATTTCGGATACAAAGATCGATATACTACCGATGATATCTCACGTTGCAAGTTACAAGGAAGACATGTGAATCTCTTCAACAGTAGAATTCCGTTAAAACCAAAAAGTTAATTACGTAAAATGTCATTTTGACTCATGCAAAATGAAATCAATGATTTACAATTATAACATAACATAATCATTATTATTATTACGTTTATAACATCATAGCATAATAGTTTATTACGTTTTGCTATTATTGCATAGATTGAAAACAATACTAATCGTAGTTTAATTTTTAATAATAACCATACCAGGAGTAATGATATCGATACCGCTAAACTTATAAAACCTTATCGTGTACCATGAGTAAATATTTCATTTGTAGGAATACAATCATCAGTCATTTTAAAAATCGGTATATAATATCACGGACAATATAAGTATGTATACAAAAGCTGACTCTTCAGCTTTGTTTTGGCTTCCATGAGTTTGAGCATTACTAGTACTTACTACACAAAAGTTGTTATTAGACGTACCCAACGGATAATTCAAACACAATAATAATTAATAATTATCTGTAACATCTCTGGAGAAGGTTGCAAAAATCATTAGTTTTTAAAGATGCCATGATAAAACCTTCCATTAAATTCGCTGTTGTGTGTGTGTGTGTGTGTGTTTACATGTACCCCTCATGAAATAAAATGAATCATATTAATATTATATTGCGACCCCTTTCTCCTTTTTATTGCTTGGAACGAATGGAACTTCATCTGAATCTTTTTTCATTGTTGGTCCATCCTGATTTGGTTGTTCTGGAGCAACATCTTGTTGATTCTGTAATGAAACAACAATCAAGTGTTATTATTGAATCGCTCAGCCGTAGTATTTTAATGAACATTATATAAAGATGAAGATGAATGATCAGATAAGTTATCCAAGACGGGAGAACTCAAGGATATTTTATACAACAAGCAAATACAATGTAAGATACATTCACACTAGGCACAAAATGGTCTAGTTATTAGCAAGTTTTTGGTTTTCAATAAGCAAATTATATGTGAGAATGTTTTCTTGAAATTCTATACTATAAAATGTATGTATGTAATTACCTGAACGGGGCAGTCTGGAACATTAAAGTCTGAGAACACTGGAACGTTGTTGGCTAAGGTTTGGCCTGCATAAAGTTCGACATTAATTTGGTTAAGTACGTCATAAAACTCATTAAAGATTTTTAATTTTCCATAACCCTTTACTATTATATTGCATTTCCATAAAACACGCAAAAACCTCATGTGTGTGAAAAATTAACAATTTATTCACACGATACATACCTTCTGAATAATCATCAGGTAAAGGATCCCAACCACCAAACAGATCAAGTAAAATTTGACCAGTCTCAAGAATACCCCAAATGCCTGCTGGTGGCCGTCTGTGATAAAGATTTCTGCGAGGTTCTCGTTCTCTCCTGAGTTCAACTTCCTCCTCAGAAAGTAAAGACATTCGGCACGTAGGACAATGCATACTTACCAGTAACCACTTTCTGAGACAGGTTGTGTGGAACATGTGGTTACATGGAAGAATCTTGGATTTTTGACTAGCTAGACTGTCCCAACAAATCGCACAATTATCGCAGTGCTCGCTATCTTCCAATTCTACGTTGGAATACCTGGAAATAACCCATTAAATTTTAATTCATTATTGTTCTAAACTTTTATTGATGACATTTTTTTTAAATGCTTTAAAAGTTCTCTGAAAATTTCTTACTGATCGATATGCAAATTGAGCCATGTGAAGGACTGTCTGCGCTTCAAAACAGCATGTATTTGTCTCACACGTAGTCGCATCTGTAACGAGACTATTAAACTTGTCATCGAAAGGAAAAGGTTGCAACATAGAAGCAAATGGCAATGATGAATCTGTGTTAAATCACAAAAAAATGTAAAAATTTGGATAATTTTACATTTACAAACATACACATGAGCTTTCAAATATGCACATGAATGAGTAGTAGCATTTGTAACGAATACTTTGCTCTGGCCCACAGAAGCATACACACTATTTTTTTTTCCTCACGCATTTTTTTTACACAGTAGGATTTGAAAATGGATGAAAATCAGCATGAAAACTAATGTCGAAATGTTCATTAGTCTCCGTTTTCAATTTCATGCGAAGGGCACTGACCTAAATAAAAAGCAAAGAAGTAGACCTGTTGCTGAAACTGACTAAAGTGAAGGTTTAAATGTTGTGCATTAGTCCCAACCAAATGCAGTCATGTTTACAGCCCGTCTTACATCACCACATCATCGCTCGCTTGTGTGCTTACTTTTGTCGTTTTTGTCTTCATTTAGCAAATGGCAATAATTATTGCCTCAGCAGATTGGTAAAGTGCTATGCATGCAAGAGTTTCAGTAAGCACGTTTGTAGCATGATGATGGCAATTCATATATATGTTTCAGCAATTCTTATCCGCAAAATTACATGGCGATTCAAACCACAAACGAGTTGCATACAGACAGCGATTTAAAGGAAAGACCAACTAATTTTTTGTCATTGTTCATTGAAATATATAGCTAATGAGATTGGGTGATATGCAATTGCTACATATCCATTTTCCTACTAAACTGAAAACCTTTCAATGAAAACTATAATCGCTGTAAAGGCAGCCGGCTTAAATCCTAATCTTGTTGCAGTAATCTAGACTACTCGATCTTGAAATTGCATTCACAAGCAGGTGTTAAATCTAAACTAAACAAATTGCTTCGTTTGGCTGATTTTCTTTGAATTGCACCTTGAGCTCAAGGTATCATCAAACAAGTCAAAAAGAGCATCACCATTGCTGGATTATATATGCTTGGATTTTCTCGTCAAAAATCGATAATGAATAGTCTGATTATGCTAATTAATATACCATTAGTGATGGGTTTCAAAATCGTATTTGAAATACATTAGTTAATGTCAGCTCTAAGAACAACCCTACTTTTATTTCGACAGCCAAAATGAAGAACTCTTATTTTGGAGATACCGCTATACTTAACTGCAGCAGAGTGACCTTGACAGTGATTCGTAAACAACTTCAAGAGCTCCATTACTTGAGAGCTTACCGAACCAGAAAATGAATGTAGCTTGAACACGAAATTATAATGGATGCCGACCCCAACGACAGGATAAACAGCAATTAGGCAAGTACCCAGAGCACAACGCTTCCTTGAGCCTGCCCATAATTAAAGTGGGAATATCACATAAAACTTTGGTTCAGCCTCAACTTGTGTGACTTACACAATAAAATCTCTTTGCTATTATTTCCCTGACCGAACATCAATAATGGAAGGAAAAATTACTCTTTCATCTGCAAACATCAATGCAATTTGCACCTCCCTTGTCTATGACAAAATATTACTATGCATGTAATTTTTGCCACATTATTATCAACATCAACTATCGACCGAATAAAGTTAGCTAATTAAAAATGCATACATACATTGTTCGCAATATATTTATTGTAAACATTGTTTATGGAACAAGGTTGACTTACCAAGTCAAAAAGTAGCGTCACCATCTCGAACCTATAGTTAATATTGTGGTTGATGCACATGTAGAGATCTTCTTCATCATATTCCTCTAAATCACAAGGTGTAAAAATGCTCACAGGATTCCATTTGCTTATCCTGTGCCGAAAGTATAGCTGATCAAAAAGGCATACTGCGAGGGCGTGAAGTGTTTGCAAAACAAGTAGTCCAATCTCGGACAACATAAAAATTGCACTGTGGAGTCCAATGTTAAAATCATATCTCATAATGCCCACCGCATCTTGATCATCATTGGGCGTAAATAAAGACATTGATGGAATATAGCGTATATCCAGAAAGTCATGAGTTGGCTCTCTTGGGACAGAGCTCATGAACCATGCGAACACTGCCAAAAATAGAGAAACGGAGGTGACAAAGATGAATGCAAGAAGGCCGAGGATCCGGTGCCGTCGAGCTTCACCTAGCTTCGTCATATCGTTCATCATGATCAACTGTCAATAACAAAAACACGAATTATTGTGTGCAAAATAGGGAACATTTTGGAGCAGACATATAGACAGACAGTAGTTCCAAATTAAATGATAGTTTAGGCAGTAATTATCATTCTGGAGGCTAAACACATTGATAAATATATGCATATAGCTTTACAAGACCCTTCATTAACCAGTTGTAGCCAGATCCGTCTACATTTCCAGACGGAAAAATAATGTACCTAACAATAAAACAATACTTTGCATACACGTAAACATTCTTTACTGCGGCTGCTATATACTTTTTATCGACAAGATCGAAGATTTTTTTAGAATATTAATAAAAGGTTGAAATAATATATGTTTTTTCCAAATATTTTAATGTTCCATCTCAAAACCATTTTTTTGTGTTGAATTCAATATTGACTGGCTATGGTTATGTTCAGACGTGTGTTATGGTTATGTGTTTACATGTTATTTGTGAGCTGCATATGTCTTGTAACTACTATATGTATACGTATGCCGGAACGGATTTGTAAAAGGTGAATAAGTACATGGAGAGGCTTGTGTTGTAATTAATTTTTTTACACTTTTTGTTACATGTGTTCATAGCTTATGTACGTACATAGTTATGGCGTTCCTTGCAAAGCTGACGGGCAAGTTGGAGAAACCCAATGACTGAAACAAAGAAGCACCACCCAACCGCATCTTCAACTTCTTGTACATTGACCACTCCAAAGACGAACACGATCTTGTAGAAAATCAAGTTCCAGAACTGTTCCTTAACGTTCTCCTCTTCTGACGTACGTAGATTTCCAAAGACAAGGTGTTGTAAAGTGTGGCTAATTAAAATTATCGCACAAAGAGCGAGATTTACGAGGGGCTAAAATTGGGAAGAAAAAAACAAACAAGAAATCATTTCATTATTATTTATTCAATTCAGTTTATTCATGTATTTGTCATTTACAATTTTTATATACATATGAACCATGAGATGCATACATTTGTTTATTGCAAGTTGCAATGTCACAAAGAAAACTACTTATTAGCGTGCTCTTCCTCGGCAAAAATAGTATTATTATGTGTATGATGTTATTGTACAAAGTACAACAAACTGAACCAGATATGCACACAGTTTCTTTCCTGACAAGGTCGACAGAGTACACATGAAATGCAACATCCACACTCCACACACACTTCTCTATGTCACCTGTCATGAAGGAGTTTGCCAAAAGTGTATAGGTAAATAATCTTTATATAATTCTTATAAAGTTTAACTTTCAGCAAGCAAGCAACCATTTATTATTTGCAAGAAAACAACAAAATGATTTTGCGAAAATAGAGGTAGTGCAAAATTTTGTATAGCAGGATCAGGAAAACGTACATAATCTCTGCATTAATACAAAAACAATACAAAGAGTATCTCTTGAGAACGCATGTAAAGATTTCGTTGTCCTGTTCCTACTTCATTAATGTGCGTCTATATATTCCTTCCCTATTATTTTTGCTAAAGGACTAATTCTGCAGCTCTATGATGGTATCGTTTATAGTCGTGTTGTGTGCAATGTTCATATTACCGTCTATTCCCATATACATTACATTCTCTCCTTCTCCTTTATGATAAAACTCCCTGAGCTGTCCTAAAAGTTTATTGAGAATTGAGGTTACAATTAGAGCTCGAAAGTGGAAAAACGAGATTTTTTGTTTAGATCTACACATAAGTTCAATATATTAAAGTAACAAACCTTATATAATGTGATCATGAAGATATTGTCATTGAACAACCTTGAGCATTTTAATTTGTGTATGGAATGCAATGCATATACATATGTATATGAACATTATAATAATATTATGTACACGTACGCGTACGTAGGTTAAAGGATGAAAAATAACTTTAAGAAATGGAATTTTTAGCGCATTTACATCTATAAAACGTGAAGGACTTTAGAGTCCTTTTTCATCACTGGTACACCTTTTCATGCATTTGCTCCTGTTAGAACATAACAATTTTGCGACCCCACAACACAAGTTCCTTATTTTCATGAACGATGAACTTGAGAATTCTTGTGAATCCTCTATATTACCATTTGGTCTGCTTTATCCTTTGTACTGAATATCATAAAAACTTCCTTACATTTCGTCACCCCACCACCACAAGTACCGAGAGTAACCAAAAAACAACAACAAAGTAATCATAATCATACCCTAGCGGTCATCATCGATGATGATGGCGTTTGCAAATTAGCATGAACTATGAACAATGTTGCAGTTCAGTTTGTTTGTGTCAATACTACTTATAACAGCCATATATATGTAGCCAACCCAGGCCAGACCACTGACATCAGCGAAGCGTTTAATGAACAATGGAATCCCTTTTAAAACGTTTGTTAAAGATTATGAAGGGAAGACGATGTGATTTGTAAACATTATTTGCACTTCCACAAATAATGAAACTTCCGCAAATGAAGGTTAAGTCAGGTTTAGTGCACAATGCATTGTAACAAATTTTTATTTGTAGGGGTACTCAATCGTATCCACTTTGCTTGATTGATTTTTGCGTGTATTGAGCCGTTGTTGAGCATAAGTAAAAAACCAGAACCCTAGCTTAACGATTTGCCAGTTGGTTGAGTTGGATATCCGGTGTATCAAGTCAAATACTATAATCTATAATGACTAATGCATTGTAATTTCCTCTTACAAATGCATAGGTACTATAAGTATGCGTAGTATGCGTAACTTTAAATTAGGGCCAATTTTGACACTAGCCAGATTTACCTTATAGTATATTTGATATCTTATCCATTCAACAACATTGCGTTTTTCCAATGTTTAGATTGTGGATATTTTTATGCAGTTTTAACCTTAAGCCCTCACATATAGGATATGCAGTAATAAAGGGACAGCCAATAGCCATTGAGCTTGAGTTGGAAGGTTAATGTCTTCATCAAGGCATTCCACAACTTGTTGGATGACTAACCGAGTCACCCGCGGTACCAAATTACATTGAATAAACGAAGTAATGGAAGAATGCTCATAATAATCTGTAGTAAACAAAGGAGTGAACGATTTTAATAATGTAAGTCTGTGATAGGCATATATATATAGCAGTCTTGTCTTAGATCGTAACAAAGACATTCTTTCATTCAAAGACTTTTCAGACAGTATCAGCAATGATAGTAAGTCCGTCGAAACTGAATCCTTGACCCTAATACTTCATTTTTTTTTATATAAAACAATCCAGTTTCCTTTTATTAAACCTTCCAAAATAGATTCATATGATGAGAATGAATTAATTTCTGGGGGCCCATGATACATTGATACATATATAACATACATATAGTCCCTCAATGGTTTGATGTAACATTTACCTAGAACTTGTGGCATTGCATATAGTGAAAGGGAAATTATGGCATCGAGATAACTGTACGGATGCTGTATATTAACATCTACAACACAATCGTAGAATGTATACCGATGACCAAGGGGTAGACTAATTTATTGCAACTTTATGCAAGTTCTCACACTAATTTCTTCTTCCATAAGGATGCAGCCACAGCCTGAGCAAAACAAACTATAGAAAGGAAACAACATATCAGCTTGTTTGCACCTAATTTGGTGTGATTCACAAAGTTGTTTTCCTGTATGATGGCGAAATGAAGATGTGTGGTGTACTATCAAATGGGAACTTTGTTTATTTGAATACCCATGCCAGTTGCCATTAAACTACATAAAAAAGACACAATACATGATAACTGGGAAACTTATTATCAACTTTTTGGAAACTAGCATAATTTTATATGCACCTAGTAAGATTTCAGAATGTTGTATTTTGTGCATATTATTATGCAGTTCGCTATACAATTAAAATACTCTTTGTGACTCGTGAGCCGGCTCCATTTCCATAATTGAATATTGTTTTTGTTCGTTCCGAATAATTAAATAAAATGCAATATTTTCTACTCAATAATTGCCACAATTTCACAAAGCAACAGCACAAAAAATTGTATGCTGAATCTAGAGCAACATTAATTCTACGAGTTTACACCTACCCGATCTTTGGTATTCAATTTGCCTTTTGAACTTTAGTTTTGTACCTATAAACCTAAGAGTGCAATTATCCTTGGTATCTAATTATAAGTTAAAGTAGTATTGATATTGTGAAATCATCAAACAATCATGAAACCCTTTTATTACTTTCTTATTGCACGGAATCACGTATCAAATTGCTTTTATATTATCACTTACAATAGTTTTCAAACTATCTCTTTTCATGAATTTTAAAATCAGAATTAGTCTTTTCATGACACTCAAAAACTGACTTTGATTGGCGGTTGTGCTGTATATTTGATATTGTCAATAAAAATTATAAAACAGTTTAACAATCATTTTTCTGCTCTCTGCAATAATACTTTTTGGTTTTCTTACAACAGTCAACCAAACATACAGCATAAAATGTCATCAAAGTTGAAAGTAGGCCCAGTCGTCGTGAATGATTTAGAGTCTGATTATGCCCAGACAGCATCGCCAAAAGCGAACAAAGGACAACAAAGATTTAGTGAACGTATTTCAAGTGAAAAGGACATACTTAACCAGGAGCACAAACATTAAATTAATTTACTGACTGCCGGTGTCGGTGCATTATTCATCACAAAAAGCCATCAAATGTAAATATGTGCATTTAAATCTTTGAAATACTAAACCTGTCACCAACCTACGTACATTCAAAGTTCCAACTAACTCATTTAAACATTTCTTATAGTTCATTTTCTCTACCTATTCCTTCATCCTTAATTCTTTGAAATTAATGAGGGTTTCATTTCAATTTTTTTAATTACACCTCCCTCTTGGTCTCTTTATGAAAGCAATCATAACAATACTAAAAGTTATGCCATGTATGTCCCATCATTTTAATCGTACCGTCATAAATCAATTTTGCAAATTAGATGAAATGTGAACAAGCATAAACAAGAGTTCCAACTTGAACCAACGCTATAGTAAAATAGGTCACACTCGAAACGCTTTTGCTGCCGGATTTTGGCTAATATGCATTTGCCCTTCAGGAGTCCGTAAAATATTTAATCTTTCTTTTGAACAACTGTGAAATAATGAGACTCGGATGCACCGCCAACTTTCCTACATGCTGCTATCCAATTACCATAAATGCTTGGTTATTATGACCGTTGAAGACATTAGCAATATATTTCACCACACCACAATTTTTTGGCCGTCTCTTGAGGAGATGATGAAACATATGTAACGGTGCATGGTTCTATGATGCCACGGACCTGGTGAATGTTGATAATATATTTAATATTTATATGAAGATTTAGATGATGATGAACCCCCATTAAATCATGTGGTACATACTACACTACACCGATGAAAGGAAACTACTAGATGCGAAAAAATGATTTAGCACGGCCCTATTCATATCATTATATCATGATGCGGGGAACACGCACTTGCAAACTTTTTCCTTTAAGAGTGTGTAGGCATTAAACCCAGTTTAAATGCAACAAGCATGTAAGCGTGATCAAGTTTGCGTGAGAAGGCACACAAAGAGCACTTCCTTCCGTTTCTTTGGTGTAATAATAAGCTTTCTAGAGCAATAAAGAGTAAACTATTATCTCAAAAAAAGAGGAACCCCTTCTCTTTTCCTTTGTGAATCTGCTTCTACTATTACACATATCATATCATCTTCACCTCAAAGATTCCGTTAGCAGATATAGTAGCTTTTAAAAAGGGGAAACCAAGCAAAAAATTGGTAGATATAAGTATGCAGAGTATGTAATATACCATACAGAAACTGAACGCATAAAAATCATGAATCAGCAACATGCATTCAGAGATAGTTTTGCGCATTAAGTTTCATTCCTTGTAAAAATGCACAGCTCTTTCCGATATTAAGTAAGAAGCATAGAAAAGAAAAGTATTCTATAAAACATTGCCAAATAATGATGAATCATGATTTAGAAAAAAACAGGAAATGTTATTGAAAAAAAAATGTAAAAATCCATGAAAAGTTCAACAACACACTACGTTCAAAAAAGTTAAATAACATACCCAAACACAGTGAGGCTGTTGGCTTGCCCATTGGAGCAACTGCCACGTGAACTGGTGATAATACTCTTCAAAGCAGTCTCCTTCAGTCCCATTCTTTTGACTAGCTTCAACACTTCCCGAAGACCACCAGTCTCTCACAAAGAAGTGTGCAATCACTTCGAGTCTACTATTAGACTCATCCCGACTGTCACCACTTCGTCCACCCACAAGATCACTTTTACTATTGCAATTTCGAACACTTAATTTGCTAACAACGTTGTCTAACACGATGCCCATGCCCATGTCTCCATTGCTTTGATGGGAGAGCCTCTGAAGGTCAACATTTGACTGAATCCAAATGCAATATAAAGAGCACGAAGCCGCAATGACGCTTAAGCATGTGTACACCTTCAAACTGGGCAGCGGAAGTCTGTCCAACGATAGCAGTTCGGAATCCATCTTGAATGTTTTCCAGGAAGACCAGACCAACGATACGATGCGATGATAGTAAAAAAAATGAGAATTAAAAGTAAAAATTCATATTTGCAAAATTCCCATTTCTTGTTCCAAAGTCGTCCGGTAAACACGAGCTACACTATTACTATGTCACCATTTAAATCGCTTTACATTTGATCAAACCACTTATTAATTATGTTCCTTCATTGGGCACTTGTCACCGGCAATTCATTTCCTGTAAAACGTATTATTGTAAACAGCAGTAAATGAAATCTGAGTTGGAATTTTAGGAAGAGTAACACTAACAAACTGATACTTATAATTAGTTTCTTCCCAACGTTCTGATTAATTCTTAAGATACCCCTCTGGCAGCTTCCATGTTGTTTACACAAATTAGCATATAGTATTAATGGAGAACAATTTTTACTGTAGCTCTACTATTTTCATGCAAATCATTCGCGTTACTGATATAGACTACATAATATAGCCACGTTAGGAATATATCTACGTACAATGCAACTGAAGACAAACTATAATTAAACGACAAGCACAATGGAACCTTACATTTCATGCTAACGTCTCTCTATCCATGAAAATACTGGTGAGAGAGAAACATTATCCTACCGATAACTTCTTGCTGGTGGATTCTTGGCACAGCGTAGCAGTAGTTTGTGAGTTCACTGCTGTAAATTGCTACTTATGCCTTTGTATCAGTGAGTTGTATAAACATAACATAATGCGTGCTACAGTGTGACTACTCACTCACACACACACTCGCATTTGCACACAAAGAAGGGTTCAATAGAGAACGAGAGTGAGACTAGGATTCCTTGAGAGCTTTGGACGATGGGATATGATGATGGGATGGGATGATGATCATGATGAGTGAGTACAGAATATCAATGCTACTACTACTACCAAAATACATAACATAATACAAGCATAACATAATATATAAATGTTTGTAAGCATAATATTATATATACTCCACTCCACGTTAGACAATTTGAGTTGAAAACAAATATATAATGAAAACGAGTTTATCATCTTGTAGAGGTATCAATTCAATTTTAAATAGCGCTTCTGTGAACGTTTGCATTTTTACTTTTTGTACCACTACCACTGCATAATGCTTTACCTTTCTGTAATTCTTGTGGATTGGATAGTAGATATATGAATAAAATGAGTAAACCTTGATAGCAGAGCAAGAGCCTCTTCTTCCATTAAAAAGATTGGAGAAACATAATATATTGAAACATTAGCGTTTATGCAGTAAATGCAACCAAAAGTAAAGCCCAACCCGTTCACTGTCTTGCTTGGTGGTATTTGGCATTTCGTATAAAGTCCATGTTTTGTGATGTGCTTTGGATTTGCTTTTTTGTCCTCTCTAAACATTTTTTTTCAGTTGACTTTTCGCAGGTATTTTTTTTTCATACTGAGAAAATTACTATTGTAATCATAACTGTGGAGAAAAAACAAGGGATAGTTTGTGTGTCGTCTCCACCAAGAACAAGTAAGTATGTATATTATGTTTGTACACAAAAGGAGTTCCATTTGCTGATGCTGTTTGTGTGCAATACGAAGTCATGCTTGAGATAGGTTACTTTTATGATAATGGTAAGGTTGACAAAGTCTGCGTAGATACATACATGCTTTACTACCACCGTGCTCCATAAGAATTTATTTGTTTTCCAAAGCTGAAATGATAATTTTACATTTTACTTAGGCTCTGGAAGTTTGTCGTTTGCCTCTAACGATTACCTATACACCTGAAGTTAAGTACAACAAACAAAATGATTACCGCTCGGTTCGTGCATGAACATCATATAACTACGTATGTGGCAGTTGCAGTATCAAGCCAAGCATGCCAAGTTTTTATTTATGTACATGTTTACATTATCATCTTTGGACGAAGACAGCCAGCCCAACTGGCAAAAAATTGTTTTGTAATTATTATTATCATCCAGTAGTGTCCACGCTAGATGTTACACTGGATGCGTCTGCATGCGACATTCCTTTCGTAGACGGAGAATGATTTTTATCTCGTCTCATGTCTCAGGAGGCTCGATAAAAATGCATGTATTCTTCAGAGCGTAAGGATTCGAGCAAGAATACATGTTTTGACATGCAATCTTTCTGGAATTCTATATATGTTCTATCTCGTGATTTTTTTGGAACCGAAATCATATGACCATGATCTGCCGTTTCAAAAATTATCTAATAGCATGACGACTCTATATGCCTGGATGAAATAATTATTTTTAAACACTCTTCCTTGTGACGTACCACGACTGTGAGTATAACAATAACTACAGTCACAAAGTTTTTTTCGGTCAATAGATATGGCCGAAAAGAACACTCGAGTGGAATTTTTGAAGGTCGATTGATGAAATAGGAAATTTGCCCTTGATCTAGTTTTAACATGACCTACCTTACTATTTGAAAACATGTATGGCCTTTTTTGTTCCTTCAGGAACTATTATTTTCTTTCAGAAAAATACAAAGAAACAATACCTTAGACTTACTGACTGAGTAAGGCAGGCAGGTTTTTACACGAGCGGTCCACTATATAGTGCATTGCATACAAACGAACTGTGTTGGTTGAGTTTGAGACAGAAAACATCAAATCTGGATCTTTCCCAATTTTCCCTTTTTTGAAGGTTACGTTAAAGAATGGTGGTGGTAAATGTTTTCAAGGAATCTTTACCGTCGGAAAAGGATATAGCATACATTATCTAATTTCCGTCATCGTTCATTTAAGCAAATAGGGAAACACAATTTTCGTACAAAGGACACATACAAAGACGATGACCGCAACGTGTCTATAATTAACTGAGCCCATTGACAGGTAATGCTTTTGCTTGAGTCTTGAAGTCTCCTAACAAACAGTGCAGTAAACGCACATAATATATGGTAAGAGTAACTAGTATGTACTGTATTCGTCTCAATCCAATATATAGCAAGTCTTTACACCCTTCGCACATGTCCATGTGGATGGATACCCACGCAGCTTTCCATTGAGTGTTATTTCTTCAAGGACGAATTTCCAAAGGCAAGCTGCCTTGTTTTGCTTCTTTTTGTATGTTTTGTTCCTACCTATCTTAATGCATAGCATTTACACATGTACATACGAGTATTCATTGCAAACACGTTGCTTTGGATGGAGTTTTGAGTTTTACGTTTAAGATTTTTTATGACAGCTCTTATTGTTGCATAACGTAAGTGATAGATGTGAATCACATCATGTGATTCACAAAAATGAGTTACAAACATGACGGACAAATTGCAGTGTACTGTTTAAAAAATGGTCGAAACTTGTCTCAAATCAAAAGAGATGATGATTTATAAATTCAAAAATGGTTATACACGCACCATTAACCATCAATAAATTTATATATAACATCGCATGGGCTATGGGGGTAAGCAAACATGCAACACAATATAATTTCCATATCAAGATGTTAACGCACTAACATTCCACCAATTAGCATGCAAACGGGCTCCGTTAAATATGTTGATTTCTTTATAGTTTATAATAAAATGATTAAAGTTGAACATACCATACATCCGTGCTGAGTTCACTATGTTGGGACTTATGTACATTGCTAACACGATGCTCAAGCTTTTGTTTTGACAGGTTTAAAACGCACTTTTCCTCTTCCAGAACTGCTCATTCTTGAATGAAAGCCAGACAAATGCATGTTGTATGAACTAATGATGTTTACAATACAGAAGCATTCGTTTCCAAGATTTTAATGTTACTGTTTACTATCATCAGCCATGGCACACGCTAATGTACGCTACTTCACTCAAATGCTACACTGCATTTTGTATGAAAACCAGACGTTGTAAAATGACTGATACTCAGAAACAATAAAGTCTATTCTTCTTCTACTGCAACTTTAAATGAATCAATCGGAATGAAGAAACGTATTTATTTTCATTATAAATTTCACAGACTCCGGAAGACTCTACGTGAGAAATGCATACGAGCTTTTCAAGCGTTCAAGGTCTTGTATCATCTGTGTTAGTAATACATGCATTTTTAAGGGACACTTTATTAGCCTCTTCCGCATCCTAAATCCTACTCATTTCAGTCTTTCACATGCTTAATCATCCATGCCTTATGAGCTCCCGATATGTCTGTGTTTAATGCAGACAGAAGCGAAGCCATAATAATATATATATGGTGCCCAGCATTCATTCCTGGGATATGTTATGCAGGCAGTTGCAACCTTCGTTCCAGCTTGAATTAGGCGTCCCTGCTCACACAATTTATGAGCTGTATTGTCATTATGCAATTAGCGGTACAGGGCCGAATACCAACAAATTTGAGATAATGATGCACCTTAATGTGTAACCTGACGTGACTTTCGTGTACTTACAACTTTCACATATATCACGTATGATTATGATTGTTTCTTGCGAAACAGTCCAGAAGCGTTTTGTGTATTTTTGTACTTTCAATTTAGGACCTTGGGTACGCAAATCATACCACTAATGTATACTTAAATTTCAAAGTTACTTTATAGAAAATACTCCTGACATGGAATTTCCAGGCAACTCAACACTATACACAACTTCATGTCAAAAACCGGCTTGACGACCTACTGTTAAAAGTAACAGGTATGTGCATCCCATGCCCTGGTCATTCGTATTTGCAATTGAATCTTTCTCCTTTTACTCTCACACACTAGAAGAAAGTAGGTTTCACCAGGGAGAACAAACTTGACTTTGGAAAACCCCACATGCATTAGGCTATAACTAGAAGCAATCTGGTGGAAGTTTGGTGGGTCTATGACCTATGTGAATAAAACTGAAGCCCCCAATTTAAATATAAACTGTTGGTAATTCGTAGGTAGTTAATCAATTAAATTGATAAATACTATCCCAAAGCCAGTTTGTAAAATGATCGCCTTCATATCATAATCAATCATGAAATTGCCTTTAAACAAACTCAGAAAATACGAAGGCTCAGAACGATATTCTACAAATCTTTAACAAAATTATTTAGTGATTTATAAAAGTAGATAGACATATATCCTCGCCATCTTGTCTTCCCTTATATTTCTCATATGCTCATGGTTTCATGGAATTTAGAAAATAGGAAGCGTGAACAGTATGGTGAACAGTGGTAATTGGAGAAATGTATTGCAATTTGCAATAGATATATTGGTGGTAAAAGTACATAGTCCAGATTACATTTTGTTTAAAATAATTCAATGGCAGCTCAGATTTTATTCTCATGCACATGTCACATAATATCATTCCATCCACACAAAGTATAAGCAAATCTCAAGGAAAGTGAAAATCACAACGCTCATCACACCTAACAATCAACATCGTTTACTTGCATTGCAATCACATTGTTGGGTATACAACATGAAATATTCAGACATTAAGTTCAATTACGAATATCATATTAATTAATTTAACCTTCAAAATATGTTTAGATAAAATCAATCTCATTACATTTAACCAGTGCTCTTATAAAAAAATCATGTTTTTGGCTATTTAGAACTAGACGTTTGCTATAAAATGTACGAAGTCATATGTTTTCTTCATAATAATGAATCCATAGTTAATATAAATCTATTGGATCAGCGGAATAGTTTATTATATTGAATAAAACTAAATAAAATGTGAGAAGTGAGTGTGAGTCTCACAATAAGCAACAAAATAATTGATTTGACTTCAGCTTTTTTAAAAACATTTTAACTACTTATAGCTTCCACTTACGCTATATATACATCTAATATAAATGCATTTTTGTGTGATATATATAATATTCTACAGGGAATTCCTTTAAATCTACAGTACATCTATTTGAGTTGAGTGACTAAAAATTCCCTCATTTCCCCACACAAAGGTATATTTGAATATCGACTATAAGTATTTGAATTAAATTTTTTAGGATTTTTTTTGTAAAGGCAAAAATAACTTTCTTTCCTTTTCAATTTATGATTTTTAACCTTTAAATTACTATTATACAACTAGAAAACAATAGTATTACATCAGGTTTAAAAACAAGTCCTGTAAACTGTTTAAGCGTAACGAGGATCAGTATCCATCAACTCTTGCTTGAACCCCATGGGCATGGACTGTGAGCCATTGTTAGGGTTGACCATATTGTACGATGAAGGCTCAGCGGACTCTTCATCCGATAAAGGCATGAGACCAGGGTTTGAGTTGGGAGTTGGGGAAAAAGCATTTGCAGTGGAAGTGCCATCCCTTGAATTAGTATCTGAAGTAGTTCCTAAAGAAGGATCGCCTTGTTCTCCAGGTGCTGGATTACCAGTTGCATTGCCTTGATCTGCTCCTATCAAAAAAACCAAAAGTTGGCATTTCTCATCATCTTGAACTGCTCTTGCAAATGGAGTAGTATGTGAGAAACAAGTGGTCTCATTTAAAAATATTTTGCTCACCCCCAAGAAGCATTTCTTGCAAGAGATTATCAATCCTAGCCATGCCAAAAAGCTTGGCGAATTGGATCTGCTCAATCATTTGCCAACTAATTGACTGGAGGGCTGGAAGGACTAGGAGGAGTTCACCAAATCTTCCCCTGGAATCATATTGTCGGTCACTGATATAGTCTTCCAGAAGAAGTTGGACTTGGTATCGGAGGGCCTTGATACGATGTGGTTCACTGAGACCTCTAGCATCTGTAATTAAACATAAATATACAATTACTATTACGGTTCATTACTTTAGCAAAAGATAATCGTGTTCATTGGCACAATCATGCATCTGTATCATGAAGCTCATATTCCATATTCCAAAGTAAGTGGAAAAATTCCACTACTGCTCTACACACAGTACATGAAACTGCTAAATTCTACTTTCATCCAGATTACTGCAGTAGGCTTTATTTATAGCATACATAACACAATATTTTGTACTTACTCGGATCGAAGAAGACGATAGCCTTTAGGCAGGCAAATTCCGTATCATCAATGTTAATATCTCGAAAAGGTTTTACAAGCTCATCAATAATTCGGCAACTAACTCTGCTCACATCTGAAATTAAATTAATAAAAGTAAGTTGTAATAACACTATACTGACAGCCAACCAAAACCATTACCAAAGGGCAGTGTTTACATATAGTTTGTAGTGTAAGTTTCGATGAATATCTTAAATGCATATCGTTATGAAAGTCTTAATTAAATTTAGCCCAGTTGCATTTTGACATTTCTTATTTAGACAAGGCATTGCACAACAATTTCCACTCTTGGGATATATGATATATACTATCTAATCCTCTCAAAAAAAGACCTCAAGGAAAAGATTATGCCCGCTCCTTAAAATTCTTATAAAACATATAAACTTATTTTACAGAATTATCTGTTCTGTAACTACTTCAAGATACGATATGATGATATAGGTATGATAGTAGGAGTTCAAAAAAAATCTTCCACGTTTAAGATATTATCCATCACTTCATGTATCTTTCATTATCAAAAGTATTGCGTCATATACATACTATATGAAACTGAGCATATCTTGATGTATTTGTAGCAGTTTTATGTTATGTTGCATAATATATATAGTAAATGAATCTTACCGGCCGCTTGTCTAGGAAGGATGAAATCGTTGCCTAAAAGTAAAACATCTTTTAGATGCAAGGATCTTCTCGCAACCCCAAGTAGAAGATGCTCACCAGCATGGGCTCGTAGGAGAGCAACCTAAAAGAAAGAAAATCAAAGAACCAATAATTTTTAATGATCGATCTTGTAGGTTTAGGTGTTTATACGTACGTCATTGACTTTTTAAGTATGTATATCGTTTCATAGGCATACTAAGTTGTGTGAAAGGAATTATGATGAAACTTACTTGATCATCTAAACGCAGATCACAAAATGTCGGAATGTACTTGGCCCACTCAACCAGTACAAGTAGTTGCATCTTCATTGAGTCACAAATGTCATTAACCGTCGCAATCTTTTTGGAACGGATCATGGTCAAATCATTCACCTATTGTGTTTTCAGAGAAATTAAATAAATGAATAAACAATAATGAATGAACAACGACACAACAAAGAGTAATAGTAAGTACATTTGTATATATATATTTGCTCTCATAATTTTAAAATTGTAATACAGTTAAAGGGTAATATTCAAGCATTGTAATCAAGCAAATTGCATTTCCTACGTGAAATAATTAAAACCTACGCGGATGAGTTTCTATTCATCATGATTTTATAAGAAGACGTGTGCAGTAGACTACAAAAATTTTGACAATCGTGTAATGTATCATTATTAGGTAACATGCAGCTTTGTTTACGACCTGCTGCATAGCCTTCTTTGATTTTTTCTATGATATGTATGAATGCTGGAACGAAAACACGTTATTAAAAGTGCCTATATATATGCCATAGAATAACAAAATCGTTATTGTGCTGATTTGTATCAATTCATTCATTCATTCATCAAACGAAGTTTTTCAAACATGACTAAAATTGAATCCAGGTAAGTTCGAATTGCTATATATTGGCCATTTATGACTGGTACAAGACATTCTCCCTTTCCATGAGCTGCACAAGTGAAATGCAATGGATAATTATTGCAATTGAAGCTAGTTACGCCAGATTTCAGTTGACATCTGCCCACTGGATTATTCTGGTCTAGGTTCGAGCTTAGTATTTTTTCTGTCTAGGTGTAGTTTTCGAAAGACGAAAGATGATGCGGACAGAATATAATATGTATGAATGTTACGCTACAATACGTATATAGTAAATCATTATCATTTATGAAAAGTCTCTGATTCATTTCGAGCACAATATTTCACCATGCATCTATTAGAATGACTTTCTACTTCCTAAAATGCAATGGAAATTCTGGAGACTTCAATTCAAAGTAAGATATTAAATTATGAGAAAATGAATGAAATTATTAATACATCGAGATGTCAGCTGCTTAAAAACTTGCAAGGACCTTTCTTTAAATTCACATTACAAACAAATTTTTACCGTTCATTGGCTTCTCAAGCATCAGAAACTTAAAAAATCGATCGATGATTAATATGCATGAAATTTTCCGAAAGCACATATGATTAATAAGGCCTGCTACCCCTACGTAAGTAAATCAAGAGTAATGATGTATCCAGGATTCATTCATTCTTCCAAGAAAATGAATTAATTTCCCAGCTTCTTACATTTAAAAAGAAGTACAAATATGGATGTAAATTGGACTGAGTGAACTTTTAATCTAATCTACACATGTATAAACATCCAGTTAAAAATTCAATCACAAGCCGGCAAGCCTAATTTTGTTTCAACATTACTTAATCAACCGTGTTTCTTGCACGTGATCAGTAGCACGAATCAATGCTTTAGCTTTGAAATGGCTTGGGATGTGCATGCAATATATTTGTATTACATATTTATGCATATGTGTAGCAGTTTCATTCAGAATCTACATCCAACATCAATTAAAAGTGGAAAATTTCCTTGTGAGAAGTTCAGTTCCTTTTGTGCATTTAATCGTCACAAGTTTGTGAAGAAAATATTAGGCCAACACCAATACTTTATTGGCAAAAGCCTTATCATTAGGATAGCAAGCAATGGAACAACTTTTTATAGTTATTCACTTAACGTGCAATATGCACATATAATGTATGTGAGAAGAGAACTAACTATATGTATAAATGTGAGTAGGATTATACAACCGGCAAGTTTACTTATTACACTTCCCTCTATAGATAAGGTTAGCGTTAAAGCATAGGTGTTGCTGTCAAAATGGGAATAATTATCACTTTTCACTATATCATGAAAATGTTAAAACGTCAAGTGAACATGAGAAAAAGTCGTGGTTCACAATCATTTACACCATACTCATAATTCAAGATAGAATTTGATGGATCCTGGACTATTTCATTTACTCAACTAATGATAACGATATGTGAATGTTTCTTGGTAAAAAATATAATGTATAACTATAAAATTATTGGATAAATGCAAACCCGAAATTTCGCGAGAAGCCACTAAAATATGTTATATACGTAAATGTCAATACGGAGTTCTTTTGAGTTCCTCCCACTTTGTGTTTTGCAGGAACAAGAATAACGAAACCATAAAAAACAACATGATCCCGGGTTGTTTTTGCACAAAAAATGTTATGTAAAGAAAGGTGAAATTTTTAATTAAGATGTGTTCACTAGAGTAAACCAATTTAGGATGAAGCCGTCAAAAAATCTTATACACAAGTATTGCTTGTTTTGCTTGCTTGCACAAGTTGTTTTCACTTTCGATCAAAAAAATAGAAACCAAAATAATTGCTAATAAGAATGAAGCGAAATTGAGAAGAATGGAAATGCGGGAGGATGAAGCTTCCTATCAAGCAGTTTGTATATTACTAATGCTATGTATTTTTAAAAACTCATCTTTCTTCGCCCTTACCTCTGCATAATTCGATGACTGCCTTGCAAGCGTGTCGGCTTGTGTCAGACTGGACATTGTTAATGAGTTTGTGGTGTTAAGGGACGTGTCCTCAAAACTTGGTCTACGACAACTGATTCGGTCTCTTTCATTTTGAACCGCTGTTAAAGCATAATATAAAAAAAACGATTTAGCTTTCAATCCCAAAAATGTTGCCAGTCATAACCATCATAGTTAAAATGACTGCTATTAATTCATACAGTCCTCCTATTGTCTCCTCCTCTCAACATTGTTTTACTGACAACGTTTCAATTTTTCACTGTAACTTTTTCTCGGGATTAATAGGTATGCAAAATGATGACAAGCTCTCTTCAACTTACCTTCTTTTTTCATTCCTGCTTTAAAGCATTTTCTCAGTCTGCAATATCTACATTGATTCCTTTTATCCTTGTCAACAACACAATTCCTGTTGAAACGGCATGTGTAGATATGATTTTTTCTGACGGATCGTCTAAAGAACCCTTTGCAACCATCACAGGATGACGCTCCATAATGTTTCCCTGTGGCTCTGTCACCACAAATCGCACAAAACTGATTTGCCATTCCCATCAAAGGTCCTCCATTGCTACCATTAACAACTCCATTTGAGGAAGCATTATGAGGGGGACTTCCTCCAAGATCTGCTGCGTGGCCCATTCCCAAGGAACCGTCTGTTGCACCTACACCAAGGAAAGAAAGAAATTAAAGTTTTGAAACAAAAATCAGTTTTAAAAAATCATACAACTACTAGTTTTACTTATAGTACTTAATCGTCACATTACATAATAGGTTTTCTTTTCTTTTCAAATTCACCTTGCAAAAGTTTATGTTTCCGCGAAAATTCTCGCATTTTTAATGCTGAAAAAGAACCGAAAATATAATGAACACGAAAAATAGCAGGCTCACAGCGGTGAATAAGTGTGATAATGATATCCCAAGCGGCAGTCAAGTGGGTGCTACTGCCACACATTATATCTTTTCGGAAATGTGTAATCCATTAACAACTTCATCCATATACCTTTGCAGGTTCACACGCACAAAAAAGTCATAGCCCAGTAAACTTAAAATTAATCACGTTCAGTATAAAATGTTTCAGAGATAAGACGTTTAAGCTATCAATTTGAGTTAATATCCACTTTGTTGATATGTCAGATTAAATCAATGGACACACATTACACATTCAATGGACTCGTATAAGTATAGTTTTAAGGCACTGACTGAATGGTAGCCAGCCCAGGTTGTAAAATTGGGGAGTACTCCATGATGACATGCCCGTCTTTATAACCAGTAGAGTCAATTTTTTTTAAACCTATCCTCCAAATCTCCAGATAGGTATATCACCTCTTCAATCAAAATACGAAAGGGTTCTAGCTCGCTGATAACAATGATATATATATTTACACACGACAGGCAAATTAAAAGCTAACAAAGTTGTTGAGTTGAGCCTTGTTATCCGAGTGATGAGTGCAACAAGTGTTTTGATAAGCGAATGCAATGCAACTGAATTCTGAAGTTATTCATGGAATGATTGAATTAAAAAGAGAGGTATGCATGCAGGAATTGGGTTGGAAGTCCTTTGCTCTACTACTGTTTTTACTCTTCAAGTCATTCGCCGGTTCAACTACTGTTGCTTGAATGCCTTGATTGTTTCTTTCAAAGGCATTTACTTTACGTTAAACTTAACTCTTATCAGATTTTAAAAAGATGATGGAAGACGAGTAGTAATGTGTGTCTACCAATACTTAATTCAAGGTCATTTAATCTTCGCCAAAAGTTTGTAACTTTGATATTGGATTGGAGTGACATGCTACGATACTGTAAGGTAAATATGTAACTGCATGGTAAATATAAATATCAACTATGTATTTTTGTGAATCTTCTTGAATGTCACTAAAACTGATGCAATAACATCGCCTGACGAATTGATCTTCTGATTACTTATATTATGAGATGATTGTAATCAGTTGACGTCTTCATTTTTTATAAATCATTATTTATGTAGAATGTAAGGGAAGACGTAAAATATGTGATGCAAGTTACATGTATATATTCTATTTGTAAAGTAAATGGGTCTGATGACGTTACAAATATTTTCATTTCAGCTTGAATGAGATTTGATGATTGACCACATCCGTCACTCCAAATTTCCAATACATGCAACATACTGTAAATAACTACTTTGTAACTAAATTTTCTAAACAATGCAAGAAGGTAAGTATATGCAAGTGAGTACTTTAAAAAAATGAATTATGAAATTACATACCGGTAAGAGTGCAAGAAAGTTGTTGATGGTGTTGATAATGACTCCAATTAAATGTTTTTCTCTTATCCGGGCACATCAACATCATTTGAATTTCACTACACTGTTGCTGACTAGATCTTGAGTAATTGTAGTATTGATCAGGATTACACGTGGTGCTATCAGTTAAATGAGGCTTATCAGCCAAATGATTGAAAAAACTATACGTGGCAACTTCCATGTCACAACTATAAAACTAATACCACTTACTAAATTGTTATTTATAAATGGTTCACGAAATCTTCCTTTCTACTACTAATTGGCTAAGTAGTAATAAAAGTGCACTGCTTTCTCAACATTGCTGAACAAACAAGAATGCTTTCTGTTTTTGCTGTTTCCAGTTTTGCTGTCACTTGGTGAGTGACAAGCGAAACATCAAAACTTTTCTTCTTATTCCTTTTCTAACAGAAGAGAACGGTGATAATATTAGGGCAGGGTATCAATATCCCCTGTGACGCTGTAAAATATGCATGCATATGACGTATGCATTTTTTATCCTGGATGTATGATTCTTGGCTTATGTACATTCATATACTATTCGTATGCCTTCATTTCATGCATCTAGTGCGTGAAAATACACAAGTATGTATGTATGAGCAAGTATACGTGCCTCCAAAATCCAAAACTGCTACTCAACTACTCTTATTGAAGACTGATTTCAACTTTGGTTTCGTTGGGCTCCAGTAATATAAACTAGGAAGCTCAAAAGATGATGAACAGTTGTGTCATTTGACACCTGTCAATTGGCACCCGAGAAAAAGATTTAGACTGCAAACCCACCTTATCACTACTAGATAATTTCACTGGAAAGTAGGAAGCTCTTGTCGAAAGGCAAAATTAACACTAAATTCACGTTGATTGAGTTTTTAATAATTATTGCAATGCGAAACAACACTTGGACTTGATGTAGTTAGCTCAAACTTAAAGGAAATGGTGTGAAGGAGCAGGTTTCAATGTTAACTCCTTTTTCCCTAATAAGGACCTCCCTTTCCTTCCCCGTTGAAGAAATTCTTAAGTTAATGAACGAGGAGCTGTTTTTATACAACAAACTCTAACGTTACTTCAATGACAGAAGCCGGCTCAATGAAGTTGTCTTGCAAGCAGAGCAATGCCAGTGACACAATTCATACAAGTCAAAAACGAAGACGAAGCTCAAAGCATGGATCTTAAAACTTAAAGTATCATGTACTCCCATTCCAACACATATGTAAGTTCCAACTCCAACTCAAAACTTACATTAGGATGGGTATAGCGCAAAGTTTCTTACGACAAAGAGCCAAGAAAGCATATATATTTGTATGCACGTAAATGCAATACGGGCTGGAATATTTTTTAGTGAGTGTATGTAAGTATACATGACTTAAACCTTCCAGTTTTAAGATGATGAAAAAGAATAGAAGGTCAGCTCATGAAATGAATATCAGTGTGGTGGCTACTAACCGATACGTCTACATGTTGGATTCTCATATTTAATCTGATTTCTAGTACTTGAATCTTCTTCGAGTAATCTGATGAAAAGAAAAATATTATAATTTTATTTATGTAATGGAAAGCAAAAAAAGTACATGAAATTGCGCCGAGAAGTGCATACTAAATACACAAGATTATCGTTGTTGGCATTATATGTAACTCTAATCCTTCAAGAAGCGACACATTTATGTATCCATTTTTAGGTACTTTCTTAATTCCTAATAATCAGTCATTTTTAGGTTATTGAAGTGCAATATTTAATGCTTGTGAATTGTAATCATTTGTTATTCCAATTGTGCTAGAATATCATAAAGTCTGCGTCATATTATTTTTCATCTTTGTCATTTGTGTGAGTCTAAAATAGTGAGTCTAATGAATGTGATATGGAACACAAGGCGCCGTTCGGTTGACTAATGAATGAAACATTATGCTTGTTCTTATATTTGCTACGGCTATTATTCTTTATTTTGTAAGATAAACTATTAAATCTTTTTTTACTGCACTGATTCATTATCCAGGTCGTGTGCACTTATGACTTTTCTAAGAGAGAATCTGTTGACAGTATCAATTTCTATGTTCTATGTCATCATAGCTGTAAAAGTAAAACTGTCAGTTCTTCCTTCACCCCACCAGAGCTATTTTAGGACAAAGAAGGACAGTACGCAAGCATATGGAAATACCATTCATGAATTATTTTACCTATTGCTAATGCTTAACTTTTGAAGAAGATGACTAACAGCATTTATCTTGATGCTTGGTTTAATTGCTTGCATGCTGCAGTTGTGAAAGATTATTTTCATAGAGCAATAAAAAACATGAGTTTCAATTACTCACGCGCAGTTCAATGACAGTGAATATATAGTTACGAATGTCACTTTATTATTATTGTTTTTAGTATCGTATTATATGTGACGTAACTATAAGGAATTTACTCTACCACAAGAAAACAAAATATTTGGGCTATGACTGATTCAGTTTTGGCTTTGTGACGATGTGTGTGTCAGGAAAAAGAGATAGAATAGAGGAAGAGGATCGTCAATCAGTGACGAATGCTGTTGGTCGAATTCCGATTACAAAATAATTGCTGTGGTCGTGGTTTTGAGTTTTGAGACGTACGCTGCTTTACATTATATGTATACAATCTATATTGTATAATAATTCTGTTCCTTACGGAAATAGAATAGAACCTGAAACATTATCCAATGTCATGCATGAAAATAAAGTTTGAAGAAATGAAGAATACAAACTTTGGATTTTTGGAACTAATAAATACTCGTATCGTAGACCAGCTACTTTTCGTTTATTTTTAGGAGAATATGATTATGATAAAAACACAGTGTTTGCCATGAATGATGAATTTGTGTGTAGTTTATAATCAACAAAGTGTGACGCTATGTACATAAATACGGAAAATTTGGTTTGACATGTTGAAAATCTTCATGTACTTTTCATGTAAAGAGTCGTATCGGTAGCAGTAGTACATAAACTAGAAAAGACTGGTAAAATTGACACAAATAGAGTAATGAACATAATATATGACGATTAACAACTTATCTTAATATGCTTATGTTTTTGTGTACACAGGAAAATTATTGCTCCCCAATAATTCATTTCTTTCTACCCAATTTAAAACCCTGATTACAATTTACGAATACACGGTCGACACGGTGGACTTGAAATCTTTCAGAAAAGTTTCTTATAAGTATATAGATAGCCGGCATGTGGCAAAAACATAGCAACAAAAGGGGCTATGAATTTGACCATGATAAAAAAGGTTGGAACCATAAATTGAGTCTTATTCAACTTTCTGTCAAATACCACATATGCCTTTAAATGTAAAAGTCTCTGGGCTTGGACCACCGTCAACGAAGTCAAAAGTGCATAATTTTTGGGGACTGGTCATTTTAAGGATGATTAAGTCGCAACCATTGACTAACAAATAAGTTTGGTTTGTTTTGTATGCGGTATGCAAAGGTGCCAGTAAAAGATAGACAGCTTAGATTACAAAATATTACCATGTTGTGCATAATGTAGATAGACACGGTTATTTAGGGTACACTTCAGACACTCGTTCGTGTCTTGCTTTGAGCCCTCAACTAATTTCATGTCAGACAAACATCGAACATTGTTCCCCACATTGTGTTGACAAACAGATTACAACAGCGACGAGCTGTTGAGTCAGCTCACCATAACCCATAGCCTTTGTATCTTTTCCTGTTTTTTCTCTCAAGATTATCGGGTTTTAGGAAAGATGTCTTGGGATAGAATGGCCATGACTAAATGGAAGGAGTTTCTTCATGTGACTCATATATTGTGCATTTCATGAAAATGTAAAGAAATATTCTAATGTAGTGGACTTGTGCGGTTGTTAGCAACATGGATTATCCTTATCTTCATTGTCAATGTATGCACACGTGGAAAGCTAGTGGTTGTAAGTTGCATTGAAAAAATAACCCATGTATGCATGTAGAAGTTCTCAAATTAATTACATGAGTAGAGATAGTGTTCCAATTTTTTGGCTGTCATAATCTACAGAGGAGGAGTTGCATAAATGCATTAAAGATTAAAGCTGACTAGCCCTTTGCGATTAATGACCACTAAATTTACATAAGAGTTAAATTTACATTGCAACAGATTTTTATGATTACTTGTGAAGGTAAGCGATGCTCCTAGTCCAGTAAGTAACATCCGTAGCAGCATTGCGTAAAATATTTAACTTCGTCAAATTATTTTGTTTGATAACTGATTGATATCTTTAAGTGTAATATTCCAAATGTTAAAAGTCGAAGATGATGATAAGTTGCATGATGAATTTTTCAACCTTTTACGTCATTTTTAAAATCATTAACTAATAATTAACTTATCGTCATCCGTAATTTTTCTAGAGTGAAAAAAGGTCTAACTTATTACTCTGTGCAGAATGAAGAACATCCTCTTCTTATCTGTGTCATCTATCTTAACTTAACGCACCCTTTAAGCATACATCTTATAAAAGTATCAACTCTTCCAACCCATTTTTAAAAACTCTTATTCAAAACTTGACATTTGATTGCACTCGAAGTGTTGGCAAAGTGCAAATTAAGTAAGGCAAGCGCAGCTTATCTTTTGAGTAATTAAATGATCATATTATCTTACCTTACGTTCCTCAGTAATTATAAACTTGAAATGTCTGGTGTGGATTTATAAAATTAAGGTTCAACCGTTGGCATTGATTGTTGAATTTACTGAAAGTAAACTTTTCTCATGCAAACTAAAACGTAAGTACCTATTATTATTCAAATTATTTGAAATCTGTCATTTGAACACAGACTTTTTAAAAGCGACTATATTGCTCAATCAGAAATAAAGTTTCAGAGAATCAGAAAATAAATATCACAGATGAAATAAAAAGACAGATCATGAACCAAACTGTTGCACTTTTAGCACTTTGTTTTGTTCCTTTTCTACATGAACACAATAAAACTTTTCAGCTTCCAAAAACATCATAGCCTTGCTCAACCTATAACATAACCAACTACTCGTAGACTTACGTAGTGGAAGTGCAAACACAATATGCGACAAATGTGAAATGTTTGCAGTGATATAACCAAAGAATATTCCCCTTTCATACATTATCTCAATATAAAGAAATGTTCAGCGATTTCTCAAAGAATGATTCATAGCAATGTGCCACACTGCTGGCTGGTGAAACCACAGCAAAACTAGTTGGCGTTTAGTTTTATTAAGTAAGCTGGACAAAGTCGATTGAAGGTTGGATGTTTTTTGTTCAGCTTGTTTACATGGATTTGAGCGATGTGTTGTATTGCTGAAATGTATGATTTTTAATCAAAGTTATAGGGAAAAGTCAGTTTAATAATAACAGGCAAGCATATGGATGGATAAATACGGACAGTACCATATTGCAGTTCATGGAAAATACAAGAAACCAGTACTTCATCCCGTGCGTCATTATTATGGCTGTGTTGAAGGTAACAATTTTATTCACGCACAGAAATATATGCCACAGAGAGCAAACGTCATTTATCGTTTAATTGCTCGAAAACAATAATTAATACGACCAGTTTTCCCATTACGAATATGATTTTAGGTGGAAATAAGCTTTGCGGAACGGAAAATTGGAAATCATATTTTTCTATAAAATCGAGATTTAAAATTGGAGTAATACCTTATGTATATCATGCATGAAAAGACCTAAAAAGATTTATGTTGAATGAAGGATTCAAGGAACTCATAGTCATTAAAATAAACACATAATTTATTGGCTCTAGCTTTCAACAGCGTTCTATAATATTACTGATATTACTCATGTTTACAATAATTTTAAAGTGATAATGTACCTACACCGGGTTCAAGGACACGGGGATGCGATATGTTCTATGTTTATGCGTATAAAATTGAAAGGGATGATTGTATGAATGAATGATACATAAAAACGAAGTGAATTTTTCAAGAATATCTCACAATAATAACACAGCTCCCAATTAGACATGGTAATCCTGAAGAATGAAATGGTAGATTGAATTTTCCAAAGCGAGTGCTTTCACCACCATATTCTGCTACAAACACACTTCAACAAATAAATCATATGCCGTTTTTATTTTGTTGGTTTGTTTAGTCTTTCTGTGTGTGCTTGCTATATTTATGAAGTTGGGAGTTGTATGAAGGATACACTTGAAAGTCTTAATTTTACCCGACCTACGCTAATATATAACTTGTGTGTCTTGCATGGAAAGTTACATGAAATTATTACATTTAACATGAAACGACATACCGAAGCGAATTTGGTTGTTGATCACATACTTTCGGTGACAGAATTTCAGTTCCGTATTAAGTGGTAGTGGAGGGAGCAATCTTACAAGTTCAAACAAGCTGCTCATGTTATAGTATAGTAACTTCCACAATTGCAAAAAAAATTGTGGTGAACTATAGTCACAAAAAGGTTACACGTTCACACTTTCAACTTGCTTCGCTTGTCACTCGTTTATTTGCATAATACAAATGATGGAGTTTTTCTTCAAGCCGATAATGCTAATTTCCGAACTAAGTTTTGCTGAAAATTGATCAAGTTCATCTCAAGTGATGCCAAAAAGGAGGTTTAGTTGTCCACCTAATGTCAACTATCCTAATGTGTCGGTGAAATTTATGCATGTACCTATGATTTCAGTAAGGATGAGGTTTATGGTCTGAACACAGAACATGTACATGATCCTGATCTCCTATCGCATCATCAAATTCATCATGTTGTGTTAGTTATGTATGGTGCAAGCGCATGAAACCTTCTTCCTGCTCCTTTTCCTTTCCATTTTCATACCTTTGAAATAAATGCCCGTTTCTAATTTCATTACCCCCTTGCCAACAATCAAACTATGCATTAACATGAGCAGACTTTACTTTAAGCACGGCTTTTTTGTGTCTGTCGTAAGATATTTGTCAGTCTACACGTCTACACATTCTTTTCTCTTCGAAAATTTTATCGTCAGAAGGAGATTCATGAATTTATTGTAAAATTACATCCTCCTCTAAAGGACTTTAAACACAAAAATGACTACTTATCGTTAGCAATGAAGTAATAAACTACTATAAACAGCTATGCCTGAGTTTTGCTAAGCATTTGTAATATTAGAGCTGGACCAGGTTCAGAAAATCTTGGCTAAAATGTTTCTACCACAAAAACTGCATCCTATTGCAAACATTGCACAACATGCAATCGTTTGAAAGTTGACTTAAACATAACTATACATCATTCTGATCCTCGTAATTTTCCTGAATGTTTTCTTTAGTCATCAACTATACCCACGAGATTCATTGCACCAATTACCTCTGCTCCTCCTATGCATATAAAGAATGACGCAAACGCGATCATCACACCGCACATCTTATACTTTAACATCGAAACAAGAATAAATGCACTGATTAGAATTGGACGACTGATGAAAAGCTTTTATGACTGAGGCGTATGCAACCATGTAGGTTTTTGAACTGCAAAAACCGTATTAAGGAACCGCAGTGTGGGAGCGCAATTGAGAACTCGTGCTCTTGTAATGAGCTGAGAAGAAACATTTGCCAGGAGAAAACCCAAATGCAGCTGTAGCTAAGTTATCAATGGGATATAGGCTCCCTAACCATTTTATATTATGGAAGACAAGTCCAAGTGTATAGTAATAACCTGTATTGAAGCTAATATAGGTTACGTGAAATGGATATCTTAAGAAATCTCAGAGGACTGACGAAGCAAAACAGATGTGTATGCAACAACGCTAAATATTTGCACTGGTGCATTGACAAATGCACGAAAGTGCACATCAAGATTTCAGTTTAATACCCCCAGTAGTCGACGACCTATTCCTTTCTCAATGTGGAAGAGCTTGACGATAAAGTCGCCAAATTGAAGGTTAGGCCGTAGACGGTTATTCTCTGGTGGAAAGAGAGGGGGAAACTAGAATGTTCATCCAACCCAAAATGTCGGATTATTCAATTCCACGAAAAATCGATTAATTTGACAGTTTTCTATTCATCCTAATTCCACGAGCCTTCAATGTAAAGTAATTATTCAATAAACAAAATAAGTACCTTGCCTTATGTATATATATGCTTGTAACTCTTGTTACAAGAGATACATTAAGATCAATGATATAAGAGTCTTGTATCATTGATCTTAATGCAGAACTTATTATGTTGTTTTTCATCATACATATCTTTTGAACAATCATATTGCATTTTGTTTACAAAGCTTCTCGTAATTCTGTAGTCTCAGACTCACTGTCGCTACCTACGTACTGTACTTTGACATTTTGTAGCAATTTGTTGTTTGCCTCATTTGTATGTAAAGAGGAAATGTGTCATTAATAAATTCTATTTTGATGTTAACTGCAATCTGCAGCAGTTCATATTATTATGATAAATACATCACCCAGTAATAGGGCATTGACTTTCCACATACTTTATTATACCAATTTGGTTGTTTTCAAGTTTCATATTTTATAAGAAACCTTGACTCATATATATTTCCTTCAAAATACTTAGTATTTTTAGCACTTTATGACTTGTTGAAATAAGAAAATTTGCAAACTGTAATACTGCTGTGGTTTGGAGAGAATGAGAACAGTTTTTCCTCCTGGTCCTGTTTATTTTTACGCATTGTCATAATCCATATATATTTCGAATCAATGCAATGCTGCTGTACTTCCGTAAACATTCTTTCTTATTCGCTAAATTAATTGCAGGGATGATTAGCGGTTGAAGAGTTTTTTTGGTGATAGACTTTGTGTTATTTATTTTTTCAGTTGGCTACGGGTTACTTCCGTAATGTTGGGTTACTTCTGAATACCACTCCAACCTCAGAGTAAACTAAACACGGACAACAGTAAATAATAATAAATATTTCCTAAATTATTGTTACCTTAAACAAGTGTGTACATTTGAGCAGTTCATTTATTGATTGAAAAATTAATGGCAAATTTGCCATTTGACTTAAGTCGCTGTTGTTTTGATGCAAAATAACATTTGTGACTTGTGACACATGTTAAGTCAGTTTCTTTTACCTTTGGCATACAACCATTCAACCTAAATGAAAGTACGTCATCATCCACGATTTTGAAACTTTGCTAAGCGTTTACATTAAATTTGCCGATATACCAAAAGAATTTTCATACTGTGCAGCATCTCATCGCATGCCATCCAAAAACAGTTTCCTTTCCATGCCATATACATATTACTACTTATAATCAAATGCTTCTCGAAGCTTTACTATGCAATCACTATCCTATCACGCCGTGGCCGAATGATTCTTGCATTATACAGGAAAAAGGACAGACGCATGCATGCTACTACTCCCAAGCATCATCATGATGGGACGCATAAGTAGTTTTATGTAGTTCCCTTTAAATACATCTGTATCGACGTGATAATGTTTGATGTTATGTTATGTAGCTTGTTTGATAGGCTTATTGCGTTATCAATAATTCCTTCGTTGCTGAACATCGAACATGAACACATTTACCTCTACTATGTCAAGGCATACATTATGTATATGTACATCAAATGACTGTATCTTACCAAACCTATAGGGGTTATTTATGTACTAGGTAAAACATTAGGAATGTGTAGGAATTAATGAAACAAATTATTCACAAAGTTCACTACTCTTGTTTTTACGCAAACCTTAATTCCAACAATTGCATATAAGTAGGTAAGCAATTTTCAGCGTATTGTTTACAAGATTTTTGTGTTCAAACTTTGTTTGTTCAGAAACTTTAATGTTAATGTAACCAATACCACACGAATTTACATTCGCTCAATTACGTTGTATTTATAAAATGAGAGTCAAAGACAGCAGCTACCTTTATGCAAGATTGGTTACATAGGAAGTTTGGCAGCATATACATAAACCTTTTCTACCATATCTTACCATGCATATTATATATTATTGCATAGTGAGCTAAGAGATTATCTACTCAAATCAAATCTTTATATGTAGAATGTAGAAGTCCGGATTCTAATCACTTGGAAAGGTTATCTTAGTCTTACTTCCAAAACTACTGTCAAGTTAGTCGATTGGGATTTTCGCGTGGATTTCGTACGAAGATATAGTCAGTCAGTTGAGATTTAAGTAGATCTTGCAATGTTTAAATTGTACATAAATAGTTTGATATGAAATTGCCGGCCTTTGATATGACGTTATAGCAGCGTAGAAACTTAAGATTTTACTATTAAGACTATCATAGACACATTGGCTCCATGTTTGTATGTATTCCGGTAAATATGTATTTTTACCCTCTTCCGTAATACCTTATATGCTATTACAAAATAATTTTACTGCTGAATAATTGGCAACGTCAAAAAAAAAAGAATGTTGCAAAAAAATCGAATATTTTTTTGACGTTATGATACAATTTAGAGATTTAGAGACACCAGCTTTCACTTTATATTGAAAAAATATGTGAACTAAAATCGTTTGCATCCCGTTGAACTCTGTTGCTAGCTGGAATGCAAAGGTAATATACACGACCAACAGCCAGAATGAGTCATGAAAAGTAGAGAAAATTTAGCTCGGATATAAGTACTAATTTTTTTAATGAATAAGAATGAATAAAACGAGAAATTCCTACCTTCTGAGCAGATTGTTTGACTGTTTGATGCCGGTGAAAGTTGTTGCTGTTGTTGTTGTTGGGTGACCGCCAGGGAACTGAAATTCTCCACGATGACAGAGGTGACTCCCGTACTATTTTGTTGAATACCATTCGCCCCTACCAAAATGCCACTTTTCCCACAGCCATCAACATTTGTATTAGGGCTATTACTGCTACTAGTTTTATTTGAGTTCGTACACGCATAGATTGAATTACCATTTGACAGTCTTTTAGTCGTGAGTGCTGCTGTCGTACTAGGATTGCTTGTCGCACTTGATTCACTTATCAATCCTTGTTGGCCCACATTTCCTTCTGACGACGGCGATGAGATAACCAAGAGGGAGGAAGATGAACTGCTGCTCTCACTAATCCGATCATTTGAAGCGGAACTGTTGCTGGAAGTGCTGTTGTTATTGTCCGTGCAATTATTATTTGTGTTACTAAAAGATGATGTTGATGACAGCCCAGTCGTAATACAACTGTTAGGGCTCCCTCCTACATCACTCCCAACCAGCATTGATGTTGATCGTGTCGAATGATGTGGAAGCGGTGGCTGATGTTGAGCAAGTTTGACATGCCGGAAACCGGGTGGCTCCATTATCGTAATTGTATGAAGAATTTGTTATTCAAATCTTAAGTTCTGTCTATAATCCCTCTGTAGCTCACAACAAAGTTGTTGGAAGCTTTTTGAGTAAATGCTGCTAGCCCTATAGCTTTTAGCTCATCAAGAAAAACAAGGGTTATGGAAACGTGTCAGGAGAAAAAATTTCATAACCAAATATTATGTTTTGTACTATTTTCTTTGGTTGGTCATGCAATCAATTCGTGGCAGAAGAGTGAAATGTAGAATTGCGAAAATGGAATGGCACGCACTCACTGCTACTACACACACAAAAAAAGTGTTCGCTTTCACTTTACGTATTTATATATCACAGTCACAAATCCAGGTATTAACATTGACCCTCTCCTACTCTATGTGGGCACATGCCGAACACATGTACTATATATGCCTTTTGTAAGGCTCTATGATGATGGGCTTCTTGCGAATGTCTGGAACTTTGTTTGTCAAACCCTTTTCTTTTCTGGCTAACGAGGTATGTATACGTAACCGGTGATGGTGAAAGCATGCGGACAGTTGAGTGACTTGCATGCAAAAAAGAGGCAGTAAAGAATGGTGTGAGGTAATGTTGTTCCTTGTGTTTCACCAAATTATAAATGTGAGCTAAAGGATGTTTCGGAATTTTTGTGTATTTCCTTCCCCAGTTTTGGAAATCAGCAATTGCAATTTGCAATGTATTTTACAGGACTTGTCAATAAATGTCGTTCATTCTAAAACACGGTAGCTCTAATAATGTCTCAGGTACTTTAAATTGTCTAATTTTACTGTTGGAACGTTCTCCACAAGTGATTTTGAAGCTCTTGTAATGTAAAAAGGAATATTTCGTCAGAATTTTTTTTTAAAAATGGTCTATAGTCTAGCACCAAACCATCAGAGAAGAGTTTCAAGTTGCATGTTTTGATCGTATGAAAAATACACGAGAGCGTTTTATATACATTGGTTGGAATTGGTTTCCCGTTGTGAGCTTATAGTTACGCTATATACACATACTTGTGTATAGTAAACCATTACACATATGTTTTGTACATACATAATGTGTGTGATATTTACATGGGACAGTAATGATCTATAAATATCACGTGTTGCTGATGTCGGCTAGACTGTGGTGTGGTCTATATATGTATTTTGCTATTTGACTTTCAGGAAAATGAGGTGTGCGGTGACTGGTGAGAGCCATCCATGTGCACTTGCATTGAAGTCTTTGTGTTCAGCAAGCATATATATGCTCATTATCACGTACCAAACGACATGCATTTATAATGTTAATTTCACATGGGATCATCCGATAAAATTAGCTGACCCATTCGCCAGCAACCACCAACCACTATTTTAAAATTCTGTCGTGTACGTAATAGGATCCTGAAGCAGGAACTAAGCTAGTACCATGTCTTTTGCAATACCTTACATGAAGGTTACACACGATGACTGGCCACCAATGTTACGTCTTTGAACTTGCACTTCAAAAACTGGCGAATTGTCACAATCTTAGAGATTATAGGCTAAAAAATATTCAGGTACAATGAGACACTTCACTCTAATTTTTATTTCTTTTGCCGATGGAACTTCACTTGAGCCTGATTCGCATCTTATCCCACGATTTATGTAATTGTAAACGTTCAAAATAAAACTTTGTCACTTAAAGGGGTTTCCGGAAAAACTACGAGTTCCTAAGAATCACAAGTGAAAATGGATTTGGTTTGGTTGAGCCTAAAGAACTGCGGTGGCAGTCAGTCAGTCTGGATCAAAGACAATTTCACCATTTATAATGACAGACATTAAAGGAATAAAGATGAATAATGTTATATTTATATACTTGTTGAGGATGATGATGACCCGAAGCTCAGTTAAGCCAAGGATTAATGTATATATAACGTCAACCACCACTAAGAAGTTATAAGTCTTCCCTATTAGAATGTATTTTTCCAAATGAAAACATTAACACAAGAGGGTACCTACCACATTGAGAAAAGTCAAAAAGTGACCTTTGATTTGGCATGAGTTGCACTGACGAATGGAATCGGCATTTTTATATATATAGTTGGTTGAAAGATTACTTAATGCTGCCGCTATCCAATATGCATACGAGATGTGTGTGCATAATATGGCAAATTAAAGGAGTTTGTATAATGTTGAATGTATCCCAATAAAATGTATGATGTGGACTTTGAGTAAAACAGTTATATACACTCAGTGCTATATAAAATTAAAATTGTTGGAAGTTGTTTGAAGCTCGTAAACTAGAACACGCTTATTATTTCTCTCTGGTGGAGAATAATGATTATGTTGGCGACGATGATGATGAATTACATATGTGTATATACAGCAGTTAAAATTCCATCTCAATTTTGTGAAGAGTCACAGAATACAACACCCTATTGAAATATGAAATAGATCCTGCTATTGGTGTTACCGACGACAATAGGAACATTTTATTTTCCTCTTTTTTAAATATATATACCAAGTGTGTTACTTTACTTTTATGCTGGATTTATACTCAATATCTGTATAAATTACAGTTGTTCACGTACAACTCAAACTGTTTGGCAATCCAGTGCATTGCATTGGAATTAGATTGGGATTCCCTATAAAGTTAATGCATTTTTACATGGCCCAGCATGCGATAACGATTTATGTGTGTAATGTAATGCACTACTTTAACTATGAAAACTGGTAAATCTTTATACAACAGATGATGACGATGATGAGCACAATAATATAGGATTGGGTTGCGTGCTAAAAAACTCCACTAGGCATTTACATTCAGAGTATGTAGTAAAAGATGTACCGAACTTTTTAATGCTCATCTTGATGATAATACTGTTCTATGTATCATCAACCTCATGCAGCTTGGTTTGGCTTGGTTTGTTGGTGCAAGTTGTCTGCAATAATATGCATGCATGTCATGTTTAGAAAACAAGTGAGCTGGCTTGCTTGGCAACTTCTGAAATTTAGAGGAGGTTTTACTGACTATGAGTGAGTGAACTATTCGTTCCTTCATTTACTAGTGGTAAGCAGTACATAATATATATTCATATAAATGAAGATGATCTTCTGTTATGTTGATTCTGTTGCCTGCATGCTTCAACTTCCACTCTATCAATACCGCTTGTTAGTGTCGCTTGCAATGCAATGCTTGAAGACAGCTGTGAAGTCGGATAATCATGCTTTTAGTGAATAGTATAATGCTGGTTTTTAACAAGAGAGCAACGTAATAACAACCTATAGACATTCGGTTGAATAATAATATCCTCCCAGAATTCCAGCAAAATATATACATTGTTGCTACCTTAAAGTTAGATTCACTAGAAAAATCTGCTTATGATGCAGATGCAGCTTACCTAACCTAAACCATAAGCGTAGTAGAGTTTTATGAAACAGCGTTATTAGCACATCATAATACCTTATATTGCATTGTGTTGGTTTAAAAAGAAAAGAGTTCTTGGCAACTAAATGGTAAGCAGAGATGACCATGGGTTAGTATTGCTTGCTACTACCTACTTGCTAAAAACACAAGACAGAAGTACCAAAACCGAAAGCAGCTCGTCACAGACTTTGAAGGACGTTCGAATGTTCCTGTTTATCCATACATTATTGAATAACCGCAAATGCATTCAATAATGCTATTTTATGATCAAGAAATCTGGGAATAATATAGTATATTCCTTCTACATCAATGTGTTGAGCATTATTCTGTGTAAGGATCCAACTGAATTATGCATAGGGATTTCTTCTTCAATCAATTTGCATTATGCATTTTTTGTGGACTTTTGGAACATTGAATAGAGAAGTATTTTGGAGCATCGCAAATATACTTTGTGCACAAGTTGTAGCTCTAAAGATAAATATTTGACATTGTGTCTATTTTGATGCACACAAAGCAGTTTATAAGCTTCAGATTTGTAGCGACTGACATGCTTAATAATTTTATCGCATTGCAATTCCAATATCTTACATAATAGGTGCATGGATTCAATTCCAAATTACTAATACTTTTAATAACAACGATTTAAAATAAAAATCTCAAAATGTCATCCGAGTATCCTGTTAATTTCATTAATACAACGATTTGTATTCTTCGCATTAAAGTCCGTTTTTTAATTCCATATTTAACAGAACAGGGAGGTGCAATAAAAATTTTCATACTCATGATCAGTTGTGAATGCAAGTTAAGTAGGTATGTACGTACTTTTACGAAACATTGGATAATGCGGATGTAAAGATTTACGTCCTTGTAAAAATGTACCCAACAAAAAACATGCGACAAGGCCAATGTTTTCCAGAATGAGTATACTTTTGAATTTTGTAATGCATTGTATTTAGAAGTTAATGCAACGTCAATAATATCTTAATTTGTATTGAACACACGGCTGCTTCAGAATAAAAACCGATAGACTTATTCCGCATAACCACTTTGGTAGCAGCTTTGCTGTGTTTTTACTTACACATAGCTTCGAAGAACATATTTTTTATGGAATGGACATAAATATTGTGTTGAAATTACCAATAAATTATAATTAAAGCCAACGGCTGCATCTAAAAACGGTTTAGTTTGCATACGTTTTATGTCCAATCATTAAAACGCATTTTTAAACCTTAAATAACAACAATAATTCTAGCTTAGTAAATATTGACAACTTGAATGAACTTACTTATAAATAATTATTGTGTTTGTAAACATTTGCGGCACGGACCAAGTCATTAGTTTGAAATTATTGCATTTTTCTAGTTTGCTACTTTAATCTGTTGCTTCTCAGACGAAATTTCATCAATGGTTTTATTTTTAGTCATCACTTTAATCTTTCTCACAGACATATTTCTTTTCATACATACAAATAATTATTATCCTATGGAAATGGAACATGTGAAACGAACATGATAGTTATCCAAGTCTGTTTAGACGGCTAACGAGAACTTCTGAATGTGAACCCTGATCCTGTTTTATCTCCAGCAACCTTCTACTTTTCTTTAAAGCTACTACTAGGTACATAGAAAGTAGCCTATATAATTTATGAATGTAATAAACTCGTCAAAGAGATGTACGAACCCTAGCTTAGTAAAATCACAAACATGGAATTCATTTCAATTTAATTAAAAATTAAAAATGTTGAATTTCAACCAAAACGACGAATTTTCTAGATTTTCTCGCTCAAAGGTTTATAAATATGAATTGATTTTGAAATCTAATGCTATCAGTTGATTCACCATGACAAATAACCCGTAGATACAGAGTTTCAACTAAATCGATTGATTTTTTAAACTTTCGCGCGTATACTTTCGAAATATTCAGTGAATTTAAAATCTAACATTATTTGTTGATTCACCATGACAAATAACCCGTAGATACAGAGTTTCAACTAAATCGATTGATTTTTAAACTTTCGCGCGTATACTTTCGAAATATTCAGTGAATTTAAAATCTAATGTTATCGGTCGATTCACCATGAAAAATAACCTCTGGATACTAAGTTTCAACTGGTTGAGTTTTTAAACCTTATCATCATCAACTTTATGCCAAATCATCACCATCACATATCACGTTATCACGATCAAACCAAGTTTTATCACCTTATATAGCAGCTAAATAAAATCACTATTTCGAAAAACTAATTCTTCCAAGTTTCCAACTGGATGCAACCTGGCACTTCAATCCGTTAATTATGAATGATATCAAAAGTTATCACGGTCCGCTAGTTAGTAAAATGAAGAACTAAACCATTTAATTCCATGTAATGTAAATTACGGACTTTTCCCCTTGTTACAATATTTTTCCAAAAAATTACTCTCATATTATGGTTGAACATGAAGTGGTGGATGTGCGAGGCGAAAAAAATATGAAAAAAAATTGGCTGCGGCCGTATCGGGTCACCATTCCAATTTTTTTCAGGTGATCTGCTGCTTAACCTGGGACACCCTTGCCTAATCTTGCGTGCCTCACCCGAGTGCGCTTGTGTGAATGTATGCTTACTGTCGACTATCTATCTTGTATGACTTTTCATTGCATTACATGTTACATGTTACACATCCAAGATCTCGACCAAGACCATACTTTTGAGTGTGTATGTGTGTAAATGCAAGCTCTCTGTCGAATACCTTTTCATTGCATTGCATTACACGCTACATGTTACATGTTACACATCCAAGATCTCGACCACGACCCTTTTTATAACCCAAGCTAAAGCTAGGGTAATAAATTACCAATAATTATTATGGAACACATTCTGTGGTCTTAAGATGCTTGACAATTCCTATGTACTAATATGTGTGGACGCCAATGCAATGCGCGATAATGAACATTTGTACCCAAAATGTATCAACCTAAATCCAAAGCTACTTGTTTGCGGATGTGCTTTTTTGAATCTCCAAAACAAAATGTACGTGCTTCACGTGTACTCATTACTCATTGGCCTATTAGTAATGGAGTTTTATAATAAAATTTAGCAGAAACAATATCTCAAGCTTATTTTACGTCATTAAAAGCACACTAATGAAGTAAAAAGTCTACATATAAAATTTCAAACCGACCACGCATCATGCGCTCCAGGCATGTGATTTCATCGTGATGATAGAGCTACCAGAATGCGTGAAAGTAGACTTGTCATTGACATTTCAAGTCCGAAGGTACAATTTAATTACTTCATGTGACACTCCAGGATAATGTCCAGATAGTTACGATATGTAGATCATCGTCATTTCAGATTATGCTATATATCAATAGCCTTTAATCAGATATGATCATTTAGCTTCTCCCTGGACATGGCATAAACCTAAAAAGTGACGTGCAATACGAAACAGTATAATCAGATGAAATATGTCAAGTAAGACTGCTTTATATATTTCAACATAATCTTACTTTAATGCTAAAGTCAAACTTCAAACTCAGTTTTACAAAGGATTTTTACTTTCTTGTTAAACTGGCACACTGCAGCTGGTAACGGTAATCTACTACACAGTCAAAAGTAATAGGTACCAAATGCTAGGAAAGATATAAATACTTATTTTATGTATGTTCTACGGGATGTATTTAAAGTGTCACCATTTATACCAAATTTGCACACCGAAATTCACATCATTCGAAAATGCATATTTTATCTTTTTTATTTTGAAGCCCCACTTTTTTAATAAAACTGCCCATCTTTTTTAACTTTAACGTACTATGAAGTTTGAAGATCCAAATGTAATCTATAAGAAACCTGAATGACAATAAGCATTTAAAATCTAATCCTATTGATTTGCGAGAGAAAATTCTTTCAGATATTCGTGTATTTCAATTAAGTAGATATGTTGATGAGTTTACATCAGCAGTTACACTTTTTACAATATGTCTTTAAAAACTCAGCATGGTTCGAGTGCCTAGTAAACAGGTTACCCATGTACCAAAAATGGTCTTGAAGCCACCAAAAGGGTAATTAATATGAAGGAACATTTCGTTAGCGTAATGGATTTGGATCATTGATTCAAACAATACAGATATATAACAGATAGAGTAAACACGTTCCATTTACGCTGTGTTGAGAAAATTTTGAGTGTTCCTTTTCCCGAAAGAAATTTGAAGGAAGATTTATCCTGGACGATATTTTTTAAACTTAACCTAACAAAAACTAAAAAAAACACACTGGTAGGTAGAGACATCGCGACTTCACATTATGCAAGGTTACAGGATAATTGTTAAAACATCGTAACTAGGTTAGAAATAATTATTTACCCATTCAGAACATTGTAACTAGGTTAGAAATATTTATTAAAGTAGTAAAAACATTGTAACTAGGCTAGAAATAATGATTTACCCATTCAGAACATTGTAACTAGGTTAGAAATATTTATTAAAGTAGTAAAAACATTGTAACTAGGCTAGAAATAATTATTTACCCATTCAGAACATTGTAACTAGGTTAGAAATATTTATTAAAGTAGTAAAAACATTGTAACTAGGCTAGAAATAATTATTTACCCATTCAGAACATTGTAACTAGGTTAGAAATATTTATTAAAGTAGTAAAAACATTGTAACTAGGCTAAAAATAATTATTTACCCATTCAGAACATTGTAACTAGGTTAGAAATAATTATTTACCCATTTAGAACATTGTAACTAGGTTAGAAATAATTATTTACCCATTTAGAACATTGTAACTAGGTTAGAAATAATTATTTACCCATTTAGAACATTGTAACTAGGTTAGAAATAATTATTTACCCATTTAGAACATTGTAACTAGGTTAGAAATAAATATTTACCCATTTAGAACATTGTAACCAGGTTAGAAATAAATATTTACCCATTTAGAACATTGTAACCAGGTTAGAAATAAATATTTACCCATTTAGAACATTGTAACCAGGTTAGAAATAAATATTTACCCATTTAGAACATTGTAACCAGGTTAGAAATAAATATTTACCCATTTAGAACATTGTAACTAGGTTAGAAATAATTCCAAGCCTGGTTAAAACATTTTAACCAGGTCAAAACTAAGTTGAAACCTGGTGAGAATCCCTGTGCAGCTATGGTGGGAACTTACTTAGTTCATAATTAGCAGAGATGAACAATTACATGACTTTCAATTTGCATTGTACGTATTTCAGAGTAAAATTTAAAAAAAATGCAATTGATTTTTTGTTGTATTTACAACTAATTTGGTGTAGTAAATGTTTTGGTAAAAAAGTGATTAATATTGTAAAATCCTTAATTTTGGATGAGAAAAAGTGACCAACTCTGCAATGTCATATTTGTGTAAAAGCCGGTGGGCAAGAATGGTAATCCAGTGGTTCACATATTTTTTAGCCATGTTCTAAACTTGAACGACACTCTTTTCAGTTAGAATCATTGGTCACACACCACTAAACCCTCAACTGATCTAAGTTTTCACTTAAGCTATCGATTGGAAGAAAAAAATTAAAAACTAAAAACATTTGGCAACATAATGCTGGATATAGAGACAATTTGAAGTTTTTCTACCAGACGAAATGCATGCAGAGCTTTTGCTTCCGCATACATAATTTGGTGCAGCAGTTCAATTCAATATTTTGATTGTATTAAGTGACATGAAGTTTTCACTACATCACGAGATCGATTGTCTATTACCAATGATGACTCAACTTCAGCATATACAACATAAATACTACGTTTAATCATCGCTGGTCAACGGTGAACAAGGTGAACCCCCGATTACGCACTGTGAAAGTCATTCCACCGATGTAAAAAGTTGTCATCTCTTACAACTGAAAGTACGAAGGGCAGTGGAATAAATGATTAGAAAATCACATGCGGCAAAAACCACGTTTTTTTCTTCAATACACATCAAATCATCATCAAATCAAACTGCACTTTGAACCTTCGATTTCCCAAAGTCTATATGGTCATCAGTCTTATTGAAAAGTGCTTGAACAAATAAATACAAATGAATCAAGATAAGTAGCTGAGCTGACAATCCGGATTTATTTCATATCAACAACTTGCAAAATTGCAATGTCAGAGCTGATGAGCGTGTGTGGAGAAGCAATCCTCAGACCAATTGATCAGGTCAATGGTCTGCAAATGTTAGCCAATATTCAGTGTAGCAGTAATAAGGTGCATATTATATAGTCTGCTGAGCAGAAAAATGTTTTGACGGGCTGATTATGATTTTTTACAAGTTTCTTCTGAACCATTCAGACATTCTTTTCACAATTTGCAGTTGTCAGTTGTAATTTTTTACGCAACGACAATCATTATTGGTTGCAAGCACCGTACCAGAGGCTTTTATTATTCCTAGTATAAAATTGGAAATAAAATATACACCTTAACAAACTATTTTCCTTCATTGTCAAATTATCATCATCATCATCATCTTGTCCAACTTTCGATTTCAGCACTATGCTATGCTAAATTCGTTTCATAAGGCTTGAGTTGCAGAAAGATTCTTAAAAGATGCTTTTAATAAACACATGCATACAAAAACTAAATTAAGCTCTAACTCATACGTAAGCAATCAAAGGCAAACACAGCAGTACACTAACTCGAAGCAATTATTCATATCACCCGACTCACATAAAAAAATTATTTTGCCGTTTGCTGTCATCATCTCCTTTGCCACACGTGTTTACACTGCATTAATGACATAATTTGCAGTGTGTAGCGAAACGCAACAACCAAAATAGCTAATGATTAAATAGACCGGACTTACTGTGATTAAGTGCATAATAATGGCATGTTTGTCTGTACTACTTTTTACAACTTTTGCAAAATTTTCTCTCCTTATATATACATACCTACATGAAAGAGCTTTTTGTAGGGTACTCAAATTAAACTATACGAAATTAAATACTTTGCAAAAAAGAAAAACAGAAATGCATATCTGAATAATATACATGCAATGCATTTCTGCAAAAAGGTGCAGGTAATGGGATGCTGGTCTGGTAGTGGTAAATGCTCGACCCTTTAGAACATTTAGTGTACTTATAATAACTTCCGAATTTTAAATTACATTGTGGACAACTTTTTTTTGTAGCTTCCGATATGTCAATATACATGCAACGTAGGTATTTTAGGCATCTCATCGTGTAACATTTTACTAATCCCATTACAAAACCTGTAATGTATGTATGTATGTTTGTATTACACAACCACAACAGAGATAACAAAATAGTTTTCACCACAAGAATATGATCATCTTCTTTTGGTTCAACAAAATGTATTCTTCTCATTCTTTTGTGTAGTCGTCTCCGTTGTTGTGTTGTATTTTTAAAAGCGAAGGAAGTTATAGGAAGCGGTTTTGACGATGATATAGACATTTTGTATTTAAACTCTTCCCCCAAAACCAATGCATTGTGGTTTGTTCCCTATTGTCAACCCCAACAATGGTCCATTTGATGTTTTTTAATCAGTAACCTACCGTGACGATGATGATTACACTCTCCGTAGGTATCTGGTGATGGGACAATGATACAACAATGAGACGGTGTCATGATGCGTGTACGGCCACAGGCGGAACTTACATATATATACATACATACATTTTTAGCAACATCGTTGTGTTATGAGTCTATCAGTTGTGTGTTGTTGTTGTTGTTGTTCAAGTAGAAAATGAAATTACAATCACCCGTAATATGCTCATTTGACATCAATTCGTGTCGGTTTACAATGGCGTGTGCATTGATAACAATCGGAAGACTAATTGAAGAAATGCACTTTTGTCATTTCTTCACTGCTACCATTCATCTATTCCATCATATCGCCATCGAAGAACATTTTAGTTTGTACGGGCAATTTCATGTTCTGCAATCCCCAACTCGCAACTTTGTCTATATTTAGAGATTTTTCTTCAATTTGGAACCAATTGCTATTATTGCGTACGTGTATCGTATCACTCAACTACTTGTGTCTTTCTTAGGATTTCATCAATACGCTAGTAATCCCTTTGTCATCATGTAATCATTTCTACGCATTTAATGAAGGAAGACTCATTACGCAATTCAGTTTTAGATTGGTATGATGAGATGAGTTGGGTTTGATGAGATCTTTCTTGGGAGTATGAGTGACTGGTTTAAATTGTATCTGCAGTGGTTTACAACTAAGTACTTCTTGTATAAATAGTATTGCATGAAGGAAATTTACCCTCTAAGGAACCGGCACTGATTCTATTCCATTACCCCTCTATAAGGTAAAGCTCATTTATCTTTCTGTGTAGTAATAAAACAAGCCTATTCTATCTTACGATTTTGGCTCAAAGGATTGTTGACTCAAATTTCAAGACGTACTAAAAAATACTTAATACTCTGTGGACAAGCGTATCCATCCATCTCAGCGTTATGTCTTATAAACAGAAGTGAACGAAATTGTAAAAGCAATTGATACGTCCTTCAAGAACGGACGTGGGCAGCACGCCTAAATCATGGTTTTGAGTTGGCAGTTGGTAATACAGAAGTATGAAATCAATGTAATTTGACATTTTACAAGAAGATAAAAAACGGATTTAAAATGTCAAATTAAAATTAATCCATGAATGTTTTTCGCCGATAGGGAAAGTTTTGACCATCCCATAATTGCTAATACGAGTCTGCTTATCATAATGTCAGATGCTTTTCGGGACGCATTTCATGTAAATTTTGATTAGCGGGATAATCCTAGCATTCTTGATATTTGAGGTTAATCAATCCATGCTCATATGAAACGTTGTTAAACCTGTATGTACACTTCAGTTTCAAGAGCTCTCACAAACGAACTCTTTCACATTTAATACAGTATAGTACCTACGTAAATTTAAAATGGTTTGCTGGGTACATATTCACTAATGTCCTTTTAACAGCAGCTGCTGAATGAATCCATCACTTTTTACTCTTCCGTATCGCATCAGCTCAAATCAAATGAGTTCGCGTAGTAGGCAGTGTGTAGACCCTAAGTTGTGATTTATTTATGCATTTAGCACTTAAGTTTTCTATTGACAGAAATTGCATCATTCGCTCCGTTCGTAGTATGTCCTCTCAAGCGAATGTATGAATGCGAGTATATATTATGCAGTTTTAAAGTTGAGTCCAAAACAATACGCTCTTCGCTTTGAGCTGACTTGCACAATCAAATTGCCTTCCAAATCTGTCAACTAAGAGGCAGGTCAAAACAGAGAAAGGATCTTACTATATTTACAGAGAAACAAAGGCAGCGACGAGCAATCTAAAAATACGGCTTGTTTTGCATTGTCCTTATATGCTGCAACGTACACATAATACATTTATAATGAGACAAGTATAGTGATTAGCACAACCTACATATATGATGGTTTAAGTTTTAAATACACTAAAAAGGTGTATCTATATCCTATTTCTGTATTTAAATTCGCTTCCACGGATCATTAAGAAGTCTGGCTTTTGCATTTATGTTATGCATAAGATTGAAATATCATGCCATTCACCAGCGGTAATATCAGTCTAGAAAAGAAGACAAAAAGCTTTTATATAATATTTCCATATTTCATTCCCATTCACCACAGTTGTCAAATTTCGATACGCCAATTCACTTGATTACCTTACCTACTCACAGCAAGATTATAAACTAAAGACAAGCAGGCGAAACTCGATATTGTTTCATTATATGTATTTATAAAAATACAAAAACCATCATTTATCATATCATGATAGCGAATCCGTGCTAAATTCAAGAATGATCAGAAGATTGATAAATGCAAATGAAGACAGTCACTCAACTTATATGCACATGCGTTACAGTGAGAATAGTAGTGAGACTTTCTGACAAAGAAGCAAACATAAAACTGAAACGACTAATTAGCATCCTCTTATCTTTGACATCTGCCGTTTTTAACAGTGTGAGTTGTGAGTTGAGGCAACCCTTCAAGCAACATTTTTACCAAAGTTTAAATTCTATGTTACGGAATAACATTTACAGCACTGAATACAAACTTCCAAAAATATTGATGCTAATATGAAGAACCAATTGGTATAGTAGGAAATGGAAAATGAAAGTTATTTGAAGAATGGAAATAATTCTACTTCAAGACACGGATTTAATTCATGTATGCCAATAGGATCTTACGATACTAACTACTTTCAATGATGTGTTTACCTTCTAGTTTACAATCACTATATCTTCGGTGTCACGAGACTCGAGCTTGCATGGTGCAGGTTAAAAATACGAAAATTATAGCTTTTAAATACACAATACATATATATATGAGATGATATAATATTTATAAAAATACAAGATACAAAAAATTATTCCTCAAAGAAGAATCCCGACATCTCGGAAGGAATCGCTGTTAAGCAGCTGAATGCATTTCGGAAAATCACCCTTTTACTTCGTTTGTCCGTCCATCTAATCAGCCTCTGCAAAATTCAGTTGCATTATTATGGTCAATGGTTACTTGCATCAGTTGCATCGTGGTCGGAAACATCAAATAATAGGCAATGATAACGCCTATTTAATAGTCTGCCACAGTCACAATTAAGGATAAATATTATCATTTGGTTCAGCTGCACATGCTACAGCCAATAAAAATTATTGTATCGACGACGCACAATGAAGCATAAAATGTAATAGGGAACCTGCATGCATGCCCTTTTTATAATATCTAAAATGCGATTGTGCTCACTAGATGAACTAAAGTTTTATTTTAAAATGATGGGAAATTCCGTAGTCCATCATATCAGTTGGAGTAAATTACTATAAACATCAAATGTTTGTCCCCATTATTATATTTTTCCTATTTTCATTAGTAGTACAAAGACCTTAGGAGCTGAAAATTAATCCCATCACTAGTTTAATATCACCTATCTAATTTTTTTTGGTAATACTGTAATAAGAAAGATGAACACTCAACGCAACGTGAGCATCGTCTTAAGTTTAAGTCATGTCATAAGTTTTTGCTTTAAATAGGCTTTGCTTACAGGAATGCATATTTATGCATTAACCAAACAGCCTTAAGGATAGGTTCGAGCATTGTGAATGAGCCTGAGAGTGTTCTCACTCAAACACTGCAAATTATGGGTGAGGAGAATAGGACTACTATATAGTGATAGAGTTATGAAGATTGCCTTTGTAAAAAGGACAAATACCGGCTTACTGAAGGCCTATTGTGCTGAAGACGATATACCTGCAGCTCTAACTCTGTTATTTTTGTACTGCATGTGCTTCAATCTGGCCACTTGAAGTGATAGCATCACATCACATCACATCACATCAAATACAAGGTATTTTTAACCATCGCAAAAAAAAACTTGGAAAGAGTGAGCCATGTCATGTGTACATTATATTGTAACTTTGACTTTCGTTGATGACTAAAAATGTAAGCAGCAAAGTAATAACGGTTTAGCATACGCAGTACGCAATAATGGAGCTGCGTGATGTGATGTGATGATCGGAATAAGTGGGACTTTGTTACATTTGATGTCTTTTATGTTACAGCATGATACTAGAATGCTAGTGTTGGAATACGGTATTGTGTATGCGTTCTGGTTGAAGATGCTTCTAATGATGGATGGTATAAGGTTTCAGCCTTCATTCTTAAGTTATGGCAGTGTGTAAAGTACATGCGGTTGACGATAATAATAACGATGATAAACGTAATAATAACATGGAGGAAGGCTAAAATTTAATATACTCTTGACTTGGCTACTGCTGCTGATGATAATGTGACTTGGGAATTTTTTAAAAAAATTGGGCAGGTAAGTTAGTTAGTACTAGTATTAATACTAATGCTCTGAGAAACACACATGGAGATATGTATATCGAGTACGAGTTACCGCATCGTTTGCATACAAAAATACATTCACTCAATTTTGCATCAGAAAATTATAACAAAGGAATACAATCGAAATAGAGACATGAATCCCTACTCATCGTATGTATGTATGTGCTTGTCTAGAATATATATTATACCTTGTTGTTAGATGCATGTCAGTGCCCCCAAACTCCTGCTTTTAAAACGTTAAATGAAGGGGTATTTTTGAGGCGCGTTCGTCCCAGTCCCATCCTCACATATCATCAATTCTCATTTAAGAGCGTATTCATCATCTTGAGGGCACTCTTGGATAGGGATACAATTATGTTTTATCAACTTCAAAACTAAAAGGATCGACCAGTGATTCTCCAACGTTGCTACCATGCACATGTCGCCGTGACTTTGTTCGTACAAAAATACATGAACTCTTTCCCGTTCCTGATTTAGTGATCTCTTCGTTTCCTTTTTCCTGTATAAATCATTTACAAAATTTATTGAGACGGAAGATCGGAAGTGTGTACTCCCAAGTAAATATGAAACCGGTGCAAAGTGTGCAGATAGTGAGTTTTTGTTCATTCATGTAGAATAAAAAAAAAGTAGAATTGTATTAATTACGAACGCATATTCTCAGATATTATATATTCAGTTCAGAATATTCATTTTCATAAAGGTGTGATTTCATTTTTTTCTCGTATAGTTCATACTAGTGATCTTTGTGGGTCTTGCTGCGGGACAAGCACAAACTGACAAGAAGAAGAAAGATGACATTCTTGCTGCAAAAAGGTATCGCGAACAAGAGCCGCAGTTTCAGCCACCTCCTCTCCCAATACAACGACAAACTCAGATTAATAGTGAGCCAGAACAACCCGAGTCCTTCTTTCAACAACCGGATAAAGTAGAAGCTCGCCAGCTTCAAGTTGAACAACAACCGGATAAAGTAGAAGCTCGCCAGTTTCAAGTTGAACAACAACAACCAACCCAGCAGCAGCAATTCCCACAGCCAAACTTTCAACAGCAACAATTTCAACACAGGCAACAACAGCCACAGCAAAATCAAATTCAGTTTACTCCACCGCAAGCGCAACCTCAGCAGCAACAACCTCAACAGCAACAGCAAACGCCAAATTTTCAACAGTTTCAGCAACAATCCTTCCAAGATCAAAACAACTTTCAGTCTAGACAACAAGAATCGTTGCCTACACTCCCTCCCGTTTTCATCCCACCAAATCAACCAGTTGGCCCACCACCTCAGTTACAATCCCCCATTAGAAATTTATTCAGAGAGCCAGAGCCTTCCTTTTCCTTGACGGGGCTTTTGCAGAGGTTCCTCAGGCTGTTTAATTTAGGGAACAATAACTAACCTCATTTACATACACATCTTCTTATGCCCTAGTGCAACTTGAGAAAATTACTTTTTTATATCATGTTGATAAAATAACGATATTATTATAACTATATTTAATGTACAAAATCAGCCACATTAGTTGTAAAAATACTGTTATTCATCCGTACATGTATTACATAATAAAAAAGTTTTTATTTTTGGACTGAATCTAATAAGACTTCTTTACTCAAGCGGTGACATTCACATTGTCGTAATTAAACACGCCATGATTTAAAGATAAGCGTTCTCACCATATAACCTTTGGTTTCATATTCCATAATATCCATTCGTTTGTATTCATCATTTCAGGAACGCTGCCGCGGTCAGATCTCATTGACAATACAAAACTGCTATGCTATGTACAAAACTTACTGAAATGCATGTAGGCAATGTTCCCATAATTATCATGCTCGTCAAATTACGTTGAGTTCTGTTGAGGATTAGAACGCAATAGTAAAAGGGTTGGAAAAACACACATTACTTCATTCAAATGCATTTTTATCAATGCATTTTTTTCTGTGTGTTTTTGTATATGTACCTTATTGCAAAACAGATTGAAAAAAAACTCAAAAGTCGTTAGCAGTGACATTGCATTCATTGTCATTTTTTGTGCATGTTTATCAAAATCTAATTTACGTAATGCATAGTATTAAGAAAACTTCCATTATACTACCTCACATTTATTACATTATTTTTGAGATAACAGATAATTGAATTAAAAGTGTACCGAATGTGTCGAACTACAAGTTTAAATGGTGGTGGTGGTGGTAATGAGCGTGAATTATATTGCATTAGACTACTATATAATGGTCAAATCCGTGTTTTATCTGCTCATCAGATCAAAGGCTTGTTTGCGACTCCCACGCATGAAACAAAGGTCGGTCCATGAAGCTACTGCACCTGTCGTAAACATATGGGTGGAAGTTACATTTGGTTTACACTCAATCCAAATTCAATTCAAACAAACTTTTATGGAACAAATTTGAGTAACGTCAATCGTTAATCTTTAGGGTTGACCAGTAGTCAGTACTCATACAAATGTCTAATAACAAGTGTGAACTTGATTTTTGTTGTCTTTTTCATTGTTAGCGTGGGATCGCTTGAAGGTTTCCTTATATACGAGCTTCATTTAATGCTGGAAGTTGAAGATTGCCACGTAAAGTTGTGGTTGTGATTCATGATGTGCTTGTAATGTGCTATAAAAAAGAAATCTTCTCATCATGACACACAATGAAATTCACCTGACTAACGTTCTGACTGAAATATGAATAATAATAATTATTATTATTATTGACTTTATTTGCAGACATTCGATACACGTTTATAACAGGTAGGAAGTCCATACTCTACTCCACTACTCACAAAAAAAACCCATTGGGATAAAAAAATGTGAAAAATAATACATTGACATCAGTCATAGGTCACTTATCATATAGCTTTCAGAACATTACATACAATTATTCAGTAAGTTGGGTTAAAAAAAAAAAAGAAAAACAAACAAACAAATGGATCAAGTTATGTTATTAAAAAGAAGACGCTTCCATTCTTTCGTAATTGAGGATTGTAAAAAACAGTCAGAATTAATTAATAATAAAGTCATGCCATGTCATGATCTTTGCATTTTACATACACAATGTTGACAAAAGTGATAAAATGATTGTGAATACACGCACTTCCGTTAAAAACAACCTACTTATCCCACTGAGTGATTCCTTGGCCTTCAGCTTTCAGTACAACCCCGCAACCAAAGGCAGCTTCCATCACAGACTCTCAACATAGTTTTTGAAAAGAAATTTCACAGTTCTAAAAATAAACCTCACGATCATCTCTCTAGCAAGCAAGTAAAGTAAATTGCAATGATGGCGAAGCCATTTTGAATGTCTGCTGTACTAGTACTGATAGTATATATGTTTTTAAACTCAAACCCTTCATTTAAATACAAGTGCAAAATGGTCATGCTCTTAAAATAATAAAAATTACAGCTCCTAAAAACTTTCCTTCCGGCCGTATCATCTGAAACATCCACATTTCTCGTGTCACAGTGGTGATTTCCAACCACTTGCTAACCACATCATAACATCAGAATATGTAGCGTTAAATTACTTACACATGCTGTTTGTTCAAACATGCCTACTAAATTCGAAAGATGATAAAATGCGTTAAGCATGGGATCTACATTGCGTGAGATAAATAAAGATGGGAACAAACCAGAATAAAGTGCAAATTTGCGAAGATTACATACAATGAAAACTATATCATATTAATATTATGAGATCGTTTTGAGATCTCACACAAATTTTGCCGACCTTAGATATTATTGGGACAAATATAATGCATCATATATAAATGCGATATCAGCACCATGCGTATATGTGAAATAAGCCGCATATGAATATTGTACCTTTTATCCATAATTTTTTTAAATTTCGCTTTAAAATAAAATTTATTAGTTTCATCAAATGAATATCATTAGGAAAAGTGTGGAAGTTAGGAATAGGAAATTAGAAAAATTGGGAGTATCGGGAAATTGGAAGAAACTGGGAGTAGGAAGTTAGAAGAAACTGGGAGTATTGGGAAATTGGGAGTAGGAAGTTAGAACAAACTGGGAGTATTGGGAAATTAAGAGTAGGAAGTTAAAAGAAACTGGAAAGTATTGGAAAATGACGGCCTTATATTGGATTGGAGAAGGCCGTATATGACAAGAAATTTTGACAAGGCAACGGGTAATTAAATGGAGTAAACACTGATTGCCTTTCCATTTATAACCTGTTACCCTGTTTACCGATTTTGCTTATATAAGGCATGCAATTTGCATGCTTTTACGGCTAGTATTTGAATATCGTCGCTTGATATGAACCATATGTTTTCAAAAATATTCTTTCCAGGCACAGAGATTCTCTCCAGTTACTACAGATCATTTCAACTTTTCACAATATGCATATAACTTTGAATATGTTCTGGTATACTTTTCAATATCTACTACTTATGTGTTTTTTTTGTTACACTTGTTGCTGGTGCTTAGTATTCAATGAGCTATCCCCTCAGACCAACCTAATCGTTTATCCTCGTATTCAGTTATAAAATAAACAAAATTGTGTGCTTGACATTCATATTTCCTCTTAAGTAAGTTGGTTGAATCAAACAAATTTCAGATAAACGTTCTTTCTTGATAGCTACTGAGAAACATTACAAATGTCGATTGTCTCTTACATTTCAAATTCAATAAATCTAATTGAATTAATAAGAGCCCTACATTAGCTTCTGTGACATAGTTGGTTTGGTTGCATTGAATTGCATAGGAGAAGTTTTTCATTTAGTATTTAGCAAGTTTAACGTCAATCGTATACGCATCCTTCATTCATTAAATGGTAAATAAAATAATTTATTGTTTATAATTTTAATATGATACTTAACTGGTTGTGATAAACAATACCGTAACGGTTGGAATTTTTACATTAGAGTTATACTCAAAAGAGATTGGAAACTATAACAATGTTACCTTGATAAGGCTCAAAAGGCAGAGTTAAATGAACATACAGCATACAATGCATACACGATTTCATCAATACAGTAAACCATCAATAATATGAACGAAACGTGAAATACATACGAAAATTCATAAATATAGAGTGCATGCGTGCTTTCCCATGGTTTTGTTAATAAAAGTACAATTACGTAGGCATTAATATTCTTAGCATCTTGTAAACACTTTATCTTATGTAGGATCAAATACGAAAGAGACGGACAGCCATATAGCTGCGGTTTGTGTTTTCCACCGTACAACCTTATGAAGTAGCCTAAAAATATCTTGTAGTGTGCATAATTATGTGTTAAATCAATTACCATTGAAAAGTACATCTAATAAATCATCTAACAAATGGTTGTCGTTTTCATTTGTTTATGTGGTACCTATCTAATAAAAGGTACAGAAATACTATGTTGCTGGTATCTCATTTTCATATGGTGCACGGAGGTAGTTTTTAAGTACACGTTTAAATGGATGCCGATATTATTGAATGGTACTTCCCAAGATCATGATGAAATGGGAATCAATCGAAAACATGGTTGCCCTAGTCCTTCCGATTTCTCAAAAGATAATCGCAGATTTTCTAGTCGTATTCAAGGAGGACTCTCAAACTCAATACCTCGACGTTGACATTGGGAAAGGAGCCTAATAATACCACACATTACAGCTTAACACTACTGCATATACTGTAATGTGATGTGGTTTTTAATTTATACTAACTTAATAAAAAGTTACTTTTTACGATTTCAAGTATGAAAATCTTTTAGCATAAAACATTAACTTCGAAAAAATAATATGCATTTATAGTATGAGCTACAATAACATTATTTCCCCAGGGCTGAAAACATTCACGTAGTTTCTCGCATGGGAACGGATCATACAAAATCTGTAGAACTAAGCCTGCCTGGTATATAATTAAAGTTGAGATTACTCAATCGACTTTCCATCGCTAAAAAGCAAAAGTAAATGTTGTGTTTGCATTTTTCTGCAAACAAGTTTGTATATATACACACTAATAATACCGACCGATCAAGAGTCTTCAACATTTTGATTAGATTTCAGCAGTTAATCATATTTAATGATCTGTATCGATGTCAAAGTTTATGAATAAAATGATAATCGCTTAAAGAAGATTTGCAGTAAAGCCCAATTATGACTTTATGACACATTCAATAGGCATAAACCGATAAGCTGTAATTGACTTATCTGTAAACATTGAAAAGGCGAATACTAATCGTCAATCGAAATCATAAATCGCAATGTCATCATCATCATGCTCTGTTTCTAGCATTAATACGCTACGCTATAGTCTAGTACCCTGTGACTTGTGACCAACTTGCTGTGATAATCAACATTGACGTCAATTTCAACTTTGGACTTTCATCTTTGGACTTATCGAAAAAGTCAGATTTTTGTGCATTCTAAATTGTAAATATTCATCCATTTGGTAATCATATATCATATATGTATTATATGCTTTACGCATGGTTATTCTAAGAATACTAATGAATGAATGATATACTTAATATTTTGGTTATATCAAGCAATCGCATTATTATCAACTATACTATTACAACTCAAATTAAAGCAAAGAAAGTGATTACAAGATGCAATCGGACACCCCAATTACATGATTTTTGTCAATCTTAGCAGATTCAAAGCCACACGGCCAACTGAATGGTTCAAAGGACAAAATTGTTGTCAATTCTAGTTGCAGGGGCAGCAGGGCAAAGGTATGCGAAAGTATTCTAGCTACTTTTATCCTGTATGTCTTCCAGTCAGTTAGTTCCAGAATCAGAGAAATGATTAAATATTATTGCTAGTCAAAACCAAGGCAAATAATTTTCTTCAAATGAATGAAAGGTGAAAGGGGCATTGTGAAAAAATAAAGAGCAAAATTTTAAACAATCATTTTTTATATCGACATTTATTTCATTGCCTCCAATATACCGAAGATGAAATAGTAACTAAAGTGGGACTTGCTCAAACCTACAGTTAATGTAGCATTAATAACCCTAATGACTTACACAAGAATATGCACATCATACAATATTGTAAGTATTGTAACTTGTAACAATAGATGATAAAACTATAGCTTGTAATGTAATGTAATAATGTAATTTTAATAATTGTAATTGCAACTGCACTAATCATACAACACACTGATAAATAATGACAATATTGAATCTTCATTAAAGTTAGCAATGTTAATTCTGTACTTCACATATATATATATATGTACACATATGTATGGTTATATATGTATGTACTTATAATATTATCCATAAAACACCCACCAATGAATAATGAATGTCCATATTATATATGTATGCATATTTTTATAGTTCTAATTGCTTATTGTTATTCTTGTGTGCTTCACTCTTCACAGACTCAGAATGTGATCCGATAGATATTACCATCTAAAGGTGTGCAGTTGGTTGTAGCATATAGACCGGTTAAGACATTACTATTTTAATTTATTGATTTTTTATTAGCCAGTCAACAAAAGAGTTTCAAAGGAATTTGCACAAAATTGACAGTTACAAGCACGGAAATGATAAGCACACTCATTTTTTGTATTTTTTTTTAAAAAGGCAAACATTCACTGAATATTTTTTTTTGAAGTTTTCGTGCAATGAATGACAACCCGTTAGAGTTGGCAGTTTTTTTATACATTATCATCATGATGAATGTCACCTTTTGCTTCATGTTTTGTTGTCATTTGACATGCCGTCTTCTTAGGTAATGTGAACATAATTATTATGTACAATGACATTATAGTAAATGTTTTGTCAATTTGTCAACTCATAATATTTTGTTATTGTTTGTAGGTACAGTATATTGAAGCACTGTTCTTCATATTACAAACTAGTCGTTTTTAAATGAAACCAGTGATTAACGTTTTGGGTATTAAGTATATGATTAATACTCTACATCCCTTAAGATAGAAGCAGTAGTAGTACAGTACATGCATTCTCTTTCATTATACTTGACCAACCACAATGCGGTTACTTTCATCTACATAATTGTATGTATGCACTTACCCTCTACACACTAGGTTACTTTTATCATATTATAGTTGTAAGAAAACATTCTTGCAGTGAATGATATCACTGCTGTCACTGCTCGATCAGGGGCCTTAATTTAATTATTCGAAAAAATTGCCTTCCTAATAATAGTTAGTACACATTTTGTAAAATTGAAAGTAATTCAGAACATGTTTGCTTACATACACCAAAGTAATTCCTATCGTATATATATACATACATGACAGTTTACGTTGTAACTGATGAGGTGTAATGCAATAATGCAAGTACCAAGCGAGACGAATTATCAATTATCCACATAGTTTATCCTATCTTAGCCTGTGTTGTGTCGTGATGCATAGTAATTTTAATAAATCAATTAATAGTTTCCGTAATTTGCAATTTTGTCTGTTTGGTTGATGTTGTTGTAGATAAATTGAACTTGTAGAATGATTATTCTTATTACCAAAAAAACAGCACGTTGTACTTTTGCATACAAAAAAGGGAAATGTCGACACAGATTGTTACAACCGTCATTAATTTTGCTGCAGGAAGTTCATGAAGACATGAAGAGTTTACCTTATAGATATTGTTATAAATCACTATATAATAATATAATATGAATATTTAGTCCAGCGCATTAAACAAAATGAGGATTTGAAGTTGTAGATGGGGTATAAATGATGGATAAGGCAGTTAAAACAAGAGAGTGAATGAAAGAGCAAAACAAATTCAACAAAATGTCTAAATGCGTGATGGAATGTTTCCAGCGCGTCCTTGGTTCACCGTGTCTTGTATTTACTAAAACAGTAAAACTGTGCCTCGACAATGCCCTCCTTGGTCCCTTGGAAAGAGTGAGTGCTTTGCCCCATGCATTGTTTCAGCTCAGAAAAAATGGAGAATAATACATGTTGTTAACTTTCTTCAATACTTACTCTGGTTTATGTGATACTAGTTCCGAATCCCGATTGTGCAAGCGTGTGATATTGGCATCAAACATGCATACTTTCGAATTTCAGAGGTGACATGTTTTTACTGATGAACATGAGAGGAGATACAATGATAAATAGGGCAAAATTCTAAACACTTAGTGGTAGTCAGTAGTAGACAGTTAATAAGTCTCGGGGGCTGGAAAGACAAGCTTCGTAAAACTAATGCAACAACGAAAGCCAATGGTTAAGTATTTAGAGGTTGTAATTCAATTTCATACCTATTCGTATATATTATAGATTATTTTCTGTTTCCTAATATGGAGATACAATATTTAAGGTATTTTTGCTCTTATAGATTCACTTCAAAATTGTCAGTTAGTTCTGGGCTTGCTGTTGTTAGTTCTGTTGTTTAATAATATAATTCAGCCCCTACACGTACGTACGCATGTTTAGGCTTATCCGATCTCGCTTTTGAATTTTAAATATAGCAAGAGATTTAAATCTTACAAGACAAGCTATGTTGTAGTTGTACAAAAAGAATCCATTACTTACGTAGCCGTTGCACGTGCCAATTTTTTTGATGGCGGATCAACCCGTGATCGCCGTTGATAAAAAAGTGTAAAATGAGTCAACATTGAAAGGAAGAATATTTATGCATTGTGACATATCTATCAGAAATAGTTTCACAATCAGACAGTCCTCTAATGTCACACGTGCAATGGCTTGTATATGCAAACTCATCGGCAGTATAATTTGCATGCACTTCTAACTTCTAGATCCAAGCTAGTACTAATAGAAAATGAAACCAGGACTTGGTAATGTATCTCAAATACAAACGCAACAAGCATGCTCAAAAGTTTCCTTGATCATATTCCAACATCCAAAAATATTTCTTTGACTGTGTATTAATTAATACTCTGTACGTATGAACTTTTAAAAAGCAGAGTCCAGTAGTCTAAGGAAGCCCTAGATAGACAAAAAATTCGTCAAACTTCATGAATAAATAAAAAAAAGAGACTATAGTCCTTAAGCCAAATTGAAAAACAAGCTCAGCTTATTGACAGTTCAAAACATTGAATTACAAATAAATAGTAATATAAGTGTATAGTTAACAATTGAACGGAACAAAATAAATATTGGCAATGATGGTTTTTGTCAAACAGGTATAATATGTAAACAATAACCATTTAATGCTAAATATATTGTTTAGCAAAGCTTCTTACATTGAATGACATCGCAAATTGTATATAAGCAATCTCACATTTAATAATTAGCTATTTAATCTACATAATGCAATTTTTTTATATTAACGATCTAATGACCGCATCTTGTAGACTTATTACATAGATAGAATTGACAAGAATATAAAAAAGCGTCAACTGTAAATCAGTTCTTCCTAATTAACAGTAATGTATATACATAACATTTTCTATGAAGTGAAAACAAATAATAAGTATACATATCGTCACTAAAATTGACTGCAATGTAATAACTGTAAACAAAAATACAAGCCACCATCATAAACTATGCGAGCTTAACTAGTCTTCGTCATGTTCTTGTACGCTAATTTTGTTTTTGTGAATCATTCAAAAGTAATATGCTCTCACATCCATAATAGTCATGTAACACAACCAACGAGTTCCCTTTTTTTTACCTATACTGCATTTACTTTCACTGAATATCAATTCATGTCGTTTTTTTTAGCGATACATGACATTTGGCTTATTAAGTGCGTTTTCTTTTACCATTTGTGATTTACTAATCAAGTCATCAAATAAAAATCCGTAAATCAAAAATTTGTGCTAATAACAGTACCAATTGAGTATTAAAAATTATTTCTTTGTGCCGTTCCCAAAAAAATCAAAATATCATAATTCGATGCAAAAAAAAATGAAAAGAACTTTGGAATTCAAATCTTTTCTTAAGCCTTCACAAAATATACAAATTGATTCAACGTAAATACTAAATGATTCGATAGATCTTTCAATGGAAATTTGGAATAAGAAAAGTAAGTTGACGCAACATTACCTGTGCCTATGTAAATTGTGTAACAAGAGGTATTGAACTTCCAAAGCAGATTATTACATACCCTATGAATACAATATCCTACCTTACACCTAATTACATTTGAATACAAACATGGCATTTATATATATATATATATATATATATTAAGATTTAGCACTGCTTCTAAACGTAGTCTAAGTCAATTTGCACTAATTTATGTCCTCATTATGTGCTTTATGTTTGTAAGTCGAAACTGAGTAATACAAGTGAGATGAACATCACAATGCTAATGCAAAACTCATCTCCTAATGTTTTGCCCTTATATGAAAGGAAAAACATTTGGCAAGATATTCTGCAATTAGTTTGTCATACAACGTCGTCAATTATCTTACAACCAGATATATATATGTACAGTGTACAGAGTTATGTGTAATTTTAGGTAATTAAAGTTCCTAAAGTACGATATCTTGAGTTTAAATACAGAGTAATGGAATTCAAAGCCAGTTAATTAGTATTATTATTTAGGAATACCTTTCAAGCGTACCAGCATAACACATATATTTATAACCTAACAAATCAGCACGTATGTATGTAAGCGGAACTTTTGTATGTAATTGTAACATTAAGATTCTAGCGATACACAATGAAATTATCGACTCATATGCTCAACATTTTGATACAATTGCTTATGTGTTGATAGGAGAGGAAAAAAAGAGAAAAAAAATTCATCCACCTAAACGAAAACAACATTAACTAAAGTACTAGTTACATCAACTTCATATTTACATAGTGCACACTGAATCCTATTGACAAAAACATTTTTAGGCTAATGTAATACCATGATTCTTGACAAATTCAGAAATGTTAGCCTAACGTTACATTGCTTCTTGAAACTAAACTGTACACAGATCACTTTATCATTGTAGCCAGCTATAACTAGAATATTACGCATCTTAATAATATTATGTACTTCGGTTTGGTGTAAAAATCCTCTTTGACGTTATCCGCCAGTGCAAGAAAATGTTTTGGAAAATTTACTTTAGTAGGAATTCCTCTTATCTTCTTTCATACAATTTTGAGTGCAAGGGCTGTGCCAAATATTAGGACATCAACGACAAACTGCTTGTCATGAATTATTCAAAACAATATGATTATCTCAACAACTGATAAGCATTGTCAGCACAGCCATACTGTAGTTAAATTTAGAGCTTTGACGGTTATCTTAGACTTGAAAATTAAAAGGCTGACACGACGCGGAATGACAAAAACAGAATGCACATTGTCACAACCTTTGCAATAGAAATTGGATGCAAGCGATTTGTATGTAAATTGGATTTCTGTAAAGCAAATTTGGAACCAATCGTACATTTCTGCAGCAGCGAATCTTTGTAAAGCGGACTTTTTCCGAACACGTCATAGTAAGAATATGTACTTCAGTAGTAATATGTTATATAACAGTAATTGTGTTTAACCAAGAGAAAGAATTATTTTCAATTTTTCTCCAATCATTAGTAAAGTCCGCACCCTCTGAGATTGTTCGCTATAATTACATCGGTGACAGCGTCAAACACAAACTGAATATTTGTTGTATCAGTTGCACAGGTCATGTGGCAGTAAATTTCCTTAGTGGTTGACTTATTTTTGGCTTCAAACTGAGCTTGGATGTATGCCGCAGCTTCACCATACTCCTGTGCACCTGTCAAACCATATCATGAAACAAAAATATGAATACGCTGTCATCGCCAGCCAGCATCATAGAATATAAAAATATACGACGCAAAATAACAAAATGTACCTGTGTATTCAGGGAAGCAAATGGTCAGAGGTGACTTTTTTATTTTTTCTTCGAAGAGATCTTTCTTGTTGAGGAAAAGAATAATTGACGTGTCCGTGAACCACTTGTTGTTGCAAATGGAGTCAAACAATTTCAAGCTCTCTTGCATTCGATTAGTAGTCTCGTCCTCATGTAGTACCTATCAATTACAAAAATAGAACTTCATGTTATTACGCATACGTATATAATATCTATCGTTGATACGTGAAAATTAGAATGCTAGTATGTTCACAAGATACCGGAAGACAAAAACATCCTAACTTTAACAACATAATATGACATACTCATAGCTATAATGTTGTAGTACTATCGTTTAAAATAGTATAGAGTGAGTTGTGTTATTTACGGGTGATAATGCTGGCAGAGGTCTTCGTTTTTTAAAAATCTTTTTTTATGCCTTGTTTGATTAAAAAGGGAACATTAGGATCACATATGAACCGTGATAAGAAACTCTTATACTCGCATGTATGCATGAATAAATTACTTGCTACAACTACTTCCAAATAAAAAAAACTTCATGCTAGAACATATATGACATAGCACTCGGTTGAAGCCTAAAACCAACGTACGTACATAGTTATTACGTCGCTGCAAGTTACACCTTTTCTCACAATGAATAAGTTATAATTATAGTAACCTTCTAGTGGCGACAAAAACGGCAAGCCCATAAAATTCATAATAATAATAACCAGTCCGCCCACATTCTTTTGATTGCATTAAATCTATTCTGAGGTATTTTTGTCAACTCATGTGCGATGTGCTAAAACGCTTAATGATGAGTGACGGCCAGTCAGGCCAGTATAACTAAAGCATTTAATGACAGCTACCCACATAATTTGTACGCGTAATGTTCAGTAGGACAACGTGTTAACTTCAATTTACCTGATCATATTCTGACATTGCAACACAGAAGATAATGGCAGTCACGTCTTCGAAACAATGAATCCACTTTTTCCTTTCGGAACGTTGTCCACCAACATCAAAAAGTTTGAAGTTGAGGTTTTTGAACGAAAAGTGAACTTCAACAATACCCGTTGTCTTCACTCGAGTACGCAGGATGTCTTGTTCTGTTGGCTGATAATCCTTGAGTCCCAAACGATCCAAATCATCCAAAAAGCTAGAAAATGAGCAATGAATATAATTTTAATTCCTCCACATAACATCATCCGTAAAACCCAAATCGTATAACTTTTGAAAAAATGAGCTGACTGGCTAAATGATTTTTACTAGCGATCATTATTGCAAATAAAAAAAATGATATTTTTCCCATACAAGGAGCTTCTTATCCGGTTTAGCAGCAAATTCTGATCACTAATATCTTTTTTTAATTCTTCAGCTCATTTTTTTTTCATTAAACGTATCCTCCTACTCCTCATACATACGCATACGTCCTTACATACATAAAAAAAAAGAAAACAACATACTATTTGGCGGAGTCATTCAGTTGATATTCATTGGATCTGCCAAAGCATTCCTGAACGCCAGTATCAGCCCATAGCCGTTTCATTGCAGCCAGCAACTCTTCTGAAAATGGTTCAGTGTCTTCCATTCGCTGAATAACATCAAACACCATCTTGGCATCCGACTGCAAATACACAATTAAAATTGATGAGCCATGAGTAACGGTGCTTATAGATATTCATGATTTTTGTTACAACTAAGGTAGCGTTCGATTTGAGATGTCATTACATACACAACACACACACCACCACATCACAATGTGCACCCTTCAATACTTCCATCCCATCACGCATTCATCGTCACGTCCCTCTCACTTTTGACTTGATGGTATCCAAAAGTGCAAAATGCGCTACGTGGGCAATACGGATTTAGGATGTATCACAAAAACTGCTTTCGACTTTCGAACATTGTTAATAGTTGTATTTAACCAAAGTTTTCGACTGTTGTTCTTTTTCATTTGATGGCGGAACCTGACTATACGTATGACGGTCGGCAAAGCTCATTTTAAATTCTAAGGTACTACAAGAAAAAGTAGTAGCTAAATGGAAAAATGCTATAAAGTAGCAGATCATAGGCAGCCGCATCTGATCAAAGATGAAGGAGCCACTCTAGCATAATCTTTTATGATAATATTATGACAGGGAAGCAAACAAAAATCCACTCAATTAATTGCATTAAGATCAAAGGATCTGCACGCATATACAGCAACATTTTCTACGATGCTATCGCATGCCATGCCGGCATTACTCAAGTGAGTCCAAGGAGGAGAGTAATAAGCAGTCATGAGCTAATAAGATCCCAATGCCATGTTATCATTATGTTTAAAAGTTCAGTTTTTTATTGGATAGGATATACAACACTCAGCATGTCCTTTAAACAACAATGGTCGCATTGCAAATGACAATACAGTGCTTTCAAAAACAACTTCAAGAAGTGAAGTGATTCTATTATCATCAGTCATTGTGACACTCCCACTCACCTACTCCTGCTTGAAAATGTAAGGTACGTGTGTAATCTTTAGTTTGATCAATCCATATACATACATATCTACCTACATGTTTGTTGTCCATCTTGCGTCATTCCAAGGTTTCCTCATTTATCTTAATTTATTGATTATAAGCGCCTAATATATCAATGCTATAATTTTTTCCAAGTGTCACGTACGAGAGAACGAAAGCGATGACAATATATAAGTTGGCCTCGCTCGTTTTAATATAGTAAGTACATGCATCACACACAAGTCTCCAAAAGCATAAACTAAGCACAATGGTAATAATATTACTGCGGTTTTAGCAGTAGCCTCACAATCTTATTAAATTTTCTTTTGTATGCCTTCTCATTAGGCAGCTGCTATAACACGGATTATGATGATGACTGATGACTTCTGTCCATGAATGGCAACTTCTAGATTCAGTTCTGGCCCTATTATCTACAACGGAGGAACTAGGTTAGAAGCTAGAATGGATTTCCCGTCATAAGTTGTCAACTTTACTACAAGTTACAAGCAAGAGAATTATGCGAGCTTCATATTAATTAATTACTAAATATTTGGTGAATCATTTAGTGTTACTTATGTATATTAAAAGGCTTCATTTAAGCCTTCCCTTATGAAACCATTAGCATTTCTATATATTAATCATACTCATACTCTATATTATCACCCAGTTACTTAATGGGCTACAGGATAAAATCATGTCATTATCTCCATACTTTACAAAATGCCCTTCCTCACAAATTAAAAGCATTTTGAATAATAAACAGCACAACTTTACATATACAACACTATATACATTGTCAATTTTCCAGCTCTTTAAATTCCTCATAAACTAATGGCACAGCAAGAGCACTATCATTATTATCCCGTTGTGTATTTTATACATGAATGCGGCTAAAATGCATTAAAGAAAGTTGGAAGGACACGACAAGGGATAAATAGCAGTAGTCAAGTTGGCTTGAGGCTGGAAAGAAGATGCATAAAGAGAGCAGGAGTGGAGCATAAAAAGGTTGGTTTTTATCTCGAGACATAAAACAACCCATTTTCTGTCATCAAATACTCTCTTGTTTTTTTTATGACGGTAGACATTGCTCTTGCTCAAATAGGAAAGAAAGTATGAATATAATATCTATATTATAGCTATGTATATAACAAGTCCCACCTTAAATCGAGATGCCTTCCTCTTTATAATGCAGAGTTATACTATACTAAACTATATGATACTTTGCTTACTTATAATAATAAGTAAGCAACAGCTCATCAATTTCAGAGAGCAAACGGGAAATGTACATACAATGAATAACATTATATGGTATGTTGGTGCAAACTAGCCTCTAGGTCGCAATAATCCATCCATCCATCTACTTACCTTGTCCTTCCGTCATCATGTATTTTTTATTTTGCTACTTGCTTTATATGCATTCCTGTCTCCTTTAAACATTTACTTGGATGACTTGATAGGCAAAAAATAACGATATTCTACCTTTCGTGTCAGTCCATCTAGACCAGAAAGGGCAACGGAGCTATCCTGTTGCTCTAAAACCAAAATGATGCAATAAATGAGAAAGCCCAAAATCTACATTTAAATTCAAGTCGGTAAAATACGGGATACAGCTCTGCTGCCGCGAAGGAAATGTTTGAAGGAACTCACACATTGAGGCTAAAAAGAGTATTTGGAAATGTTAACACATATAATAACATAATGTGATCTAAGTTTCCTTCTACAAACATTGTTTATGAATCCTCACAGCATCCTACATACGTTTTCTTTCTAAAATTTAAAGCGCCTGTTTTTTACACTTTTATTTCCTCATAAATTCTGGCCTTGGACTCGTAACGCCTTCAACTGCCTGCGTCACACACAAGCAATAGTAACTTTGTCTGTATGTATGCATACTGAAAATGAAGTTATCTTCGGACTTTTGGCTCTATAATCAAAATAAATATAATACATGGCAAATGGCAATGATTATCAAAACTCGTACGCGTACTAAAAATCATTCCAGAACAGTGGTTATAATTATTTTCATTACGTTTTATGCTACAAGATAATACACCTACCGTAAGAAATAAACTGCTAGTAAGCAGGCCAGAGACGTAGCTGAAGAGGGCGTTGAGTGATCTCCTCCAAACCCCCTCCCCCCACATCCACCAAATCTCCTCCACCTCCACCCTTTAAACCCACCTCTGCGATCTTCTCTGAACTTAGTAAATGCATAATTCCATTCCGGATTCTGGCTTTATGCACAAGGACATGATTCCGGTGTTATGCATAAGCACATCCACACGGACACTATGCAATTCTTACGTATACGTATACCTTTCAGCCAAATCGATGAGTTTCTGCACTTTCGAGCCTGTAACTTTCGAACCGTTTGACCGATTTGGCTGAAAAGTATTCCCAGAGGTCCTCTTAAGTAGTACTACCTGTGTACCAAATTTGAGTCAAATCGGTCAATGTATGTGACCAGGAGAGTGCGCACAGACAGACGGACGGACAGACAGTTTGAGTAAAACCATTACTTCGCTGAATGCTCCGCTTCAGCTACGTAATAACAAATCTTAACTCTACTATAATTCACTACAAGTTACACAACATCATCAAAATAGATGATAATCTTTGAGTGTCAAAGGGCAAACTTTTAATTACACGAGATTTCCTTTTGCTTGCAACATTCAAGGAAGTTACGTTCCTTTCTACACTTAAGCCAATTGATGATTTATAACGACTATAATTCACAAGGAACTAAAACTTTCACGGTTGCTACTACATCATAAAATCAAAATATCGAAAATGTCATTGAGGTGAAATAGCTTATACGGTTGATTGGTTTGGTAATGAAAACGTATCTCAGTGAAAGCTACACGCTAGAATATTACGATGCTTTTAATAAGAATACAACGTACTTTTTAACTCATTCTACTTTTAACGTGGCCAAACTAGATCGTAAAAGTCCGGTTGAGGACAAAACAGCAATCTACTGATTCTCTTTCTCTCAAACTGTCCTTGAAAGTTCATTATAGCACATTTAAATTCAAAATCGGTTGCACTTTAAACATAGTGTGCGTGTGCATAATTTATAAAAAAATACCGAAGTTGTATGTGAACTTTCCGATTTACAAACTTGTATATTCATTCAGACAACAGATTGTTTTGAAAATCCTTCATAATGCATAAAAACTATGAAGTTGTAGGAAAATTTAATCGAAAATGCTTTCATTGTCTATGCAAACGCTTCAGTGGTTGCATGCATATTAATATTTTTATTTTCTTCTCTCTCTCATTCATACCATCTCCCGCAAGCATATCGCTTCTAGTCGCTTCAACGATGCTATTACCTAGCTTTTGGGAAGGATTGGTTATGTAAATACCAATTCCCAAATATGGGGTCAATATGAAATGAAATTTTCATAAGAATGCAGCTTCATAGATGAGGTAGGTGGTAACCTTTTCAGATTAACTAAAACAGAGTAACCGAAACAGTGTGATTTCATGCTACTTGTATTAGTTCCAATAACGTGATATTATAGCAGGATCGGAATGTCATCGACTATGAGACAGTTTCTTTTATCTTCACCATATCACACCGTTTTTATTTGTTTCATCCTGTTATAAAAAATAGCCCTTTCCGTTTGTTCACATATATTTTTTAAATAGCCTAAAAGATAAAGATATCATCTTTAAAGTTTTTTTTTCAAATTTACGAGTTAAAACATCATTTTTTACTGTTAAAACACCGTGTTCAGTTGTATCAATGCCAAAACAACCCTAAGTTTGCCGGAAAAGTAAGTGCGGGGGTGGAATACAAACTATCGACAATCAATTATCAAAGCCATAAAAATATATCAAGAGTATTTTGTAGCAGTCATTATTTATAATGGTACAGAGCATTTAGATTCACACGAATAAATTTACGAGGAGAATGTATGGAGTAAATCGTATAGTATATCAACATAGTATATAAAATTATGGAAACTTCAAATCAACAAAGCAGAACAGGTAAAAAGAGGGCTTCGGGTTAATACGGTGTTTTATTAGCGTTTTCCTCCCAGAGTCATACGCAGTATTTTTGTCGTGTGAAGTCAAGCATTTCGTAAAGAGCAAAGAGTATATAATAACAAAATCCGGTTTGAATGAGTCTGTGGATGCTTTAAACAACATCACCTTAATATTACGCATGCCCAAAGCAAGCGTTAGCAAACATGGCCAATGTTCCATGTTGTTGTGCCATAAGAAACTTGAAACTAAACTAATACTCTAAAGCTAAGACGGCAAACCGAAACTCAACAGAAGTGGTCAGAGAAAATAAATGGTAATTTTAATTACCTAAGATCTCTTCAAGTAACACAAAGCCTGACTAGCTTGATTACTATGTAACAAGCCAATAAATTAGCCATTAACTTGTAGAGTTGTTATTTAATAAAAGAACAGAAGTCTTCATAAAAATTTTCATTTTGCTGTGCGAGCTGAATCATAAAACGTCTTTGGTGATACATATAACATACTTAATATCTACGAACACAGAAGATACAGTGGTGTGGTGTTTTGTAGTAACTACCTAAGAAATGAAGACGATTTTTTATCCACGAGATGCCACAAACTTCCACAAAAATATCATGACTTGCTTACCTCACGCTCGTTATTCCCAAAGCTGATTCCTAGATTGGGCATAGCTCTCAGGATGGCTACCAAGGACTGTATCGTGTTGCTGTATACTACCGGACGATATTGTTTGAAGTCTTCTGATGTGAATCCACTCTCATGAATAATTCTAAAAAAAAGACAAAACGGAAGTCATGAATTAGTATGTCAGAGTCAGTGTCTAATTTTGTTTTTATAACTATAAATAAGATTATGCCGTATTTTCGTCAGTTACACAATTACCCACGTTTATTTTGCACATTTTTACACTGCTATGTGTGTATATTATCACTATTTGTTGTTCCGCATAATTTTAGTAACAATCAACAATGTTGACTTGCCTATCATACATCAAGTTTGTACTTTTACTTGATTTCTTGTATGTTTTGTTGTTCATGACAGAAACAAAGGAGGAATTGTAAATGTCTTATGTGCATATCAATGACATTTTATTTCAGAACAGACAAAAACACAAAGTAATGTAGAACACATACTATAGTTATCATCATTATCAGTTATCATTATCCCTTCCCTGTCATCATTAACTGTCCTAATTGTTCAGCTTTTTCAATACTTCGTCGCAGGTAAGATAAAAAAAATCGCGATTGCAAATCAACATAACGTGACAATTGCAGAAACATTAAGAAAAGAAAAGTACCATGAATACCCAGCACACCAGCAGCAGTGTACATAGCTTCGGCAACTGTCAACTTAGGCTAGTTCAACTTTTATAGCAGGAAGCATTGTGGTGACTACATACATATGTAAATGAGTGATGACCAACTGTCCAACACAAGTTTTGATATGCCAAACCATGAAAAAAAAGATATCATCTTAATTGGGCTTGTCACCTGTTTTTTCATACAAAAAATATCATTATATCGATTGAGTCTTATACGTAAATTGTTAGCAAAGTTTTTTCCAATTGCTTCTTAAACGGACCATTAGCTAATATTAAAAACTATAAGCTATGTAGTATATACTATACCACAATCACATATCCTTCAGTGTTACACGTGAAAAAAAAAACATTCCAAAACAGTTATCGTAACAACACGTCCGACTAAACATGCATAGATATTTTAAAATTTTCATGGACAATCTAATGTTCGAGATTTGTTGGAAGACAAAAACAAACTTGGTGACCTTACTTTTTAACAGTAATTTCATTTCTGACAACAACTGTATTGACAACATGACAAGCAAATTAAAATATGTGACAAAACCAAGCATCCTCCATCCAACTTATGCATGTATCCTCATGAATGAACGTACAACGTAACGTATGCGAATTTGTACATCTACATAAAACATAGGATGTAGGAGTAACTAGGATGAACATGCAAACCTGCTTTGATTAGTGATGCGATAAAGAAACAATTTCATTTAATTCAATCTCCGGTTTCAACACTTAAATTGCGGCTCCAGAACGAATGCATACAAGGCAATTTGCATTACAATTAAGGTATCACATAACCATACTTACATATGCATATGGGCAAACAATATGTGACTTGACTAATAGAAAACGATGAGATACGAGTGTTTGATTGAAATTTAAAAAAAAAAGTTCAGTAGAACCATATCTCAACCCCCCAAAGATTGCATTGTAAGATTATATAGGCATTTGGTTTACCCCATTATACCGAGCGAAACATCAGCTCCAAAAACCATTCCTACAATTCTATACCACAATACATATAGTACAGACTCTTCTTTGTTTTAGGTACAGTCAAATTGTTCACGTGATGAGGTGACGGCGAAATATATTAAGTGCCACGCCACGGGTAAATTACAAAATGTAATTATAATTTACAAAGCAAAGATAATATGAAAAGGTTGCAAAAACATTGTGAGACTATTTTCCATAGTTAATACAGGAATATATTATTATTAGCCGTGCCTTATCACCTCTGCCCTGTCGCTGTCATAATGTAGCTCACTACTTTCAAATGTTAATTACTACCTTTGCCGTCATGAAAAACCACCATTATGTTTCCATTGCGTGATGTAGGCTAACAATCCATCAGCTTGTCAACGATTTGCAAGCTTGCAACCAATTCATGGTAATGGTAGACAGCTAAATTTTCCACAAAAGTACAGTTCTCCACACACGCTACCTTTATTGCCGTGTATAGTTACAAAATTACATAGAGAGCATTAGCCACATAAAATGAAATGACAAAACCCAACAAAGGAAGTATACGAGTGGGTGTACGTATGTTGTATTGATATTTGGAACAAACGGGATCAAACCAGAACTTATTTTTTTAGGATCAAATAACAGTGAAAGTTGAAAATGGCTGGATGTATTCTGGGCTGCCTCCGGAACATTGCACTTTCTACTTCATTTCTACCTTCCCTGGAAAAACGTATGGTGGAAATGTATAACAATAGTTGTATGTAAATATTACATACATACATAGACAAGACACCATACAGAAATGTAAGCCGTATGCCATGTTGATTTTATAAAAGTCACACATATTTTCACAAAACTTGAAAATTGGCTATTGAGTTGGAAACGTTCGTGATATTGTGTTATTTAGGTTTATGTTTTTATTTGATTCTACTTCACAAAGGTGCACAGCCAACCTATGCAAAGACAAATACTACAATTTGAAAGTCATGAAAGCAAATTCATTAAAACCTAATACAGCAAAGCAATTACAGTAGCGAGCGATTGGATCGAATAGCATTGATAAGAATGACTATTTGATAAACTTTAAAATAATCAATAAAATAAAGCCACGAATGACGACGAGAAGCAGTTCTACATCACCATCAACTATTGGTCGCAATGCAGAGAAAACGTACAGCAATAAAATAAAATACTCATTTCATTATTTTAATTCAATAACTGAATATCATTTTGATAATTTGATCAATACCAATTCTGAACTTCCAACTCGTGTGAGCACGTTATCAATGACATATGTATATGTAGAAGTTTGATTTGATTATTGTTAGTCAAATACATGCATTTAGGCAACTAATTAAGCCGGCTAGGCGGGATGATATATATTCGCTGAGAAAAATATTAATTCATAATATAATATTGTAAACAAGGCAGCGCTTGCACTACTGATCGGGTCGTGTCGGATGATGTGCAGAACTATTATTAGAATGGGTATATCCTTGCACAAGACGTGACCTCATGGTTAATACATAATGTACATGTGTGCATTCTCGTCGATATACGTGTACTCTTTTAACAAGGTTTAATATCATTTCGTGACTAATACTTACTAGTACATACAATACGCTGACGCTTTAATTATTATTCATTACACAATATTTTGTCCTTCACGAATATAACACTTGTTTTATGTCATATCGATTTTCACATCCGTTTGTGTCTTCGGCTTGTTTGTTTAGCCATAGGTCTCGACAAATTCAATAGAACTGACTGTCAACATCATTTTTCTGTTCAGACTACTTCGACTATTACATATATCATAGTAAAAGAATATAACCTTGCAAAGGCATGTATTGGATTTTGTATTACGGCTGGGAAGGTTTATCAAAGTTGCCAGAGTAAGTTGAAGCAGACAGATAAACGTATGGGAAGCATAATGCCGTTTTCAGTTTTCAAATCCACCCGTAATTTTTTGAGTACCACCATTCCAAAATTTCCCCACCGTTACCATTACGAACAATGGGGATGGCGACAGTGTCATTTTTGGAACCTATTTACGTCAAAATCTTCTATGAATGACATTATATTATTTTTGAAGCAGGAGTAAAATTTAACGCTGCGTCTGATGCTACCTTTAGATTTTGTGCAAGTTAAGTCAAACACAATTTACAGCATTCCAAAGTTTCCCCATCGACCACCCCGAGCAAATTTGATCGGATGGGTAAGTAGTGGAAACTTTGGAATGTCATAACCTTGTCAAAAATTCTGTTTATTTGACAGATTTTAGATGAAGCAGGCTCAAAATTTTATGAAGAATCGATATCTGCTCTCAGATTTTCATAAATGTTATCACTGAAGACGCTGGGGCATTCCAAAGCTTACACCGATCTGCTCAAGTGTCAACTGCACTTGCATGGTTACCACTGCCATTATTATGTAATGAATTATCGTACTAAAGTTTTTAGCATGCTCTTCTTTGCTTACTCAATGCGTTCACACATGGACTTCGCATATAGTAAAGATCACACGGGTTTCTGTCCGAGTAAGTCTTGGGAATGGCAATTCACGTTAATTTGACCACCGCATATGCCACCAGACTTGCAAAATATGCCACCAAATTAGGATAACATGCCACTCGGATATTTCCTTACACTGGTAGAGTATCCTACCAGAATATTCTATATCGCCGCTATACTAGCAAGAAATGCCACTAAACTGATAGAACATATCACTAAATTAATAAAACATGCCACCAAACTAATATGATGCTCCACCAGACGCAGACCAGTAGGATATTGCCACTTTATCGATACGATGTGTCACCATACCCTTAGAATGTCTCACTAGACTAATAGAATATGCCACTAATTGTAGGGCGTGTCACCAAATAGGAAAATAGGGCACTAGCCGATATGTTAAAATGACATTTTTTATGCAAAAATTACTTTCAATAAATTTAAGCATAAAAACTAAAATTCCTTTCATCTAATTTGATGGTGAAAATTACAAATAACTTTCCTTCCTAATTGATTTTTAAAATTTAATTTTACTTTCCTTCAAATTGATTTTTAAAATTGCAAATTACTTTAAAAAATTACAAACTGCACCAAAAATAACAAATGGTTTGGTTACCAGCCAGAAAGTCGTAGTAAGGCATTCAAGTGCGTTTTAATGCTTTCCGCTACGTCTCCAGGCTTGCTTACAAGCAGTTTGATTGTTGCATTCTCTACTGAGAGGACTTACACGTCTACTCAAAAATTCCTGTACCACCAAGTTGCTTAGAACGTTAATTCAAAATCATGAAATTTTCAATTTGATGGTCATTATTTTATTCTAGTCTTCTTTCATTTGTGATATGGTTCATAATTTTAATTTGGTTGTGTATTGTTTTTATCTGGTTTTCTAGTATCTTACTTTTTGGTGTTCTATTATTTTAGTTTAGTGGTGTAATCTTGTATTCTGATGGTCTGTTATTTTATTTTGGTGGTATAATAATGATTTATTCTGGTGTGGTCTATCGATATATTTTAGTAGTCTATTATTTCATTCTTGTAGTCTATTGCTTCATTTCAGTAGTCCATATTTTTAATTTTGGTATTCAGGGGGTGCCAGGTGCATGTATAAGAAAATCGCCAATAACTTGGTTCGTGTACAACTTGAATTTCAAAAATGCCTTTTTAAGTTTCTTTGAAGTTAAGAGTAGTGACAATGATTGATCAAGAGAAATAGCTAGCAAACAAACACCAACGATTTTTATAGTAGAACGGTCTAAAGTTTTTTTGCATACTGTGGAGCTATTTCAAATTTCTGAGGACAGACGGACGTTGTTGCATTCAGAAAACGAATAATTATCGTGGTTCGAAATCACGCCAAGTTATTGGACAATTTCAAAGATCTGGCTAACCTATTAGACTGGCTTGTCACCTAGTGACTAAGGCTTGTTTTTGAATTCGAAGGATCGAATTAAAAAATCATTAGATTAGATAAAAGTCAGTACTTACAGGTTATTTGACAGGCTGAAGTGGTAGTGCTAGTTTTTAAATTCAAAGTGTATTTCGAAACTATTTAAAGTCGTTTTATGCCTACATATATGTATATGGTCGTTAGAATTCTACATCTGTACAGTCAGCATAACAGTTGCGTACTCTAAATTTCAACAAAATTTATTTTAGTTTGGTAGTATGTATTTTTAATTTGGTGGTATAGCCTTTTATTACATTCTGGTAGCCCTTTTTTTATTCTTTTGATTTTATTAATTGATTGATTTAATCTGGTGATATATTATTTATTTTATCTGGTGGTACGTGATTTGAATTTGGTGGTCTATTGATTTAATCTCGTGGTATATTATTTATTTTATGTGATGGTCTTTTTTTAATTTGGTAGACTTTTATTTTATTTTGGCTGTTAATTTCTTTTAATCTCGTGGTTTGTAGTCGTTATTGGGTGGTATAAGCTTTTTACTGCTATGGTCTATGGTTCTCATGCGTTTTTGATAAAAAGGCCACTTGGCCGTTCTTGGCTCCAGATGTAATAAATATACGCGGCTTTGTAGGCCGGCCTACAAAAGTCCGGCTTAAATGAATTACTCCAGACGACTTTTTTTTACAATACGGCCTCCGTCCCAGAGCTTACATTAAATCCAATACAGTCCTTTCACAAGGAATACAGACATATGCATGCAAAATACTTTCACGTTTCGTTTATGCTTTCAAAATTTATCTTCTTCACTTCTATCTAGGCATGCACAAAACTCCCTCTGTTAATATACAATTATGAATAAGACGCAAGCAAAGAATACAATTTTGCCGAATTTCTACATGTCACATGTGCTCTGTTTTTATTTAAAAAATTATTCTTGAAAAATATTTTAAACATGAAAGATTTTTTCCTTTAAATTGGAGTACTGTGACCGTGACATAAGTAACTAAACGTCTCAAAATTCCCTCGATTCAGTGAAAGTTCCAGATTGAAATTGACTGAACAAAAACATCATGCAAAAATCAAACATGATTGTGATTGTGACATGTGACGTTACCCAGATTTTGATTCTTATTATTCAAGTGCGGCCATAATGGATCCGCACCCTCGATTTCTTAACAAACGCAGACTCAAAGAATTGAAAATAGAAAGGCGGAAAGAAACTTTTAGCAACATTTTTTATTAAGTTAGGCCTAGAATTTTAGGCTAATAATTTAAAGATTTTGGCACAAGATTGAAATGGAGAATATAATATTATTCCATCATAAATCAATGAGCACCAATGAGAAAGGAAAAAAGAAAGCATCATGATACAGAATGTCGGTAGCTTGGCTTGAAAGCAACTACACAAACTGTAGATAGATGAACAAGTGAAGAATTTAGTAACATGATTTGAGAAAGCATCACTGTTTGCTATCCATTTGATAAAAGAAAGTGGCTCTCAATACGCTTTTCACACTTCAATCCACTAACTAATGTAGCGAAAATTACCTCATGTTGTATAGACTATTCAACACACATGCAACATACTGATAATACATACATACACACATATTGGAAAATACTTGTGCCAACAAAGCAGAGCAAGTAGTCAACACGGCCATCATATCATCATCAATACTAAATTTTGACGCATCCATCAGCATGAACATACAACATATATAACTCATAGACTGCTATGCTGTGGTTTATCTTCTTTGTTTTCCATCGACAACTGACGGAATCTGCAACTCAAACCTGTCACTTCCACATTTTCTCCAAAAAAGATAAGCTCTCGTTGACTCATCCTTCTTTTTTTTACCCATTTTAGTATCCATTCACTATAAAAGGCCGTGTGCTTCAATTTTTACGTTGAGAAAAACCTTGAGTGTCAAACAAAGCTCAAGGGATTTATGAACCTGGCATAAAAAAGCGTTCCATTACACTACGTCTTCTTTTATTCTCACTACATTACTCAAGAGCCGCATACGCTTCAGTGATTATAATAAACTTTGTTCTTGTTTGCAGGAATATACAATATAATAATATCCACATCGTCTATTTCCAAAAAAAAATGTGAGAGATGATTAATCACGTATGAATTTTATGCTTTCACAAAATTCTGTTGTGTATTATATCACAATCTTTATAAGGGGGTTAGCTTCAATATAATAGTTAAGTAATATTATTGACATGTCGTATGCAAAGTATGATTTCATAAAGTCAGGCGAATAAGGTATAAGGAATTTGTTTTCAATAGTTTTCATGAATTGTGACGTAAATGCATTCTAAGGTTTATTAAAGTGCCTCAAAGATTATCTAAAGATGATTAGCTCCTCTCACTCACTCATCGTCAGTATTTTCAGTTTCATACCAAAGCTGCTATGGAAAGAGATATGGATATTGTACGTTTATCAACTGCCCTGTTCCATCCATTATACCATACTCAATTATATAAAGTAGGTCCAGCCCCATATATGTTTGCATTGCATTCACGAAATGGTAAGCCTATAGTCGACGACTATTAGTCGGAATGCGAATGATAATCTTATTCTATATGAACTTGGTTGGTTTAGTCTCACATTGCCTTATAGCTTACAGTAAACAATAAATATTATATATTCTTTATTGATTGGCTACATCCAAAGAGAAAATGGCACGATCATTAAAGGTTTTCATTCTCCTTTCCAGGAAATACTTTCGGTATCTAGCGTTTTGTAGAAAAGTGCCCTTATGGACTCAATTTACAAAAGACTGGAGATGGTAAAAAACGAAAGTGAGAGTCATAAATGTCACAAAAAAGCTTATACATAATACAACATACTACATAATTCGAGGTTCATTGGTTCTATCATTCTATCCGACAGGTGGACACATTATTCTGCATTTTCTTCGAATTTCAGCTGCTGTCAAGGAAAACATTTACTAGTACATGCAAGCAAACCCATTTTCGTAACTTGGACAAATATCTATACTCTTGTGTGAATGTAGTTTTTCCACGAAACGCCTCCTAATGTTTGTTGGGGCAGGAAGTCTGAAGATGTTATTTTATATGTTAATATATTGAGTGTTCATTAGTTTTCCGCATATGTTAAATTAGACCTAAGTCCCGTATCCGTATCATGGATAAATTCTTTTTGTCAAGGTTTAGAATTTATTTTATTGGCTCATTCGATGTATAATCGTACGTTACGTGTCCTGTTAACTTATCAAAATTTCTATTTAAATCCAACTTGGAGTTCAGCCTTATCAAACCTTATGCATGGGAGCAACACGTCAAGTAACCCGACAGCCGCATCATGCACGTAACTTCTTACCGTTGCCGTATCAACAACTTGTTATGATGATATCTGCGTTTTCTTGATTTCTGCCGCACGCTCGAGGTCATCTACTTGTGGATGAGGCGAGAATAGTTTTATTATTGTATTATCGATTATCGTGGAATGGTAGATTTTGTCTTGTAATCAAATTATGGTAAAAACGTTTTTACTGTTTCTAAATTGTATTTGAGTTGTATTAAAGTTATATCAAAATTGTAATAGTAGTCCAGTGGGTATTTCATTGCCTAATATTTATATAAATTACATTACTAGATTTCTCCAGTCTGGAGCTTGTGAGTTGAACTAGAAAAGTGCTAGGTTCATCCAGATAGGGCTTGCAAGTATAATTAGCATTGTAGATACGTTTTCTTAGAAGGAGTAGTGCATTTAGTAATTGAGCTATCGTAGGAAGTGCATTGCCCCTTCAATGTTCGTATTAATGACTCGCAGCTCAGGAAGCTTTTACAAAACAGATGAAACAAATTGTATCTAGTGTATAAATCATGGATGTTTCCAAGTGCCAAGAGTATTTACAATTTATACCGAACCTGATTCTGATGAAAAAATAAATGATGCTAATCACTACTTATTTGTTGCATAAAGTTTCATGCTCATCTGGAAGCTGCAAGATGAAGCACTAGTTTATACGTACAAAAATGGAAAACCAATGGTTTTGTTTCTTGTATACACCTCATTTTTCTTTTCTACAGATTAACATCCATGAAATATTGGAAAGTATATATTGTTGTTCCAATCGCAAATTATTTAACTAATCTTCAACAAATCAGCATAGAGTTAATAAATGAAGAACTTTACTTAGAATTTCATGACTTGGTATGTATGGCACATGGAATTTCATCTACAAACTCAATTTCGGAAGACAAATAAAATTCACGAGCATTGTTAAAGAATATGAAAGAACCGAAAAAAGTTAAATAAAGACGCTAAATAACAAAACCATCAATAATACCTATGTATGTCTTGCTTTCTACAATCATTCTACAGCCTGTGTTTTATAACTTTACAAGAAAAACAAAAGCATATTACACATATAAGTCATGTACAAGAGAAATATATTCCTTTCACTTCGTTACATAATAAGCCGTAAGAAATAAAACTGATAACAAACAAATGGGCTCGATACTGGCAAGGAGCTTGCAATGACGTATCTGGAATACACAATTACTGTACACTATAGATAGCCAGGCCAGATCTATAGCATAGACCAGACAGCATTTTTACGTGGATTGGCAATAAAACGTACTACAAGTAAAGCTTCTCAGTATCTTTGCTCTCATCCTACGCATCTCACTATTAGAAACGATTTTTGTGTAATGGAGAAATGGGGTGAAATAGACAGTGAATACCCTACAACTAACAGTTTAAAAAACACTACATGCAGCCATGTTCTGCAAAAGGCATACTTGACTTTCTTTAATGTTGAACACAATCAATGACCCTTTTTCTCTACTTAATAGACGAGGACACCGATTTTTTTTCATGCGTTGCGATTTTTCATTGGTTATTATTATTATTTTCTTATCATTCATTTTCAGCAATTGCTACTTACTGGGTTGAAATTTCAAACTACACGAAGGTAACTGACGATTTTGGGTGTTTGTCGTTTGGCAATTATGTGTTAGGGAAGTTTTTTACTAGCTTACCAGATACCATGATGCACATTGTGTAGCTTTAAAAACTGTTCAAACAAACAGACAAAAATAGATCTTGTTTGAACATTCTCAGATAAACTGACTAATGCACCAATTCCCTTCCCTACATCTGCAGACAGCAGAAGTCGGATAAAGATTAACACCAGATGCAGATGTAATATCGCTTGGTAAATGTTGCTGCGATGTAACATTGTAGACACGACATGCATACACAAATGAATAAGACTACATATACTATACATGACAAGTTTACTCCGAGACAGATCTTCACGCCTCATGTGAAACCGCCCATTAGATCGTGAAACGTGTTATTCCAGAAATTATTAATCATAATCACGTAGCATGTCATCAGCAATAGAACGAAATGAGATCCTTCTTTTCCTCGAAAGGTTACAACATCATACCTCTATAAATATGTATACGTAACAACGTGATGATAAAGATAGATAGATAAATTGTAAACCGCAGCGGCACTAGAGAAGCAGTAAGTACTGGTAGTTTTACTAACAAACAAGCTCACTGACATTGGAGATAGTTGAATGCAAATACTTGCTTATAAATATGAGACTTAAGAAGAGAGTCTATAATCTTTTGCTAGCATACCGTCATACATATAATCAACACATAACATACAAAATGATCTTTGAGTCAATGATGAAGTATACCATACAGTTAACTAAAACTCTTTTTTATGCTTTTATAGCCAAAAATAGGGTTATAGCAATTAATAGAATGAGCGAACGAAATGATGGTACTTTATGAGAATCAGTAAGAAAGGTGCAAATGTACCAAAATTACTTTATCTTACAAGAATAACAGGTGGCAAGGGACATATACGGGCAGAATATTGAATATTTTATCTAGCATCCTTAATACACCGCTCTTGCCAATCACCCTTGTTTCTACATTACTTCCGTCCGTGGAAAAATTCCTACACGGTTACTTATTACCTCACGTTTACCAGTAGATTGGAAACTAAATGAAAAGCCAATATTCTATTTCCTTACATGTGTTACCGAACAATCAGTACTCCAAGCAAGTATTTCCATTAGTTCTATTTACCTCAGTACTACTATATATTATGTAGCATACAGGTAACACGCTGTGCTACAAATAAGACGGCAAGTCGGGGAACAAGGATAATAATTATTTCCTGAGTGCACTACACACATCCCCACAATATACAAGGGTCTACAATATACGGCAAGTCACGTCGCATTCAGTAGAAGATAGCCTTCTACTAAAAAAATACATGTAAATGCAATACATGGCATAGTTGACATATTATACATGTATAGATCATAGAAATATACTATACTGGCAGGAAGACGGTGTTGTTCTATATCTCTGGCATATGTAGACGCAGGATTTTCTAAACTTACAATATTGCTGAAGAAAGCTTATATATGTTTAGGAAGCATGATGGTAGTAGTATATAAATATTTAGACTCCCTTCACAACCAGCTCCGGCATAAGTAATTTCATGGAGGCGGTGCCTCCGAAGGGTAGCAAAAATTCATTTATTTATTTACTCACAATATTGTTAACTTCCCCACTTCAAGTAGTAACATAAATTTACACTTAAACTCTCATCAAGCAATAGACTTATTGCACAAAGTAGTGCTTTATTCCAGCATATCATACAATGAAAGACAGCCATATAAAGCAAAGTATGTTCAAATGAAGTAAGGTAAGCTACTACTGCGGCGGTAGCTAGTAGTGGAAGCCATCTTCGTCACACTACTATAGCAGTAGCACTACCTGTAGGAGGCTTACAGGAGATGTTGTGAGCAACTAGAAGTGATGATGATAAGACCCTTATGAAACATCTTGACATGAAGTGGAACCACCAGCAAATAAAAAGAGATGCTAGGGCAGGGCAGGAAAATGGAATGAGGACAAATCGATACTGGTAGAGAAGCCATGGCAGTATGTAGTATTCGAGTCTGGTCTGGTTCATAGCTTCGCTATGCTTTCTCCAGTCCTTTCTCTGTGCTCTGCTCACTAATACTAGCATTGGTAGCAACTTCCAAGTTGCTGGGTTTTGTAATAATGGGAATACATGGCCGTTATTTTACTTTTTATACCAATTTTGTACATCATGTTTGCTCTTCTATTGCATGTGCCCGTGTGTGTACATGCATTATCGCCGTATCAGTACCATGTAGAATAGCAGAGTACCAGCTCAGTGTTATCTATGTTCCCAGAAGAACCAGCACCAGTAGCATTCTTTCTACCTTTACCGTACACACAACATTCACACATTTCATTTTATTGTAAATGTGAACAAGTGAACTACATAGCGCACCTATTACGTACTACCATTTTATATGAACCTAAACCACTACGAGCAAGCACATTTTGAGAATTCTAAATAACTACTGTACTATTTTACTACTATTTATATACATTTTCAACCAATAAGCTATAGATTACTTCACCCGGTATTGTTCCTAGCATATCCCAGTTCTTCGTCGTCTCATGCTTTACTTTGGTATATACTCAGGCTACGATGGAATACAACATACAATACAACTACTGAAATTCGAAGCTTAGCAAGAGAACATGAAATGAAAAGTAACTGGTACTACACGGGTGGCTTGGTTTTGGTACTCTATGATGTTTGCACAATACGTACGTTATGTACTTGCATTCAACTTGGCTATTTGCTGGAAAAACTTTTCAATGTTCAATACACGAATACAACGGCTTTCACCCAATTCACCCATTCGGTTTCCATAAAACGCATCCATTCTTACTTCACGTCTACTTCAAACGTTGAGAAATTTTGTATATTCACATTTTGGATTTTAATATAATTTAATGCATATATGCCTGCACTTATGATTGCGACAAATGTAGAAACTTATTTCGTCAAAATATCAATGCTAAATTGAGTAATAGGTGTATGATTGAAAAATTAATCGCAGATAGTTGATATTATGTTTGTGAACAATGGGTAACACAAGTTGAAAGAAAGCAACAACAAAAAAACAATTTACTTACTTCATTTGCTTGACTATTGTACTCTTTCCAGACTCCCCGGCTCCTGCAAAAATACAAATACAAAAAATGTTAAATATTTTTATAGATTTAAGTTGTTCAAAGTCAGTATTTAAAAAAAAGTCCATTCGTTTTCATTGTCCATTGAGTAGATGGGTTTTAATCTTGAGTAGTGTGAGCGAAGATGAATTTTTTATTTATTTCAAACGCTTTAGTCGCTTTACAAGTAACTGAAATGAAGGAAGGTTTTACATTGTCAATCAATTCTGGTTGTGATAAAGTGACAAACATTGAGCAGTAAAAGACTAATAATGCTAAATGGAAAATAATACAACCATCAGTCAACCAATTATCGGCTCAACACAGTATGCGCATTAACACAGCAGGAATTCTCATCGAAGTGAGCACACCTTCGGAGGACCATTCAAAACCTCATGACTACGCCGACTTTCATTTGAACAAGCGAACAATGAAAAGTCAAGCATCGGTTTTCTCTTTCTCCCATTTTCAAGCTCATGCTCAACACATGAATACAATCAAACAGGTCCTCGCATCAACTTCATTTTTATCATCAAAATAGTCTATTAGACCTATGCTTTTGATTTTTATGCATGTATTAAAGAATCTGTAAGTATGAAAAAATTAAGAAGATACATATATTATGCAAGCCTACATATACACATATTTGGTCCAGCGCTATATTGCACTGTAATCAATAATTCATGACAAAAGACATGACATTAATTCGCCTTCCAGTCATAACTGACCAAGCTTAAATTTAGTCGAGATTTAGGGAGAAGGTTATTAACAAGTAATCGATTCGAGTTGAAAATACATTCAAACAACAACATCCGTTTTCCTAATGTAGCTAGAATGTAGCTAAGTAAACGTATTACAATATCCATACATATTGCAACTACTGCATACTCCTCTTAACTTTAGTTGATTTGTGGCGAGAAATGACGTATTAATAATTCTTACATATTTGGAGTGGATGCTGTTCTGTATCAAATTGCATGCTATTGGTGCGTAGAAACCCTGTAGTCAAAATTATTACGCATTTTATTTCTAGGTTCTATATTTTTGTCCTATCTGCGATGATCTGCGAACCCGATGATCATAATACATATATCTATCATCTATGCATAATGAGTTCCACAAGTTGTATGCTGTTTATGTTTGGTCTAACTCTGAACACATCCGTCTAATCTCTTATGATTGACGCGAATTGTTTGTTAACTTTTTTATTAGTTTACATGTTAGATGACTCAGCCTGCTATTCACAATCGCACTGAAATCGTAATGCGGATGAGGCATTTCCTTTTCAAAGGAAGAGACCTACCGCAGAGTGGCATATTTGAGTACCTACTTTACAACTGAAAAGGCGTAGACTTACTACTATATTGGTGCTTAGTACTACAACAGTAATACACTCTACGTATTATTATATTTCATACACAAAATAGAGTATGTTGACTTGGCTTAAATCAGATACTCGCAGTAAAATGGTATGGTGCATGAATTCCTCTCCATAAATCTTGATATGGCCGAGAAGAAAATCATTCTACGAATGAAAGTCTACAAATACGAGTATTGTTTTTTAACGTCAATACATCGTTCAATGCAACAGTATTACAGGTCAAAACAAATTTGTGGAAAACACTTTCATAAATTGAATTGTAAAAATGTTTATCCCACAGATATATATATTATATTCTTTGGTTTATCCTTTGGGACTGGAGCTATCTATTGACCATCAATAAAACAATATATGCCTAGGAAAAAATTATAGCAACAATTAATGTTGGAGTCGTGACCTTTTGATCTGAAGCAAAAATATGCGAACCTTGATCTATCTATACGGTAAATTCAATTTTGCCTATCTTTGAAATCATCCAAGCTGTTGATACAAAAATCGTCAATAGTAATGACAGTCATTCTGACCAATTTGTTTTCTTCTTTGAAAGCACTTGAATTAATAAACCTCAACCTGTAACTTTTTGAAACAAGAATAAGTATGTAACTAATAATTGCAAATTGCAACTTTGCCTCGTCGTTGAGAACATGGTAAAAGTCAAAGCTGTACTTTCACCTTAATTATTATTAATTTAAAAAAATAAAGTCCCACAAGATTAGAATCAACAATGACTGTATTATCATAATTAGTTTGTAGTTAGGGTAGGCAGTAATTTTTTTTTAAAAACCCGTTGTTTGCTTCCCTCTGTCTGGTCAGGTAGGATTCCAATAGAGAAACACACAGCTTGCCAAAAGACGAACAACACTCTTGGTTGTGTGGTTTTTCGAATTTTTAATTGACATTGGCAAAGTTTAAACAACTTCCTCTGACCTGGTATGTATTAGTTATATTTTGCAAACCACCATACTTATAAGAGTAATTGATACGAAGGATATCTATCTACTAATTATTCAAAAGTGGATTAAACGTGACAAGATGCATCTTAATGTCAACAATGTATATCATAAATACAATGAACTTGGCAAAGAGGTGGTCATCCTGGGGCAAAAAGTATTTATTATGAGCTACTTCTTACATATTAATATGCTCTTTCTTTTGAAATTACTGAGGATATTTTACAGTACTATCTCCCCCACATCCTTCACGTTTATAAGTTATACTAATAATAGTTCCGTACCAATTTAAGTAGCAATATTTACAGAAAATTGCACTCAACTTGTAGCGATAAGATGATTATCTAAATCTCTATTCTAGTACTACTGATTAGTGATTTGAATCTAACAAGCATGATAATAACTCAAACCAAGAGAGATTATTATTCTAATTTATTTATAATGAACAACTATTTTCCTTTTTCGCAATGTCAATTGTACCTACAAAGCCGCCTACCTCATATTACAAGTTTCCTGGAGTGGTCGAGTCGTGTGAAAAACTGGCTCCAAGTTCCCGACGCTCAACGTTTGGGACTGTTTTACAATGTTTTGTTTCATTCATTAATAATAATCTCATTTTATTTTATGCTCAAACAAGCAGATGTACACGTAGCTCAACTACCAACAAGATGACAAGGCTAAAACAAAAAACACTTGGCTACTGCACTTTGCCAAGAATTTCATAGGCAGGGCATTACGATTCTACGGTGAAAATCATCAAATAGCCAAATCACGGGTTTGACGGGTTAAATTATATTCTTATAATGCTCCTGATTTTATATTGAAATCGCTACTACATATACAATATAGGATCTACTTTAATTTTCATAATAATAATAATAATCTATACTAAACGACTCTGGAACTAAAAATTGCTTATGCTGTTTGTCTGGCTTGTTTGATTTTGCAACTTTAAATTCAATATATCTTTGATCATAAAAAGTTGGAACTATTAGCAGTGCAGCCAGTATGCAAAGAATGAATAGACTTGACTTGGATGACGATTAAACCTGATCCTACCCTCCTGCCGTTAAAAAATAGGGGAAAGAAAGCTGGGCCTACGAGATAACATCAAAGGAAAGAATGAAGGAGTAAACAGATGTACAAATTACAAGTTTTACGAAGTCTGACATCAATTTGAAAATTGACCTCTTAATACAAAAACCTTTGATTTTTCAACAGCAAGAGTTTAGTTTGCTAACTTCAGCGAGCTTCTTTCTATCTATTACGTAAATTGAAGAGACTAGTCAAATACAACTAAACAGCATTGCACATTTTGAGTCTAGAGCAAATACATCCACCAATGAATTTAAGCAATATTGCTAAATCATGCATGTTATCGAATTCTCCTCAGTTCTTGTTCTGACATCATTCAATTACAAAAATGTTAGTCAAGTGAGCTATTTTTACTCCTAATGATTTCTGATTCTGACGATTCTGTGTAGCATCACGAAGCACTTGATGACTTGAAGCAGGAATGATAAATAACTAGATACACTAACAAACTACCTTTATTAAAAATTGTACTGTATTGCATAATGATGAGTAACTGTATCATAAGAGCTAGCTACACGGTAAGACAAGAGACTAGTTTCTACCATTTTTTTAACGATCAAAAAAATTCTTAATTGTGAATCACTGAAATTTAAAAATACTCCATTATATAAAATATAAAAATGCTAATGTAAGGTGCGTCAATGCAGTATGGCTCAGATGAAAATTTGTTGTTTGCAATAATTTTTTATAAAATGAGTAAAGAATAAATTATTTCCTAAAAAAAGGATTATTTTACGAATAACCTAAAATGTAATTGAATTAAGTATATATTTCAAGCTTGTAACATAAGGAAAGTACTTACTAGCAACTAACAAAAGTCGAACCGTAGGCAAAAATTAATTACAGACTCCTTACTACACTCCGAAAAGGAAGTTTTGTGTGACGTAATCAAGATAAACCGGAGCAGCAATCGGATACATTATGCATAAACCCTTCTTTATGTTACTCCCTAAAGAAGCTTACGTAACGTATCAAAGTAATACTACACTGTGCGTATTGTAAGTATACTTAATCCTCAGATACAGATGCATTGCACCTTGCACCATACATACATATCAGACTTTCTGACAAAGAATTATTACTCTTCATCCTTATATTCAATCCAAAATCGCCTGATGATAAAATACCATGTAGCTGCATTCCGTCCCACACAAATTCCGAAAGGAAGGGTTCGTTTCTTAAGCAAGTGATGGAGAATAGGCACCTATCTAATGTGGTTCTGATCAAACGCCAACACTTGCTCCATTCATTTTTACTAGAATGCTTTTCTTCACTCACACCATTCAGTGAGCATTTAACATGGAGTTTTTGTGCAAAGTTTTCGGTCAAGAAAATAGCGGACATTCATTAATCTTCCAATAAATCATTCTGTCCTTTCATAACTTGACTCTGATCGCACCGCACGATATGATAAGTTTGCGGGCTTTTCATTGCGAAGTAAATAATGGAGTTTCTGAACTGTGTGACATTTGCATGCATTCAGTTAACTCAAAGTGTTAAGCCTTCCATGCCCTCCAATAGGGTAGAAATTTATACATACTTTACAATATTAAGCGTTTTGGTGATAAAAAACCTATTCATAATATTATAGCTGTATGAATATTCCTTGATACTGAAGTATAGCTAGCTACATTGAAATATTATATCAACGAAGTTATCTAGCACTTTCATCTTGTTGATTTTGAGTAAGTTTCATCAGTGAAGATTTAAAATGATTCTAATGTATTTGATACACACGGTTCTCCAAACCAATTGTCAATAATTTTTGTACGAATGCCGAATATGAATTTGAATAACAAATAGTTTTTCAGCATTTAGTATTATTGTAAAAGCTCAAACAAGTAGTAATGTGCAATGACTGGTATAACTTAGAAATTTTGCTCTTTGGACGGGGATTATAAAGAACTATTTTTAGAGAATGAATAAAAAGCAAACTAGACAAAAGTGACAATGACAAGTTCTCTTCGTTCCGGCTCTCCAATCTTGGAGGTGCAACTGTCAGACGTCTGATAATACGTCAAGATATAAAGTAGATGATATATTGTTGGCAGTGGTGCAGTCTTTATATAGGTACTGTACTGTAGTGTATTTTATATGTAGTAGTATAGTATAGTATAATTGTATTTTCTCATCTTATCCTTTCATGTACAATATTTGAAGCCGCCATGAATGTCCCATGTTACACCTAACTGATATGATACGACTTTTCTCCATATATACCTTGCAGTTGTCAAAAGAGTGAAATAGTACCACTAAATATTAATTTGATTCACAGTAAACCTACACTGTAGTGCTAGTTAAAAAAATGACAACCCTCAGCAAACCATGCACTCATTTCTCGTAGTTTTGAAAGTCAAACAATTATTTTATTAATTGCGCGTTCTTTCATACAGCCAACCAATACATCCCTTCCGCTTTCGGTGAGATATTTACAGTGCTCATATGTCTTAGTCACAGTCATGCGTTTATGTTCTGGGCTGCAACTGAAAAATAGTTCAATTTCCATCCAAGTCTATCAAAACCGAATACATGTAGCTAGAAATGTGCACGTCCTAGTACTATAACCTAACAATAGTCAGATAATATGTAGATGCTTGATTCAAAATGTTTTTGCTCAAAGGCATGCATGTTTCATAACCATTCTAGCCTAACCAGATCATTTTTTTGCTGAACATTATCTATCTCTACTTACATGATGCCTGCCCCATATGCTACACACTAACTTCAATTTTAGTTTTTGAGATTCATTCACTATTCATTTCAATGTCAGTCCAGTACTAAATTATGAATTTATCAACAAACTCATAATCAAACGCGCCAATTTCTTTAATTTCAAGCTAATGACTACCTAATTAGATATAATATTAGTACTTTGTTCAATTAATGTTTCAATGCTTCAAAAAAAAAACCTTATGCTTTCAAGTTTATCACTTCATTCTATCATCTCTTTGCGATTTACATGTATGAAATACACACCTAAATTTTGTAGTCCATAATTTTTGCTCATGTCACTTGCCGTATGTGTAACAATGGCCGTGTGTAATCCATCAAATTAAGTGTGCACTGACAAAAGTATAATTATGCAGAAGTTACTTCTCAAGGGTATTGAATAATCGATTCAAGCTGAACGTATCTAAAACCTATAGCAGATCCGCAGTCATCAGTACCTCGTAAACTTTTTGTTTATTTACTTATTAGGACCATATTAAATACGCCATTTCAAAGTACGGTAGTTGCTCTCTTTTCGATAAGAACCTAAAGTTATATCTATTCCACTATTCCATAATAATACCTACCAATCTACCCTTACCACTTGATAATTCACGTGCTGATTGAGGAAAATACGATGACCTTTCAGTCATACTGTGAATATGAACCATTATGATAGCTACATGTTATCGTTACATTTACATTGAACATAAAAGTGAATATGAAATAAAGTTCAGCATGTATTTGTAGTCTGCCATAAGAGACGAAAATATACCGTGATGACTGAAAAGGAGAACTGCATCCTATTACCTTTGAAGATAAATTGCCGCAGTAGTTTACCAAACCTAAATGAGGTCGTTAAACAATATATTCAATAGACAATGAACTTCGTGTATTCTTCTGCTCATCAAATGTATACTGCGATGTATCTACATAATGTTATTACATTTCTACTACTACTACGACTATGTACGTTGCTTTATTTCTCGACTGACTGAGTAATTGCCTCTTGCCCGATGTATTAAATAAACATAAAACAAAACTAATTAAAAAAAGGCTACTGGCCACTAGTGTCAATGGATATTTTTCCAATAGATTATCATCAAAAAGAAATTATACACAAAATCGAACTGTTCCATTTCCTCATACTCTACTCCACTCCTTAAATTTCACTTTTGTGTAATATCGTCCTCTCCACTCTTACTTGCTTCATTTGGACTTTGTAAAAGACATCTAGGAGGCACGAGTCGCGAGTCTGTTTACAATATTCATTCTGACAAAAGTGAGAAAGAGGATAGCTCATGGCTCATTTACTTGCATTGCAACATGCCCATGCGAGAGCTAGACTAATGTGATTACAAGTTCAACATGCTACAAGAGATGAAGAGATGTTCGTGTTCATGTGAAGTAAATGCATATACAGTATATATTTATATTATTATATTGTCGTAAATATTATTTGTACCTCTTGTTCTTATTTCATTCGGCCAAAAGAGCCGTGAAGATATTGGACAGGTTGTGGTATTGTGGTGTAATGTGCAATTTGTTTAGTTTGCATAAATGGACTGACATTATAAATATATATATACATATTGTATTCACTATTCTTAGTATCATATTGAAGATTGCTCAGTATTATGGTAAGGTTCTGAACGTTCCGTTTTGTTTTACATGCATATTCCAACCATGTTCAATGTTGTACACCCACAGTGTTATGCCAAAAACAAAAACCAGTAACTTTTATATTTATAACTATCGTGAAACGCTAATCATAAACCCATCATCACACTCTTTTATTAGCAGCAAAATTTCTCACCATTGAGACAATCGATTTGTAAGAATGCATAGAGTCATACATTTTGGAGTTTCAATTTAATAACATAATATATAGTCATAAGTCATAACAGTACGTGCTCGTACAAATGCACGAGTAGAAAGAAAGGAAAACCAAGCAGAAAACCGTCGAAATACGTTTGAGTTGACAACACATAATACGCTCTTAATACATGATATAAGTGCGCGTCTGAATGTGCGTCAAGAAGAACCCCACCAGTTACATTTGTGTTTGTATGGGAAGTACAAAATAAATTGAGCTTTATAAACACATTTAGCATCTAAATCAGAATAAACTTCTTTCTATGTTGTATATTTAGTTTGAGATAAAATGAATGAGTGCACAGCACATTGCATAATGATTCTTATGAATCGTCATTTGCATGGAATTTTATATAAACTTTCAAAATGTCAAAATGCATTTTAGACTTTTCCAACTGATGAATCAGAGTTGTTGGTATTTTTGAGTTTTAAATCAATATTTTTGAGCCACGGCTACTTCACAAAATTCAAAGTAAACACTTTTCTTCTTGAAATGTGGGAGTGTCAAAATATGGCAATTTAATTATAAGCTACTCGTGAAAAACGCTAACCCCACCTTATGATTGCGACTCCAAATAAGTACTTTCAACCCAAACCCTCAACAACGGGAGCTGGATTTTTACTGGCGTGGAGATGGTATTTTTGTGGGACTGGAGCTGGACTTTTTTAAATTGACAGAATCATTGCAGGTTATAAAATATGAGATTTTTTTTATTTACCTTCCTTCTCTAACTTATAATACAAGTCTAGTTTAAACTCACCGTGATATAAAATTCCAACAAAATGCAAGCAAACTAACGAAACGTTCGCGTTCTGAATATAGGTACTGTCAACTGTACATTTTAATCGTCATGTCATGAAGTACCCAATTTGAATCCAATAAAAGAATAATAAAAAAGGATCCTTACCTAACAGCAGCAATTTGATGTCCTTTGCTGCTTGCAGACCATCCTCCTTCAGGTTCTTCTCTATCTGCTTGGAACGGGCCAGGGCTGCCCTCTCCTCCGCTGACATGGCACAACCCATCTTTGACCGTAGTGAAGTTGCGAACGGCACGGTGGCAGATTTAACGCTTTGACGGCGCTTTCAGGTTTTTGGTTGAAAAAGGTTAAAAGAGCCTCTGTACAACTACACAGAAGCTTTGAAGAATAGTTTCTACTAATTTAAACCTTTTAAAACGGCTTATTTCGTTGTTTTACTAGTATCATTCAATACGGTATTTTGTTTCTTGATAAAAATGATGTAATGAAGTTGAAGGAAATGTAACTAAAGTTGAGTATTCAGCACATGTATTTTTAACTCGTTCACATAATCAAATAAACTGTTCCTCCATTTTTTGTCACTCAAATACGATAAGTAGAAGTTTCTGCTTTGCTAAAAGTTTCTTTGAAGAGTCCAGAATCCAAATCAAGTATACCTGAAATCAGAACAAACAACATGTTATTATTAGTATGGCTTCAAAAACATTGGCGTGTCCAACGCAAAGCTATAAATCTACAAGCCTAAATACAGATACATACATATTGTAATAGTAAGAGAATTTAACCCTGTAAGGGATCTAAATGTAAAAATATGTATATATATGAAACATCAGAAAGTAAATAATACACGATATTACAAAACTACCAATTCGAGAGAAGGCACAGGTTTCTTGCTAGACAATTTAATATGTTTGACTTCCATCATTCATCTACATCCCCTCTCTGATTTCAGGAAAATACAAGGATGCAAAATTACTAACAACGTAACAACTAAAGCGTTGCCCTAAAATTCGCCCGGCGTGGGCGAAGTAGTAGTATAGTTGTGTTTATTACTTTCGCACAGTCAGTTTCAACACAAGGTTGTTTAAAGTTAAAATGAATGTGTGTGCACTCATTGTCAGCCTTCTGAAAACGCAGCTACTAATTTCATACTTTTAAGAAAATTTACAAGCAATAAGATTATAGAATTTAGAATATTTTAGACAATCTTCTTAATTCTGAAGAAATATACAAATTACATTATTTCCTATTTCAAAACAACCCATTTAAAAGTATATTAACGTTCACGTTTGTGTAGATTGTCTACACTCTACACTACAAACTTCCGTCCGTAGATCTTCACACTAACCACGACCGAGATTACGCTCAAATGCAGAAGCAGCTTTCCCCTCCCTCTTTTCCATAAAACAAGTGGTTTTTTGTTGTTATTACATCAGTATCAACTCAACAGCTTCTCCGAATCAATAATAAAAGCATTCCTTGAAAAAACTAACCATCTTTTGATAAGTTGTAATTTCGATATCATAGTTTCTAACACAAAAATAATCGTTTTCAACATGAACGTCTAATCACCATCATTGGTTTCTACTTCACTCTGATAACTTCTACTGATGCACTCAATCTCATCTGAAACAAGTTAATACCTATGTAAAAATGATTTTGAGATTAGATGTTTCCTTCTGCTTTCTTTCTCATGATGATACATTTAATCCTACCTGCTGCCTTGTCTGTATCTGGATTTCATCGCTTAGGCACATCAACTGCAACAAGCTAGAACTTACTTCTCGAGTCTTGAGAAGCTGTACACTCCTTATTAGCATCTTGTACGTGAATATGCAATGAATGCAACATTACGACCAAGTAATGATAAGGAACACAACCTCTATACTGTCTCTATGCATCAAGAAATCACTGACAGAAAGAACAAAATGCTGAAGGCGTATCTCATTAGCATTTAAGTAGTTTAGTTACTGCAAGAAATGTGTATAACCCGTACATTTGATATAAGTATTATAAGTGCTCCCAATCTACGTTTTGTACTCTTAACATTTGCAGTTACGATTCATCACTGTACCATGTGTATTTATTTGTTCATTTCCCTTTGACGTACCTTTCTTAGGCACTTTTGAGAAAACTCAATTGTTTTGAGATAACAGGCTCTTCCTTACAGATAAAATATTTGACAGTTACGGAAATGAGTAACCGTACATCTGGGAAACCAAGATATGACAATGAGATCATAATCAAATAGAGCTAAACAAAATATTGCACGATTTGTACTCACCGTGATGTGTAACTTTAGTTTATGGGGCTTGGGTTTAATTGAACTTTTGCAGCAAGTAACATTACCACATACATGAAAAATATTATTATTCTTAAAAGTTAAGTAGCATATTACTTCCAAAAATTATAAACGAATTAAAAGAGTAACAACTGGGTGTATGAAAACTTGTGCATATTACGTTGTCTTTTTTCTTTAAAACATACACATAAATACTCCGAACATTCGTTGAACTGGAAATAAGAACTGCAATTCAAATATGAGATGTTGAATGATGGTACCTACCAAAACAAAAACCGTAGAAAAATACGATGCGCTGATGCCCTCTTCTTGAGAAACGGGGCCATTGCACTTATCGAATTTTCCTACATGTTAAATTAACATCAAGTCGATTCCAGGCAACCAGACATGTAGACAGCTATAAACTACAACTTCGTCAATTTCAACATTATTACAGCCTCGTGCCACTACAAATGTTTGGAGACCACTCCCTCGTTTTATAATGCACCTGATATCAATTTCTTTCTTTTGCTTCTTCCTTTAGCTACAATGTCTTGGCTTGGCTTGCCATAACTCACTCACTAGCGTTCCTCTATTTTATACTTTCTAACGTCGCACCACACGAAGTATGTTACGAGCTTACAAGACTCATGTGAAACACGCCAAGAGCATTCGATACCCGGAAAACTAACAATATTGCCAATATAAGTGCAAGGTACCATCAAATTGAGCTCCAACTAAAATGTATTAGTATTATGCTGGTTATATGTCATGCCAAAATAGCAAAAATGTACGTATACACAATAAACCACAATAGCAGTAGCAAAAAAATTGTGTTCAATACTTTTGCATTCCAACAACCATTTACCATTCATATTATTCAAAGTTACACCACTACACTACATCACAAACACACACACAGAGTAACAACAAGAACAACTCAACTTCATTCAGGCTTCCGTCAGGCTATTCGTCGTTACATGTCAAAATAGCTGCCTTTAACTTGTTAGACCTTTTGCTTTCAACCGCGTAACTACTCAACTTTCATAATTTATATAATAAACTTCGTCAGACTACACAAAATAAAAATAAAATGTTGTGTACACGACATAGTAACATTTGCATACTGGAAGTTTATTTTTTTGTGTACTACTGCTGCAGGCTACAATACGCTACAGTAATAAAAATCTAGTTGACCACGATCACGATGTACTTCCTTTATTATACTCTGCTCGAACCCACTTGTTTACATTATATATGATGTCGTCAACTCTTCTTAGATATGCATTTCGTTTCAAGTAATCATGTACTGATTTTGGCAAATGGCAACATACACAAAAAACAAGACTAAAATATTATCGTCATTTCACATGACAAGAAGGCGAAGTACTTACGACCAATGATGATAGGATGAAGAGGATGAGGCATAATCACAATCATTCACTTGGTACAACTCTACCACGAGTGAAGTCATCAGATATAGAGCCATTTCCATATATTCAATATAACATTCGAATGAAACAAGACGATATGTATGAAATGCAAAAGAAAGAGCACTACAGAAAAATAGTATTTAGCAAGACGCTTGTAGCCAGAAACTATTTGGTACCGTTCTTTATAGTTGAGAAATTCACTACACTAAAATATTAAAAAACTCTCCTTCAGTTGGACAGAAACAGATGCCTATATATATACGCATACGTATTAAAGATATAACCGATGAGCTGTACTTAGTAGTCGCAACGGGATGAGAAATCTCGTTTCTGTCCCGGGAAAAATCTCATTTAGTAACATTCGGGTAACCCGTTTATTCCCGGGATCCCGATAAGATATTGTGTGTATGCTGGTACATGTTTCATAATTAACTAAACTACTTGTTAGTTACCAAATTTTGGGTTGGTTACGATCTACACATATGTATTTAGTACAGAGACCGGGACCCGGTCGAGATCTCGGGAAATCTCAAAGGGGTACGAAATATCATCGGGTTGCCCATCGAGATCTCATCTGCGACTACTAGCTGTACTGACTGCGGTGATATTAAAAGGGATTTTAGATATGCAAAAGGAACACCTCCTATCAGTGAAGGTACGGAATACAACTTATAAATTTTGCAATAATAACACTTTCATACAAGTAAGAAAGGAACTCTGCAGTTCTAATGCTATAGAAAAAGGCTTTACGAAGAGAAGAAGACCATACATGCATGCATAATGCAAGATATAACAACCTACTTATTCGGTCCGTCTATCTTCATTTCTTCAAATGTATGTAAATAAAATCCCTTGGCTCAGGATCAAAAATTTCTTAGGTTCTGATGCTCTCCATAATCATCAAAAAATATGGAAGAAAGACATAAATAAATTTAAAGTACGATGTGGAGTATGTTTATATGAAACACATGAGAATAAGTTCAGTTCAAGGGAGAAAGTGGTTTCTGATGGAAATGATCATTTACCTTATTGCCTAGGGTAAACACAAAGAGTACATTGTACTACTACTATGTGTATCATCTAGCAGAATCTCCATATATTATAGTCGGTTTCGGTATGGTTTGAGGACTCCACCACCACCACAGCAGCAGATATTCTCTTCTCTTACGCCACTTCATTTCATACAAAATTCGATTTAAAGCAAGGAAATTCAAGCCGCTTTTTCTCGATTGTCTCGATAGTAGTAGTAGACTCATGCATTAAGAAAACATTTCCATTTCTGACTAGCGTATATAATACCAATCTCTATACACTGCATACATACATACATACATACATATGCCTAATATTTTGCATCCATAGAAGCAGTGGGTTCAGTATTTACGCCCCATCACTGAGCATAACATTTCATAGCAAGGCAAGGCGTGACGTGACAGTTTGGTGCTAAATCGAGGATTGCTTAGAACGCGACCAGACTAGGATAGCAATGTTTGCGAGAAGTAAAAATCGAAAGCATTTCCTCTTTTCTGACATCAGACATACCTTCACCTTATGTTTCGATAATTTACAGGGTGCAACTGTTCGGATACATTTTCCCCAAATGTTCGGGTGACTTGGAGGAAAGATGAGAATGCGTTGCGAATACTACATCAATGGTATGTAGGCCATAATGTACAATAATCTATACATATTATGTACCTATCGCATGTTGTTAAGAATGTGCAGTACAATCCAGTAACCACATACCGAAAAATTAAGTTATTCAAATGTTATTCGGGTTTGCTTTAGCCAAGCTTTAATTCCATTCAAATCCTCATAGTCCTACAAGTAACAACATTGACGCGCACCGCCATATAGACATAGACGGATTTTCTTATGTACAACCTTGAAGTTGAAGTTAATAAGATAGCATTTGAAACATTCCGAGAGATACAGACATGGGTAATAATTGCTATTTTCATAAACTGTAAAATACAGGAAACAGTTTTCCCGTTCTCGCAAAAGAAAGTAAAACTCTAATGTGAAAAATCGATACGGATTGTTTAAAAAGCAAAATTAGTTCTAGTAACTTGCTGAATTCATCCAAACAGTTTATATTTCATACAAATACACGGGGCAGAAAAACTAGACTGCATATCTCGTACAGACATGTATGTAGTTGTATTGCATACGTAATTTTAAACATAAAACACAAAACAATAATATGATGTTGCATTACTATTACTACATCATATCCCCACTTTATTATGCTGTATGTATGCCACCAACCAGTAATAGTAGTTATATTTCGCATAGAGAAAGAAAAAGGAACTTGCAACTCCAGAGAAAATCATCATTATCATGAGTCGTGCAAGACCGACGGTACCATTCCACGAATATCCTGGAGAAATGCTAGCGCATTCACGGACTGGAGGAAAGAGAACGCCTTGGCTACGTTAAGGATAACAACTTTGGTAGTCCGAACGGTATGGGAATATAATAGATGGAATGATAACAAGAGTCACTACTACTACTACACGGTCACAGTACTGTATATGTAGCAGGGCGCTGCAAACTGCTTTCAAATATACAGACGAGACATCCCTTTTGTAAGTGCTTCGGTTCTCTCTGTCATGCCCGGAAAGCCGTGGGTGACGTCAACTTGAGTGGATCGAAGTCTAGCATGTATACTTGAAGTGAAAGGAAAAGAACGCGACTGGCATACACTAATTCCTTCTTGTGTATTTTCATCTTGAATATACGAAGTAACTGACGAGCTTGTGCTTTTCCAGTTACTTGCATTAAAAATGAATGGATGAGTATGAGTGGTTTGGTTAACTTAACTACGTACATAGATCGCATAGTCCCTATGATATTAGTTGCTTTCTCCAAACCATTCGATGTTCAAAAGCACATTGCTTTTCTTTCAATGCATCGTATCTTCTTCTCCACAACACTATCAAATGATGAAGCGAGAATATCCCGAGAAACGCCGAAATCGAAATCACTGTCAGCACTCCACTAGTAGTAGAGGGAGATCCACATACACACCCAATTTCTGGCTAAACTCGAAAAAAATCTAACATATACGCTACGCAACTTAAAACAAGTATCCTACCAGCAAACCATTACCATTTACTACCTCTAAAAACGAAAGCTGCCTTACTCAACACAAGGCTAAAATAGGGAAGAAGAAGCTTGGAAACTGATACTATAACGCATAAAAATTATGATGCTTTTCCAAGTGGTCTATCGAAAGAAAAGTAATTCTTCCTTGTTTATATAGCACTAGCTCTCAGCGGTCGAATTGTAGGTAAAAAGCTCGCACAACTCTTGAGTTGAGATGTTTGAGGACTTGCAACAAAAAGTAATCCAAGGAATGGAAACCTTGTGCTGGACAACAAAAGAGAAGAAATGTGTACGCACTATATTCATGCATCTTAAGTACATGCACATGAGCTGATGAGTTAATATATGCCCAACAAGTCCTTCCCGCTGGTATTGTTTCATTAATCCGTTTATTCAAATGCCTGTTGCCCGTATATCATATCGTAGGTTCCAATTCGGATATTCAGAGAGGTATTCAGACAGTTTATAAAATATGTGGCATATATAGATAAATATATACCTCAACTCTTTATCAATATAAAAACTATCTGCCACTCATACCTACGACTTAATGAGAAAATGATAAGTCATTGACACGTATCTCATTCTCAACGTCTCCTATTACAATATTACCAGCCTGGTCATAAATCAATTAATTTTAATGTTAGTATCACCACTATCAAGATAAGAGATTTAGTATATATAGAAGTGGCTACGCACGTACACGGTACATAGACGAAAATTATTAGTTACCAAAAACTGTTGATCATAAAATCATGAATAAAGCAACCATATATATCTTACAATTACACCAAAGTTCATTCTTGTCCTTTCGGAAATAAAACCATATACTATAATCAGTATTATCACTATTATCTGTCTAAAGTATACAGTTCCTAGTTGTATGTATATCCTATATTCGTATTCCAATAATAACAAAAGCTACTTAACTTGACCCGTCTTTACCGGAAATCATTTTATTTCTAAAAGGTCTATTCTAAAATTACTTTAAAAGCAAATCATATTAATATTATTAAGTGAATTTGTTTCATTGTTTCATGCTTCAACTATCTGATCCAAAAAACATTTAAATTGTAGTCTCATTAATTGTTGCATGATGATCTTCTAGCTTATTTTTGTTTTTGAAAAACCCAACCTACATCAACATAATATTATTCTCTCAGCTCTCAACAATTCAGGCAGAAAAGTTGCGAACTCGTTCCCAAACAATCGCGTTTCATGCGATCTCATTAAAAATTAAATTAAAGTACATGAAAACTACTGTCAGAAAATAGGTAAAACCAAAAATTGAAACTGCACAAAACCATGCTTCAATCTAATTGAAGTACATCTTCAACATATATATGGAATACTAACGTCGTAGTTTCCTTGCTAAATAAAAAAATATCACACCCCTATCACATCACCTCCAACCTTGTGCATTTGGTCTTTTAGCTTTTTACAGCTTTAATTCCGAGCTGTTGGCTGGCTGTATACTGTATGTATGATATGATGTAGCGTTTTAAGCGACAAGCGTAGAATAACATAAATAAGATGTAAATTACAGAACAATTTCCTCATGCATACATCATCATCACATGATGAGTCATGAATGAGAACATAGTTATCTCCGAATTCTTCACAACAACGCAATGTGAATAAAACAATGCCTTCATTAAAAAATAAACCGATGCATAATAGCAAACATTGAACATAGCCACCCACACTCAACAGATTCAAGATTACCAATAAATGTATTATTTAGAATACGAACAAATGCTTTTACTACTGAAACCTGACCTCCTGGGCTGATGCTGTTATTTCGCTTATTTATCACTATTTTATCTAAGTAGCAGCACTAACTAAAAAAAGGAAATTACAACAATTGACAATAAGGATAAACTTACCAATTTATAAATGTGCTAGAATCGAAGTTATCCAACAATTTTTCACGTCTTCCAATAGTTATAAAACCGTTAACGAGTCACTTGATCCAAATTTATCACAATATGAATAGGGCGTAATTTCCCAAAAACTCAATTGGACATCCGATCCGGCTTTAGGTTTTAGGTGCTTTGTAAACAAACAAAATTGCACAGAATGCTTTTACGTATTTTTTCCGCTTTTATCTAAATTTGATTTCACTCACATTCATTCACTTTTTTTACTTTGCAACAATGGAAAAGATTCGGTAGCTCAAAGCTGCTGAGAGCTTTACAAAACACATGAAAATGAGAAAATCGCCGGTATCTGCAGATTAAGTAATATTCAAAATAAATCTCGTTAGCGTCGTCGCTTCAGGTAATAAAGTTGCAACAGAAGAGGCTTCTCACAAAGCCGATTGACTGTGTTATATGTTGCTTTCAATTTAGGATAGAAAAACGGTATCAAATATATTTTAGAGCACACGTTTTTAAGAGGGATGATGATGAGACACTACAAACTTAAGAATTCAACTCGTTTCCACTATATGGCATGAATGATGAGAGGAGAAGATCCATTCGCTCTCTTTTTACGGCTCGGGTGCCTTAATGCATTATGCAAAAAATGCTAATTTGCTTCGGATCGCAATGCAGTGTGACAATTATGCAACAATTTATACATATACCACCACCAACCAGCAGCTCCAACTACAATGAAAGAATAGAAAAGGACACCTTTAGCAGTAACGGACACGCAGAGAATATATAGAGACAACAAAACACCACCAACAACACCAACCAGAAGACTTGAAGCCGACAACGGATCGACCACCGTCAATTTACTTCACTCTGAGAATCAAACTAGCACAATATTATATACAGATATTTTTTTTTGTGTTTCTCTTTCTGTTGCACACTCACTCACTCATCAAAGAGAGAATATATGTGGGTATCCATAAACACGACTTTTACTGGAAGAGGCTCCTCACAACGAACGAAAAACTTTCATACATTTTATTTGTAAAAAGACCATCACTTGGCTTGTGAGCTCATGTAATAAATACACACTTTGTATTTATTGTGATTACTACTACTGTGCCCTATATGTACTTGTTGTAGACCGTAGTACCGGACAACTTGTGCATATAATATTAGGATATGCAGATATATGTATACAACAGTTACACATCCAGCAACATAACACCAAAAGACAGCAACTGCTCTCGACTTGTGGCAAATGCAGACTAACCCAACTCAACGTAAGCTTTAACGCTTTGCTCGTTCTTCCTTCGGTCGGGCGAGTAAAAAGAAGAGAGAAGAGCTGAAGAGAATTTGGTTGGGTCTCTCTGGCTGGGTGCTATAATGCTAGATGCTCAACTTTATACACCAAATAGGGTTGGTTTCCTTTGGTTAGGAAGTTTTTTTGTGTGTGTATATATGCATATCCTCTTCTTGGTATATAGAATTCGATAGGGTGTACTTTTTTTTGGTGGTGGGAATAGATTGTATATGTATAGCATAGGTCATAGGTACGCATATCATGAAGGAGAAGTGTAGAACTACATAATATACAATATACATATAGCCAGACCAACCTTTTCTGATAGGTATTGTATTATGTATAAACCTACTATGAATTGCATTGTACAGTGCAATATCTATAGAGGATATCTCAAACGACATTCGTATGAATACAGCTCAACCCACACATACGGAAGATACAAAAGGTATCCTTTTTACATTCGAACTAAAATGACGGGCCGAAAGGGCATGAAACGAGTACGCAACGCACTCCGACATATAGGTGGAGAAAGAGATACGTAGTACTATGTACTATCACCTATTGTATGACATGACATGAGTTTGGATTTTGAGTTGTACCTTTACCTTATCCTATGCCATAAAGTTAAGGTCCACACGGAGACGGGGTACTTGCTACACCCTTGTGTTATGTGGCTATATCATGATCCCTCAGCATTATCTAATGTTGTTTTTTGCTAGGGAAAGTCGTAAGACAATTATGTAAGCTTTAAATAAATAATGAATTAGATCAGAAGTTAGTCACCCCATGCATCACTTTCGGCTATAGCTAAGCAAATGGTCACAAAATTGTTGTTCCGAATATCGATGAGAATGACAGGGCAAAAAAATCGCGTGTTTCTTATTCAGACATAACATGACTTACCATTTTAAGAAAGTGCATACAAAATTACCTTTTTGCCAATGGACGTAAGCTGGAATGGGATAAAAAACAAGTTATATCGAATAGAAACAAACCAATCGTCTTCCGTCTTTCTTAAGAAGGACATTCAAATATTATATTCATAGTAGTACATTATGAAACAACTTTTTAAGTAATAATTAAATTAGGTAAAAAGCTGCATTAAATGCCACTGGCAAGGGGTAAAATGTATGTATGTAATATTTCAATACTTGTTCAGTATGCCATGCCATGCTACATGGCTATAAAAGAGGAAGCGAATAATGTGTTGCATTAGTCGAATTAACAATACTACCATGTTGTATTTCTGTTGAACTAAAAACTTTCACCTCCGAACCTTTCTTTTTGTGTGGATATAAACCGTTTTTTAGATGCCTTTAGTGAAAGACTAGGTATTGACAGCCACCTTTCCGAACAGAAGCAAAGCTTGTTGGTACAGTTCGATGGAGTGACTGTGTGTACAGCAAGATGCCATAGATATCCTTTCAAATGCGTCTCATGTCTTTGTCGTTGCAGCATTCACTTTAATACATGATCATAAGATACACAAATACAATCTGTAATCTACGCGTCCGTACGGAGTCATGAGATGAAACCATCCATCCCATCAAGAATAGGATTGAACTTTGAGCACCCACACATTTTATACATATCCACCTTTCTTGCACTACTTTCTTACTAGTATTTATGCTTTAGATGCTAAACATCGAGTCATAATTTAATATCTATGAGAGGAGTCTGTAGGGAAATCATCTACCAATCACTGGGGAGTAATGTATTCATGTAAAATTAAGATATTCATCAATGTTTTTTTAGAAAGGAAGACAAATGTATATTATGCCATATGAGTTTCAAGCCAAAATATTCATAAAAGTAAAATATCACCAGCAGTTTAAAGAATGTCAACTTTTTATTTCTTCACAGGTTTTAAACATATTTGTGTTATTAGCCTGCAATGCAATAAACGCGGTTGTACATAACTAGTAGTACAATAGCTCATACATTTTACATTTTTATAGCTTAGTAAGTAAATTGCGAATAATAAGAACTATAAATTCCGTCTGATTAGGAGATTAATAATAAACTTGTTACCATACATTTCCCTATCAAGTTTCCGAATGCGAATGATAATAATTTTTGTTCCGCAATGCGAACATACATATGTGTGTACAATACTTACGAACGAACATACACACTCAACCTAAACTGGTACTGTACATATTATTTCCAATTTCTACAAGTATTAGCTCCTTTTGTGTTTGTAGTGGATAAATCTAATATACCGTTATTTGATCTAAACGAGTAAGTATCGTTTTTCGCATCTAGAAACAATATCCCCCAAATTAATTACACTTTTTCGTCTCTATCTATTCCATTTCAATTCCCGTTAATACATCATCCGCTCATTTTTATCCATCCTTATGAAATCTTGCATACCGTTCGGATTTAATCTTATCACATCACCGAATAATTGAGTTATTCGAAAATCGATAGGCTTGCGTGAAAAAGTCAAATATTATTTACAGAGTATATCTAAAGTCACTACAGTCAATATTCAAAGGACGTTTTCGTATATTACAAATATGCCAGTAGCCAATGCAATGACTGCTAGGAAGATTCTGAACTAGCAACAAACTTATATTATTCTACGACATTATTCCGTTTATGCGATCAATTAAAGGCAAATCTGGTCTACAGAGCAAAGATTGAAAACTTTATCAATCATTAATCTAATTTTATTTAAAATAATAAAAAATGAGTTGTAATTGATTAAATACAATACGTCACGTCAAGCATATAATCTTGAATCGAAAATAATTTTCATAAGACAATGCCTGAACAAAACGATATTGTCCAAAACTTTGCAACATAACATATATACATATATATGTATGTACATTACACTTTGATGATAGCCGTAGCTTTCACAGGGTGTAGAAAGGGCCCGTAAGTTACAATTTCTTAGATATTTTTTTGCCTTCTGCTGACTATTTCTATTTGACGCTCGTAGATTCGAACGATTTTCTTTGTTTGCTTTACTTGAATTTATAATAACCGTATCTGATAAGAACATTCAAAGTTTGACCCTTAGAATTTGAGAGACTGTCTCAACTCGAACCTACGAACGACGAATGGCTCACCCGAAAATGACTTTATAACTAACTATTAACGTTGAATACATACATTATATACATTCATTTCCCTTGCGCCACTAACAACTTATTACTGCAAAATGGCATAAGTGAAGTTTGCTCACATATTCCCTTCTCTATTTAGTATTCGTTTACATAGGGTAAATAGTCACAAATCAAACAATTTGTATTAATGCTACACTAGCATTTAGCATTACTTGATATCCGCCTGCATATCGAGATCAATGAAGGCACAAGCACCAAGGCCCGATCGAGCTTGCTGAGTTAGAAGCAGGTGGGCATGATTGAGAGCGACTTGAAGTGGTGGAGTCCTTGGCAATTGGATTGACTGAAGAATTGCTGAATTAAGGGCAGCACAAACCGGTTCCCTTTGTCTAGATGAGAGTTGCCAACCTACTGGAGAATCCCACGGGTCTGCGTAAGCAAGCAGACTGAAAGCATTCTCCATTAACTTTTTGTTATTCTCGTTGTGTCCATAAATGCGCCGCATTGCGATACTCAACGATTGCAACTCGCGTCCCACTTGTAAAAGTTGCTCCACGGCACTCATTCCAACATTTCCATTCGAGTAATGGCTGACGCTTATCGTTTTCCCTTTTATAGAATTTTTTGCAGCGCTTGAATTACCGTTAACAGAAGAGCTTGAAATATCATTAGAAATTATGTTCCCATTATTGCTGGTACTTCCTGATGAATCACCATTACAAGAATCTGATTCTGAATGCGACTGCAATGATGAATTTGATGAACTGTGGGCAGGTTTCTTCGCTGAGGAAGACGTGGAGATTTCAACATCTACGAAAACATCAACTATCGTTAGTAATGATTAAACATTTTATATTATAGAGAAAGCAAAAATGTGCAAGTAAGCGTACCCATTTCATCACCACCACCAACACCACTGCATCCATTTTGGTACCCATTTGTGTAAGTAATTTCCATGTCCTCACAACCTTTTGATCCTTCTTTGTCATTATCTACAATTCTATGAGATTCCTTCCATGAATTCCCATTGCATACACTTTCATGTGTCTCACCATCCATTGGATTATCAACGGTCTCTCCCAAAGGCTTATTTTTAGGTGGCATAGACTGTCCAACTAATTCCACAAAATGACGACACCGTAACATGAATAATAAATCAGGATTTGACTCTAATAAGTTTGGGTATAGCTTCTTTGTTTCTTCCTCTGCTTCTCTAATGTGCCCATCTAAGACCAACTGTTGAATTTCTGTAAAGTTTAAATCAGTTGTGTATAAGAATCTACTATGAATTTATAATACAAAACAATAGTAATAATTACTATATAGACTTTTGTGATTATAACATACTTTGTCTGTTCTGCATCGAGACCAAATCTTCGGCAACTGCCTGCCCACATGTCTTGGCAAAAGCTTCAGCAGTTGAGCAATATCCATGGTGGACCAAATACGACATAACCATTCTAGAATAATAAAATTGGTGAAATTGACGACATCCTATTTTAGCTATTTAAAAAACAGTAATGAATAATTTAAATCAATGCAATACTTGTTCATTATTCCCTCCCAATTTCTGTAAGTGTCCGGAACAGGGTATCTTTCAATAGTAAGACGAGTTCTGGCTCTTAATTCTTTCATCATATCTTCTATATCAAAAACAAATGGCTGCTGTCCAAAATTGGCGTCTACAATTTCTCCTGGAGTTTGAAGTCCTACCGTTGGATAAAGATTTGGCTGAAACACCATACAAAACCATGGTTTATTATAACTTTTCATGTTCTCAATAATTTAACTTGCAGTGATTGACATTGTCAATAATTGTACGTACAGGGAGATCTGTAAACGCAATCCCTAAATGATGACCATTTTTCGTGTAAAAGCAAGTGTTGTCCAAAAGGTTCACTCCGCATCCTATCACATCACCAGTGGTGAAAGTTGGACCATAGGGTTGTCCAGTACCAGAAGAACAGAAGCTGTGCCCATCGTCTCCGTGATAACCGTACGAGTGCTTATCCCACCCCGGAAGACGATTCATGTTGACGCCATATGCTGAAAGCCCTATGCCCATATACCTGAATGGAAAGGGTGTCAAGTCAAGGGTCATATATCATAATTCATTTACTATAATACGTGAGATGTCCGTTAGAATATGTTTACTAACCCGTCACGTCCCTTAGATACTATCTTGACTTCAAAATAGTACAGGCCGCATGCAGCAGGAATTGGAAAAGTTGCCCTAACACTTGCAGCATCCTTGTGTCCTTTTCCAGATCCTATAATCACATATAAAAAATTCAAAACAATTAATTCATATGCAAGCACTAACATGCGTTCATTTCAACAGTGGATGTAGATAAGCTCAGTTGACACCAAATACTTACCTTTGTAATGAACCCTCAAATTGTTTTGGGATAATCCAATAAAGTTGAACTTATCCTTGGGACTCCAAGACCTTGGCAAAGGAGTCTCTGTTTCGTTTACCATGGGGTATAGCATCTTGATGCGGTCGACACTTCCCGTGTCGGATGTCTTTGAGATGCTCATTTTTCTTACTGCCCGTAGTAAATCAGGCGCCCAAGACCAATCCTCAACTTCAAGTTTGATGCCTTCCGTTGTTAATGCAATTGCGCGTGCCTTCACCTTCAATACTTTCACAAAACTGCCCCCCTTTCTAATGGGAGGTCAACTAGTAAAAGCACAGACCACAGTTTATATCTTTCTTTGGATACTTACAATATCCGAATTACACTCACTATTCGTCAAACTATAAACTTGAAATTCATTCTGAAAACAAAGTCCACTCGACTCATTTTACCGAGTTTGGTAGAGTTATGAAAATCCCTTCAATTTTGAATGGTAGCAGGACCTGAAATTTCACCAACAAACGCAATTTTTATTACACATATTCCAACTCTACTCATACTAAAATACAAAGGCATCCATGCTGTCGCTGTCGAAATGTCGACAGACTGATATGATAGAAGATACCAAATAGAAAACGTTGAACGCAATGAAATTTGCGTATTTGAATATTTTTTATGCACATCATTTTTACATCATATGCAAAACAGCCTAGCCTATTTCCTAAGGCAAGCTCTATCTCATTCAAGTTCACATTATTGCTACAAATTCAGAGCAATAAATGATAAATGCATCAACTACTAGACCAGTACGTACTATGATGTATGAGTAAGATAAGCTCGAGATGGTGAATGGATACTAATTTTAGGATAATGTTATAGTACTCACGAATGCTCATTAAGAACTGAATAATCCAATTAAATTGAACCACTTAAAGATTAAGTACAATGAGACTGGGGATAAATAACACATCCAAGAAGAAGCAACATGTCCTCTACTAAGATGTGTTTTCTACATTAAATGAGATATGATGATTGTCAATGTCAACGTCCACCATTCTCTGCACTTAACACCAACAAACAACCCATATGAAAAATAAAATGAAACTGAACTGGAAAAGCCAATGACCACCAGCAACAGCAGCCCAATCCACCCTAAAAATCTAATTATGAATATGAACATGTACTTATGTTTTATTGTACGACGACAGATAAGGTACATAAATATTTCAAGCCCCACATTCCAAAATTATCATTGTTCACATTATCGCAAAGCAAACCAATGACACAAATAAAATTGATGATTATGAAACACGCCACAACAGCTGATTTCTTTGTTCTTTTAAGCCCCATACTATTTTCCTCTTCAAATCAAGACCCCTCACTCAACAATTACTTACTATCATAAAGTGAAAGCATTCATAAAAGTGTTTTGCAATTAAAAATTTTGCTTATTAAACACTCTTCTAATTACCTGAGCTGGATTGAAACCACTGATGATGATGACGATGAGTAATGACTATTAACACATCCCCCTTTCCAGAAGTGATTCACCATCAAGAAGAAGAAAAAGATTTTAGGCTAATCCATAATTCCAACTTCTTATACTCACAATACCCTCACAGTCTAAACTGCCCAATTTAATGGGATAATTATTGTTGATGGTACGTGTATCGTATGATCTCCAGCCAGTGCGTATTCCAAAATCCTTATTCTCAAAAACTGTTGGTCTTATCATTTCTTTTTCTCTTTCATAATAATTCTCTTGTTTTTCTTGTTCTCATCCTAAAAGTTTTGTGAACTCAAATAGTGTATGTGGATATTCTGTGTGATGATGCACATTGCTTATGTTCTGCCACACACACAAGTACAATTCCATCATCATCCAAGTCCAATATACCAGCAATACCAAAAAAGTACATGTAGATGTAGATGTAGGGTAGAGACAGAATGGCAAAACATTGCATTGCATTGCATTATATTAAAGCAAGGAAATTATAAAGGGAGAGAAGAGTGGAATCAGCCAGTCAGAAACTCACTTCATCCATCCATCCGTTCTCTTATAAAACTATCATATCCATATCCATATTACTCTCGCTGGGTTCGTAGTAATAAGAAGATTGTGACTCTCTTAAAACATCAACCAAACCAACTTTAATGTGTGCATGCTTTTAAGCTGGTATGGTTTGCAGACCTGAAAAGTTGTGCAAGTGTATTCAATTCCAAAACCTATATGGAAGGGCATGGGCACCACACAACTACAACTCATGAAGGATGTCTTAGGCATATATAAATAGTAGGATTCAAAGTAAAATGTATGTATGTATATACTATGTTCTGAACGTATGAGCAAATATACCCATAGTTGCTGATACGCTAGTAGGAGAGAAACAAAGGAGGAATAACATATTTCTATATATATAGGTACACAAAAATAATATATGAACTGCTAGAGCACCAGCATTACCAGCAGCGTCATGTTCCGTAGGTGAAGTGAAGTAAAGTACTGCGTACGTACCTACTTCTGCACACGACCACCCGCGTACATTGTATACTCCAACTCCACTTTTTACATCAGCATCAGCTCAACCACGACACTGAAAGTTAGAGGATACGATATATACAGATTTTTTTCTTCATTTGATAGAGAATAAAGGATAGAATGCATGCATATTCTGCGTTCTCATTCTCTATCTCTTGAAAATTGCCATTTTATTCATATGCGAAATCCATCTCCATGTGTTTAATGTGCTTACATTGAGCTGCTGGTGACAAGGCAAAAGATTGAAAGAAAGTATAGCATTAGAAGCAAAAGCGATCTATATAGAAACTTGAAGTAGTGTGCTCATTCCTCTACACTACTATACTAACGTGATTTTATATTCTACAATCTCGAAGAATATACCTATGAGAATGAGAATCATGAGATGAAAAAATGTATAGTTAAGGGCAGATCGTATTTCAAGTTACTTACTGGGTTTAAAAGTATATTCAATATACACCTTGCGATTAAATTTTATATAGAAACATTGGATTACATTACAACCAAGTGCTTTAGCAGAGGACAAGCGTATGCCATGAAATTCATAATATGTGTGTTACCACCAGACCAGTTAAATAGCAAATTTGTACAAACGGAATAGAATGATGAATCAAAGCTTTGGGCACACACACGTCACACGAGTAAAAGTAGAATTTCATCATTCACTTTGTTCACGGTCATTGTGTATTCTCAATCTTTGCGTGCAGTTTACCCCTAAACAACTATATATTATGCCTATACTACTATGCTAGTTTAGATTTGTAAATAAATTGAAGAATGTAATGTAGTTGATAGTAGCATATAGTAGGAGGAAGGAAGGAATTAAGTCACGGATGTGAGATCTCTGGCTTTAATACACTTAAGCATAAGTACATGCGCTACATGAAGGTCTATAAATGACAAAATAGAAGCAAGTTAAAGTGAAAGAAGTAATAGAGACAATACTACAGCTACAAAAGGGGATCACCTTGAATTGGGGATGAGGAAAAAATAAATCAATTAGTAGCAAGGTTTTTAAAGTTTTTTTATTTTATCTAAAAAAAATGTCTATGCTCCATTTACAAAATCAAATCACGGGCCACTTCATATTCGAATTATCAAACTTATGTATAGCACGTGTCCTTTCGTTTCCTTCTACGTATAATGGATGAAATCTTATCCTGGTCAAGTAAATCAATGCGTATATTAGTGGATACTAAATAGCGAAACAGTATGTTTACTCTTGAATTCTTCAGGGAAACAACGTTAGCGATCGCTGTACGATCTACTTCACAGGATATATGTATAGGATGCATAAAGTTTCAACTAACAACTGACTGCTTTAATAATTCAACCTAGTTTTCAACTGCAGTCAGTGCAGCGCAGCGACTCGATGCTCGTCCATAACTTGTAGGTATGGGTTTTGTGGTCATGAAATAGTACCAGCACGCGCTACAACAACATACCTACCCCCAACCCCATACAGTCATTTAAATGGATGACTAAGCAACAAATTCGTTATATACTAATGTTTGATGAAGTTGATGAATACGTTATTGCACAATCATTAAGATATGTTACAAGTACAAACTGATCGAATTACCTTATCGAATAGGAAGTAAAGTAGCAGTTAGTATAGATTTTCTAATTATAGATGATAGTAGAGTAGATTTAGATAAATGTTTAGACTATTGATGTTGAATAGAATATAATCTGTTCAATTACAAAAAGCTATAAAATTAACCGTGAATACTTAAAAAATGGTCGACCCTAGTCGTTCATTAAAAGGCGTCGCTGCTTTAAGTAGCATTTGGGATGAAACAGAAGCGGACACTAGTCAACCAGAATCGTTCATTCCACTGCACAAACCTGCATCTTTCACCAGGGCGAAAGTAGACGCTGTTGAGGTAGAAGTAAAAGCATTTCATCTCTAAATATTATTGAGTGTTATTTGCCTCGGGCGAAAATAAATTGTAATCGAACGCATTTATTTCTTCATTCTCCAGCGTCGCCCCGCTGCAGTATTAAACATTTGTCAATTTTTGACAACGCTCGGTGCTCAATGTAAAGCGGATATAGCGAGGCTTGGTTGTGTACGACCTCACCATCATCATCACAATCCTAATGATAAACCCACTGGTGATGCTCACAATAAACATCATGGGCATCATGGAGGCAGAGAGCCTTGGGAAAAACGCATGTTGAGATTGAAAGTTTATCAAAGAGCATTTTCGGCAATTGTGATGTACTTCAAAGCTTACTGTCCAGCATTGTTCTACATAAAAAAGACCTATGAGGACATGTTGAACTACCGTATTAATCAAATCAAACATGCTCACTTTGAAAAGAAACGGATTCACATTCAGAAGCGTGTTATGAAAGAACAAATGAATGAATACCAGTTTCCTGAACATCCGCAACTTTATAAAGCTGAATTTTTTTTGTCTATTCTGAGGCAACGTATTACTTTGCAGGAAGATGCTATCGGAGTAATTACTGGGATTTTGACGAGGCATGTATTTTTGCACAATTATATTCCGTTTGCATTCCCCTCTTTACATAACTTCATGACTAACTTGGCATCTGTAGAATGGAACAAGCATTAAGTGATCACTTTGAAAGGCATCGAGATTTAGAAGAACAGATCATAATGATAGATAATGAAATCGCCAGCAGAAGACAGAAAGCCTATACCATGAGGGAGAAAGAAGAAAAAGAAGGAAAGGAAAAGGAGGGCCCTGCAGTAACGGATAATACGGTAAATTATAACGATTCCGATGAGGAAGAATATGATGACCCCTTTCTACACGCAGAGGATGTTGACGAGGAAAGAAGAATGGTGTGGATTATGGCATTTGCAATCTGTCACAAAGATCTGGAAGATGCTGAGAGAAAGTAATAATAATTAATAAATTAATATATAGTCAAGAAAGAAAGGTAAGGGATGTTTACAGAAACACATATATATTTTGTCATTAGACTATCCTTATATCAAACAAAGTACCAACATGTGGTTCCACGTCAAGAGCATGAAAGCATGAAGCGCAGTATCAAAGATGAAAAGGTGTTGTCAAAAACCTTGGCAGACGACAGAGCATCTTTGGAAGAAGAATTGGCGCATTTAGTAGAAATGGAGGACAGGTTAACTGAAGAGTTACAAGAGATAAAGGCACAATTAACAGAATTGCGACTTCTCGTGACACCTCGTCCATCATATGAAACTTTGGGTGAGTTTATTCAAGGCGGTCTTCCTAAATGGGAGAAAATGATCCAGGGAAAGTCCACAAAGGAGGTAACAGAAAAGCTTTTTAGCGAATTGAGAAGTCGCCGAGGAGGTGACAAATTCCTGCAGCCTTTGGGCATAGAAAATACTGTTGCGAGATGTCTTCGTTACGGAAACAAAGTTCCAGACCGTCATCTGCCGATACGAGATGCAGCTCTGGTAATAAATGATATATGGATGTCAAGAAGGGCAGCCCTAGATGTAAACGCTAGTGCTCCACCTAGAGACGATAATGATTTTGAATTTGAGAAAGCTGATGACAACTTGGCCACAAAGTCATTTGCAGACTTTGTTGCAGTTTTCTTTGAAAACATGTATCCAGATGTTGAGCAAAGAATGGAGTGGACATACAATCTAGTGGAATGTTGCAAACGGTTTTCACTTGACTACCGTCTTACCCTATTTTTAAATATTCTACAAGGCAAGTCAGATGAAAACGTTTATTACACCACGAGAACAGAACTTTTCCGAGTCAGAAACACGTTTCTGCAAAAGTCTGCTGATGAAAACATGACCAAAGGAATGCTCACCTCTAATCAATTTGTTGAAGCCCTTGAAATCACTTTTCCAAGCAAACCTGAGCAAGATGTCCAGGCAATTGTACGAGTTACAAACAAGCTAAACGCTGAGCTGAACCAGTATCAAGGGGCTGATTTAAGTACTTATCATGTAACTCAACTGATCGATGTAAGGGATGACGGCTTTCGTGGAGCATTTGTTTTAGAGCTTGTTAAACAGTTTGAGGTTTCCAGGCAAGTTTTCATAGATCAGATTATTGAGGCTCTGGCACACATGATGGATATAAGTCCGACAGCTGCTGCTAATGAAAACGACCCGGCTGCTGATCGAGACGTAAACCACTTTCAGGTGTATCACGCTGTAAAGAAAACTGACGAGGGAATTTGTATGAACAAATACTTGTAGTGAATGCTCATCATATCATATAATGCAAAAAAAAATCAAACATGAAATATATTATATATCGTGTATTTACAGCGGATGAACAATTGGGCGCACTTCTAGCTTGGATATTTACAGGAACAAGTGTGGTTCACGGCGGTGGAATAAGTACCTCAAGGTTAATGAACTATATCACAATGCACATTGACGAAACCACAGGGAGCACAATGGAGGTAGGTCCAGGAGATAATGAAAAGTTTGAAAGAGCCATTAAAGACATTCTCCGTGATGAACATGAGAATGAAGAACAGCAAGTATCTGAAGCACAAAAGAAAGCATTCTACAAAGCTCTCAAACAAGCCAAGTTGCGCACCGTTGTCAAACGTCTCAAAGGAAGTGCGTTGATTCCATCCTGGCAATATTTTGACCCAACAGATAGTGATTTGCCGGAAGCACCAATTGACATTGATGTACATCTTGGAATTGAGCCTGGTGGCAGGAAAAAGACGTTTATCAACAAAAGTTTAGCACCAAACACATTTGATATGGCAGAATTTCAAAAGTTTGCTGCTGCTGATGGTGAAGCTGATGAAGATGAAATAACTCCACCATTAGCATAAACTCCGTACACTCGCAGCAACATTTTATTATACATTCATTCCAAATTACCCAAACCGCAACTTGATGAATTCAAAAAATCAGAATATTAGTAAAGCGTTTTACAAAAGCGTTAGCCATCGAACTAAAGAAGTAAAAGAAAAATTATGCATTTTACTTTTTCCTTTGTTCACTGAAGCTTCTTTTGCATTGGATGCATCAGCGAAAGATCCGGCTGTGGCATTGATCTACTCTACAAAAGCGCGAAGGAAATGTGCACACATCAAAACACATGTTTTTGGACGTTTCATCCTCATACCTAAAATTCCACAAATAAAATTCACTTTTCTTGGCTCCTTCTTGAAATCAACTTAACTTAATTGTTCGAATTTGCTGGCTTAATTTTTAATGAATTTGAATTTGTGTCATCAATGTTGTTTGTTGTGATATAACTTAGAGTGTTGATTTGTTTAATTAAGAGAAGCAACCATAACTCTAACAGAAATCAGAGTTAATCATAATCATAGGCAGTTCGTCATGAACTTATGACTTACTTATCAGTGATCAACTGTGTTATGTTTATATGTTAGTGATGTGACATTGGCATGACATGGCTTGAGTTGAAGAGCCATTCCACTTCCACACAGTCCTAAACAGTGACAAAGGTTAAAGAAATAAAAACTATACTTGTAATAAAAATGACAATGTCAGAAAGTATTGATGAGAAGTCAATCCAACAAGTTGACAAAAGGGAAGCGGAACATGAACTCGAAACCATTTTAGGACTTTTCAAATTTTTATCAGCCCCTTTTGATGAACATGAAGATGAAGGTAATTTAAATTTATCTGTACAGTTTAAGTCATGAGCCCAATCAACATGGATAACATGTTATATTTGATGTTATGCATGCGCTTGTCGCTTGTGCTTTAATTAACCAAAATATAAATGTGTTGTCACTTATTTCTTTGCTAAAATGGGGAACTTTTAAATCTTTTTGGACGTAACTAGTTTTAAAGTTTGCACTTATTGGCATTTAAAAACATGTAAAATATGCCTGCTAAAATTGTCAACAGTAATCTTAATACAATACTAATTGCCCTTGGGGCAACGTGAAGCAATATTGAAAATGAGCAGTTGTGGTTTATCTTAACTGTTCTAAGGATTAAGAAGTTCTGATATTTAATAATTTAATATTTGTATTCCATTTTTATTGTTACAGGTACAAAGACTGAGTTTACTGCTACTTCCAAGGTCAATGACAGCCCAGAAACAGTTTTGAAAAATATTACAGAATTTTGTCTCAAGAAAATAGATTTTTTGAACTCATCAAAGAATTTACTAGTAAATTTACAAAACGATGGAGGAAATAGTTCATACTCATCTTGGAAGCTAACCTGTGTAATTTTATCACTACTCGATAAACTTAAAAGCAGCATAGAAGGAGTTGAACTTGTCCAAACAGAAGAGGAGAAACGCATAGACGTTTTGAGTATTCAGTCTCAGATCATCGTTCAGAAATCTGTGGAGCTTGTTATCGGATTTGGCATACTTCCATATCTCCTACCTGGTGTTGGAGTTCCGGAAAAGCTCCGCAAGATGAACCCAAGTGTTCGTCATTTTCTTTCGGATGTTACCGTTGCTTCTCCCTATGAACAATTTCTTCGGCTCAGTCACACGCTTGAGATTTTACTGATTTGTTCCAGTAGCCCGTCTCTCAACGCTCTGATTGTTCCTAAATACGCCTGTGATGTTCTTGCTGGTCTATTACAAATTTGTAAATCACCCATTGCTCCTCCAAAAACGGATGTAGCTCACCGTAAACCGGGTGCTTTGTCGGTGGAGCAGTATGATAATGTTATGATGATAAGGGAATCATTGCAGACTTTAATGACAAACACGTTTCTTGTCATAGTGCCGAAAGCAAGTCTTATCAACTCCCTTTTTCTTATCGGAGCAGCAGAAAAGCCGCGGTGGATTAGTAACGCGTGTAATGAGCTACTTTGTACCATGATTCTTTCCAAACACGGACTTGCTTCAGTGTCAACAACCATGATAGAATCCGCCGGCCGCTCAGATACATGGAAATTGATGCGTATAATTTCTACTCTGATGAAAAATGCATTGGATAAATCAGCAAATCCCACTTGTCCTCGCACCCTGAGTAGTCTAGCGGAACAGTGCTTATTGATGGTGAAGCAAGATGATGATGGTATGCTCAGGAACATTGAAAGTAATTCAAACCAATGTAGTAGTAGTTCTGCAAAAAGCAATAATTTCTCCAAAAAGAATGCTTCACTATCATCCAGTTCGAAGCAGCACGGTGGTACCAACACTGACCTCATTCGAGTAGGCATGTTTTGTGGGCTAATGTTGATGGATCTCGATTTTCAGTTAGTAAAATCAGTATTTTGGGACAAGCTATTTTGTCATACATTGAAGCTGGACAAATGCCAGAGACATGAACAAGTTTATATTTCAGAAACTGGACTGGGAGGAAATCTAGAATGCAACTCAGTTTCCGTTAGTCTAGGGACTTTTGCCACAAGTGCAACTTATGGAGAGCTACTACTTAATGTTTTGAAACCGATGAATGTATCGTTACCTTTAAAACTTTTACAGCCTGTGTGGTCCCTCTTCTTTCAAATATTTGTTGCGTGTGAGAGGTACTTAAAGAAACCTGTGCAGGAGCCAAGTGTGGCTGCAGCAGCCGAGCAGCTGCATCATAAATTAAGGGATGTTCTTATTTTACTCTTTGAGATTTACGGTTCGGGTTTAGGCCAAATTTTATCTTTAAGTTATTCCACCAGTAATTCAGCAGCATCTGCTAATTCTTCTGTCAGTAAAGGCAATAACTTTGTGCAAGCGAAGGAAAACGTTGATTTATGTGATTTCTGCATGATGCTGCTTCTTAATCAAGACTCACAAGGCATTCCTACTTTGAACACATTTGATCTGCAGTTAGATTCAGATGATGACCAAACTGATGTTAAGATAGTTCGGCTCCGTCAAGAGTTAGTTTCCAACAGGAGTGACTACAATGAAGTTTTTGAGAAACATTTGGACATTAGCTGTCTATGCTTGTCATCCGAAATTCTGAAAAATGAGCGAATGAAAGGAATATGGCCCCAATTATTCCGTCAGCTTTTAGCTTGGGGAACCAATAAGCGTAGTCATAGAAGTAATTTGGAGCACATGACTTTTAAAAGTGACGAATTGCCAACTCGCCTGGATGGAGATTCTGTGACAGTTTGCCTAAACGACTGTCAGCGATTCATCACTTTCAAATTGCTGGGTGAATTAGGAGATGAAGAAACAATACTCGAGCAGTTTACCAATACAGAGTCTGTTGAGGAAACTTTAAGCTTTCTGGAGCTACTGCTGAACAAATTTACAGAAGAAGCTTGTGCAAATTTGGAGGATGCATTTGACACCAGTCAATTAGTCATGTATGCATTGGGCATCATCGGTGCCTTGGTGGAAGCTGCTGCAACTACTGCTTCGAACGCCAATCCATCATCCATAAACCTTCTTCCAAATGTTGACCAAGAGATGCAGGAATTGTGGAATAGTTTGGAAATCTTTGTACCTCATTTAAGAAAATTGAGTCAGTGCTCTCAATCCAGTTTAGTGAGACAAGGAGTACCGGAAATGGCCAGTAACCTACTTTTAAGCATTGGCACACGTGGTTGCGAAGGACGAAAAGGAAAATCCAGATCAGGCATACTTAAAACTCGGTTTAATCAAGCAATGGAGGATGCGTCAAGTTCAATGGTTCCTGTTAAAGGTCATGGCATTCTTGAACTGAGAAAGTTAATTGAGGAGAGAAATGCAGAAGCTTTAGAAAACCAAGCTAGAATATTGAAAGTGTTCCAAGAAAATCTGCCCAACGACGACTCTTACGTGTACCTAATGTCTATACAAGGGTTGGCAGTTCTAGGATTGAAATTTCACAAGACCGTTATTCCAACATTGATCAAAGAGTATGACTTCATAAATTGTGATGAAGAGAGTGATTGCTGTGGGCGTCACATGTATCAAAGCCTTAATAATGAAGAAAAAATGGAGATGAGAATGAAAGTTGGTGAAATTCTTGTCAAAGTCATACAAAAGTTGGGCGACTTTGCCCCAAGCTATCGGGCACCACTCACAAACGTCTTTTTCCGTTTAATGAGAGACGAAGAACCTTTGATCCGAGCTTCTGCACTTGCAAACCTTGGTGAGCTCTGCCACTTGCTCAAATTCACCTTGGGCCAAGTCCTTACAGAGGTAAGAAGTAATATGAAATAGCTAGTTATTAGTTTTTGACTCGGAAATGAAATACTAGGTTAAGGACTAAAGTTCTTTATTTTATCATTAGCGCCTTTGTAATAACTAAATATTTACATTCTTAAATGCTTTTCAGTCATGCATTAGTCACGGTCTATCTACACCGTGCCGTTGAAACTGTTGTATTGTATTTATATGAAAACGCTTTTTTCCCATCTATTTTAGGTATGGTTTTGTGTGGAATCAATTTTAACTACTGAGAAAAACGTGCATGTCCGCAGAGCTGCTTTACATCTCCTCGTGTTGCTCTTAAAGGGAGTGGAAAAGGATTTGACAGTTGAAGGCATCCTGACGGATAGCGTTGTATCGCAGCATCTTCGTGACGTGAGAAGACTACTCACCCATATTGAGCAGACGGAAGTAGATCTTGTTGCCAAAACGCATTGTCAGCTAGCGTTGCAGGAACTACAGCTAATAGTCAAAAAGCTTTTGACACCAAGTAATACATTAAATTACAGAATTCAAATATTGGATTTGTGAAATGATACAAGGTTTGCATTTTTCATGAACAGTAATGAATGTACTTAATGTTAATTAAAATAAACTCAATCCCTTTACATACAAAAACTTCTAGTAAGCAATGCTTACACGTTTTACGTGCCGTTTTATTTTGTAATATTTAATCTACCATTCACATTATCATACAAGAAGAAAATGAAGAAATTTGATAAGTACTTATTACTCTGCAAAGGAAACTCAATTTCAACACTCGAATCCAGTAGATCCTTTTTAAGTTCGTATGTATATTATAAGCTTTACAGAATCGAAATCAAAAGAAATGGCAAATCCTGCAGCCCTGCAGCATCGCAAAAAGTACTACTAATGTGGCTGAGGGAGCGGAGAAGCATTGAACTTTGTTGTGAAAAATTGTTGATTGTTGAGAGAGCCAATGATTGTGTATTGTTTTGTCATTGGCTCGTTTTTTAGTATGGCGTGTTGTCCGTTTTGACTGCGTGAAGAAGGAGAGCACGGTTTATCTTTGATTTGTGAGGCATGACATGAGGAGGATGGATTTTTGTGTGCCTCGTTTTCAGTGATAGAATTTTGTCAGTTAGCGTGATTTTGAGAGTTGAGTTGAGCACAATCGTGCATCATTGTATTTGATTTGCATTGTGAAGTTGGTCGGTGGATTGAAAAAAATATAGTCGCCAGTCCTTCTTGCATCTTTTAATTATTGTTATATTGAAGTTATAATTTTGAATCTTGTCTGTTAAATAAAAGTCACCGTTCTGTTTTATTATGGTATAATCAGTTTGTGCTATATTATTCAGTTATTGTCTTCATCAGTTGAAGATAAGGTAGACCTAAGACTAAAGTGATTGTGCAAGGGCTTGATAGCTTTTATAATTGCTGAGTCCTTTTGGCAGTTAACTTTAGCCGGCATTTAGTTGATGATAAGCTGGATAGCCTGTCCGAGCTTTTGCATCATACCCTACTCTCGAGCTGAAGCCTCAGTCGGGAAGTGAAAACTAACATCTATCTCAAGGTTGTAGTTTGGAAAAGTGATTGGATGAGTTTAATATGCGATAAAAGTCAAAAAATAATATAATAGTTAAATGGCTGATGGCGATTGCAGTTTTTATACACTGAAATATTGAACTCGATACAAAGATAGCGTTCTGAGCTGGATCTTGAAACTAAAGAAGAAGCACTCTGGTCATGATTATGATTTGTAGAAGAGAAATATTCTGTTTCTATGCCCTGCCCTTTGCTCCTAGTGCCTAACTTATCACTTGTCATATCAATCTTAAAATCTGATTTCATTTTGTTCATAGTATATGCTTGAAAATTACTTGATCTGACTGATGATATATGATTTGTGTCATTTGTATCGATTTATGGCCACATAAACCGGACGATGCCACTGAAAATGACCAAAGTAATTTCATTTCTTTTGCTTTTTTCTACGCATATCCAACAAAGTATATTACTGGAACTAAACTTGAAATATATAATGTTCTTGGCCTGACGACTTGTTATAGTTGATAAGTTGATGTATTGGCTTAATTTCTTTAAAAGGTGCATAATATATATCCAGCCAATGGTAAGTCAACTTTCTAGATGATGACAGTATTTTAAGCTCACCTTCTTGTCAGTCGTTACAATTTGTCTGGCTCCATGATCTGTACATTTTTGTTTTTTTGTCTGTATGTACTACCGTTGCTACATCTTTCATAATACATAATCACGCCACTTTGCATTGTATTCAAAGAAATCCAAACCAGTCAAAGGACTTTTATAGGGTAGGTTCTACTTCTTGTGTTTCATGCAATCATCACTCATAAATCAATTTTCACCCCCATTATTCTGCATATAATAATTAGTAATTAATTATTATAATTAGTCAAAACCTTCATCTGACTTGGCGAACCAGACAAGGTAGACAATACATTGAGTTGCCCATTGTTCCCCCGTAAACTACCATACCCTACTTATCAATATGGCTGTGCAGGTTGCACTTTTGGCTGCATAACAAATTGACGGACTGCATTCACAAACCTCATTATGAGTTACTTTCAACTTCAACTTTAGATTTTAAAGGAGCTGTTTGAAGCCTGTAGTTTAAAGCATTACAGCATGTGATTACCATAAAATTGCAATACAACGGTGGAGAGTCACCTTCATTCAATGCAATATGCAGTAGGAAATAATAGCAATAGAACAACGCGTTGATTACTGTTATTCCAAGATCAGACAAGATTCGAGCTTAAATGAGGTAGGCCTCCAGAACCACTGCCAACAAACTCACCATGAAGAAGAGAATCTTGCAATTATAGCTGACAATGGTGTTACGGTTGTTGCGAATAAAAATTGCACATGAAAACAGCAAAGCAACCACGGCATAGTTGAAGCAATTCGCGAAAACCTGCAGTTGTCCTCTTGGCACCTGAGAACAACTTCATGTTGAAGCGTAGCGTTACGTGAAAACAGAAGTTTATCTTCGAATGAATACAACACAATGGGTTCTCCCAGTGCATTACTTTACGGTAGGCAGCTATGTTTACGTTCTCCCATTGTGTTGTACAGCAATGTTATCTAACCATTAAGGTTTATAATGGTAATGGTATCCCGAAGGGGTTATGTATGCAATTTAACTTCATTTCTGTAAGCGCCAGTCTCAAAGTGTTTAATATACTTAAAACGAATGTAATTCAGAAAATATCAACCTTATCTATGAAAATATGTAGGTTTATGACATCATGGGACTAATGAACCATACTGTGCTTGACAATGAAAACATTTACAGCATATTTTCATAAACACGAATACGGTTGTTGTTGTATAAAACGGTGATGTTGCTGGGTGTTCGTGCACAATAAAAAATTCATAGTTCTTCTTTGTAAGATTTCATAAGTAGCATGTTGTATGCATATTAATGAAATTTAAGCTAATCATACAAATAAACGTAATCTACGCAAAACATCTTAACAATTCTTAGAATTTTAAGTAAGCCGTTTGCAGATACGATACTTACTTGGTGGGTACAACGGTGAGATAGGTAAGTTGGAACTGGAAAAATCGATACATATATCATCACATGAGCAAAAAATATGCGTGTTTAAAAAACAAGTTGAATTAGTAAGCATTCTACCCAGACGAACATTTCATGTAACATACAAAAAAAATACAGTGAAAAGGCTTCTGGTTACAAGTCGCTTTATTGCTAAATTATGTCGCATTATGCTTAACAAGTAGAAAAACTTTATGAAATTATTCAAACAGATTATGATCATCATCCCTATTTACTACCCACCAGGAGCTCATAAAATAGTGGAGTACAATTATTGTTGAACATTTCTTCATTACAACGCAACGCTACTGAGCACTGAGCAGGTAATGGAAGTATAAAGTTGAGTGGCTGCAAATACGTATGTATACCTTAAGCTTTAGGTGTAAATTTATCTACAAAAAGTTGAATATTCTCAGACGCCAGAAATATCTGGACAAGAACGACTTAAAACTTGATGTCAATAGAATGTAAAATAATAGTTTTCTCCTAGTTAGTAACATGACTTCTGTTGCATATACGCATGCACAAGTTGTATAGTATATCATCATCACAACATTCAGCACATATACATATGTAGCACCAAAGTTTTTTTTCTATAATATGCTTAAAAAGTCGTTTTTATCCTATTAAATTGAAAGGATGATTTAGAGGTTTTCTTACAAAGACATACGGAAGCTTATAACATGCAATTATTTACTTTGCTACAAGTTGCGGTTCCGCTGAAGAAAGAAGAGCAAGGATAATATCAGCTTATAACACGTTATAATCAGGCACATTTACAAATGTGAATACACAAGCATTCTTTTTTCTGCTCCTCACAGTCAACAGTGATGGTTTTAAAATGTACAGTACTAAATTATAATGATTAATACTTTTAAACTGAAATCCGATAGTATCATCTTTGTTTATAAAAATATGCAAGAGGAAAACAGCTACGATAAATATGTTGAGAACTTAAAAGGGTCTGGTTCGTCTTTTTTTTCTTCTCCTCACCCAACTCAAGTATGTGTATCATTTTTGCATTTTTGAAGCATGCACCAACTGCAATAATTCATTGTTTTTTCAGAACGCTACGCATGCACCTCTTTTCCTCTAGCTTCTTGAGATCTATCAAGAGATGCATGCCAAACTGTCATTTAGCTGAAAATAGTGCACACGAGAACATGACAAGTTGAAATAATAACTCAAATTGGATACCACTTTCTTTCCCACCAAATGCACTTTGTGCTTACCACGCAAAATAAATGTTTTGTGGTGTGCATCCTCTCTGTCCCTATTCCCTTCCTTCTGTTCGCACCCGAGTTAAGGAAAACAGTGTGTGTTTTTATACTCCGATCCTCCACCACCAGAATCGGCTAGGAAAAGGATGGGGATGCATAATATGCAGAGACTAAACTACCGAAGACGGAAAATTATTTTAGCTCTGTTCTTTTGCCAAATACTGTCTAGCTAACTGACTGAAGATAACGCAGAGTTAATGCATCTTCGAGATGCAGTCCCGTTTAATTAAGATTATCACTAGATGTGATATTATGTATTTATTATATGGTAGTATGTAGCACGCTTAACCTGCGAACCTGCCCCTTATTTGCACACTCGACTCGACTGTATTAAACCATAACATCTCATGTTTACTACGTTTAGTTAATGGAAATAGAATGATTCTTATCATTCTGAAATACCACAGGGTTATTGCCACATATATCACATCGCCTTTTGGTTTGTGTCTGTGTCTCCTCTCTCTTCCGTGTGTGCATGCAGGCAGGCAGGAGCAACCAGCTTTGCGTAAATCCTTCCGCTAATCCAAAGGTAAGCATAATATCTCATAAATAAATTGTATGGTTTGTTACACTCATACATAACATTCACGACTGGTGACCCTACAATTTAAATTGCTATTTGGTGTGATAAAGCTCAAGTCGCAGTTGATGAAGGTATGTAAGTTGTTAAGAATAAAAATTGTACTTCCTCTCTTCCCTTGCAAAAAAAAACAAACCATTTCATTAATTGCACACGGGATTGAAATGCAGTCTTAAAACTGTCTCATATAATCTCTCTCATTCAATGCATGAGCAACTCGAAGAAAAAAAGTAATAGCTTTAATTATTTTTATTCAAGTATAAAATAAGAAACAACTTTGCATAAAACAAGATTCTTATAGTTTATATAAGCTTCTATACTTTTTGTTTTAGCATATGCTCTTTGAAAGACTGTCAAGTTTTGAACGCAACCAAATTTCTTAACAGTAAAATGAGCGTCCAAGAAATGACTTTATGAATGGAGACTTTTTTTTAAACCAGAAATCTCATAAGCTACAAACTAAAATGTCTTATTCGTGTGCAGATGTTACACATGTCGTGTGAGAGGGAGCAGTTGGGGAGTAATTAAGTCAAGTATAGGACCATTGGGGTAGAGTACAAGCAGCTAGACTCTTATTAACCTGCGATCGAAGATCAATCAAAAGCAGGTTTTTTAGAATGGATCATAGTCTGTCTGTCCGTCCGTCCGTCCGTCCGTCTGTCCGTCTGTTCGCACGATAACTTTTACACCGTTGAAGATTTTCAAAAATTCTTTTTGCTAAACGATACCTTAGGTCAAGCTCTTGGCTAAGTTCTAAGATGAGCAAAATCGGTCAACGGTAACTGGGTCAAAGGTCAAGGTCAAAAAATTTTAATAGCAAAACATGGCTTATGATACATCAAAATGATGCTATTTTTCAAGAAAAACTCAACTATGCTAATATCAAAGTTCAGAAATGACCCCAGCGTGACCTATAAGTGATTAAAGGTCAATTTTTGAAAAAAATCTCAATAGCAGCCACAATTATGAAAATTTTCAAATCTTTTTTAAACCAATGAACTACTCAGACACAGCTTATGCTAACTTTATTCAGCATAAATGCTAGATCGCAGGTTACTATATATCTGCCTATTGTCAGGTTTATTCCAATGTTCGTTCTGTTTCTTACTCCAATTCATTCACTCACTGGACCTGAATCATAGGTTTAGAAAGGGAGAGAGACAAGGGAGCCATGTCCATGTTCACTTGCTTGATTTCTTTAACCTAAATGGAGAAATTTGTAAGAGGTTTTTTGCATCACTGGGCCGAATTTAACCATCCTGTTGGAGCATTCACTTGGGAAATTAATATTGCAAATTAAATCGCTTTCGAGTGTCTCCAAAAAAGTATTCTTGGACATTGATAGTCTAATTGAAATAATGAAAATAACAAGTTTAATGTTTTTTGTTGCAAAATTACACAAAACTTTTGCATGATTTTCATACTAACGTCTCTCAAGAATAAAGATTTTCCACGCCATGATTTTTTCTGTATTACCAAAAAGAAGAGAAAGCATGTTTTCACTTGACTGGACGAAGGAATGAGGAGAAATCTAGTTTTTTTTGTTTGTCTACAAAGTAGTAAACTTCTGAGTGATACCCATACATGTAAGTAAGTATATTATTATTATTATTATTATTGATACTATATCAGCACCCTAATCCAAGGTTGTTACGCTGATAAGAGGAATTTACAGAATTAGTTTCTTTCAGATACAAAATTTTACATTTGATTTTACAGTTTTAAGAAGAAAAGTCATACGTCAGTCATATTAACATAATAATAACAAAATTAGTTACAATCATCATTATATTGTTGAATTTGGATATATTGTTTAAACAGAGTTGTATAGTAAATGAATATTAGAAATGACATCATCAATACACGATGTATCAATGAGGTTTTCGTCATGCGCAGTGGCTCTCATTTGAATTGTTTCATCGCGGAGTGTATTTTTAAAGGATTTGTAGCAGTCAATGTTCCTTGTAGCGGATGATATTTTCGTCCATGCAGTAGTCACCAAGTATTGGCCATAGTTATCACAGTCTTCAAGTTTTACCACTTCATGAGATTTGTTTCGGGTCTGTACTATTTTAATGGCTTCTGGATTGAGATATTCTTTCATTTCAGTCGGACATCTTTTCGTCGAGATCTGATACCCTAGACAAGCTAAATCAAAATTAAATTTCTCATTAGGATAAAGCCATTTAAGTTCGTTGAATTCATCTTTGGTATAACCATAGCCTAATACAAGATACACGCATGCTTTGAATATTTTAACGATCGGTTTCATAGCCTTTTTGGAGCAATTGCCCCATATTGGTAGCATGTAGTAAAGCTGCGATAGTACAAGGGACTCGACTAATGTCTTAAGGTGATTCCGGCTTATCATATATCTAATTGACCTGAGCTTGTACAAACTTTTATTGCAGTTTTTAGTTAAGTGATTAATGTGGGAATCCCACTGGAGAGTATTTGTTTTAAATAGACCAAGGCTTTTGATAGTAGGCGTGCACTTTACTACATTGTCATTGATAGTTATGGTAAGCTCAGCAGCAGTGTTTTGGTCACATTTATTACTGAAAATAATTAGCTCAGTTTTGTTTGTATTAAGAGTTAGGTCATTATCACTCATCCAGCGGACGATGTTATCACAGTCACTTTGAAGTAGCTCAAAATCGGCTGAGATTGTATTGCGTTGAAGCTCTTTATTAGTCTGAGAGTCATCAGCATATAACGTTAAACTAGAGTTCTTAATCACATCAGGTAAATCGTTTATAAATAATGCAAAGAGGACACCAGATAGGCATCCACCTTGGACTAGGCCTCGTATTGTTGTTGTTTCATTTGATTGGGCGTTATGTTTTGCGACAAATTGACTTCTGTCTGTTAAATAGGCACGGAACCACCTCGAATCGATGTTTTTGTTCTCAAGCTTTTCAAATAGTAGGGGTCGATTCAGGGTATCAAATGCTTTTTGAATATCATGCATGAGTAAAGCACAGAGATTATTTTTAAGTAATGCACTCTTTACAGCACTGAACACTTTTAACTCAGCATGTAGGGTGGAATGCCCCGGACGGAAGCCAAATTGATTGTCCGATAGGATATTGTTACGCACAATGAATTGAATTAGTTGAATATACACACATTTTTCTAGAAGTTTGGCTAGTATTGGCAATATAGAGATAGGGCGAAGGTCGTTTAAGGATTTGATGAATTTTGTCTTTAGTATTGCAACTATTCTTGCCCTTTTTAGTTTTTTAGGAACATGGTTTGATTTAATGGTAGAGTTAAAGAGCAGTAAGATGATTTCTCTGGCTTTTGGGTGTTTTATTAAAATATCAAACATCTTATTGCACATCCCATTTGCATCTTCAGAGGTACTCTGTTTATTACGCATTTTCTTCCATGCTACTTGTAGTTGTATATCTGTGATTTCTTCTAGTTCAAATTTTTCATATGAAGGAGGATTGATGGTAACAGGTTTAGTTGTTCTTTCTGCTAGGTTAGACACACTTGCAAAATGAACGTTTATTTCATCAGCAGTAAATGGTATTGGTTCTGGTGAGTGGTTGTTGTTGAGTAGCCTATTTATTGTTGGCCAGATTCCATTTTCGCTTATTTTACAGCTGATAACATTTTTGGCGTCTTTATCTACAGCTCGCTTCGCTTCTTTACGTAGTTTTTTGTATGTTTCATAATGCAATGGGTCTGATATTGCAAGGTCATGGTACTTATTTCTTTGATGTATTAGCTGGATTGTTGAGTTGCTCAGCTTTATTGGATTTTCTTTTACAGTGATGGTTTTTCGTCGAGGGGGAGCATGTTTGTGAAAGAGGTTAAGTATGAACTCTTCAGTTTTTGTATAGATATCGTCAGTTGAGTTCTCACTCGTAAGTTTAAGGTTTACATTACTCACTTCATTATATAATACATTGAGATCAATGAGTTTGTAGTTGCGAAATATGAATGACTTTTTAACTCTTGGACTTCTTTTAAAGTTAATTGAGGTGGACACACAGAGATGGTCAGAAATGTGTGGGTTTGTAACAGCAGTTGAGCTGCACATGTTAGGGACATTCGTAATTATGAGATCAAGTAGTGCATCACCTCGTGTGGGTGATTTAATAAGTTGAACTAGCTTGTGAGATTTCAATACATCGGAGAGAAGCTTGTAGCACCAACTGTGCTTGAGATTGAAATCTCCACACACAATAAACGGTCGGTTCGTTTCATAGAGTTCGTTAAAAATCATATCCATCGCTGATATGTCACTGATAACAACATCATTTTTGTAGTTGGGGGGCCGATAGATACAGCATATAGTTATCGCTTTGAGGAACTTGTTCTTAATTTTTGCTGAGGCATATTCAATTCTGGACAAGTGCTTAATTTCATCATTACATTTGAACTTATATTCAGTAGAGCTGATGCTGTTATTTATTAATATAACAACACCTCCACCTCGAGTTTTATCAGTAGCACTAAGGTCACGATCACATCTGAAGCTCCTTTGATTGTTGAATCCAATTAGTGGTTTTTCAGGGGTTAAGAAAGTTTCAGTCAAGCACAGGATATCTATCTTTTCATCGTAGCATAATTTTTCAAGTATGACGTTCTTATTAGTAATAGATTGTACATTGAGGTGGCTGATATTTAGAGTTAGTTTTGATTTGTTCCTTGAGTTGATTGTGGCTTCCGTACTAAAAAAATTGGTGGTGCAATTTCATTTTTCTCGTCAATTTCATCAAATGTAGAGTCAGGATTCAGTTTGTATGTTTTGGATGGTGTCAGAACTGCCAGTCTATTGTAGTTAATTTTGGTTAGAAATTTAGCAGCTTTTAGCTCACGTTGTTTCTTCCTGAGTTCAGCGTGAACTTTTAAAGTATTTTTTGGGAGGTCTAGATTGATAAAGACTGGTGGTTGTGTTTTTGTATGATTTTTCCATACTAGGTCACGTTCTCTCATCGTAGCAAATCGAACTTTAATCAGTCGTGTTTTATCCTTACTGTACCTTCCAAGCCTGGACACTGTGTCAATTTTGACGTTTTCGGTTGTTACAATTGAGTTTATTTCATTTTGTACTTTTGATCGTAGCAGTGATTCTGGTTCATTGTCTTCGTCTCCAATTCCTGACATGATGAGATTGATCTTCTTGACCTCAGTTTCTATTGCATCGCGGTCTGTTTTGATAGTTGTGACTTCCTTCTGAACGTTCTCTAGGCCTTCAGATATGTCATCTACATCTTGTTGGAGCTTTAGAACATTACTGTTGGTTTTTGTTAGTCCTTCTTTAAATTCTTTAATTGCTTTGTCAATGTCATCAATTTTGTCAGTCTTTTTGTTAAGGTTATCAAGTTTGATGTTGATGCCATCGAGCATTGCTGTTAGTTTATCATAACTGCTGTCAGATTGTTTGCTTCTCTTCGTTGCGTTGGATTCATCTAGGATTGATGATGATGATGATGATGCTGACTCATTATGACCATTTGTATCTGTAATTGTGGATATTTCTCGTTTTTTGGGATTTTTTCCATTACTTCCAGTTGTTTTGTTTCCAGATTTTGCAGCTTGTTTGGAAGACATTTTATTCATATCGCTGGGGTCACAGGTTGCTCTGAAATTAAAATATCCCTCAGCAGTACTCCACTTCTAAAGTATGTGTCGAATGGGATAATTGTTTGTAGTATAATATGTATATTTACCTGCTGGTGGACCCAGCAGTATACTTGTGCAGTCAAGTGTATACGCCGGGATAGGTGTGAGTAGACCACTAATTATAAATTAATATAAATAGTGTATGCAGGGATTTTAAAATGTTTTTTTTTGTCAGTTAGGTAAAATATACTTTTGTCAATATAAGTCTATAATTTGAAATTTTTTAATTCGTGTTTTTAAGTAGTATTAAAATATTTTCTAAGAGCGCTCGGTTTGTTTACACTCTCTCTCAGCTGCTGCCTTCATGCCTGTATATATACAATACGTTGCAGCATATCCCAACTCCTATTTCCGGTTCAGTTCAAACGAATAGAATTAGTGTCGAAGTAGAAGAAATCCATGCTATGAATTGTTTACACAAATTGTAGACGAACGTGTATCCTCATACAAAAAAGTACATATCGTATATGTAAGAGTAGAGAATTGGGAAAGAAAATAAACCTTAAAAAACAATTCCTTCTCCCAGGAAAAAAGTATATGCACTTTCTCCCTAGTCGGCTCTCCCATGCACTCATGCAGGATTTCTCTCAAGATCACAATTTTCTTTTTCCAAGATTTTCAGTTTGGAAAACACATAAACTACAGTGCCAAAAGTTTTATCCTCTTGAAAAGGGGTTTACTCGACCATCATGAAGCTTTCAAAGATTCACAGTCGTTTTCTATTCTAATGGTCTCATCATGAGACGTGCACTATTTCTTCACTACTTCAAAACCCCTTACGGTGTACTAACGGTGTGAAATGTTTGTCGGCAAAGCGAAGGGGAAAACTATATTGGTTCAATCAATGATGTTTTCTTCAGGAAAAAATCTCTTGGGGATGCCATACTTTACATCAGGGCTGTTTTCGTCACCAAAAAATCTTTAACCTTTTCCTAGAAGAACATGGTGTGTTTGACTCAAATCTTTTCCTTTTTCGTGCTTCCTGATTTCATTCATAGCGAAAGTGATGTTCTGATGTTCATGTGTAGAAGCTTGTGATTCAAAATGGAGCTTCCTCTTGTTCTTTCTGTCACATTTGGATTTGAAAATATTGAGGTGTTGACTCCAGTTATTTAAACACCATATGTTGCCAGTTGCCATCCTAAAATTTACAAACTATTCTCTTTTAAATGAATAGGAATCTCCTTAATACAATAACACACCTAAAATGTTCATTTTCATAAAAAAGCTAATACATATTTGTGCATGTTTGTAACTTAAATTCAGACGGATGCAAAATGCAAATTCTTTAAGAGGCGATTTCAGCGAGAAAAGCATTAAAAATTTCAAAATTGAAAGAAGCTATCATTCTTGGCAGTCAGAGATCCCCGACCCTATCCTCTATGACATCATCGCATGCCTATCTTTGACTTGGTTTATTTTCAACCAAAAAACCAATTACCACCTGCAATATAAATAAGTAATTCGTTCCGAAATCTGAGTCGAATTAAACTTACATGTTGGCTACATATATATGCATGTGGTTTTAGAGTAGAGATTTCATGTCACCCAAAAAGCCCAAAATACTCATATATATTATGCAATTCCTTCCAGGCATCATATAACTCACTCATGAATGAGACAGGTCAGGTAAAAACTTTCTATAGTCTGTCTTCTGTCATCTGTTTACAGGTTTTTCAATGAATAATGCAATGATATGTGGCTGCTTGGCTGTTTACATTTTAATGAATTTAACTGAACTGAAGAGTTCACCAAACTAATCCTGCTAACGTTTATCATTCCATGAATTTTAAATGTAACGATTTGAATAAACTCATTATAAGAATACTTTTAAGCTCACATACATATAAATTCTCTAGCCTCATGTATATTTATAATCAGCATATATGTACATACATCGTGATCGAGGTTGTCAGAATTTCTCAGCTGCAGTTGTCATTGTATAGTTTGCTTCACAATTTTTTCCCCATTCCACACAGTCTGTTGAGCTGTAGGTCTAACCTAAACTCAAACTGAAAGTTTGATGAATGCAAATAAGGCATGGGTGTGGTATATAAAGTTTTAATTTGCTTGTAATGTAAGACCCTTTCTTCTCTCCTTCCTTCCTCTTTGGTTTTTAGGTTTAGGTCGATGTCGGTGGTCAGACGCATTGAAATTGAAACACTTTTCTAATTAAAATATATGTGTCAAGCAGGCTTAGTAGACCATCAAATAGACCGAGTTAAATAAAGTATGGTTTACTTATTGATAAAATGATGAAGATTTGTATGGACGGGTGGACGGGTCTACAATAATTGACATTGCACTGTTGAAAAGTTTTAGAACAGGATATATAGCAAGCAAGAGAACTTTGGCCTTGTGTACTATACGTAAGAAGCTATGACTATATACTATAGGGCACTAATTACATAAATGATTTGGCAAGGCCCTATCTGCATAATATGTAGTCTATGTTAGTTCTAGGAAAACAAATCGCTCCTGTATTTTATGGGCCAAATCTATTGTGTGGTAGCTAGTTTGTGTGGGTACCAAAAATTGTGTGTCAAGTTTGAATTGAATTCATACACTTAATCTCTTAAAATGAAACCTTGTGAATCACTGCGGATATTTTCATTATATGTAATTATAAAGTACGTGATGCCGATGCAACAGAGAGGTTATTAGTCATATGTAACAGATCACTTAGAGTGTATTCATTAATGTATTCACCTCGAACTACTCGTACTTTATATGACAGCAGGTATCAAAAACTTGGGTCTCTGGAGTGCGGCGTGTGACGTATGAAATGCAGTGAGGTCAAAAGTGGTTTAAAATCTTGCAATTGATACGTGCACATTGCATGCTCCAGAGGATATGGGATGTGTATGTACGAAGTCTCAAAAAGCCTCGATCAAATCCAATTTACTTTACACTGGAATGGAGTAAAGAGGTTATAGCATTACTGATGGAAGCAAGCTCATAGAAACGGCCTCTCAGTCCAGTTCTCATATCTAATTAAGTGATCTATCATCTACAGACTGCAAATAATTAAGTTTCATATATTAAGTATATGTTACCACAGTATACAAAATTAGCTCAAAGTGGAATTCTTTGTTCGAAAATTGAATGGATCAGAAAGAGAACACCATATACACTAACAAGAATTAATCAGTATTGTAGTGCATAAATATATGTATGTATGTATATCTACTTTTCCTCACAAGTGGGGTTGATGCTACGAAAATTTGGACATGTGAAATGCATTGGGTTTGGGAATTGTGAATTGCAGTGAGGGATGATGATGCTGCTGCTCATTTAGATCACGGTTCATATGAGATGTAGAAAAGCCTTATTTTCCCTCTTTCATATATACAAGGTTAGGTTCGACTGATACTTGAAAACTAAGAAAACGATATTATTTGCAATTCGTGAGATGATGGACTTGAGTAGCCGCCGTATCATTTGTCGGAGAATGTCTTTAGCAAGCAAGGAGAAAAGTTTTACTGTTCCGTTTTGTCTTGTGTCATACTTGTGCAGTTTTTTTACTCACTCGTCGTCTCTTCAGAGGCTGTATAGCTCTAGGTTCAGCTCTCTGACTTCTTCAGACTACTGCGACTACTACTACTACTACGGCATAGGTCTTTGTTACAAATGTAGAGTAGACGCAGAGCAGATATTGTGTTATGTACGAATGAAGCATCAGCAGTTAACAGCTAGCACGACGGCAGTGTGGCAGCAGAAGCAAAAGGAGTATCAACAAACGGGTTAAATAAAACAGCCTTCCTCTAAGCTCCGTATATCAGACTCGAAGAAAGAGTCAATCCTGAAACTTCACTCTCTCTCTCTCTCCTCTCTCTCGTTCGTATCCATTCATTCACAGACAAACCTACAGAGCAGTCATTTCGCACACGTACCTAAACACATTCAGTTCCAGCAAACCAAGAAAAAGGATGTTGATACTCTATAGTATAGTAGAACCACCACACAGGATATTATTTCCGGATATTTTTCACTCACAATTTCTTTGTTGAGTCAAAACAGTGAAAACAAACGCGAGCCAGCATTTTTTGGTGGGACACAAGAAAAAAAAAAGAGAGAACACATAATATCGGATGAACCAAGTAAAAGCTCCATGATCATCATCATAAGGAGAACCAGTCAAAATCACGACGGCGGCCTGGAAGCATCATCATCATACACTAGCATCAAAAGTGGAGTAAAATCCTACTCTACAGCTACAATGTAATAGCTGGACCCACAAGACAAGTAAGTTGAAACTAGCAAACCAAAAGTTAATAGCTTTCATAAATCCGTAAACTTTTCCCAGTTGTATTACTTAAGTTCATGTATGCAAAGTTATATGCCTCTTTTATCTAGTTGATGTGTAGTTACAGCTCAGACTCCTCTTTATACAAAGGGGCTATGTTTATGTGTATGTGTGTGTGCTACTATTTGTACTTATGCGATAGCTTTTTTTGGTAGTTCAAAATTTCAGCTTTTAAAACTAGAATAATAAAGCATATAAAAAGTACACGTACGCCAACCAACTCTGGATGAGAGCTACTACACCGAAAAAGTCCTGACATTTCAGAAGTAGCAAAGAATATTTCCAAGTTAATGTAATACACCTAAATCTTCATTTTGTTTGTATGTGATGATGGCGTAAAATTAGAAGTAGAGTTTTATTATCTTCTCTCTTCCCTGTGCATTTTCTATCCCAATCGTCTGCGTCTCTAGTTGCTCCTTCTTATCCCTCGAACTGGGGTAAAGAGAGGAATCAAATTTCTGACTTGAGAGACTCACTCAACAGAGTTTATTCTCTTGGTTTTAAGTGGCTTAAGATACACGTACCTTATGTATAAGCTCAATTTTTGTTGAGAAAATGGGGATTCCTCATTTTACTATAAAAACGAGGCAAGTCGAAGAAATTGGCATGAGATCTGGATTCATCAATTCCACTCAATATCTTGTGTATTGAACCCTCTGGCAGAAAATCAACATTCGGCTCTCAATCAGTCAGTTAGTTATACTCAGTCATCAGAGGGAAAAAAGAAAAAAAAAGTTGAAGCCTACCGAAGTGAAACTCTTCGAGAGAAAAAATCTACGTGTTTCAATCATCCATCATCAACTGCACCAGAAGCAGCAAAGCAATAAACCAAAAACAACCATTTGCACTGAGTGTGTCACACTTTTCCCTAAAGTCAGAATGGCTTTACATTATTGAGCTAGTTTTGATGGAAGTTGGATGTTGAAAAAGAACACTATATAGTAGTAGCACAGAATAGTTGTACTACAAAAAACTGCATCAACAAACCAAGACGATCGAAGAACACTTTCTTTAAATACAATTAATTTTCTACAAAGAAATATCCATATCAAGAAAAGCAAAGTGGTTCGGTTGCGATTACTAGAAAGCAATGAAGATTTTCTTATTACCCTGAACCCCTCAATATCTGTCAAGAAAACTAATAATAACAATTGCAGTGTAATAGATCAAGGATTTGGTCGATGAGTGTACGTTGAATCTCTTGTGTTTTAATGGGAAGCTGAAGCCTTCTTCTGAAAAGCACTTATTGTCGAGCGGAAAGTATGTTTACACCACGTATATGAGAAGAAATGGCACATTATCCCTCTTTAACTCTGCACACACTCTGACTGATTTACAATTCACTTGTGTTTAATCATCAATAGGAGCAGCAGACAAGGAGCAAAGTGAAGGATTAAGATTACATGTCTTGTAAGCACGTATAAGGATTATCTAACTTAGGTACGTGAACAAGAGAAACTCTTATCAATATTGATACTACTTGAGCAAGCAAAACTTTGCATGTTTTCCACGAAATCGTGGCTTTTCTCAAGAACAGCACCATAATACCAATACCATATCATCCTCTAGTACATGCCGCTTACATTCCAATATATCTAAGAAAGTAGAGTTATCTCTCTCGGTAATTTGAGAGATCACAAGGAATTCATTATCACACGGATACGTAAATACGTTCGGATGGCTCATTTAATTTAGATGAGTCCGTCCGTTTTAATCAAGAACCTCATCAGATTTTTTGGCCTGAAGGGAGCAGCCCGAGATTGAGCAAGCAGGTAAAACTGTGTGAGCAAAAAGCAAGTCAGTAGCAAAATTGATTATCACCCCATAAAAAACTTGAGCTAAACATACACACTATCATCATTGCAAAGTGAATAAGTGGCTCATAATATTTGTCAGTACAAGTTTAGGGATAAAATAGGGGAACGCGTTGAGGGGTTATCTCATCCTTACTAGAAGTGGATAGGAGAGGAAGACTAAACAAAACAGAAAAATTTCCAATAATGTTTTCACGCAACTTTTGCTAGGGAACTCTTCCCCAAGGTAGGGAATTAATGAGAAAAGTTGGCACACAGTTCTCAACTTGCCAACATAAAAACCTTGATAACTATATGATGTGTTTGCATAAGAGTTGCCTACATTAAATGGTGAAAAAATGACAGGTCCAACCTACAGCCTGAGCCTACACTGTTGCTTCTAGCCATGATATGATATGTTGTTGATCATATGCCTTGCCTCACCACACAAAAAAAAGTACAATTATGGTACGTTTTGAAAGGTTAGTGTTGCGTTGTTTTAAGTGACACTAGCTAAAGCCATAATATTTTCAATTTTTTTTTGCATATTGAGCTTACATGTTTATAGTCATCCCGTAGAAAAGTGTTAATGTATGTAGATAAAGATAAAACCGAGCCTGAAAGCAAAACCACTACATTAAAAAAAAATATTTTTATAACTCGACGGTAAAAATAACATGATGATAAAATGTAATCAAAAAACACTTTTACTTTCCGCTTACATGACGGCATTTAATATTAAATACTCTCTGTAGGGGAAACGATTGTTTATTTATACATCTACCAATGAGATTAACGTAGGTTGTTGCCGTAAACTTTATCCATTATGTTAATTGACTCAGGCTATACCTGCAGCCAAGTTGATGAAGCAGCTTAATCAACATGATGAAAACCCATGAAAGTCCACTAGCACTTATATTCGGGTAATCAAAGGCAAAAAATAAATGCTTACTATTTTCGATCAGAAATGAACACGTCAAGTTAGGTAGTAGTGACATAAAAACACCAGGAGGGCACTTCTGGACTCTGAACCTTGTCACAATTTTTGTGTCGGTAGTCTTTGTACTTTCTTATATTGTACCCATCCTCCTGATAAAATAAAATTACAAGTTCAAAGAAATGAGATACATTTTCCTATATTGGATGTATTTGCAAACTGTTTTTTTGGTCATTTCACAACAAAACCATACGTCTTTCTGCTCAAAGACTCCGCACACCCCACCACTGTCCTTTTGGCTATCAACAAATCGTCACTTCTATACTCATTGCTATTTTATTCGCTTGCTTGGTTTTCTCTCAGAGTGGCTATTACTATTATCATTGAGACAGTGCATTCGCGATTGCATGACTCGTACTCATACAGCTATATTGCTACTTCATTTGGCCGGTCCAGTCCAGCCAAAGCATTATAGTCTAGTAGAACAATGCAATGTTAAGCTTTTCTTTATAATGCATGAAACTCCATCCCTACTGCTACAAGCTTTTGTCGCTTCTCTAAAAACATGGATATATAAGCACACATATTTACGTACATTGCTCTTTTAAACTTCATTGTCATTTACCCTACAAGCGTAGTAGTAGTCGTAGTGAGTGAGTGAAGTGGAATAAAAGATAAGCTTCTAAGCTACTGAAGTCATATATGAACTTGCTCTGCCTCTGCCTTTGAGAATGGTAGCAATAAGTGAGCGTCTTCTTCTAGAGACACATATTATGAACCTACACAGTTTTCCCATGATAGAAATATGGAGGAGAGTTGATGATGATCACGACGGTTGTGTACTGTGTAATACACTTTACACTGTATAGCTATCATAAGGATGCCAATATATCGTTTTTCATTTTGCTATAAACCATGTGGACTGAGACATATGACTTTAAGACGGATTCAGCAGTCTTATGTGAGTTGAGAGGTTGGGTTGTACATGCTGAGACTCATCAGATTGCTTTCCTCTTTAATTGAACTTTATCAAACCACAGCCCCCTCATCGACTTTTGATAATGTTTGTTGATTACTTAAAGAGTAAAGCGGGTATGAAACTACTAGACAGAACTGCAAATAATTGATTGAGGGACTGTATTTGAAAGGAAGAAAGGCGTTGGGATAAAAAAGGACTTGATATATAATGTATCTACGATAATATGTCTAAATCATTGAGTGTGCTGACGCATGTTTGCTCATTCCCTCATCATACGCTATACTAAATAGATAGCTACATTTTTTTTTGCTTTTTTTCTGGCCAAACAGGAAAAGAAATAGTGATTCGATGAGAAAGAAAGTTTCTTATTTTGAACTGTCACAAGCACAGCACAATAGAGTTGGAGTTGAGGAAGGATGAATGGCTGTGTTGAAAAGGGAGAGATAAGATATATGGGGAACTTGATAAAGTTGCTACACTCTAGCTGGAAATTGATCATTGATACAGGAAAGCACTCAAAGTGAACTAATCTCCTGTAAATTAATTACATTTTAATTAAACACACTGATTTCAATCGAATTGATTAGCATTTACTCACACACTATACAAAACGATTTTATACTCACATACATTATTTAGTTTTGTTCATATTTAATATAGAGAAATATTGTTGAAAATGACATTACTGAGTAAAGTTTTGCCTCTACATATTATTCCCGTACGGTAGAAGTTTAAAGGAAATTTATGTAAATTTAATGACAGGAAAGTCCCACATAGAATGTCAATTTTTAGTAGGACTAATCCAATCACTTCAACTTTTTATTGTTTTTGTCACAACTTTTCAACCACTTCAACTTCCCCACAGATGTACCATTTTAGTTTGAGAATGGGTACATGTGTATCACAGCAGTGGAGAAGGATATAGAAAGGAATGTTATCCACGCAAAACATGTTCCATGCAAACTTTGTCGATTGCATTTCCATTTCATTTTGCATTCAGTTTGGACAAATAGGCATATAGTACATTGAATGAATATAACATGACTTTATCAATATCTAAAACCATATTATACTTATGTTATGTAGGGTAAGCATGAAAGAAGAAGAAGAAGAAAGCATTCTCAAATTATTTCCAACTACTCTGCCGAACTCCACTTTCGTCACAAATTGCCTTTGTAAATAGCAGACGAAATGGGCAATGCAGCCAGGAAAATTAGCGAATTCCTGTGTTAAATAGGAGTTAAGAGGCGGACCGGTAGTCTTTTTCAGTGGAGTCAGAGAACATGAAAAAAAAAAGTTTATTTTTTTGCCAAATAGCATCAATATAGAGAGGACATAACCTGAAAGAAAAGGCTGAAGAACTTTACTTTTGGGTTGTAAATAACGTGAAAATGCTGACAAGATTAATTTGCTTTCATATACATTTTTCAAGAATCCCTGTAGAGATTTGTGGTGTTTAAAGGGAGTGAAATGCTTAAGCAGCCAAACCTTACTCAACAGCAGCACCAGTGGCGAAGGAACTTGGCATATATAAACATAATGCGATTGCATTTTTCGCTACAGACTGATAATACTTTATCTTTGATATATGCCATTATTACGTATTACAGAAAGTAGGCGATTTTGTCGTCTACTTGCATATTCAACAACATGAACAAGACAGGAGCACGACAGTTGGAGAAATTCATGGCACAAATAGTGATTTTGTGTACAAGATTATAAAACTTGCATAGCTAATACATATACATTACAGATTACCTACATATATCTTTATATATGTGTCACTTGACAGTAATAAGATTGCACCAAGTGTACACACGCTACTGCTACTAACAGGCATGGAAAGAGAGAGAATGGCATCTTGGGTCACAACAACAAGCCGTCATTCCTGAAAAATATGTTCTTCTTTGATGTATGCATCTGGCTTCTGTTTAAAACGGTTCTAGTATGTACTACTTCAGAGCTATTTGTGCAATGCGGCATGTGAAAAATTGCATTGTGGCTAATCCAAGAAATCCCGGTGACAAAGGATCTTCTCTCTTGTTCTTTAGGAAACTGTAGCCCCTCATATGAAGTCACATATTCTCTCTTCACCCCGGCCTCATCTATAACCACATGTTCCATAAAACCACCTACAAACCTTCAACACACCAGCAGTCGCTAGCGAAGCTCACCAGGAGATGCATTTAGCATCCTCCCTATATTCCATAATAAATTAATATTCGGTGCTACAAGTTTGAGGTTTTTCAGTCTACTCATAGTGTAGTCATCCGATAACCAATCATACTTTGATATGAACTTTCTATTGGAATAAATATAAATATTCATGTGTTAAATTACACTTAAAGTCTCTCCCATCCTTTGATTTCGCATATTTTGTGAATAATTAATAGCTATCATCTAGAACTAGTGCATGACTCAACCCATTTCATAACTGGAATTTCTGGGTCCGTCACAAATTGGTGCCGAAAGTTTTGTTTCGTAACTATTGTTAAATTCAGTGATCAGTGCACTCGTGGCAGTGAAAAAAATTGTGCAACTACCACTGACGAAACGAGAACACCACCTATCTTAGTTCAAAACACTTACACTCACACTATATTATTGAAGAATGGAATATATCCGCCCCCATCGGACAATTCCCTTCACAATGGAATCAGAATCAGCAACGATGGAAGACACCACCCCTGTACCACCACCCACCACCGGACATTATATATCAGCAGTTTTCCGTCAACTAGCTCAATCTGAAATACCCCCAGTCGTAATCAGTGCTATACTTGTAACCATTTCTTTAATGCTCATTCATTATGTTTACATAATTTTTATGTGGATTGTACAAACAGTGTACACCAAAATTACCTCAATACTGCCCAGTTGGGCCAACCCGAACGCCAAATTACAAAAACGTGACAAGAAATCAGCCAAGACGCCCTCACCTTTATTCACGATGCTACAGGAGGAGCTTGGACGTGAAATTGAACAATTCAAACACGCAACTGCATTACAAATTCTTGACGCGGAGAAAGAAGGACGGCAATTCACACAACACATTTACAGCCGTCTACACAAAACCATTGAGGACGTCAAAAAGGACGTCAACAACATTGACGAAAGCGTCATTGGTGTAAATGACGAGCTGCGAGAATTCTACACCTTTTGCAATGACAAATTCCGGCTCATTTCTGCGGACATGCGACAAATAGAAAACACATATGCGGGGTTCGAAGATCATATCACAGGTCAACGACTCAGTCGTCTTTTTCTCGAAGCAGTCACCCAAGCTGTTCTTGAGAGACTACCAACCCAGATCTTGAACTCCACACCACAGTCAACCCCAATAAGACCATCAGCTCCCCCTGAATCTCCTCTCAGAATTCCTTTTAAACCTCTATTGAATGGACCACACCGCCCACCATCACAACCACCATCTCATCCACCTCAAAATCAAGGACAATCCTTTCAACAACAACCCTCAGTCCAACAAGCGATTTCATCCTCATCATCAATCCCTATTCCAAAATTTGATCCCAACCTCAACACTCCAGAATTCTTCCTAGAGGAGCTACAACAATATATGGAAAGCAAAGCTATCCCTGAACATGAACGGCTTTGCCATCTCTCCCAAGTATTTAACCGTGACAAGGATGTCAACCTGTGGTGGCAACGAACGAGGTTGCAGATCACCACCTGGCAACAGTTTCGCGAACACTTCCTTCGCATGTACAGCTGCCCCGATGACCGTAACAGCGCATTAGAAAAGCTACTCTGTCGGAGACAACAGAAGAATGAGCCTTTTCGAAAGTTTGCATTAGAGATGGAGTTACAATATCTAAAATTACATCGAAATCATGATGTAAATGACTGTGCCACCATTGTTAACTTTATTTCAGAGCGTTCCATTCCAGAATTACGCCCACATTTACTAGGATGCAAGGCCAAGGACATTTATGGCATAATCCAGTTTGCTTCTAAACTTGAGCAGCCACCTCCTCCTTCACGAGAATCTCAAGGACAAGCGGACAAGGACAAGAGCAATAAACCCTTTCCATCATCCCATTATCAAACACGCCGTACGGACAACTCAAAGCAAGCTCCATTCTCACATCCCATGAACAAGAGATCACCTTGTCGCCACTGCGGTCAAAACAATCATGCCTCCGATGCATGTAGAAAGAAACCACATCAAGTCAACAACATGCAAATCGATGCAGATACGACTATAACAGAAACCACTGATGATAATCCTACCATACCAACTCCAACAACCCATGAGGGCGATAACGAAGACACAACCAACCAATTTATGGGCTCCTTTTCAATATTCAACACAAATTCCACTAACTCTAACACATTGCCTGTTATTCCTATTCGCATCCCTCAAAAAGCGAACACTCCACCATCAGTAGTGAAATTAGGCAAATGCTTGATTGATACTGGAGCCTCTATCTCTGTCATCAGTGAACCATTACTTTATGAAGGAAAACCCATCAAACCATGGACACGTGGACAAATCAAAATGGTTGATGGTTCCACAGCACAACCTCAAGGTCGAGTTGATCACGGCTTTTCCTTTGGGCCAAGAAAATTTAAACACAATTTCGTCATCATGCCCAATTGTGATTTTTCCATGCTACTCGGCATGGACTTCCTCCGGAACAGCGGTATCGTTATGGATCTACAATCCATGGAATTCTGGTTCCGTGATAAACCGGACACTCACTACACATTTGAGGTAATGGATATGACACATCAAAATGTCCGTGCACTCCAACTCCTTAATGAATGGCAACAAAGTCAAATAAACAAAATCCTTAAGAAATTTCCGCAGACAATTGACTCCAAGAAATTGGGCCACACCAACGCCATCCAGCACGAGATCCAGATGACCAGCCACGTTCCAAAACAACAGCGCCCATATCCTGCCTCTGATTTGAAGAATGATGCAATCGACAAAATAGTAAGTGAAATGCTAAGCCAAGGTCTTATTTCTGAATCTAATTCACCATACAGCTCCCCTGTTCTCATCCGACCAAAACCCAACGGTGACTGGAGGTTCGTTACAGACTTTAGATATATCAATCAACACACCATCACTGACAGCTTCCCCATGCGGAAAATCTCTGACGCCCTCCGTTTACTCTCGAAAGCCAAATATCTTACCACAATAGATCTGGAGAAGGGCTTTTGGCAAGTACCACTTCGAGAGCAAGACAAACAGTACACCGCTTTTCGAACTAGACGCGGACTATACCACTACAATGTGATGCCACAGGGACTCAAAAACAGCCCCGCTACTTTCCAACGATTAATGAACAAAGTACTACAAGGTTTGGATATGTTTTGTTTCGTATACCAAGATGACATCCTCATCTTCTCTACCAAGTTTGAAGACCACCTTCAACATATAGAAATTGTACTTGACCGACTCAAGAAAGCCAATCTGACCGTCTCCTCTACCAAATGCCACTTTGGCAAGGATAAGGTTAAATTTCTGGGACACCTCATTTCATCCAAAGGGATTGAACGGAACCCCGAAAAAGTTACAGCCATCACTGAATTTCCCACCCCAAAATCACGGAAACAACTACGCAGTTTCCTTGGTGCCACTAACTGGTTCCGTCACTTTACAAAAAACCTTTCCTCTGCTGCACAACCCCTCAATGACATTTTGAGCACTCGCAAGAAATTTAAGTGGACAGAAAGAGAGGAAAAATCTTTTCAACACGTTAAGCAAATCATGGCGGAAGATGTTATCCTCCACCACCCTAACTTTCAACAGCCATTTATTCTACAAGTGGACGCCTCCGATGTTGGAGTAGGTGCAGTGCTCCTTCAAGAACACAACAGCATTCTACGTCCAGTATCATTTGCCAGCAAATCCCTCAATCATGCCCAAAGAAATTATGCTGCCGTTGAACGTGAGTGTTATGCAGTAATATTTGCATTAGAGAAATTCGCAGAGTACTTAGACGGCTCCACATTCACCATACAAACGGATAACACAGCAATCGCTTATCTTAACACCATGAAGAATACGAACTCCAGACTCATGCGATGGGCCTGGAAGCTACAAGAATGGAGTCCCTCCATCACTCACATCCGTGGAAGGGACAACATCGTCGCTGACTCTCTATCTCGTAATCCTATCCCAGGTTCCGAGTCCCCCGAAGTAGAACACATTAACGCAGCGCTGACTTTGACTTGTGACATTGACAAGCGTGAACTTATCAAAGCACAAAGGAATGATCCCACCTGCCGAACCACCCTTTTATCCTTCCCAGACAAGTTCTGTGATTATGGTGGCATAATTTATAAGAAGTTATCTTCCAATAAAGTCGTTCCTCTTATTCCAAAATCTCTCAGACATCGCCTTCTTCAGAATCTCCATGACGCCCCCTCCGCTGGTCACCTTGGAGCAGAGAAAACACTTCAAAAACTACGACACCGTGCCTACTTTAAGGGAATGAAAAAATTCACTCAAGATTACATCAAATCCTGTGACATATGCCAGCGTAATAAATACTCCAACACCAAACCTGGTGGAACAATGGGTACCAAGCCCATCACCGCTCCTTGGAAAACACTATACATTGACCTCATGGGGCCATTCCCTCCTTCTTCATCCAACAGATATACGTACCTTCTCGTAGTGGTGGACGGATTTTCAAAATACAGTGAGCTCCATCCCATTAGGGACTCCACTAGCCAGACCGTTTCACGAGTGCTCGAACGACAAGTGTTCTGCCGTTATGGAACACCACAGTACTTAGTATCCGACAACGCCACCACCTTTAGATGTCACCTCATGGAGCAGTTGACGAAGATATGGAAGTTAAAACACAGCTTTTCATCTCCCTATCACCCACAAACAAACTTGACAGAAAGAGTCAACAGGGTTATCAAACCCATGCTCCGATCATACTTAGACGGTTTACCACACAGAAGATGGGCTGATAAAATACCTCTTTTCCAACTCGCACTCAACACAGCTCACCATGACAGCACGGGATTCTCCCCTGCCCAAATCCTTTTTAATTACGAGCCACGTCTCCCCATTGACAACGTGTTATTACCTGATATTAATGACAGTGGCAACGATGACAACAATGAAAATACTAATGAATTTCTTTTGTCTCGCAATTCTGAATTACAGGTCCTCCTGGACAAAGTACGTGACAACTTACAAAGATCTCACGAAATACAGAAGAAGAAATACGACAGCACCAGACGAGATGACACATTTTCGGTTGGCGATGCAGTCGTTATACGTGACACAACACAGTCTGATAAAGGGAAAGGAATCTGCGCAGGGCTACGATCACTATATTCGTCCCCACCCGCAACTGTAACGAAAGTCTTCCCTAATCTTCTTTCTTATGAGGTCACACTTCCTGACGGTACCGTGAAAGGACCAATTCACCTTCACCAACTCCGCCGTTACCATTTGAGGCAACCCAATGACAGTATTCCTGATACACCCGACACCCAGACAAACAATACTGACTGTGAGGAGCCTGCCTCCCCACAATCACACACAGACCCTCCAAATGAGGAGCCTCAAAATCAACGGGTTCTAAGACCAAGGCGGGGAACAATTAATTACAGAGACATTCATCTTGGACGGCAACCGAGACCAAAGCCTTTGCGGATGCCCTCAGAGTCGGCTCGTCTACTGACGATGGGTGCAGACTGAGGACAGGCAAAGGCACTCCTTAGCGGATGCCCTCAAAGTCGGCTCGTCTACTGACGATGGGTGCGGACTGAGAGCAGGCGAGGATAATACTTTTCACCCCAATTGCCGTCGTTCCTACTCAATTGTGGACTTGCTGCGGGGAATTGTAGCCCCTCATATGAAGTCACATATTCTCTCTTCACCCCGGCCTCATCTATAACCACATGTTCCATAAAACCACCTACAAACCTTCAACACACCAGCAGTCGCTAGCGAAGCTCACCAGGAGATGCATTTAGCATCCTCCCTATATTCCATAATAAATTAATATTCGGTGCTACAAGTTTGAGGTTTTTCAGTCTACTCATAGTGTAGTCATCCGATAACCAATCATACTTTGATATGAACTTTCTATTGGAATAAATATAAATATTCATGTGTTAAATTACACTTAAAGTCTCTCCCATCCTTTGATTTCGCATATTTTGTGAATAATTAATAGCTATCATCTAGAACTAGTGCATGACTCAACCCATTTCATAACTGGAATTTCTGGGTCCGTCACAAAACAGAAGGCAACGCACATACATTTCAAAGAGACATTGTACCATATTTTCTCTTCTCAATCGTATTGCTTCTCCCAATACCCACACGACACGCCGTCCTCATGACTAACCAGCTATAACAATATTCTCTGGAACGAGGGGAATATCACATAATATGAAATCGCAATGGATGATTTGAGATTCATACTTTATGTTGGCTGTGGCCTTTTCGGTGTGCCAAGTCAACTGAGCTCATCTCTTCTTGCGCGAACCATGCAAACACATGAGAACCGTTAAGCGGTGGTGGCAGACCGATTCCAACAGTCAACCTTACCCCAGCCTCACTTTGCTTGTGCAAGTTCATGATTTTCATTCAGAATTATTTCAGTTCATCGTCCCGTTTTCGTTTCACTTTCCCGTTTTACTACTAATACTACTACTACCAACACCAAAAACGTGGAGTGAAGTAGTCGAAGGAAGAAGCAGTGACAGAAACAATTTCTTATTAAATTTTCACTGGTTTAGAAATTGCTGCTGCAGTCATCATAACATATTTCGTTTCTTTTGGTTTACTACAACTCTTTACAGCTCAAAGTGTGAGGATATGCTATTATGCTATATAGGTACAGATATTGGCTTTTAGATATATTGGATATATAGGTTGGGAAAAGTGAAAAATGAATCGTACAGATTCGTAAATGTCTATTATGCACAAGAAGCAAGAGAGATAGAAAAATACTTGTCCCGTGGGTGTCTAAGAATTTGACCAGTTCTCACTGCCAAAAAACTTTCAAGACAACCCGGCTATCGAATGATTGTTGAGTGTCACAAATCTTTGTTAGCCGATTAGGTTTCTGTTTCTCGTATGTATTGGCTTTGCTTGCCACCGACTCGAATGCTCAAGTAGTAACAAGTATAGTAATGAGAATGAAGAAGCATTCTTTTTATTATTCTTTCAATTTAACAAGAACGGTAAACTAAGAATTTTTATTTGACAGCCTCAATAACCCAGCTACATAAGTAAGTGTCGTGTCTTAACTTTGTACTACTCTGTTTTCCATCTCTAGCTAAGTACAGTTACACATAAATTGCAAGGTTGAAGTAAAGTTATGTAAGTGTTTGCCATCTAGAAAACTTGACCAGCCACGTTTACCTCCAGTGAAGGGAAAATTGTGAAAATACAACAAAGAGTTAGTTAGTAGTTAGTATGTATGGACGTGCTCAGATTTAATACTCAATTTTTTTCTGTACTCGTGTAACCTCACTCCATAAAAATGAAAGGCATTATCAGAAGTGACCTCACTCAACTCCGGTTCGTTTCGAATATCTTGTTCAAACAATCAGTGAAGATGCTTTCTAATTAAACTGCTTTTACTGGAGAGAAAGAAAAATGTTTCCCTATACGTGAACTAGTTTTTTTGGAAAGGAAGAATAGTGAGAAGCCAGAGAAAAAAGTGCTAATGTAATGAATTGAATAGACGGTGTTCATAATAGTTCTCAACACAGCTGCCACTTGTACTCTATATACCAATCTCTAAAAGTTTGAGCAAGTCCAATGGACTTTTTGAATTATATTTCCGTAAAGGTAATGCAATAAGAATAAGCTGGACTGGACTCTATTCCATTCCATTCCACTCTCTCTCATCAAGGAAATGAAGTGCAACAGCTACAACACTTCCAAACTAACATTTTTCTTCACACAGAGATACATTAAATATATATGCATTCCGCGCGTCATCATCAACGACAGCTGAGTAAATTGAGGTTGAGCGTTTAAAGGGAAAGTGGGAGAAAGGAAGTCATTGTTTTGGTAGGAGTAAATTGCATCAAATTCTTTCACTGCATCATTCTGTCAGTTCCAGTAGCATATATAGTGGTTGTGTGAGCAGGAAGAAGGAGAGCTCTAACAACCACTGAACAAAGTGAAGCAACTAACTCAAGCCGGACTTTTTACTTTCCTTCCCATATGCTTTGGTGAGATAACCACGAAATGGTAATGTCTACAGCATTTACACAACTTATACAAAACTTACTATCGTTAACATAAGAAAAGGTTGAAGAGTAGAGAAATGTGAGTACATCCAAAACATATCCGTATAAGTTGCAAAAGCAAATGAGAATGCCATGCTATGCCATGCCACAAATGAGGGTAACGTAGTACACGGTCGTAGTAAGCCAAAAAAACGTAACGTAGTGAGCAGGGAGACCACAACTCGATTGTTGTTGTTGTGTGTACCTCAATTTCCATACATAATCGTTTCCCCTATATCAATTTACACAATTTATTCTGATACCACAAACATTACACATTCGACCCACATTTGTTGCATTTTCTATTTCTATTGCACGAGTTACCATTAAATGAAGTATGCAATTGTGTACAGGGACAACAACAACAACAATTTAGCTTTACTATTGTTCGCCTGTCTGCTGACTGACTAGGTTACAGAGTGGGCATAAAAAGGGCACAGGGAAAACGAAACCGAGTAGTGTAGATTGTAGATCTTTTGCCAAATCAAACATCATTTATCAAATTGTAAACTGTGCAAAAACTGACCAAGACACGAGGCAAAAGAGCGGAAAAAAGTTGAGGATATCGAGCAAGAAATTGTATCCGTTGTTTGATATTTTTCACATTTCCATCATGATTTTATGTATGCCCGGCTGTTCCTTTACCACGGACACACACAGGAAGGAACACAAGGAACCCTTGTTTTTTATATCGCTTCCATACAATCTTTTATAGAAAAAAACTTGTAGAAAACCAGAGTGAGTGCACTCCATAAGAAACAAACGCTAGTAAATAGAGAAGTAACTAGCAACACATAAGAAAAAACAGAGAGAGAGAAGGCTGAGAATACAAGAAAAAAATCGACAAGAAAGAAAAAACGAAGAATATTATTACACGTCGAGAGGGAACAGATTTAAGACCGAGTGAAATTGTAGCTTCTATGGTTTATTTTTGTAATTCAAGATGCAGTCATGCCCATCACAAAACCATAATATTGTTGAATATACTATCAGCACAGACTATCGTAACGTTACACACACAATACATTGGTTTGTATGTGTAGGTATATGAACTACAACTACTACTAAACTGACTGTTTGTATGATGTTATGTTTTTTTGTGTGTATCTAATATTCCTATATGTCGTTTACACACTCTTTCTATACTCTATAAAATGTGACTGTAACATAAGCGCGTGTTTAGTAAAAAAAAAAAGATGAAAAAATGAGAGCACATAATATGGACAAGAAAATAGTTATATACTATTATTATATCGTTTTCTAAAGTGAAACTGCAATCTTTTCTTGATTCGGTTGGTCGGGGCATTGCATTACATTTTTAGTATTGGTCGCCTCCGCCTACTACTTTTTTTTTATCTGCCCTCGGATGCTGTGGTATTGCTGATGTTCTTATAACTAATATCAAACCAACAAGTCTAAAGTCTAGAAGGAGAAGTAGAATCTTATGTATCAAACTGTGGAATCTTGCTTATCGTCACAGATATCTTGAGCAATCTCTCTGAATTCAAGTCAGGAAAGTTTATCCAGATTTGCCCCAGTGCCATAAACCTATACCTAATAACCCCATAAATGCATGTAGGTTGGTCCGCATGTATGAATCTTTTTTTCTTTGCTTTTTAGACCCACCACACACATACACCACACTTTCATACCAGAGCATCATCATCATCATCATCATCAGGCATCGCTGGTATGCCGTTGTAGAGGATAGTATGAATGCTTTAACATCTAGAAGAAGATCTAACATGTTTTTATGTTAGATATGATATGCTTCATTTTCACGTATTAGTTCTGTATATAAAATGTATATGTACGAGTCGTTACTCCTCTATAAGATTGCTGTTTATGAACGCTAGTACATTGATATCACACTGTTTATGATATTGCATAGTTAGATGAGCGGTGATAGCGGAGAAAAGTAGTGAATGAACTGCTGTAATATAAAACTATGAGAAATAATGTATGGCAATCGTTCTCCCCAACTTTGGATTGTACTTGTACTACTACAACATCCAAGCAACTGAGAGAGAGAGAGAGAGTCTATGTTCTTTTTCTCTAGACAAATCCTGAGTTCATACTCATGAGGGAAGGAAGCTGAAAGAATGGTCGTGATTTTACTTTTTTTTTTGTTTTCTTGTTTGGGTGCAATCAGAACAGAGAGAAAGAACATGGAGAATTGTAATGTTGCAACTGTTTGATGGTCCTCCCTCACTCTCTTTTAACATCCCGTCTCCATCTCCATTAGTTTCTTTTGTTCATGTCGAAAAGGAAAAAAAGGAAGTATACGTACGCTGTAGTCCGGTATAGAATAAGATTTTTTTTGGATGATACTATGATGAGGCATTTGGTACTCATACTGTGCTTGTAATCCTAAGCATTGAATACTAATATTTGCTGAATCGTTACTCAATTCAATTCTCTGGCTTGGCTACCTTCCTACTTTTGTACCTCCTTGTTGTTCAAACTCATTTCTCGGCTGTTGGATCGGAAGTAATGAGTAACCAGCAGTATTATAGTGGGCAATATGTAATGTGGGTTGTGTATATGTAGCAAGAAAGTCTAGAGAGTCTCATGTCTAGTGAAACCAAAAAACCAGTAAATTGTAAACTTCATCTAGAGTAACTCAGTTTATTCCGGGTAAGATTTTATTGCTGTACATGGACTTGAAACGATGATTACTCAAAGATTGCTTGAGGATACTTTTGCGTACAAGCTTTTTGTTGGTCGGATGCGTTTGAAAACGGATTGTAGCAAAGAGAGCCAAACATATAGACGACTGCAAGCAAACCATTTTACGGCACTGCTAATAATAAGTATCTTCAAGATGTAATTTCGTTTTCCAACCAAAGAAACCTAAAGTCACAAGTACGTTATTATATTACAAAGGTTCATGATCAACATCTCAATGCTTTTGGCGTAAATAATCGTATTTCCTTTTCTCACGGCGTTTCATGATATGAATTCCAATTGAAATGAAGAAAAAAAATTGGAGCCGCACTTGCTTATTTATAGAAAAATGATGTTGTTGTAAGTTATATAATGCTTTGAAAACGGTTTCTATTTACGCTTGCTGCTCGTAGAACTCGACGTCGCTTGATACTTTTGAATGTTTTGAAACTAAATTTAGTATGCTTTTTGCAAAATTCATTCATAAAAAATAATATTTTTCTTTTGCTCTTGACCCATTTAGGTTGACTATTCAGCAAATAAAAGAACAGCTCTGCGGCTACAATTATCCTGATTTCTTGGGGTCCACCAACGGACAAGTAAATCATTTGAGATTGACTTGGCTCACTGATTCCATTGAGTTTCTTCACCACCGAAACCAAACTTCTTTTCCAAGGTAGCTTTCTTCTTTGCTTTCACTTGGTCATTGGTCATTCGGATACAGTCACCAAGCTTACAACTTAAAAAGTGCAGAAGCAAAGAAGTGCTGCAGCTGCAGCGACAATAAAAAATGGAAGGAGATTTGATTGAGGACCCTTTAGCAAAACTTCTCCACGACGAAGCGCCGCCCGAAGGGGCACACAACAATTTGACGGCGGCTACAACTCTTGGATTTGATGTCCCTCTTGTGACCAGCGATTATTGCTCGTTGAATGGGACAAATGAGAGCTGCACAGCGTCCGGTGTTCTCAATAATGGAACTGGCGAGTCCAGTATCAACAAATTCTACTTTTACGAGGTAACACCATCATTTTCTACTTTTAGACTGTATATATCCTGTAACCCATATATATCTGCATTGTGTAGGAGTCTATAGTTAGTCAACTGTCAAAAGTTGAGTAGATTTTCCAAACTTTTGCCTACCATTTTCTTTATTTTCCCACTGGACATCAAGGAATTGAACACACCATTTCATATATATTTGTTCTATCCGGATTCAACGAACGAACGTACGTACGTACATAATATGTATTTATTTCCTGAACAAAATTCATGTATAATGCATACACATATTTTATGTACATACGTAAAAAATGTTTAGCGTTTATCCTTCAACTTCTGCCTGTTGCCCGCCTTCCTCCTTATCACAACGTACGTACGTAGTTCTTATAATAGCATGTAAGAAAACAGACGGAGAAAGTTTTGTTGAAACGGGACTGGTGTATACATAAGTACTATGATTCTACTTTGATATATATCTTGGGGGAATACCAAAGGGCGAAGTGAAATGAATGGGCGTCGTTGTTGTTGAAACAACCGTGAGAATCACACATTATTTGTTGAAAGAGAACCGAAAAAGCACATTTAGGCGATATAATATACGGTATAAAAAGTATCATTGTGAGTTTGAGGGTCTCTGGACTATGTTACCCCATTCTATGATTGCTATGGTGTGTGTGGGGTGCTATTGTTGACTCCAAATGGAATCATTTTTCTCAGCACGATTGTGCGAGTTATGAAATGCCATCCAATATCACAATACATTTTCGGCAACATATGTTGATGTCATGTGTTGTAGTTCTTACAAGCACAAAGAAATGTTGACAGTATAGGAGTCAGTATAATGTCGAAAATAAATAGTGGGGAAGCCAAAAGTTGATGGCGAGAGTGTTATACTATTCTCTAAATGAGTGAATGAATGTAATAGTAATGGCAAAGAAATCTTTATAGAAGATTGCATTCCTATGCCACGAATTACTTCTCTCTGTCGTTTTCTGCGACATACAAGGGAAAACAGTAAAAGCGCTAGGTGGTCGAGGATATTACAAATGACTCCTCCATATAAGCTATTGAAATTCTTCTCCATTCCTTGCTGGTTGATGTTGATGTGATTTGATGGAATCCATCTTACAAATTACACCTATGTTTCTTTCTGCTATTACCAAGAAAAATCTCAATTTACAGTGAATGTGCTTTCAATTCATTTGGTAATTTTCTTATGAGAAGTAGCAGCAGCAGTAAAGAATTCGTTTCAAATGATATGGGAGAATAGAAAATGAAATAAAAATGAACGAAACTTCTTTTAAAAAACTGAAGGTGACATTGATGCGAGAAGGAGAATAAGCAGAATCGATCTCACATTCCCCCTAACGCCTACTTTTGCAGCATTCCAGTGAAATCTATGTTGGAGCTCAGAACAAAAGTAGGGAAAGTTTTTTTTTCATGTTCAGCAAGTTGTAATATATAGCAACAATTTCCAGTATGGTTATTTCCAATGAAGTTTTGAAAACTTGGAAATTTATACCATTATTATCCTGTAGATTGAGTTGAGTACAAGATACAAGAAATGTGATATGATATAATATTATTCGACATGAGTGTTTTTCATCCACTTTTAGTTTTATCCCACGTATCCAGCATAAGAATTCAAGGAACACTTTTTCGTGGAAGTTATAGGACGTTTTTGTAGAATTATCACAGTTCATTTACTCTCCACCCGACTTAAACTCGAGTGGGCTTTGATTAACTGGAGTGCGAATGAAGTATTTAAGTAGAGAAGTAAAAGTAACGTGCAGAATTTTTATGATTCCGTTTAATTCAGCAAAACTATTCTACTTGAGGTGAACATACCTTTTTTTTTAGCTTTTGGAGGGTCGACTAGGAGAAAACTCGGGTAAGAGTAGAGTTGGTGAAAACACATTACGAGATTTTAATTTAGGACCGATCCGACTCTCCCTATCTGCCACTGTCAAGTATTCTACGCATTCTTCATTCCTATTCTTTAGGGAAACCAGGGAAAGTAGTAAATTTGTTGACAGCAAAGTTTCGTAATTGAAAAAAAAGTTGATACAACACCACGGTTGAATACTGATTTGCCCAAATCGAATGAGCAGCTTCAGTTTTACCAACATACTCTCTGAGTGTACATAAAGGCTGATTCATTTTTTGTGTGATTCTCCCCTCCGCATTCCATGTGTTGCTCAAATTATACAATTTGCATGATCTTTTTGTTGAATGCACGGATGTGCATACAATCTGTGACCTAATGTAGAGTTAACTTTATGCGAGGTACTGCCCGTTGCATAAAAATAGACTAGGACTCGTATAAGGATAAATAGTTCACAAACGGCCTGCTAATAGCATTGTTGAGTAGCTGGAGTTCAGGTTGTCAATCTTCTTCAGTACGGAGAAAAGGGTTTTCGAGTTATTGCTTGTGTATACAAGATCAATACGTGACGTGACACCCACGTATCGAGCCAGAAGCACTTTGGTTAGTTTGTCACTTGTCACTCTTTTCAGATTTATACATTATTGTTACATTTCCCAATTTTTCAAAGATATTCGGTTCGACAACGGAAAGCAAGGCTCTTCTCGATGGAAGATATGTGTACATTCATGCATCAGTACAAACATCATCATCTCTCAGAGAAATGCACAGTGGCATACAAAATTCAATGTGAACATGAACATGTGCAAGTCAAAATATACTAATGTGAATGCGGGTAATCAAATAATGGTGTACTATTTATTTCGGGGAAAAAACATGATACTGTCTCTCACTCAAGGTAAAACAGTGTTTTGCAATTACGAGTGTATGTCAAATGTAAATAAGCTACCATTTTGACAAGGTCTGAAACACAGTGAATGAAAGCATGAATCTTCGCTTTGCATGATAATTTGTATGGGTTTCCGGGATGGTAATTAACAAATTATGTAACAGGATCATTGATCATGGAGGATACTTCCTTTTCCTTCCCAGAAACTGAGTAAGTACTCGGTAGATGATTTCTATATGTTAAACACGGCATGACATGAATTTAGATTAGGTAAATATTTGACAGCATATACGTGTGTGATCAATTTAAAATGAAAAGGATCATGTAATTTTTTTTCATCTCATTCCAAACCAAGACCAAGTAGGCTATACCAATGTTGAATATTGTACAGGTACATTTTATGCGGCCTTTACCCACACTGACCAACTAGATGAAAGTAAGCGAACTTTGATACTGATACTTCTCGGAATGTAATTAGAGACCCCTAGATAATGTTTGCATTAAATTATGGAATAGTCAATGATTTTAGTAGGTTCATGATAAAATTGTTTGCGTCAACTTGTGAAGTTTGTAGATGGATGAAGGCGTTTCTATTACATACGTGCTTGTTCAACTTTTTCGAAACTCTTTGTAGCTTCAGAAAAATATCCTCTTTGAACTGGGCTGGGATCTGCCATTCTAAACTCAAATCCGACTTAAAAGAAACTTAAGAACCGATGTGTCAGCTTGATGAACTAAAAAAACTGGCGTCTGCTCTCACTTTTGATTAGCTAAAAAGTCTTTGAACTTGAAGGCCAGCTTGGGATGGGAATGCTCTCTTCTCTCACATGTTTTCATTTACATTTTGAATGACGATCTACATACTTGGGCACGTTACAGAGTTTTATCTACTGCAAATACCTCGTTTCACGTGACCTTTAGAATGATAAGGTGCATAGATGTAAAAACCTTTTTAAATCGATTACAGTAATTAACAGTCTTTATAGGCTAAGATGCCAGTTTCATTAAATTAAAAATCAATCAGTTGAGCAGCAGCTGGTTTATCCCTTGTTTGCATTGATACATACATGTACCTTTTATTCTTTGGTATGGAACATTGAAACTCTGCATTTGCATCCTGAACCATACGTGTATGGCAAACGTCCAACAATTAACAATGTGAATTTACGAATCACCCACCCACATTCTAGTTATCAGATTTTAGCGGGTTACATCCTGGCATAAGTTATGCAAAAACGTAACATCACAAAGGTATTCCACGTAGTGTCAACCCTGGAGTCACGTCCGCTTTTAACAACGCTTTCGTTGTTATTTTGGTTTTGGTTCTCGAATTCTTCGACACATAGATTTTCGATGAATTTACATCGCCATGAAACATATCTGATACACACGTGGCTGTTGGCGTTCATTGAAAATCATCACATTGTTAATGATAAATGTATCAGGTAACATTGAAAATACGGCGCTTAGGCATTGTAAATTCGGGGAACGGAAGTTAGTTATGTTTCTGAGTTTTCGTTTAAAGAGCGACGACAATAGGAACCGAGAGATTTGTGATTCGTTCAGTCAGCCTTCAGCAAAGGGGAGGAGAGCATTGAAACTATATGTTTATGACTTATGGTGTCAAATGTGTGTTTTGTGTTCTCGAGTTGACTTCCTTTTATCTATAAAGTCGAAGATACAATGCAGCAAAGCGAAGGATCAAATAGATTGCGTGAACTTCCTAAGCTAAAACCATGCAAAGTAGTAAAACGCTTGTGGTCAACACAGCAGAACCCACGAAACGCACCATAAAACTGCATTGTGTGTCTGTCACCATGTCGCAATTTAACTAGTTGGGAAAGATTTATTGAATGTAAGTATGTTGGCGTATGGAGTGCTTTTTATCATTTTTGCTCAATTGAAGAATTTCCCATTCTGCTTAAGGAAAATGGTTTATGTTCCTATATATAAGAAATTCAATTTATATTCGGATGTAACTGCAATATCGCCTCAAGTGAATTTAAGCTTCTTTGAACGAAGATGTATGGCAATGTCATTTTTGTCACCTTACTTTACGGTTCTAGCTAAATTTACTGTTGAGCAAAAGCTCATTTTTTACTTTCTATAAGCTCAAGCTCCCAATGGTATTGCTCTGCTTAGGGGTAAAGTGCACCTCTCTTCCCAACGGAACTTATTGACGTCAACGTCGACGATCAACTTGGATTTTCAATCATCATCCGACAGCCCACCTGAATCCCTTCTTGTTCAAGGCTACGAGTAGACATCCATAATGTAACACCTGTTTCATCAGTAAAGATTATTTTCAGATTGACATGAAGTATACTCTTAAACTCTATCATTAATTTCAGACGACAGCCATCAGTATTGTAAATGACGGTCCTCATCTCATACATCATCGGTTTGGATTTAAGTTTCGTTAAACCACGTTCGAGTCAAAATAATGATTTTGAATAGGGCATAAATGCATCTTATTCATATGGTAATAAATTGCCTGCGTTTTTACAAGCAGATGAATCTATGTACTTCACTTCTTGTAGTAGAAGGAGAACGTTATTGCTTGTTGCTTCCTTGGGACCTGAAAAGCGGCTTCTTTTTATGGCTAAAATACTTTGTTGCCGTACTTCATATAAGGAGCTTTTCACTTTTTGGTCTGACAATTATGTTTCGTTTTCATCAAGGATAAGTTGAGTCATCATTTTTTGTGGTTGAAAATTCAAACTGACAGCACAGTTCAGAATTGACTTGTTGATTTCCTAGTTCGTTTCCGTGAAATATAACCTAGAAAGAAATATATTGGGCTTCACTCCATCATCATCACATCACCAGGTATGTTCCTTTTGGACGATACTGCAAAGTGTCTAAATATTTTCTGCAGACACCTAAATAATTGCAGACTCATAAAAATGAAGGGAAAAGTATATTATAAAAAGTTGAATGTTGCAAAAAAAATCTCTTGGATCTTTTGAATTATTCATATTCCTTTGTGTGCCCGGCAGCGGTAAGATATTATATATTTTTGTAAAAATTGCTGCAACATTTTGGTGCCCTGTACCATACACAGATTTTGATTGTGTCTGTAGCAGTCAACATTTTAAAGAGCCTAGTCAGCACACCACATGATCAAGTCACGTTTAGCACATCAAAAATATTTTTTGCAACATGCATCATGCATCCTTCCCTTTTCTTAAAGAGTATAAGACTCACCAAATTGCTCAGAGTATCTAGTCTACTTGGGCGGCAGTAATATCATAAGTGCTTTCAACTGTATATGGATTTAAATAATCATGATAGCTGGATGAAAACGACATCCAGCAGATAGGAATCGATCACATAATTTTCTTTTAAATTTAACCGTGATATGGCCGTAGGCCATATGCGCCACTTGCTCATGTTCACCTTGCGAATTTTTAATATTAAAAATCCTGTTGTATATTATGCAATGTGTACGTGAATTATCTGTTAACAGCCAAGCAGAATTGTATTTCATTCCTCATTTTCGTTAAAGCGAGATAGAATTGCTGACAGCTGGATTACTTTTACTATATATACTGACTGGTTCAAGGGGTTGAATTATTAATGCAGCATAGATTGGGTTTGCATTCAGACAGACTGGTTGTGTATACCCAACATTGCAAGTAAATATTATATATTCTCAGTGCAGGATAACTTTTTAGAGTGGTACTGAAAAGGCTGCCAAAACTCTTAGAACGTGGCATACGTCAGGTCATAACATCTTCCTTGGATGGAAGTCGGAAAGACATGTTTCTCTTTTCTTGTCTGTACATTTTCATAATAGCTTCCGATAAAAAATTTACTTTCTGGAATCACTTTTTCCCTTTTTGCACTATATACTGACGATGAGTATAAAAATTTATTATGTTGTATGTAGAACGAAACGTGATGATAATTTTTCGCTTCGTTTGCCCATGCCAATTTGTATATTGATTTGATAAATTGAAATGGAATGAAGATAGTATTCATCTGATGTTGCTGTCAAATTTCGCGTTGAAAGGGTTGCAAAATGGTTACATGCGATTGCATAAACCAAACATTAAAATCAATTGCAGTGAGTACATTACTGCAAAATTGAAGCGGTTACTAATGCCGGAGGATTAAACACGGTCAACATTTCATTTAATAAAATTCAACTAAATATAACTCATGATATATGTTAACGAGGTTTACACTGTATGAATAGTTAGACATACTAGATACGCATTGCAGAATTACATACAAACTGTATATCATTGTATTGTATCGGTAATTTAATTCATTCATTAACTATGCATGCATTGGTACATAAATTAATACATAACCTTGTAATAAGATCAATACAGAATCAATACCATAAAATTGCGTCTGAAAGCTAAAAGTGGTAAAATGTGATGCAATTGGGATTAGGCATGGGCTAAGACAGCTTTTTAGCAAATTGAATCACCAATTGTTTTAAATGTGTGCATTTTGATGGAGCATGTAGTAAATATTTCTTTGTTATTAGCATTTTGGTACCGCATTAGCTTGCAAAAACATATGGTGGTTGGTGAGATAAGCCGATTCACATAAGTGCAATCGTATTTTTGGGAAAAGTCTTTCCCGGCAGGCAGACGTGTCCTATATTCAGGAGGCGCACATAAATCGGTTGATTCTTCAATACATCTTTGCATATGATGATGAAAGTAAAGGCTAATTCAAATACAAAACACTTCATATGTTTCACATAAGGGCCACACTTGCCAATATGCTGTCACAATTCCGAGAGTTCAACCAACACACTCAATGTGAGGTAATAACTTGACGCAATTCAATAGCTGTTTATGGAACTGACTGAACCCAAAAGCTTTGAACTGGCTAGCTGGAATAATACGATTTGAATTTGAGCATACGCATACACTTAAAGTAGTCTCTGACTAGCGCTCATGTTTCAAACAAGCTCCTTTCTCACAAATTTAACTTTCTTTGATTCCACCAACCATCTCATCGGGAGTAAGTATTCGACTTGACACTGACATAGGGAGCAACACACGTACATTCTGTGCTGTTCACTCCAGTCAGCAACATCTGTTGACTCAATCTATTTGATAGTTTCCATCTAAAAGAGATCTTTACATTCATTCATTCATTACTTCTACTGCGTCACACAGCCAACCGACCCATATCACACTTCAATATAATATTAATATATGATCAGCTAAAGTGAATGGAAATTCGGGGAAGTTTTCAAAGGTATCACAAGCAAATAAGGCAACGGGGTAAAATATGTGGGATGTCTCAGCTGCTTCCTCTTCAAAAACTTCTTTTTCAACATTTCCTTTGTTGCTTCCTCCCCATCAACCTGTGCACTTTTCTTTCATGGCCATTTCCTCTCTTCATTTCCATACGAAAATGCGCTTGCCTCACAAACCCTAATCTCATTGAATGGAGAAGAATCACCTTGAATATCTCCTCATGTCGTTTTTCTTTAGCTTCAAAAACCTAACCATGCATGGAGGGGCGATGTGTACGTGGTGTTAAAAATTTGCATATCCATTCACTGAGCTTCAATTTTCGGATTGAATTTCAAATATGGTTTTTAGGTGGAAAACAACAACAACCAGTGAAGAAGCTAAGTTGGTTTTACCTCACGCAGTGTTTTGGCAAACTTGCTGAAATAATGCAAAAACCTTAGAGAGAGACAGTCGGTAAAAGGATTGTCATCGTTAGCAGCATCAGCAAAAAAGCAAAGCAACAGAAGAGTTTTTGTCTGTCCCTATATTGCTCCTCACCCACTCGTGCTTGTCTTCATGTGGCGAGGGTTTTTGCTGGAACAGCACTCACTCTAACCAAAGTGTGAGTGTAAGCAGGATACTCACGGGACTAGTTAATTTTGCCTGACTACTACTTACTTGGATGATGCTGTAGGAAGGCTTTGATTCTGCATCCTTCTGCCAAATCTAGGAAATTGTAGCATTTATGTATGTACTAGGTCTCTTTTCCTCAGAAGACCAACCAACGTAAAAGGTTATTTGATATGGCTCGGTTGAAAAGGGTTGAAAGGTGGCAGCGTTTTTTGTTCAGTTTTCGTTTCTTGAGTTACTGAAAGACGGAAAGCAAGTTGCAAATCATCGTTCCATCCTCATCATCTTTACAGTTGACACTCTTGTTGTTGGCGTTGGCATAAAGGAGAAGTTGTTTAAGAACAGGATGATGTTCTCTGGATCAGATTAGGCAACAAGCGCGTAGCATAATGCCTAAATTCATATAATATCTCACGCATGCATGCATGCATTCATATAGAATATAGATATATACAATGTATGTATTTACTCCATCGTCAATATAGTCTATGTGTCCTTCTCATTTAGTAAAAAGATTTGTAAAAGCCTATTTTGCTAAACGCACTTTGTGTGCTTCTTGGCTCACACACACGATAAACTTTTAAAGGTTAGGTGTTGACTAGATGTTTTCCTCCTTTCTTTCGTTATCTAAATTCTTGTCTGGAAAATAAAAGTTTAGTTGCCCACAAAGTGCAGTTCCTGGTTCATAGTTTCAACGCGTCAGGTCTACGTCATATCTTCAGGATAGGAGGTGGGTTTTTTCAGTAGGCGCTTGAACTCAACTTTAATGAACATAAACAAATGGTGCATGTAATATACTTTAATTGTTGATATGTACATATATGTGTTTGTCTAATATACCAAAGTTGTTCTGGACTGTGATTGACAAGCCTTCTTTCCTTTCCGTGTTCTTTTTCAACTTTCTTGCATTTTTTCGTTCATCCTGACTCGTTGATTGGACTGCCTATTACATTTTTCGTTTTTATCCGTGTTTATTTGCAGTAGACAAAGAAGGAAGAGATGTCAAAAGTGTTTACACTCCTTGCTTTTTTATAACCGCCGGATATACGCTAGTTTTTCCTGACTTTCATGAGTTTTTTTATGGGTGTACCTATGTATGTACATTCATAATGTAATAAACTCACTCTTTGATCTAAGCTGCGTGAATGCTCACCACGCTCACACTCTTTATTGTGTATTTACTGTTATTGCAGTAGTATATAATGTTGTGTTGTGTTTGCTCTTGAGATGACGACGCAGGATCCTAAGGCATTAAAAGGACGCACAACGATTTTTACGAGGGCGTCTATCCATAATTTTTAAAAGACTTCCGTAATTCCTGGAATACTTTCTCTCACATTGTGTCAAACTTGTCCATTCTTTTCATCCAAAATCCGAGCAATAACTGTGGAAAGCTTGTCGTAATGATAAGAATATATTCCGGATTTTATGAACCCAAAAGACGACTTAAGTCAGCTTTCTTTGGTAACATTACATATGACATTATGCAGTGCATATTGCATATACTATTACCATTAGTGTTAGCGTGGATCGTGGATGAAAATTGTGCATGTATATATATGTTATGTACACACTGAATTCGCTCAGGAGCAATCTCTCAAATGACTATGTTAAAGAGTGTTCTGCGACGTTAGATTGACAATGAGCGTAGGTGTCTTCTGGATGGATGTGCATTATTATAAGACTCTTTAGCTAAAAGTCTTATCACCACACCACGCTTTAGATAACCATGTGAATCCATAATACAGGATTATAATGCATATTAAGCTTTATGTGAGCTCTCCCTTTCGTACTGTTGAAAATTCTTGATTCCATTCAATTCCTCGCCTACAGCTAATATCTCAGTGTTTTATGCATGCCCACAGACATTGAGTTTACGCTAAAACAAGCGCATTTACACATAAAAAATGCATATCAACTATGCCAAAGACGACAATGATCCTTTGGTATGCCAATTGCATGTAAGTAGGCACTTTTAACGACGAAATTCCCTCTGGGAATGACACGCACAAAGGAGATAAGTAAATTAAGAAAGGAGACTGAGAGATAGAAGGTTTTTTAAATGTAGAAATTCTTTAAATATATTGAGATTATATACATACTTCTTTCCATTTGTAATTTGAAAGAGAAGAGCTGAATTGAGCTAAAAAAGACGACAGGAGTGAGTGAACACAATTCTAACATCGTTAGTCATTAATTTACTTTCTCCTTAGATTGCTATTGCTGTACAACTTTGCCCCAAAGTCAGTTTACTCAACTAATGGGAGAGTAGATTCCAAAGCTGTAAATAGAAAAGTTTCAACTTCTTTGGTTTTAGTGTCTTTGAATAAAATAATGTCCTCATCAATGAATATTTCTTTTTGGATTATCTGAGTTTGAGAAGCACTGTCATTCAAAAGTACGCAGGACAGCAGCAGCACACGTATTTCTGACGAGATGAGATGAATGAATTGAATATTGCATGATTAAACTTGCGGAATTTTGGAATCGTTTCAACAAAAAGGAAACTAAAAACCAGGTAGCGAAACGGATGAATGTAATGCATTTAGTGCTGTGTTGTTCAGTTCTGACTGTTCTGAGTGGAAACCATTTAGCAAAAGATGTGCTGGTGTAGCATATAGTATATATCTGTTTTCAAGTTTCATTTCTTTTTCATGTGTTGATCAATGCTAGTTTTGTTATATTGGTAAAAGAGCATGACGGTGAGCTGCTCTTCAATTTTATTTCTCAGAAGAACTACGCATCAATCTGTAAAATGTTGTTACTTCTCTTATATGTACTTTTCCCCCTTGGATTGATATTTCCGTATAAAACTATCTTCCAAGATGTAAGTTTGCAGATTACAAGAGTAACTTTATTTCTGCATGTAGGAAAACAATGTTCTGTAGCATTTAAGATACTCTGCGTGCATGGAGTTTATAAATATTCCAATATCGTGTCAATACATACACGGTTTACTTTAAGCTGGAAATTAGCTAGGAATAATTAAGTATATTGTAGTGTTTCTTTAAAAAATTCTTTAATTCGTTTGGAATTTGAAGTATTGAAAACTAATTTTGAAGTAAACTTTGAAGTTAATATAATTAGTGTTTCTCATTGCCCCCACGAAGTACAGAACTCTGAAGAAGAAGTACAAAACTGCAACTTTTGTGACTTTTTGTCATAGGCTTAAAAGTGCAGATGAAGTCGAATGAAGTTTAGAGCTTGAAATACTTCCGCAATAACTATTAACAACTACTAACTACGAATGAAAGTCAACTATTTACATGTAGAAAACAAGCACACTCAATCATGACATGTGCTTCTGGAATAACAGGATTGCTTCATGCAGGAACTATTTTTAGCGAACAAAAATGTTTTCAAACTTTATTCTACCCAAGGCCCATAAAAACTGAAGTATTCAGCTTATTTACCAAAATAAAATGTTAGTAAGTATTAATTAAATTCATAGAATTTACAATGCTGTTTCATGTTGGCTATTTATGAATTACTACACTTATTACTTTCATCTTGAAATTAAGCGTAAGAAACAGGCATTTTGAAATAAAGTAATTCAAGTTGCTTTTAGCTAATTTTAAGCAGTAGTTTATTGCAATAAAAATAGCGAGTAGGCTAAATTACGCCTTAAGCATTTAAACGAATTTTAAACAACAGAGCCATGCAAATATGATATTTCCTTTGCTCATATGACTATGACAAAATACATGATGCAGCTGCAACATTCAACATTGAAATAAACAAATAAACACATTATACCTGTCGTAATACCTTTCATGTTCTTCTTGCCCCCTGGCCGACAGAAAATCAAAAGTTTATAGTAAGAGATGAAAGAAGAGATGTTGATTAAGAGTATAATGCAGTCCTCAGTGCGTGCTTCTATGTCGGACAATAGATAATTAAATTAAAATGGCCATTCGATATGTGGTATTATATCAACATACATGTATATTGAATTGAATATAAGTATATCTATACAGTACATGATGGGACCTTACATATATAGTATTATTGTTGAATCCAGTCATTTTCATCAAGTTCCACACTCGACGATCTTCGTCATATCCCCATTTTAGCTCAGTATTTGTATTTATACAACTTCATTCTGCGTACATCCAGAGTACAACTTGGGTTCAACTTCGTAGAAAAGGGAACGAGTAAGTTGCGATGATAATAATTGGTTCATTCATCCAACATCCAACACTGAAAATAGAAACTTATCCACAAGACTACCTGTCCTGGATCACAATATACGAGTTAATAAAGCGCTGACATTGTAATATTTTGAATGGTGGCAACAGCAGCTCTACGAAATGAAAAGCATAATCAGTCGAAGGAATACTCACAAGACCTCTTCTTAGCTAGCTCGAATACATTAAGTACGTACTTCTATGTATGGAAAACGGCAGCATTGTACATGGTACCAAACGAGTAGAAAAAAACGAAAATAGGATGGAATGAAAGTTGCAGAGATTGCACTAAGCAGATTCTAGGGTGTCGATTCTATTACGATCATATTTCGTTGGGATAATGATAGCAGTAATTCCAATAATAATGGAGATATCAACATCAGTTCGCCCTCTCAGAGTGGCTGGCTTGCCCCTATCCTTTTACTTCTCAATTCTCAGCCTTTTTTTGTAACCCGTGTTTTACGCCTTATATAAAAAGGGCATTATGCTTTTCGACAACTTTTTTCAACGGATGGAGACTTCTTCATGGTAGCTATAGTTTAGACATAAAGTGCTGCGAATTTCACCACCTAAAAGTTATGCACATTACATAACAGCATGAACATATATGTATAAGCAGGCAGAGTCAGGGTATGCACATATAGTCAACTAAACAGACAATGCACCAGTCATCGCCATTACTTGGAAGTTAGTAGACTCGCACTCTCATCTCAGACCACTTTACTTTACTTAATGTCAAGTAAGATCCTTAAAAATGTGGACTCTACACTACTGTTGTTGCTCCTGAATTAATATTTGCTAGCGTCTTTTTCTGTCAGAATGAACTGAATCTGTGAACTTGTAGACGAACCTTTGCAAGTGGGAATCCAATCCAAGTGTATGTAACAACGTAGCCTAGAATGCGATGGGCCATAGGCCGCGGTATACTTAGCATGTAATCGCTTCCATTTTCTTGCATATAGTAGTGAATCCTCTAGCTATGTTAGTTTGGTACATAAGAGTCAATGAGTTTAAGTAAAGTTTAATGGGTGAAAATAAAATTGCTTTGCTGTCGGCAATGTAGTATGGCCGTAATAACATCATTCCAGTTTGTTGTTATGTTAGATCATCATTATATTGTATCGTCCGATAATATCTGCTCACGTCTCACGTTATGGTGTATCTGGAGATAATAATGGACATATTCTAGCTGCATTATAGATCGTATCTTTGCCTTCGGTTGAATCTTTTCGTGCATCAAAAACTGGAGTAAAACTTTTTTCCCCAAAAATATTTTACATCCATAACATAACACTTTTCTAATAGCTTTTTGCACATTGTAAAAACTGAATGGCTTCTTTCGGAATTCCAGTATTATTATGATGAGGCATGTTATGGCTGGCAAAGTTAGATTATTTCGACTAGGAGAATTCTAGGACTGAGAACTTCAACAAAATAGCACTTGTAAATGGAACATACAAAAATATTTTTGTCATCAATAAGCTGCTATACTATTTGTTATACTATCTAGTTCATATCCGGGAATACTTTTGTAAAAGGTTGCAGTGCAATAAACTTATATTCTTTGGAATTTTCTGAGATTCCGTATCAGCATTAAATTTTTAATAAGCGTTTTTCATGAGCATTCTGTTGACAACTTTTGGAACGTAGTTTGCAAAATTAAGCTCACATTTTAATGCTCCAGCAGATGTAACTATCAAAGAAATCTTCAAATTTCATTTAAACCCTTCTCGCCTTTTGTGTGATAACCTAAATTTCTATGAAATCCTTCGATTGACTTCAGAACGTGGGTGTGTTTGAAATCCAAGCATTCAATTATATAGGCATACATTTATAAATGTAAATTCTCTTTCAGATGTTTCTATGTAGTAGTATTTGTCGTTAGATTTTTATACCTACAGTTCAATGACACCAGACAGGTTGTATTTAAGTACCTACAAATACCTCTTGTGTAAAAGACTTATTCGAGGAATAAATATTGTTTAACGTTTGACATTTTTGAAGTTATATAGTTTATTTATTAATGGTATCAATCGAGTGTTTAAAAACTGACTTTCGCTTGATGAGAAATCCTTGGAATTCCATTCCAATTTCATGACAGTGTATAAGAAAATTGCTCGGTAAATGGGTTGTCGTAACGGTTGAAGTCTTTACAATTCAGAATGAACGCTTTACTAAGTAAATGTGATCCTATTTGGAGGAGGGTATTGGCACATGTTCCTTATATTATCCGACATTCAACATTAGTCTGATCTTTTGGTAAATGTTTGAAGAATCCCTGATGGTATTGCATCAATATTTGTATGAGCTAGCGTGGTTGAAAAAAGTGAAAAGTACTCGATTAAAAATCAATTTTGGAAAAAGTTCTCGTCCAGTTTAGTTGACAAAAGTGAAAGGTCAAATTTTAAGAAATTCTCGTTGTAGTTGATTTTTTAAACTCAACAAGTAAGACTGCAATTAGAGTGTGTGACAATTTGAACGAAAGCAAGGTCAAACTTAAGTATTATCTATTATAGTTGCAAAAGAGTCTTATGAATGAACGAATTTTCATGCAAGCAACGTTGTACTGATGAAGGTAGTGTGTCCATAAATAATTCTCCCGTAGTACATAAAATATATATATCGCGACTGGCCATGGCGCAACCAATGACCAACAACCAAGTGTACTAACAGTGTTACCATTAGAAGGCAACCAGAAGATCAAATTTCTTTCAAGTTTCTTTCGGTTCAACCTATCACTTAAAAGTGAAATGATAAGTTACGCAAAATTCTGAATAGAACTAGAAGGAGGAAACGTATTGTAGCTCCATTGTCAGTAATTGCTACTTTATTGTGTTGAATTCATTACTCTTTCATCCATGTATTTCGTACTAAATTCGTGTGACTGATTTATTATACATGTCGTGTCAACGTCAAACATGTATAATATGTATATTTACATCCCTTATTTACATAAAGTCAATAAAACTGACAAGCTTTTATGTATTTATATACTTGATGCATAATGTAAAAGTGTTTGAGATCTTGCATCGTCCAAAGTGTACCTTTTAAATTTGGTTGAAAGTTCAAGGTTTACGCTTGAATACTTGGAAGTTAAAGAAGTTGTTACACATTCTAAAACTTGTTTGCAAAAGAACTTTAAATTACATAGAAGCAAAATGCAAAATCGAACCTTATCCACTACCTTATTTGTAAATTTATTGAGCTTTAGTTGTATTGAAGTATTCCAAATACCTTTCATTTTAATTCAATATAGATACCCTGTTTTTCATTATCCACTATATACGCCCTTGAAGTGGTAATTACGCATCGCCAAGTTTTTACACATATTTATCAGATTTTAAACCTTCAAATATTTGTTTTCTAGCAGTAAAAGTATTTATAGTAGTTTTTCAACAAAGATGAAACAATGTCATTGTTAATTTGATAGGCATTTCTTTATAAATCAATATTATTTTTAGAAGTAAAACCAGGTTTTTTTTGTACCGTGAATCGTAAAACATCTTGATTGTGAGCATGGCGTATAGTCAGAATCAAAGAGTTAGTCTTCGTCTAACTTCACTGTCCCGACTCTGGTTGCGCCGTTGCATTTGCTACGAAGGCTAGTCAAATGAAACAAAGACATCAAGCGAATAACACCTCAAAAGGAATCGAGACAGGAGCTTGTCTACTCCTCGTTTCATAATTATATTGCTCTATTCCAAAACTTTTGTTTGGTATAAACACAATAAACTGTCATGAGTCTAGACTCATGGTGAGTAGTTTTGTCCATATTATACTAGTTGGTCATTTATTGACCAATAAAACTCAAAGAGATGAAAGTTGCTACTCATGAGTATGTGTTTAAAAAGACAAAGGTTAAAATACCAATTTATAACTGTGTATCAAGTTAAAGTCCATTATGTATCTATGTAATATACCTAAATCCTCGTGAAGAATCTTAAGATGTGGTTTTACTTTCTTTACGATCATTATTTCAAAGGAAACGTTGTAATTAAAAGGATTAATGACTGGTCTTATATGTTTGAGATTCAAACAACTAGCTTTCGTGTGTGCCTCAAATTGGCATTTCTTATCTGATTAATGGTATTAATTGAAAATCTGCAATGGAAGAATTTTCATGTGAGAGATCAGTTAACAGAACCAGTGATTTATTCTACTTCCCTCTAGGTTTGGGAGATGGGCGTTTCACTTTTTTATACGAATGAACAAGCTTAAATTGTTTATAAATTTTTAATTACTACTTTCAAAATTCATTAAAAGAGGCAGTCACTCGCCCAGAACACGGAATCCAGGAGCATGAATACCGATTGAGTTGGGGGAAAACATGAACATCGGATATTACAAATTTATGCAAGCTCAACAAACTTTAGAGATTTTTTCTTCATTATTTGTATATTTGTCCAAATCAACAACCTTCCCTGTTTGCTATGAAGCAATAATAAATGACTTGTAGAAAGGCAAAGGTGTGAACTCGCACTGTCTGTTGACTTTTATTATTTGCGAGTTCGTACAGTTGACTGAAGAAAATAATTAGTTGGATGAAGAAAGAGCGCAAGCTAGTAGGCAATTTCAGCATTTCACGCTTAGCAGCTTGTCAGTTTTGTACTGACACTGATGTGTTTTCTTATAGCATCTCTAGGCTTTACTGACTTGCAACCAAAGTTAACAATTTTTTTTGTCTGTCTGTTAGTCTGTGTTTGCTATAAGATATACGTTAGTTAGATATTTTGGGTTCTGATTTTACTAGTGGATACCATGGGTCAATTGGGAAAAATTTGAATGGCTAAGCTGCCAAGTTTATAAGCATGTATGTACATAAGTGAAAATGAAAGAAATAACAATTTGAAAGTATCATATTTCCCCAAAAAACATTAGGCGTAGAGATTTCCAAATTGTAATTGCCTTGTTGCAAGTTGCTTACACCCTATTTTAAAGATTTGCTACACTGTCTATCTATCTCAGAAAAAATCCAGATATCTATGCATATAAATTCAAAGTAAACTATTAAAAAGGGTACGGGTTAAATATTTGTTAAACAATCCCAACTTATCCTTCCTTTTTAATTTTCAAAACTTTTCTCTTTGGTAAGCGATTTATTCCACGTATTGACGGTAAAACATTCTTTAAAAATAATTGTATACATGGTGGATATTAGTATCTGTACATCATAATTATATGTTGCGCCTCACTGAACTCTACCTTACTGTGTTTGTTTGTATCTCTATATCTATGTGCATGAGTTAACGGAGACAAAGTTACGTGGCTGCACCTGTTTCCTATCTCGACATGCATCACATCAGTAGAAATAATAGAAGAATGCAAAAAAAAGATTGGCTTCGTCTTGCCTGCTGTTGCTTTACATAATGGTTTTATAATTTTCTCCAACAACAAAAACCGATTATTGCCAGGGTGGATCACACAGCCATAAAAACTAAACCTCATCTTTTGTTGAGGTCCAACACTAATCTGACTACCTTTACTGCATACAACGAACCAAGAATTGCCATTACGATTTAGTGTTTAGCATATACATGATGTATGTATGAAGGATGAGATAACGTGCTTTTTATTTTACACTCTACTTTAATAAACTGAATTTTACTGTGAACCAACATAATTTTATTTGCCAAATATTTGCGCACCTGAACTCGACATGACCTTTCGTCTCATCTTTAATAAGCCAACAATGACGGCAGTCCGCTACACCAAAGGGAGAGAGGTATAAATACATGAAAGAATTGGTAGTCTCTTTAGGAAAAAAATGTTTTATTTCCCTTTTATTGCTTTTCTACCACTCAAGAAGAATCAAAAGGTCTTGGTTGAACGGGCAACTGTATAAATAAGAAATGATATGATGATGATAGGTAGGTAGGTGGATTTGCATCTTTGCTTTGGCATTGTAACAACGTAATGATGATGTCCATGTCGAAGATGGAAATACCATGTGATGAGTTGATTTCATACTTGAGATTTCTAATATTACGTGAAAGATAAATGAGCTTGGGTGATGAATACATTAGTTTTTGTAGATGCTTTTGATTTTTTATTGTCATGTAATGTATCAACATTACAAAAGGCTCTTTTTAATGGCTTTAGCTCTTTTCCCTCACTCGATAATAGTTCTTGTTTGGTTGGTGGGTGCTGTTTATTGTAAGTTTATGTTTTATGACTTTTTTTCTTCATTTTTACCGTGTAAACTTGTGTTCGTTCAAAATTACCAATAAACAAGGCAAGTGCAAAAGCTCGTCAGCAATCAAGTTTACACATGAAATTTGTCTGAGTTTTAAAGTATGTAAGCTTTGCTACTGCAAAGGTGTGTGTGTGTAGCACAGTATTTGCATGAACTTGCACCTGTTTGCTGGTTAGAAGTCAAGTGATTGATAGCTATAGATGATTTTGTGATGATAATAATTTTATTGAGAAGATCCCTATCAAAGAATACTAATGAATGAGGTGATTACATTAGGATTGAATAAAAATGACATTGTGTATCTCAATCCCCTAAGGTTATATTGCATAAAACTGGTAAATAGTAGACAAAATGAGTGTTTTTTCAACATCCTTTCCTTTCACCTCCTACTTTGCTGGGCGACAGTGAGTCATAAAGGCGAAATCGTGATTGTTTCCCTGAATTGAAAAGCTGACGTTGGTGCCAATGCAGAGACTGATGTACATAAGAAACATCCTTGACCCCTGACAAAATCTTAGCATTAAGAAGCATTATCTTCTCCAGACACGTTCCTTTTTAGACTTGCACCAAATGCACCTACACTGTTTCCATCTAGGCATTTTTACCTTTGTAATTTTTCATAAGGAAACATCTCATTCAATGATGAGCAATAATAACACTTCACTGATCGTCTAGATTGAAAACAATATTTCGCTTCAGAAGGTGTGTGTAATATTATGCATAATATGTTGCTATTCGGTACACAAACATGAGTAAAATACTAGTTCGTATGAGATTGTGTCATACATACATTATCCGAAATCATATAAACCTCAGCCAAGTTTTCCACAAGGACTTGCTTCTTTTATCTTTTCGGGTACCAATTGCCCAAAGGCAAGAAGAGCTTTAGACTTCAAATTATTCTAAACGAATGGAGGAAAGATAAGAGAAGAAAAAGTGTAATCTGCATGCAACGGAAAACCTTCGTTGTGTGAAGTTATTTTCTAGTGCGGGGTGTTGGGTAATACAATAGTATGCTGCTTGCTGGAAAGTACCACTCTTCAATGCATGTACACGTACATAATAATACGTGCTTTATACCATGTACAAAAACATTGGAGAAATAATATAAGTGTTTGTTTGCTGAAGTTTGTTGTTTTCATGTTACGATTGCAAATTGGCTCAAAGGGGTAAAATAAAATATGTTACGAATCATATTGCCTGCTGACAATGCTTGACATCAATGCATATATCATAGAACTAGGTGATATATGAAGTTCGGAGCTACTCTCAAAGAGTTAAGCTGACATATTCCACTAGCGTTTGCCTACGTATTGTATTATAATGATATATAAAGATTTTTGCTTATATTGCCGCTGGTACAAGGTACAATACAACAACTTCTGCGTTTCAACAACTTGTAGTAGTAGCAGCAGTGCTACATGTAAACCGAGATTGAATGAAACTTTCTAAATATTCGGCTTCCATTTGGTAATATAACAATGTGCATAAATTATGCATATCAAGATAGGATGAAGCGAGATCTCCCTTGAGAAGGTATCTCTTGTGCAAGCGTCTGATTACAGTTACTAGTGAAAAACACTCGTCTGGAGGTACATAGTTTTATGTAACTGTGTGGATATATGGAACAATGTGATCTTTACATCACCCACAGAGAGAAGTACTTTCTAACAAACAGCATGCTGACTGGTTGGCTGGTTGGCTGTCATTTGAATTTCCATGTGCTTTTATATAGTAGATATATGTTTGGAGTCAGGTTTGCATTTAAAATATAAATATTTATAGAACAATATATGATATTACCGATGGCATAGCTTCGGCGAAATGGAAAAGACTTGATGTAAGTGCTAAACTATGTCGTGTACGGCATGTCAGAGACTGCTGCATTGAAAAGCTTCCTTTCATTTTGGAAAAAAAAATCACTGAAAATATTGGAGCTGGGCTAGGGGGAAACAGACCGGTTTCTTTCCCTTTTGACTGATAAAAGCGATGATCGTGAGAAGTTAGCAGCCGTAGTATTAGCAAGTTAAGTGAAGATTACGAATGAAAACAGTCTTTAGAATTTATTGCTGCTATATTATTATTTGCTTTGAAAAATATACTCTCATAGTTCACCCGACAGGAGCGAAAGTCAACTCCTGAAATTTTTTATGCTTTTTTGTTAGTGAGCACAAGTTGTGAACACAGTCAACAGTAAATTTTAAGCATACCTTTCATTTTCAATGGGGTGTAAACTTTTGAAAATCCGGCACGTCGCAACCTCGTTGGTCTTCCCATAAATCAACGAACTGTTGCTAAATGTCAGCGATTAAAGTTGTCACACACTTCTTTAGATGTGTGACTGATGTCGTGAGCATGTCTGGATCCTTGTAGTAGATAGCGTGTGTGAGTTACTGTGCTGATAAACAAATTCTAGCCATATTGGAGTACCACATAACTCTATCAGTATCATATTTTGTTGAATGTCACTAATGTTCCTTTTAGACGTGCCATATGTTCATTGCAAAAACCTCCAAAACCAGCAAAGCTCCTTAAAATTTAGGGTGTTTTAATAAAATTACTTGTTTCATATTACCTGTCGTTTTCAATATTTTACTTGTCATCTTTCGTGTCATATCTCCTCTTTTGACTTAAAACAAGGAGCTCCAAAGGCAGATGCTATTTCATTTGTATGTCTTGATTATATTTATTGTCATTTTTAGACAGCAGCCCACCGAAACTTTTTAATGTTGGGTGTATATCACGTTGTGACCGACCAAAAACTTGCCGTTGTAACCAAACCAGCAATGGTTGAAAAAGTGTTGCTAGAAATTATACGTACAATACTACTACGTAATGTATGTAATAAATACGCGGATTTTGATATACGACAGGTTATTATTACTCCCAGTATGTTGTGAACTCACCATGCATGAAGCCAGTATTTGCAGTTGCTAATATGCTGAAAAGATATAAAGAATCTTGCCTGGTCAGAAATCCCAAATGAGGAATGGGAATGGCATTAAACTATTGTTGACCTAGCATATTTGGCACTTGCTCCCATGCGCCATTATCCGAAACATGGGCTCTATCTTTCTGACTAACCATCCCATTATGTTTAAGTCATGTAATTTTGTAAGAAAAAAATACTTTCTTCTCTCCCTCTCTACTCACTATGCGTAAGGAGCAAAACCTTTATGGAAATATGGAAAAGTTGGCCCATAAATTTCATTGAACTTGGAAAAGAAAAAGAAGAAATGTAAAAAAAAATATTGTACTCAAACACCTAAGATAGCATCCGATCCTATACTTCTTTCAAATTTATGCATGCGGCTATAATTTTCCGTTGTACATTACATCATTTTTGGGTGATGCTCATGCTCATAGATTATATCTCGTTTTATACCAAAGGAGTTTTAATGGTGTTTGTTGTTGGTTTGGGATGATGATTAATGATGAATATGAACTCAAAATCAGTTAGTGAACAATGGACAACAAATTTAAGCCACAAGAGTTAGTGTGAAGCTGTGTGAGACATATTTGTCTATAATATTAGCCCCATTTAATTACCATTTTTATAGCATTAACTTTAGAAATTAAGGGAAGGCGGAGTACGCAACTGATATGCGTGCCCACACACGTTCATAATGGGTATGATGACAATGACACGATATGGGTAGGTGTACAGTTTGATTGCATCCAAGATTTAATCACATTTCTTGACTTGTTGAAGTAAACCAGCCACTTAAAGTTAAAATATTGTGTTGAAGTATAAATTAGCTGTGAAGACTAAAAAGTTTGGACTTTAATCGGAAAAATCAAAATCAAATTTGCAAAAAGCTTTTGACTTAACCGCTTAAGACACATATTTTTGTCTACATTTTAGAATATTGTAGTTTTCTCTCTCAGCACAGCACTAACACACTGTTTATGGAATTGAGTAAAAACAATATGTTAAAACATCCAAATTCCTTACAACAGCTGTGTACGCATTTTCTCATTAAATTTTATTCCCTTCAGTGTCGTCTCAGCGCTCAGGTCATTTAGCCCACCACCAATCACTACGATATGAGATGTATAATTTGCACGATGGATAAAGTGCGTGTTCTCAACTGATAAAGAGATGATGATGTAACCGCAACCACATCATATATCCCCTCAGTTGTTTTCATATATATATAGTGAAACGATTATGGATGGTGGTCCAACGATGTTATTTTACCAAATATGAGTTGAGCTCGGAGATGCTTTGCTTTTATCAGCTAATGTCCTTGTCTACAAGGGATAATGTCCTTTTTATATTCAAATGCTAAGTTGGCTCTTTTGCTTTTACTTGTTTTTATCCATTTAATCAAATTACTTACTTTACGCACACACAAAAGGTCCACTTTGTTTTGCATCACTTTCGTTTGAGTTTCAAGCAACAAGGATGATACATTGTACAAAGCCAACAACTCTTTTTCCACTTTCTTTCTCTCTCTCTCTTTCATTCTTTTACATTCATTGTATATCGTATTCACTCGATACAAAATGAGTGTGGCATGCTATAGTGCTCCCTCATAATTCATACCATTAATGTAGACTAGTGGAGAAACTATGAATGTCAGCATTTTTGCTTCTCTCTTTGTCTGTGTGAATTTTGTATGTTTGGTGTCTTTGACAAAACGAAGCGAAACTTTGGTGGTTTGGAGAGAGAAAAAGGAGAAGTAAAAGGCAAGCAAAGTGAAGTGAACAAGGAAAGAAAAAAATGAAGAAGAACTTTGCTTTCATCATTTTTACTGGTCTGCTTACTCCTTGTTATACTTTCTTTTTAGTTGTTCCATATAAATTTTTATAAGGAGTGGCAGCAAAAGGGGCTTCTATCTAAATTACCGGCGGCATCAGGCAATTGTGCATTCCTTTTGGCATAAAACATTGAGTATAGTGTAAAGACTCTCAATTTTTTTGCTAATACAGTAGACCACATACTCCATCACTTTTTTCGTTCTTTGTAGTCAATGAAGGAAATAGGCTTTATCTGAGTTGGACATCGAAAGGGAAGGCTTCTAAAAAAACGTGCCATTAACATGTTTACTTGTATCCTGCAACGCCACCAATATTTAACGTGATTCTCTTGGCGGTGGTCGACTATTTGTGGGCATGTAACGTTTCCTGTGGTGTGCTGTAAAAGCTCATAAGTATTATGGTATGGTATGTTACAGAAGCTTTCTGAAATGACTACGTGTACACGCATAAAAAGTAGATAGATGTAACATTACATTACTCTCAGGAAAAAAACCCAACACATGCCTTGTTTTTTTGTTACCTATGTGGTGGAGTGGGTGGATGTTAATTGACGAGAGCAAGTCTTGACTTTGTGAGATTGACTGAAATTCTCCCAATTACCTAAACATAACGAGACAAAGAGCTTCTTGTAAGTTTTTTGGTAAAAGCAACTATTTACGACTGGCATGAGCTCATTTCACCACTAAAGCATTAATTTTCTTGTGTACATCTGTACTAATTAAGAGCAAATTGAGGAAATGTCAATTTTTCTAATTCCTTTCAGCTACATTTGGCTCTGGCGGAGAAAGAAAAGTTTTTGTTTGACGTTGTAATGACATGCTGATTCTTATCTGACAGCTTGAGTGACAAATGACATGTGGAGTTGGTTGTGTGCATGAGGGTCTTTGAGGATAATCTCGCGAAAATCTCCGTATTTATGGCATTACCCCTAGTATTATCTAGACTTATGATAATATGCGAAAACCAGGCTTAGTAAGATATACACATACAAACGACGCAACAAGTTCACACACGTGTCACAGTGGGCTCGGTGTCGTCCTCCTTTGCTTTTTACATTGAATGGCATTATTATGTGGTATATAATATCCATCCATGAAGCCACGTGTAAAGCCTCCGATCTGTTTCTGGGTGACAGCGAGTGACAATATACTCAACATAATAATTCCTTTCTTAACCCCACCACAATATCGTCAGAATTCTTGACATTCCTGGGGCGTTCCTAGAGAATTTCTAATTGTTTGGTCCAATAAAAATAAAGAACTTTGACGATTATTGCGTAAAAAGTGCGTGAGATAAGGGCAATTTTGTTGGAAAAAATTCCATATTCAGCAACTCAGCATTCCCCAAAAAGTTGGTATTTTGGGCTTTGTATGTTATGTCCTCTTTACATTTTCCGAATACAAAGTTTTTGACTCTGACTATGCTCACAAACAGGACACGAATACTTCTACTTGTCATTTCATTGAAGCTCGATCAAGAGATTTAGATCTTGTTTTTAGTTTCAAACATTTTTTTCATTCGGGCAATATTGCAAAATCATATGGATTCCGTACGATAAATGCAGAAACTTTTATAACTGCATAATAATATACTTTCCATTATAGCAAACATACGACATATAGTCATTTGGATGATAGAAGTATTTCTGGGTGGTCATCTTTGACTTTTTTTTAGTTTGTCAAGCCTTGGAATAAGAAGTTTTAAGCACATTGTGTATTTCCTTAGGCTATTCATTCATTTGAGTTTTTTTCAAGGGCCATTAATCATTTTCCCTATAAAAAGGATGTCATCATCGTTGGATCAGACCACAGATGGGCAAATATATTTCGTAGACAAAAAAAGTGCCGAAAGCAATCAGGCAGAACAAGAGGTTGCTACTACAGCTAGGAAATCAATGCATTTTCCCTGTCCTCATCCGGCTGGCTTGGTACTTGGCTCAAAAAATACTTTAATAGAGAAATCATATCAGAGAGAAAGGAAAAGGCTATTATAATCATAATAGTTTTCATAGTCTACTTCTTATAGTGCATATACATAGGTAGTATTAATACTCATAAAATTGCATGTTTTATGTAATATCATATTATATGTACCTAATTTTACCTCCACCTAACTTGATATTCACGTTCAAACTAATGTTCCATGACTTATGAAATAGTAAATAGTTGCTTAAGTTGCTGGCAATTCAAAATCTACCTAACAGTAGATTCGTAGAGCTTCCTTGCAAGAATTCTGAAATAGCTCTCATAATGGCACAATTTTCCATTACACTCCACTTCCTCAAACAATTTAACTGTCTTCCTCCGTGTAACCACCATGTATCAATTTAGAATATTTACTTGGGCTCGCTCAGAATTTTTGCATCATTATTATCTTAAGTATGAAACAAACAACTACAAACTACAAGCATCGTTTTAACGTTCCACGTTACACAACACACATATGTTACGAATATCTTGTTACTAGTAAGCCGTTAAGTGTGTTATGAGTTATCTCAATTGCGTTGCAAATATGCCATCAATGATTTACTATCCCTTTTGGCCGCTTGTGTAAATATGCATTGCAACTAGAAACCAAAAACTGCAGCCATGCATGACACCATAAACCTTGGAGGAACTGTGAGTGCTGCAATTTCAGAAGACACTGATCTCTTCTCTGACTCCTCGTTAGTATTCCACACTTTTCCTCTCTCCACAACAACACTCCAATCTGTTGTGTACATTTACACTTATGCTTTTACTGGTGTGGTATGGTGTAATGAGTTTTTCATGATGGAATCATTTTCAAAGATTTACATCTAAACATGGCCATTACGTGTTGATTAATTTTATGCATTAGAGCATTAGGACATAGTTTAATGCTAAATAGTAAACTGGAATGGCAGTTAGTAACCGATTTTTTGTGGGGAGAAACCTAAAAGGGGAAAGGCTTTTTGAACTAAAGGAAAATGACTTACGTGTAACATTCTCGGTATAGTGTCGTACGCATCATAAAGTTTTTCCTGGTTTAATGTAGTCGGAAGAAGTTGGATTTAACTGCCATAGCCCTAACCAATTTTATGGCCACTTGGGTTTTTACGGGTAAGTAACATTCTCCTGTATTGAGTGACGTGACGATAGATTTTTAGAAAGTTTCTTTGAAAAACCGATGGTAAAAAGTAAAAGCTAAAAGTTAAAGGAAAAGTTTGGTTTGAGGGTTTGACCCAATGTGCAGTTGACCGCAGTTCACTCATTTGTTGAGCAACTCCTACGCTTTTCCTATTAGAGGTTTATATTGTATGTATATGACAAGAAGAATGCTAGCAGATTGTTTTAAATGAACCATGAGATATGTGCATATTAGCATGACCTAAAGCTTTAATTCTTTATCGGAAAGTGCAGCTTTATTCGGAAATGGCACTAATAACACATTGGTGTCTTCTCTGAATTATATCATACTATAGTAAATTTTCAGTTTGACGTAATTAACTAATACGTTGGATTATTTTACTCATGTTTTATTCATTTGGAGTCCATGTAACGTAACACTTTCAAGTTTCTTTCACCCCATAGACTTCGTCAAGTTACGGTTTTGTGAGTTACACTTTAGCCCTTTTGCTTTGCTTATGATATTCTGCTGCCGGTTTCTCTCTGTTTGATTTGAACTGAATGCTACATTTTTAACATGGAACCAGCATTTATTGGCACGTCAAGTTTGCCTTTGGCAAAATTAGATTCGATTGCCAGCTCCCTGTAAATATGTAATGTGATCAGAACTACCTCCCGTACTAAACTGAGACAACTAACTAACGCAACATACATATGTAGCATTCCTTGAGCAGTTACAATAAGTAACGGAACAGCCTATAAACAATTCCAATTATTAGCCAATCTGATCCCTAATTCAATCTTAAGTGAAATGACTTTTATTAGACGTTGGTAGACCTGATATGATAAAATTCCATTTTTCGTGGTGTGGTAATAAAAACCGTTGTTATTTTGGTTGAGCTGCGGCAGAAAATAGCTGATATGCGTGTTAACTGTATGAAGGTAACGTGAGTTTATTTTTTATACCTTTAAGTACCTTTTGCGTAAAAACTCGTAGGCGTTGTTTGTAATGTGAACCATAATGAATACTTGACACATATCGGTTGAAAATTTCACATGAAAGGGAACGTGACCTGATAGATGTAAAGCTTTGTTAGCAAAAGAAATTGAATGAAAAGCTTGCTATTCTCTTCCAAATGTTCCATTTTGTGTGAATTATTATTTGCACAAGAAAAGCTTGAATGGCTACTGGCTAAACGTGAGCTAACTTTTGGACGAAAACATCCCTACATGGCATCCTTTTGGATGGAATGGAAATACATAACATCCGTTTCCGCACCCACACACACTACGCTTTGCAAAATACTATTTTATTATAATAAAAGCTAACATAAGTATGTAATTTAAAGAGAAGTCAGATACAGGCCAGGCGTTAGTGAGTATAGGGTTGGAACATAATATCAGCTTGGCAATAAAATATTGTCACCTACACAAATGCCTATTTGTTCACTCCTCTTTTAAAGACTAAAAAATTTAGAATTTCAAGCGAAATGGAGCTCTGGAAAACTGGTCACTTTTAGACTTTCCGTTCTTTGTAAAAAAAATGTGTAGTGAAAGGGAACTTGTTAGCTAGTTTATCGACCAGCTCTACTGCACGACCTAAAAATTGTATGAAGTTGTATTTTGAAGGTGGTTCAGTTCAGGGAGAGAAAGCACAATGGTGGAGGGACACATGCCAAAGAATGTAAGTGAAAGCAATGGGTTAATAATATTATTGTTGCTAGAAAAGGGGAAACATTGTAATGACAGGTCATTTTTTTAGTACTATGGGTCAACTGGCCATTCATTTTCTATTATTTATTTATATTCGGTTTGTCCTCTTCACTCCAAGCCCAAAGAATTTGGAAATAATAGAATGAAATAGGTTTATTAAAAAATGTTCGGCCAAATAGCCAAAATTCCGCATTACCATTATTTTTTATTGCATTTGAGTAAAACTGGTGCAGTCTTCCTGCAGTAATAAGCTTGCGATGCAATTATCTATTATATGAAAACCTGGTCATAACCACTCATACATTTACTTCACTCACAATCACAATACAAAAAATATCATCATCATATGTATATAACTATATATATATGGCTGTCCACTTGTATTTTCGTTTCCCATCCTGCTGACACGTTGTACCTATCCATATAGTTATGTTATGACATGACATCAACATCATCCTAAGAAAATATCCTCGTACATTTATGATTTCTGTCGCAATAAAGTCAAGTCAGTCAAGTGTACCGAAAATAATTGGCCAAATTTTTGAAGCTGTACTTACCTTTTTATTGTTTAAGTTGACCAGCTGCATTTTAGGTCAGGTCCAGACATTTATTTTCACATGATAGTCTCCAAAACGTCCAAATTGAAGAAAAGTAAATTGACTTGCAATAATTTTGCTCAAGTTTTATCCCTGGGACAAAGAACGCTTCCCAGAGTTCACGAACTTGTTATAAAGAGCTAACAATTTAAAGTGAAAAGGAAAAAAAGTTTGTGTAAATATGTACATGTTTCATGGTCGAATGGTTTTGCGTTGTACCTTGTGTCATTTACCTATATAGAAAAGAAATACGCATGTCGATCTACGTTTCAAAACAGGAAACGCGTTTACGTTTATACAGAAAGTATTTTTGTACTTAGTCCTCAATTGAATGAAAAGCACAACCTCAAAGAGTCTTAAATCATTTGTCAAATAGAAGGCAGTTTGATAACATCTCGTAGGTTTTGAGTATGAAGCATCACACGACGAAATTCTGAAGCGAAGTTCTGCGTCTTGCAGTCCCATATACAGGACATTTGTACATAAGCTTTCAAATCTGCAACAGAAACGATTCATCATAGTGGAGAAAACTGTACAACTGCTCAAGTTTAATTGGAAGACTGAGGTTTCTTTGCACCCTGTTTATCCGCGCTATCAGTGCCATAAACGAACGTATATTATTTATCTTGCATATATATACGTATACTTAAGTACAATACCCTTGATGCCACTCACTGCTGCCACTACAACAAAAAAAAATTGCTTAGCCGCCTTGTTGCAAGGCTTTTGTCATTTATTTGGCTAATTCAGTGAAATGATGAAGTTTAAATAAGAAAACACAAGTTGAATACAAACGGACATATTTAATGTATGAAAGTGATGATGCTTGCAAATATACTAGTGCTAAGTTAGAAATCTAAACAGCGTAATATGTATTTATTTGCATGGATTATTGCACAAAAAAAGCGAGGAGAATTTCGGTATTTTCATGGTACAATCCCATGTTTGTATGTTATGTATATTGCACTCGGAATCCACCCATACTCCGTTTTCAGATGTGCGTGGAGAGTTCTCAGATGACAATTTATTGGCTTGGTATGACAAGCACCCACTGTGAACTCTGACAGCCGAACATAAATAAAAGTTCTCGTTTTCAGATTAGGAGTTGGTCCAACTTTACTTTTTTTCCTAAGGAGAAGAATCATATAGCACAATCATGATGTTGAAAAAAGATACACACACCAGCTCTAAATAACAGACTAGCTTGCTGTCCTTTTAATGGAAAAAATGGAAAAGGAAAGGAGAAGGCACACAATGTGTGTGTCTGAAATTGTGCAAGAAATTTACTGGCACTGGTAGGACAAGTGGCAGTAAATGACTTTTTCATTTCTGACTCTGCAGAATATTCATTTGCTGCATTTCACTTCTCATTTTAATATATTTCGCTTTCATTTTGCCTTTCCGGGAATGCTTACACCCACTTTTGAATAAAATACAACATCCATTAGTTTGAGGGACAGGATCTGATAAGTTTAAAAAACCATATCACATATAATCCTTTAGGTATGAAAGGGTCAATTAGTTTTGAAATTTGTAGTGTTGACTCTGTCCATTCAGTTTCATTCATTCAGAACAACGCCAACACCAACAAGATTTGAAATATAATACCAAATCTTAGTAGATTTATTGCTACCTCTTCTACTCTTTTGCCTCGCGTTGTTTATCTTACGATTAGCGAGTTGATCCCCTCATTAAATGCGCCCATTCATATTCATTCATAAAAGCTTAATCTTTCATAGTTTACATAGATTCTTTCCAGCTCCATTACACGACGTAACCAGATCTACATGGTATTGGTTATATGGTATCCCTTTCTTCAGTTTATTTTTAGTTTGAAGAAAGTAATGAAAAAATGGCATGTTTTATGGGTATTTTAATGTCAAAGATCGATAAATCCTTCAGGATGTCTTAACGGGTCAAACCGCTTTCAAAATCCCAAAGTTCCGTCCAGGAAATGTTTAGAGTAGTTCAGAGAACTGAGAGAGTGTTGGTGTGATGCTATTTATTTTCATGATACTCAAGTGGAAGAGCAAGATAGTGAAGTGCACTTGATACTTTGTCGATCAACAAGTCACAACAATACAATCACGGACTAGTAATAATGGGATGACGCAGTATTTGTTACAGCCGCTACTCGTGCAATAATTTGTTTTGCCAACACTCATTCCAGTTGGTAGCGTATATACAATAATCTTACAAAATAACATATTGAAGGAGATATGACACACACAATACACATATTTTTCTATACTTTTACATATCTCTTGGATTATGTGGTTGTTGAAGTACTAACAACAACAGTACAAGTACCCTGCTGTTGTTCTGCATATTATTTATATATTTAAGTTATGTTATATCACGGACTACGAACCACAAATGCTTCTACATAACATTTTTTTTGTGGTGGAGCATGCTCGTGTTACATGGTGTGTGGCTGTGATTTGTGTTCCGCATGATGAAGAGGATAGTAGAAAACACTTCTTCTCATCTCATGTTACGGCTCACTTGCATTTCTACAAGCATAAAAAAGTTGTCGCTGACTCCGGCTGGTAATAAAAAATCCGAGTATTTTGGTGTAAGCAGGATTTCCGATCTGGATCTCTCGACTTACCAAAAAAGAAAAAGGAAAGTTATACTATAAGAAACATGCACGACATGGGTAGAACTAGAACAATGTGTTTGTTTTTTTGGTATACGTGTAGAAAATGAAGAAATCGTAAGCACATATAAGGAGGAAGAAGAAAGGGAAGTTGATTTTGATGCAACATAGCAGAAACCTCAAATAGCTCAGTTCACCATATACATACAAGATTTACAGTAGTGCTAAAAAGCATTGTAACATTGTACGTTTGTGTGAATTTCATTTTTGCAGTCTTGTAACAGATGTACTTGTGTAAGTTGATGCGATGTTTGGATACAGATTGCAGATTGAGAGGGTTTGATTAAGAAAATTGATGATGCAGTGCATAAAGCAGTCTGCATCTCCATTACTCATTGATTTCTTTGTGTTTGTAATCCTTGGGGCCATGCTCATATTACATTGTTTCAAGAAATGATCCCAATTTCCAAACACGAAGAATAATTGCAGTAGCAGATGCATGAGTTAAAGTTTTCCTCTAGCATCGATGCCAAATGCACTGGAAAGTGCAAGTGTACCTAGCTCATTCCTTCGTCATATACCACATGAACTCTTCCGTAAATATAAAAATCTGAGTGAATCAGAGGCAAAGCAACTCTGTGTAGATTTGCAAACTTTTCTAAAAATTTCTGGCAGAATCTTGTTTGTGCTGGAAGTAATCGGCTTTATAGGTTCCAGGCCACCTCATGGTTCCCACCCATTGAATCGCCGATTTACTGACTTTCTCCTATGTTTACATTGTAAACACGCGGACTACATATTTTTGTAGAGAAGATGAGAGTACTTCAATGATCATCCGATTTTTCTTTTCCTGGGAAGATCGGGAAAAACTCCAGTCACTTTAGTGATTTACAGTCTTTCCACACAACCTTTTCTCCCGTACTTACGGGGCTTGTTCAAAGTAGTAAAGCGGAGTTCAAAATGACAAATTGCTCAATGTTTGCCTTTGCAGTTTGTCCTATTGAACTGAACCGAAGCCCAATAGTCATTTAGATATCCTTGTTGCTTGAAGTGTTACAAATGGCAAACTAATAATTTTCCTGCAAGTGAAATGCATAACTCTTTATATCGAAACTTAATGGCCATATTGGCCATGCATGTGGAGATTGTGGAGTGCGTACACGTACCGTACACCATATCCAATTTTTGGGCTTAGTCATCCATTATCCTAAATTATACAAGGAGGATTCAACGAAAGCCAACCAAAAGATCAAAACTTTTATGTGATGCTCGCTTTTTTCCCCTAGTAGTTCACATGGAATGGAATGAATTGAACTGTTTTATTTGATGTTGTTGAGACTCACTAAAAATGTTTGCGTGCTCTTTACTTCCTGTTTGTTTATATGAGAGTTATGGCTCCAAGATACATAAATGTTGTGTATTACGCATTTTACAGATTTCAGTTTTTTCATGGGCCAAAACAAAATGCTGCTATTTGTTCATTCTATCCTTCTTCGATCTAATGAGAATTGCTTTGAAGTTGATGGTGTAGTGATGTGATGATTTTGTATGAGATAACTTGATGATAGTAGTTATATTACCATGCTTAAATGAATGATAATCATGTCGCGGATTGTTTGGTGAAAGCAAGTCTTTCATAGAAATGTTGAGAAATTCTAGGAATTGGTGTAGTTATATCAGTGGTAGCAATAAATAAAAGATTTCCGTTGGGCTTTAAATCTAAATATATGTGCAATCAAAAGCGTTTGCTGAAGCAACAAACGATTTCGCATAACATTATTTGTTGACACAGTCCCACCACCACCACCAGCTATAGTGTCGGCGAGAATTTAGCGAAATTGCGAATATATTTATTACTAGCTTTAATTCCCTATGTAATACATTTTGGTGTTTGCGTGGGCTGCAGCAGAAAACCGCAAATGTTCAAAGAATTTTGTTTACAAACTGACGTTAGCTCATTTAAATATTGTGCTTGCTTGGTTGATAATAATGCCATATCATACAAACTATATACGAAATCTTTATGGTTTGGTATACGAAAGTACGCTAATCTATGCTTATTTTTCATTGTCTGTGGCGATTAGTATCATTTTGGATTCAAAATCAAAGAATTTCATATTACTCTTATCTCTAGTTTGAAATATGATTACGAAAAAGAAATATAAAGTCTAAAAGCCGAAATAGGCATAAGCACTCTAAGTAAATGCTATTTTCTCCTGAAATAGTTTTGGCACTGCGCCGTTAAATCCGAGACTGTTGAAATGCGTCACTATACATCATCAAACGCTTTACTGATAGACCGCTCATGCAAACAGTTTGTAGGTGAGAGAACGAGATGATTTAACATTTCAAAATAATATGTACACATTATGCATATCCCAGATGAAACATTTTTGAAGCATCTGTAAACAAATCAATGCGTCTTAGTAATAATAGATGAGGTCATGTGCCATCTCTTGTATACAATACTTTATAAAATTCATCCGTATGTAGTAGCATCATTTTTTTCAGCGTCCAATCTTATTATATTGTTGCACCTCATTGCCATCATCGTTCTATTCTTTGCGTGCTTGGGATTAACTGACAAAAAGAAACAGATTTCTCCGGAAATTCCCACTTTGGATTCCATTTCCTGACAAAAATGATCCCAAACAAACCAAAGTCATCCTTCTTTACTCTTCTGCCAAGTAATAGCAAAAAAAAACTAAAAAAAAAAAGAAGAGAATACATTCAGTATTACATAGAATTGTTTCTTACAATTCTTATATCCGCTTGGAAATAAGAGAAAAAGTTTCTCTCAGGAATATCATATGCAGACAAACAGCTTTCTACTTTCATCACACACAGTAGAATAATCAGTTTGGAGATCTCATATGTTTAAGCAAATTGCTTTTTCATTCCATACCACCACCACTCGTCTTCTTCTGTGCTACTACTCAGCCAGATGAAGTGGATGTTCAATACTAAAATGTATGTAGAGTCATTTCAATACATTTCCTAGAAGTCGATTCAATGTGTAGCATGTATGTAGGTACGTATTTATTTATGGGAATTCTATTCAGCAAAAATGGTTATCGCTTTCGTATTCTTTAATCTCACTTGAAATAAGTAGAAGTGCCGCTTTCTTGAAACCATTTCCTTGCTTCTTCTTCTGCTCTAGCTGGTATTTGTCAAGCTTTCTCTCTCAACTCGTACTCGATCTCGACTAGTTTTTCTCAGCAGCTCAAGGAACAATAACAGCAGGAGCATTTTACAAATGGTGACACAAGTAAAATGTGTGAACCATGGACGTATGAATGTAGATAGAAAAGTATATACATGCATTTGTAACCACCTACCACCAACTTACACTACGCTGGATGCACATACAGGCTGGCGTCATGAAAAAGTCCAAATGAAAAAGCAAATGATATTGTCTTCATGCAGGTTTCCTCCAAGTTGCTTCATGCATGCATGCATTTTCATATCAAATATTCTTCACATCTTGTGGAATTGCTGTGTGTCTGTGTACAATGCGAATGGCGAATATGGGAGTCTACAAGAATGTTCCAATCCCAACAACTATAATAGATGGGTAGGAAGAAAATATATTTTCTACATTTATAAAGTGAGTAAGTTATGCTCACCATCTTTTACCATAAAACTGGGGAATCGGTGAAAGTTCGACAGAAAAGTGGGTCCTCAGAGTTTGATAATTTGTTGCTGTTGAAGCTTATATAGCACACAAAGGAATTATTAGCTTTATGTTTCATCAGACCGACTGGGATGGAGATCCATATAGGCAATACGAATAATGTATAGGTACTTATATGCATGTAGGCAAATAGTGATATTATGTAGTAATGCAGTCTTAAAAGACTTCTACTGGGAAAAAAACTTTATCGCTTCAAGCATTACTGGGTCCACTGTTCCAAGGAAATTTAATATTCTCCAGCAAAACCCAACTATGACAGGGATAGGAATGTTGAACAAAAAGCAAACTGCGACAAAGTTAAGGGGCTAATTTGGTAATTGGGTAAACTGAGAGGAATATGTCGGTTCAAAATGCACTTACTTTTTTAATAGCATTAAAGAAATTTGACTTGTGATGTGATGAAACCTCTATGTTTCGCAAAATATATGAGCACATTACAATAGAGGAATGTACATGAATTTTCTACTAAATCTAAAAGTTGACACCTCTGACCTCATCTTGAAGATTTCGTATTGGATTATATACATATATATGTAGTACATGCTTACATCTACTTAATTATACAATACAATCGTAATATGAAGGAAGCTCATGTCAGGAACAAGTTTGGTCTACAGTTTTCCTGTATTTGAATGCTCAGAACATAACGAAAAAGTAGTTCATTATAAGTTTTCATTCGCAGAATACCGACCAACTAGTTATAGAAGATCCATTCTATAATCTTATCGTTTACTTAGAGAGAGGAGGACTCTTCATTGAAGTCGAAATGCGAAACGAGACGCTCTCGACATTGAAGTGTTGGATTTGGATTGGAAGTCTGGTGATGATGTGGTGAAATATTCTTGGAAATTAGCAATAGATGAACCGAAACTTAGTTGAGTCGTCATGCTGTTGAGTAGTTAAGTGTTGGATGGAGCATCATCTAGTAATCTTGCTCAAGAAAGAGGAGGATGAATGAGGGTGTTGCTGATTTTTTGTTGTAGATTGCTTAACTAAAACTTTGTCGTGTGAGAATCTCAAATGATAAATGTACATGATGACACGTTGTCCTCAAAGTTAATTCCATAAGTCGGGGATTTCACGACGTGGCAGGACAAGGCTGTCTTCAAAGAATAAATAATTGGTTCATGGAATTATCGTCAAATATACGGAATATTATGAAATTCTTGTGAAAAGTGTTGAAAGGGTTGAGTAGTACAAAAAAGATTATTGGATAGGTAGATGTATTACTAGATGCAGGTATTATATTTAAGGTTGAAGCCTCAAGGATATAACTCTCAAATACAGTATTATTATACAGCCTTCTCTTCTCGCTATTTATGATATATGTGCAGGTTTTAGACTTTGCATAATTTGGTATTACACACCACTGTTTCCTTACGTATTCAGGAAATCTGTTTTTAATTGAGTGCGATGGCGTTCTTATTCATTAGTACTAATTAAAGTTTATATCATCTGTCAAAAATAACTTTTATGGGATTATGATGCGGATTCCCTGAAGACTTAAACATTTACGGGGTGTGTTGAGATAATATTGAAGTTCCTACGTTGCAGGATTTAAAAGTTTATGCCGATTCAGGAGTGTTAAAAAATGAACAGCATATCACAAAAAGGATGTTTGTTACTTCCTGGCTTTCGAATTTAATCAAACTATTTTGGATTTTGGATGCCGAATTTCACAGGATCAAACGTTGGGTTTACATAAGCATAGGCACATATCTTTTCGTTTCATTAGCAGAGTATAATCAGATTTTAGTTTTCAAAAGCAACAAATATAATACAGCTAATCTACCTTACCTAAGTGTCGAGCAAGATCATTTTCATATAACTATATAACATAAACTTTTTGACGCATGCATCATTCACTCATAGTCATAATCTAAAGGGTTTAGCAAAAACGTGAAATTGATTACCAGAGGCGCACATCGAAGTTGCGGTTTACTGAAGGAGCAGAAAGTGAATGGGTTCTTTCATCCGGTACCTATCCGGATCCAACATCAACAAACTTTCGGGAAAATATATTTTGTATCAAAAGTCAAGAGTTAGATCCAAAACATTTCACAAAATATGTACACATCGATACGAAGTTATAATATGTTTACTTTATACTTTATCGCTTCGATGTTTGAGCCCATTTTGAATATATTTTATATAGGGCATCATAAAAACGGATTCCGTCTCAAGCATTGCATTTTGCATAGGATAAGCCAACAAGGTGAGCAGCTGAAGAGCTTACGATTTTCATAATGACAGTGTGAAAGTGTCTTCAAAGAATCTCATTTATCTGGCTTTTACTTTGCATTTTGCAAAACCACCAAAGGAAATTACAATTTGTCAGATCATAAATGCAGATAATCGCATTTTTAAGTTTTTCTGAGCGACTTTTCTCCTCGAAATTTTCCCTTGATGATGTGTTGACTGCTGCCAGGGCAAACCAAGCCACTTCGATTTTTTGTAGATATTGCGGCTTTAGGGGAAGATGGACTTTGTTCAATACAAATACAAAGAAAGCCACAAAACCGAAACAGAAGTTATTGAAGGGGAAAAGAACAAGAAGAGGAGACGAGCCCACGCTATCGTTACCTCACTGTTTAACTTTGTATATTATAGGGGAACATGAGCGAAAGGAGTAGAAAGAAACTTTTGATGTCTTTCACTACTTTTTCGGTTTTTCTTTCGTACTATGTCACGGTAGCATGAACATCGAAAAATGTTTGTACGCGTGGTGGAGACATACAAAATATAGCGGTGGGAGGAATAAGGCTACCTTATAAAAAAAGAGAGAGAAAATGTTTAGATGTAGATCAAAGCATACCATACCAGATAGACTGTAGGAGGGAATACCTAACAGTCTACTGAACACTGAAGAAATAATGGCATTTCGTAGTATCTACTACATGCATATACGTAATACTTATTAGTCGGTATATGCCATATTATAAAAGTAGCACACCACACCAGATGTCAATGTTGGCTTTTCAGCTTAAACTTGGCAAAATCTACAGGGATAGAGAGATACAATTCACCCTATGTAGGGCGGAAATTCGTCCCGACAGGAGAAGTACCCCTTTTGTGGCTTTGTTGCTTGCTCCTAAGGTTAAGAAGGTTAAGAAACCGTAAGTGAAAATGAAAGCCCCGTTCTTAGTAGACAGGAAAAAGCAGAAGGTAACAACGGATTCTGTTTGACAAAATATATACAATAATTATAACAAAAGCGTATGTACATATATAAAGGGATCTAAAAGTGTATAGTAGATGGATACATATTCTACAACTTAATATATAGCAGAGACATTTTCATAAATTATTGAGGAGACTAGACTCTATTCCTTTTCGTGCATTACATAAGTGCTATAAAAACGTGTGTGTATATTTTATATATGAGCACATGACTCACTACAGCTCCTAATATCCTATTAAGATTAACTGTGAAAATGTTTTTCGATGAAGGTTATAGGTGAAAGTTAAAACATTAAGTGTCGCTCCCACAGGATATGATTACCTTTCATATATAGCTGAACTAGAAGTCGGCTGTAAATTCTTTAAATGTCTACCCTTTCCATCTTTGTGAAAAATAGCTATGAAAGCATTACTGCCACTTATGTTTCTTTTACGGGTTTTAATACATACATACATTTTCCCCTCCCATGCGGCTTTCCCTTACTGTACAAATAAGCAAAATGACAGTGGAATTAAATTTATTACTATTTCTCCCATCTTCATATATCATTTTTCTTTCTTTGGAAATTAAACCTGAGGACGGAACTACTTTACAATTGAATACGTTGAAAAAGACCGAAACCGTTTCTCTGACTCTCTTTGTTTCTTTAGCAAAGAAAACAAACTCCTCTTAATACTTTATGTAAATACATAAACGAAAACTGAATAATGGCAACAAATTCATGTGCCTTTTCCAGCCAATGGGAATCTGAGTTATAATATAGCACATAGGCATATTAAACGCTTAGTGTTGTTCCTATCTTTTTTTCTCATTGTTTATATGTATTTCTTTTGTATTAGAGTCGGTTAGTTTAGTTATCAGAGATCCGCAGAATGCATATAAAGAATATTGTTTTTGTCAAGAGCATATTTATTCAAATATTGGAGCTATTGAGAGTTTAACAACTGGAAATTTATGGGTTCTCTTGTTTCAACCACATTTTTTCCAGGCAGATTGGCAAATGAAAGCTTTTTTTATATATGTATATTATATGAAAGTACAGAATACATAAACTATTTATATAAAAAAAAGGAGAGATATGAAATAATAGCATATTTTTTCTTTTTCTTGGAAAGAAAGCATGGGAAGTGTAACGGTATTTCATAGTTGTAAATATGCTTTCTTTTTTAGGCATCCCTTGTAGCAGCATTTTTGGTTATGTGTTTCATTGTATTTAGTTCGTTCATTTGTCTTTGTAGTACGCTGTGATATGTATAAATTACTAACAAGTTTCCTTTGGGTCGACATTGTTTAGTCAAGTGTGTATAGTATATCAAGGCAGTTAGTTTTGTTGGTTGGGCTGTGCACTACTAAGAGCTACCATTTTCATTTTGTAATAATAATATTAACTAAGCACACACACACAACTTTGTAATAAATATATGCATGATGATTTTTACCAGAGCTTACGCGTTTTTGGCCTACACTGGCATTGGAGCGGGTCCTTTTTGTAGCCTCCCTTGCGGCATGTAAATGAAATGTCCATGGAAATTTATTAGCTGGATCAACTACCCACAATCTCTTCCTACTATTATTATTCCCCACCCGAAACATATTTGTATATATGTGGAAAAGGTCTCCCAGTCTGGCTAGGAATGTATGTAGGTTCAACAACACTATTTATTGCGTAGTATTTCATGAAACACCAGATAGGAAAAAAACAAGGAACAAACATATTTTTTCTCCGCAAACATCTAGATATTTTTGGTCAGATGATTCGAAATTGCTTTTTGCTTTCTTCTATCCTTAAAAACTGTGTATGTATATGTGATGTTGTTTAGAAAACGTTTTACTTTAAAGTATTCATAGTCAACCGTGCATTCTTTTGTCGGTTGGGTCTGGGAGTGCCATGCAGTTTTTAACTATATGTATGAATGAAAGATTGCATTTTGCAAATAAATACAGCACAAATATATATTTGTGGTTTTTGTGGTGAAGGGTCTGGCTTAAGATTTTGGGATTTTGGTATTGGTGGTATTGGCTAACCAAATGGTTTATGAAGGATAGTCATTTACTGATTCTGTTGTTATTATAACCCAACCAAAAATGTCTGTTGGAAGAAGATAAATAAATAAATGAGTTCTATTTACTAAAGAACAGAAAGCTAACCGACCGAAATTACAGGATATGTTCTCATAATACAAACGCCACCTCCAGTGGTAATTTTTTCTATAAAAATATTGCAATAGCTTTTTGTAAGGGTCTCATTCATTCAAAGCAACTATTCATGGAACAAAAGTAACTAGATACACTGGCTTCGTCCGAAATGTAGAACAGAAAGTCATACCTTGTAATCTAACCTCAATTTTTTATCTCTAAAAAATTGTCAGCTCAATTACAAAGCTCTGTACTGGACAGCGTAAATGTGTCCCTTATGTTTTATGACGCAAGCAAAATCTGGCCATTCAATTTCATTTACTTTTTAACAGCTTCCCTTACATTACTCATCTTTACTTTCGCTCTCATTTCATTATTATCTACCCACGCTCAGTGCACACCTTCCTTCTACACATGTTAATTGGTTACTTAATGGGCGGAAAGCAACTGACTGTGGTGGGAGGAAACAATTTATGATGTGGTTTTGAAGTGTACATTTTGCCATCTATCTCTTCTATTTAATCGTAAGCACACTTAAGATAAGAGTTGAGTGAATGGAAAATCAAGTACACACTTGCGACAGACAAAATTTCAATGCTGAAATTACGTGGAACTGGAAACGTATTATGTATATGCATACACCTTTCCTATTTTCACGTATTTCAACTCTAGAGTATAATAATTGACAAAATCTACTAAAATCAGTTGAAAAGAGTTTCTTTGCAAGTAGCAACGATACAATATAATAAATCTTTTAGCAAAGGGAATATAATGTAGAAGAGGCCGCTGCAGCTGCATGTGGTTGAATCTTTTATCTCTATCTCTGGGTTTAGTATATCTACACGTCATGCATTTCGTAAAGTAAATGAACCCTTTTAATTTAAAACGAAAATATTCACAAGTTTCACTAGTCCTTGTATCTATGATGCATTAAATTGAATGATGAAAAAATAGATTGGGAAGCAAACCTAGGAAATGCGAAAGCTATTTGAGGAAATCCTGACTGTGCTAAAATGTTTCTCCTTACTTGGCACACATCCTTCGTGACTTGGCATATTTCATTATAAATGATTAGAGCTCTCTGCCACTGTACTACTACTACTTGTATGTGAAGTCTTTCTATGATATAACTTATACAATGCAGTGCAGTGTGGTCCGGTTAGTAAACTCTGTTACTAATAACAAATGGTCCTCCAACCAAAGCGAGCCCCTTTTTCCTTCTGTCCTCCTTAACTCATCTTGTTAAAGCGAAAAGCGCAAGGATCTGTTTAAATAGCTATCACATAATATTCCTCGGTACACAAAATTTTATGCGTTATGTGATGATGGGATGATGAAAGTAAAGCTTTTTGAATGAAAACTTCCTATGTGTATACATTTAGTCGCTAAGTGGAAAAGCAGGGGACGGGAGGTTTAATAAGATCTCACAGCGATTCATTTAAAGCCGAACCACAGTAATTCCGCATACATTGTATCATAATTATTCTTTTGAGAAGACGTGAGAAATCTTGCAGAGTTCTTAAGTTTCCGTTCATAACATTCAAATGTACGTATATATCCAATTCCAAACCACACTCCCATTTTCTATCATATGAAAGCGCGAGTGAGAGAAGCTAAGCTCAACCGAGAAACTCTTGTGCTATTCATTGTCTCTTTTGGGTTGTTAATGTTGGCGTTGGCAGCAGCTGTAGGCAAGTAGGAGGCAGTGGTATTTTCGCACAGAGTTGAATACAGCTTTATGTCTTTGGTGATTAATGGAACTTGACGAAAAAGGGAAGAGGAAAAGGATGTAAATGGGCCATTTGAGGAAGGAACCGAAAGATAAAGTCAACAAGAGGTACAATGAGAAACATTGTGAAAAAGCTACCTCATTCTTAGCTTGTCGCTATTTGCTAGTCAAACATGATGACAGTGTTAAATATGCAGTAATTAATGTAGCAATTGTAAAAGTGGAGAAAAGGAAACCAGCTTGTATGTGGTCTGGCTATACGACAAATACCATGGGGGATACCGTGAAACGCTGTTTTTGCCCAAGTAGCTTATCTTTTCTTGGTGGTTTCACTTTATGGGTATATAAGAGTTGTAGCTGTCACATCGTTTTAAAAGAGCATGTAATGTAATGACTCCACTTACATGCTACATTCTGTCAGCGTATTTCAAGTTACCTACGCATGAGGACAAATATATATCTCTTTAACCATTAAAAATCCGGACATGTTTCACAATGTGTTCTTTCATGTACACCCGGTGCATTTCGAACTACCGTAACTATTAAGTGGAGTCATCAATTAATTTACAGTGCAAGTGCAACCTTGATGTCCAACCTATTTAGTATCTGTATACCGACAAAATATATTATTATGCACATCTATTTCCTATATTGTCTATCTATACAGTTCTAAACTTATATTCAGCATCGCTAATACCCTCTCTAATTATTTCCGTTCTAATTCAATATTTTTCTCTGAATTGATTCTAGGTGGAAACCTTAACGTTTCTTGGGATCCTCCTCTTTTTCATCGTTATTGGGAACTCTGCGGTGTTGGCAGCTCTAATGATGGGGAAAACTCAGAGGAAAAGTCGAATGAACTTTTTCATCATGCATCTTGCACTAGCTGGTAAGCAACTGGGTTTTTACTAATTGTCTGCTGACATGCTATATTCATTCAATCCAACCCTTTCCTGAACCAGTGTCACAATCGTGCCAATTAAATTAGCTGGGAAGGCGTTACTTTAAATGTCACTGTGTTGTCGGACATGTGAATGCATGTGATTTCCTTTTTCTATTGGCCTAAACTGAACAACTAGCTCTATTTACTACTATTGGGAAAAGGATGAGATTTGTGACTTTATAGGAAGTTAATTGCGTAGATTTCTATACTGAAACTGGAACACAATATCTATGCTTTTTAGCTTTAAAAAAACTTTGTGAGTAAAACAGATAAAATGTTAAACTCGTAAATTGTGTACATTCCAACACATTCATAGTTCATAAACGATGGGAAACAGTTTAAAAGGAGTCAAAACATTTTGAACGTTTCACACTTCCAATATACATATGGCGATTGGAGTTATATGAATAAGTACGCAGTAGTACATCACATATATGTATAGCCCAACTTGCGCATTTTATGTCTAAACTAACAAGCTTTCTTCAACATGGACGCATAAAGGATTCTGCACAATTTTATAGTGGTGAAATCACCGGATGAGGACCCATTCAACGACCCTTGCGTCTTTTCCGGGAGTTCTGTCAGATCATAAATCTGCTCTTCCGTTTTCCCAACGGAGGCACACTCCCTCACGCTCTTGTTCTACCTACGCAAGTTTTTTTTTCTATTTGCCTTCTCAACAATAAAACCTTCCGTGGAGCTTATCTATCTGCACCAAAACATTCTGGCAGATTGAAGATGGAGAGAATTTTCTCAAAAAAAAGTACAAGGCCAAATTATACTGATAAGTAATACAATATACATGTTTTTGTGTTGCTGACGCAAGCTCTATTTTTACTGGATCACTGTCGTGCAAATGTTATCTTACAACCATTCAAAGGAAAGATTTTCTGCATTATTTTCGGTTAAAAATAAAATGAAAAATGCCTACAGCATACAAAAGCTAGTATATAGCTTTTACCTTCATTCAACATCAACGTTAGGTAGGTAGTATTGAATTTCCTTTCATTTCTTCATCTTTATTCTATATGGATAGGAAAGACGTATTGATCCATGGTATCCGATACCCGATGCTTTCAGCTACCTACTTAAATGTCATTAAGAAACAGTAATGATGTCAGATCCTATTCATTTGCTTACGGCCCACACTTAAAAAAGTTTTACCATTATAATTTCCTGCCAGAAGCTTGCTGGAAACGTATTACCTTTTCAGCATCTGTGTTAGTTTCCTTTCCTAGAATTGAATGCCTTTTCACGAACATGAAGCCTTTTAAATTATGCATATGTTGCGTCGTGTTGTGAACGTTAAAATTTACATACATATGTAGAAGATGCCTTGATTAGAGATGCAAAACACCTGGATAAATTCAAGGACTTGAATCAAATACATTTCTTGGAAATTAAACCTCATATAGACTGTCTAGAAAGGTCATCATCATACAGTTGTGTTTTTGGAAATGCAAGCAATTTTCTGTCTTGCTAAAGTGGATGGGGTGAAATCTCATGACATTTTTTTGTGACGCATGCATAATTTACCCACAACTCAATTTAGTATCCTTTAAATATTGAATTATAATCAAGGGAATGAGACCAAAATTGTAATATTTTGTATGAAATTCTTCACGCGAAATACCAAGAAATTAAATAGCATATAATTTTCCCACGTTTTTAGAACAAGCCTTCTTGTGCAAATCGTTTTAAAAATGTTCAAATATTTAAAAATTTGCATAAGGGCCATGGCCTCGCTGTCTCAAAGTTATGAATGAGGAACTAACTGCAGCTGTATATGTTGTTTCCCTAAAACTTTCTAGATTCCAAAAGACCCGTGGTTTACTTACTTACTCCAAGGCATTGTCTTGTCTTTGTAGTTTTGAAGTTGTTAAAAATTCAATTTGAGATACCCTGTAGTGTAGTCGTTATTGATGTTTTATACCCATTTGATCTTTGCAAACACAAATCCGTGAGAGATATATATGAACACAATCCAAATTGAGGAAGACTTTAAAGATGTTGGTGTAACAAAATACAACAACAAACATTATGCTCATTGTACATGCTAAAATGTCATATATAATATGTAGGTATATATGCAACTGAACATGTGCATAGGGATGAGTTCATGAGTTGTGATAATAAAAATCCATTTTACAACAAGTTTCTTGCTTGATTGTCTAAAACCTTTGGCCTTCCTTTGACTATACCATACGAGTACAGTGTCGAAGGAATGGTGCTAAAGCTGTTTGACAATGACAGTGCGAGTATTGTTTTAAGTCACGAAACGACCAACTTTATGGCAGTTGTAGAAAAATATAAGCAGTATGCATACATAACATACATATATACTTCATGCAAATGAATATGCGCTGACTACTTGCACTTACATTAGTGCTACTTCCTAGAATCATGAAAAACTCTATGAAATGTAGCTGAGAAGGAGTAAATTGCGAGAAAAAAAGTTGGGATGTTAGATACAATGCAACTTGAAAAATGAAACTTCTTCAGAACGAACGGAACTATAAGGAAGTCTGGAACTGAAGGATGGTTTTCTTTTAAATTACATGGTATTATTACAGTGTGCCAGAGAGGGAACATCATGTGCATTTTTACGGTATTATATATTCGGTGTTCAAAGTAAAGATGTACGTACATATACTTTATATGCGAAGCCAAAGCGGAAACAGAAGCAACCACCATCAAACCAGAAAAACGCTGGAAAATTGTATTTATTTGTTAATAGTGTCAGGGGAAGTGGTGCTGATGGTAAAAATTCTTGCCTATTGTACCTATGTGACTCTCGTTATATCTGTATCTATTTTGAAAAGTCTTCAAGGAAAAAGAAACAGACGAGTTATCAGAGACACATGCATAAACAGTCGTAATAATAATCAGGATTGAATTGTAGGAGGAAAGAGGAGAGACATGCGTCTAGAACTATATGATGACTTGGCAGCCATTGTTCTTGGAGAGAATAGTAGCCTATATTTTGCATTGCATGAAAGTATGAATAAATATATTAGAGTGAAAGAGCCGCCGTAGTGATGTCCATAAAACTAACTTTTGTATTTTGTATTGTTACAGTACAGCATTCCATTAACTTTTTCCTTTTTGAATCCTCAGCTTCAACATTCACATGGTTTTATTTCGGAAAGGCTTTGCAAAATTACATATTCTTTGTACTTTATGGCATTACAAATGCATAATATTACAGTTTTAAACGGACAAATAGTTGAAAATATGGAGCAGAGGGATTATAAATATTTGCTTCTATTTCCAATTTCACATTATCAAATCGTAGTCTGCACCGGAACTCTAAACTGCTGAACCAATTCAGACAATTTAGTACCATCATAAAATTATTCAGAGTGTTAGTAACTTGAATTGAAGATGTAAGATTGTATAATAACACCCTGCGCACAGAATAATTATTAGCACATCAATTAGGACGGTAAAGAATAGTAAATGAGTTCGTGTTGCAAAACAGTGTGTATGACTTTTAGAACATTCTTTGCCATTTTCCCCCCAAGTGAATTTTAGAATTTTGAGTGTTTCGTTGTAGTTGTAGGAGTTGACTATTTGACGACCTGTATGACTAAACTATGAAAGCCTTTTTAAGCACCTAATTTTCTTTTGAGCCGGATGAAAACTATTTGGAAAGTTAGTTTTCTGTAATTTTGTGAGTAGGAGTGGAGAAAATGAAGTCATATTTCACAGTTTATTCTTCAACGCGCGCCCTTGCTTCCTTCATGCTTCAAATAATTTGCTGAAAGAATGTGAAAAATGGCGGCGGATAAAATAATGTTAAGGGAAAACTTTTCCAAACAAACTTCATGGTTTCTAACATAATAATCCAGGGGTTTCTTGTGTCTATAATGAGTGTATGATTTGCCAGGAACGAAAGCAGGAAGGGCAGGTGTTACAAGTTAATGCCATACTCCAAAGTAAGTGAGGCGACGTGACTAACATATAATTGTATTTGGTTTTAATGTCATATACCAGTCAGGGAATCCACTTCTTTTGTAGTTACAAAACTAATTAACATGCACAAGCAAGGTTGAAGTTGAGCAGCTGCCTGCCAGTCGACATACATAGCACTTAGCACATCGTTTTCTCCTACTGCCATAAACTCCAAATGGTTGTTTGCTTACATTTGGGAAGGAAAGGTAAATACGGGTCACACAGACACATTTCATCATTATAAGTGACAAGTGAAGCTAATTACACAAATCTACTATACTCATAGTACCACACATTGTTAAACAATATTAATAATCGGGTTGTTATTATCACACTAAAAATGTATCTCATAAAAATCCTATTACCACTGCCACACCTACTTTCATTTTTTAACCAAATACCTGTAGATCGATGATGGCACGTGGAGTCGGACGTGATTTAAATCCTAAACAAAACGGAAGGTTTTTTGTTTGTTGTATGGCCAACGATGTACTAAACTAAACTGAACAATTTTTCTACCTCTATCTATATTGAAATTATATGTAGTTCCTGGTATCCAATATAGTGGAGAAAGTTGACAAGGTATTTATGTATGATAATGTGTTCTATTTCTTTGTGTTCACAGATTTGGCAGTGGGACTGATAAATGTGGTTACTGATATCATTTGGAAAGTCACAGTTTCCTGGTATTTGGGGAATATTGCTTGCAAAATTATCAAATATTTTCAGGTGAGTGTGTTCTATCGAGCAACCCATTAATGACTCACGTGCATATCTCTATTGCTTTAAATATTTTTAATGCATAAATCATGTATATCTACTCAAGTTTATGATGTATCTTTTGGTGCTTAAATAAAGTATTACGGATGCTTTTCAAGGACATGTGAACCGTAGGCGTTTTAAAATTACTTTTTGTGATACTTGAAGTTTTCGAGGTGAAGGGTATCGAAAATTCACAGAGGTCTTGGAGAAAGAAGGTCGAATTACATCTGAAATTTTCGAGTTTATTTAGGCTTGAATAAATAGGAAAGTAGATAATATAATTTAATATTAAAACAACAGTCGTATCATCCGATATTGTTAGAGCTTTTTCTTCTCTACATAATTGACAATGTAAATATAAAATACCTGTAACATTAATGAGAAAAGCTAACAAAAGTTTGAAACAAATGTGTAACTTTTTAATTCAACAAAACTGAATCAAGTCGAAATATGGAGCTCGAGGGCGTGCTATTTGCTACCATCACTAATTTTACTATAGGTATACGTATTTAATAGTAAATAATACCTTGATAATTTATTATACTTTATAAATAGTTTATAATAAAAAAGACACACATAAGTTCAAGTATAAAGAATTGTAGTTTAACTGAGGGCATTAAGCAGATCCCTTATCATCAGGTAAAGAGCCTTCTTGCACTTGTGCATGATCATCGTGCACTTGTGTAGCATTAGCTCTTACAAAAGATTCAATGGCTTTGGGAATACCATCTAACCACCCATGTGATATTGTACAAACATATTGACAACCAAAAAGACAACACTTCTGAAACCGAAGACATATCAAGTCGGAAGTACAAAAATAATGTGGAGCACGTTCACATTCTTCTGTGTTTTCAGGGCATCGACCAATGTGTATGTCAAGTAAAGGAGTCGAAAGAGGGGAAGCATCCGGTGGAAGTTGCTGAATTTGGCTCGGCCCTAGAAAGCAAATTGTGAAATTACTGTAGATTTTTAAGAAAAAATTAATTACGCAAATGGATTGTGGTAGAATAAAACTTACAAGTAAGAAATTCGAATGGCCACGAGATACCCACGCCTTTGGAATGAATCCCAAAGCTAAGAACGAGTATAAAAATACTTTCTGTATTAAGTAGCCCCATTCTGTATGTGTAAATAAATGTAGAGTCAGAAATAGTTTTGACTTTTGACGTAATATATAAAAATGAAGACTTCAGTGCTTTCTGAAGACGACAAGTAAGTCGTATGAAACTCAAGAAATCCCGTTCTCAAATGAAGTAGCAGAGTGGAATCCAAGTGTGTAATTTACATTCTGAACTCAGCTGAAGGAAGAAATTAAACCTTTGTTTGACAATGGACCCCTTTGTTTTTGACTTGGCGTGTGAAATATGAGATATTTTAGGAATGAGCTTCAATAAAACGGCTTATTCATTCATTCATTTTGACTGAGAAATATTTTGGGACTTTTCCTCTCACTTCTTGAATGAATTCTTGGTTGTATTTACATGAAAAAATGGAGCTGTGACAAAATTAGAACTTTCTAACGGGATTTCTAGTTTGTGGAGATCGACAGTATACTAATTAAATCTTAGATTTGGGTCACCTATCAATAACTCATTGACTGAAAGAAAGAATAGTACTAGAATACATGTATAAGTGACCTATTTTTCGAATCTTACATGATAAATTTTCATATATTCATGTACAAAGTAATTCATATTCATTCCCAGTAACCTACATTTAGCATAGCCCCCCATCTTCTGTGTCTTCTCCATCACCTTAATCGAGTTGCAATTTCTACTGTTGTTGACTAGTATAAAAACACTATAACCGACAAGAGACTATTACTGTAGTATTTCTCAGAAGCCAGTCTTCAACTTATGGAATTTTCTGTCAACTTTCACAAACACATTCCAATTTATCCATATTGATGAAAAGGAAAAGCAATGAAAGTATTATTTAATTTGTATGCGTATTCAGTAGATGTGTGACATGTACAATTTCGTCGTATTTAATGAGCAATCCATATTTACAAAAATGTTATACTCGCTCATCTTTCAGAGGGGTTAAACAGCGGGACTTGAATTACAAAAAGGCTTTCACAAAAAAAATTAGAAACTATAATTAATGGTTATATGGTATTTGTGTTCCACGCTTCTGGCCTAATTCTATTGTGGATAATAATGCAATTATTGCATTTAGGATTTTTTCTCAATCCTCTATGAATGCATGTATGTGTGAGATAGTATGCGGTGAATGTAAAAAAAACTCGAGCCCTTATGCCTATCTATTACTTGCATATTGCATTTTTAGCTTATAAGCTTAAAGATTTATCACTTCAGTTTGGTTTTCTTAGAATCTTGTGCTAAGGGATGAAGATTTCCACATGAAAGGAAACCACTTACCGTTTAGAAAAATAGTCGTCATTATTATTGGAAGAGGATTTTTTTGGCAATCCCTTCATTTTTGCGCAGGCGATTCTTTACAAATCGACGTTGTTATTATCTTTTGCTCCATAATACAAATGATCAAGCCTTTCGAGATCTACTATAAAATAAGGTCTCATTTTTTCATAGGGCGAAGATAACTGTTTCCTCTCCATAACTGAAGTAGCAATTATGCAGATAGGACACAATAGATATGATAATGAAAAAATATCGGGTGATATCATCCGGTTCTCAATTACATAATTAAAATGTTAGACTACTTGTAACTTGATACCAAAAGACGTAGTTGGATGTCAAATCAGTGTGTTGTAGGCTACATACATAAGCACAGGATGTAGGATGAAATAAAAACCTTTCACATTCTCAAATATTGCGTTTCTTTTGTGGAATTTCAGACGGTTGTCATCTACGCATCAAACTACGTCCTAGTCGCGCTGAGCATTGACAGATATGACGCCATCACCCATCCACTCAAGTTCTCTGGAAGTTGTAAGTCACACAAAAGGTTTTCTTTATACTCTTAAGTACATCCATAAACAGCATAATGTTCCATTTCCATTACTTTATAGTAGATTCCTGTGTATGAGTGTGTGTAGTCCAGTTTTGTGTCATGGGCAAAGGCTCAATATGTAGGCCATTGCAGTGCAACAACAATAAATACCGGATTTTGAAGATCACAAAAGATACAAAAGGCAAAAAGTGCGCATCAGAACACCTTGAATTCTAGATGTGTTATTATTTGCTGTTGCCTTTTGTACTTTCACAATTGGAATCACATGGAAGGAATCCAGAAACAACTCCACAAGAGTTTATTATATGACATGATAACCCCGCAGAGAAAAATTCATACATGGTCTTTCTCTGGCTGTACATGAATATATTTTGCAGCTTTTACTCTCACTCTCTTTTTTGTGAACAAAGGTATTCCAATGAAATTCAATGAAATGTTGACATTCCAAGACGGGAAACAACTTTCAAATTTTCAAAATTGAAAAAAAGCATGTATATTGAGTGAAGTGAAAGTGATTTTTGCTAGCACAGACTTTTCCCATCTTTCATCATAATATTTATAGAATTCAAACTAAGTTGAAGTGGAACATTCCTTATGTAAAAATACATCAAGGTTTCATGCACAAATGATTTTTTCTTTCCTAGGGCGAAGAGCTCGACTCCTAATTGCATCAGCTTGGGGTCTCTCCTTCACATTTGCTCTCCCGTCAGCTTTCCTCTTCCACGAAGAAAATATTGCAACAATATACGGAAGTAAGTTTTGGTCCAATATTCTTTCATCGCGTCATTACGTAACGACAACGACTTTCTCTTTCTTTTGTTGTTAGCTTCATGAAATGAAGACTTACATAGTATACCAAGTAGAAGCTTTAATATTTAGCTTTTTGTGGGAAACACGTGTACGCTTCAATCATGTACTGTACGCTAATTCTAATTGGTACAACTTTACTGTGCAACGAAAACATATATATATTAATGTCTGGGTTTCACAATCTATATATCATAACTAGTAGACCATATATTCATATGGTTTCTTTAGGCTAGTTGAATTAAGTTGAAAGGAACTTTTTACTAATTAGTGTAGTTTTCTTCAATGACTAACAAGATTAATTTCAATGAAAAAAATTTGACATGACAAGGCCTTTTTCCTCATCTTCAGATGATTTTATTTTAAACTTTTTTTTAGATGAAACATGAAATGTTTGAGTGAGGTGAATGTGCTGGCAAAATCAAGGAAAAATGAAATGTCTGAACTTTCCATTGTAAGCTTCATATTTAGAAATTGCTTTTGAAAAATGCTAATTAGGTACAAAAAATGGAGAAATGTTGATCATCAACTTCTGAAAAAGTTGAATAAATGATTGCAAGGAACCTTTTGGAATCGTCAAATTAATTAAATACGGAATCATATATTCAAGTCCTTTCACCAATTAATTCACATGTATGAACATTGTAGCTCTTACATTCGTATAAAGCACACAAATCATTAATATTCATGTGTAAATTTCTATACAAAAATAAAAACTACAAGGCCAGCTCAGCATAACTTTTTCTGACTACAAGCAAGGATTTAAAAAATTTCTAACAGAAAATATGTGTTGGATGTCTTCAAAATGAAAGGCGAATTCTGAGAATTGTTCTTAAAGCATCGTAGGATTTGTACTTGCTGGAATTCTGCATTCCACAGAGGGGAATATTCACTTCAATCTAACTCTACCTTTTTATCAAAACAACTGAAATATGTATATCAGATTCAAGTACAACAGCTTAGATGTATATTTGTTCGTTGTCGCTATCATTCATGCACAGTATTAAAAATATAATAGGATTTGATTTTGAAACTCTCTGCAAGCTCTATTTCGAATCGAATACGATGGTGTACAATCCCTTAATACTTATTCTAACTTATACTTTTAACCATAATCTTTGCTTATGAAATCAAAATGAATGTCCTTGCTACTTTATGTACTCGAAAGTTAATAATTTGCATTTCTTTTCGGGGAATTTCTTTTTATAAAGCTACCGTGACGCAATGCTGGATAGATATGGAGCCCGTGGAATGGCAGGTGTACATGACAATCATTTCTATTGCTCTGTTCATCATTCCTGCTTTCATCATTGCAATCTGCTACACCATCATGGTTCACACTATATGGACGCAATCTCGGATTCTGACACCCAGTAGCAAGAAAACATCAAGTATGTTTCATATATTATGTATTTATCTAATATTCGAGATTGAAGTGGTGCCTTTTCCATTTGTTATATGATCTTCAATCACTTATTAGTATTAGTGTTTCTGTAACATTTTGGTCATCCATTCCATAATGCATCCAAAATCCAATGCTTGATTGTGTGACTGTTACTTGTTCATTAATAGATGGAATCCTGCGGCGAGGAACTTGTAAAGGTGCGGCAAAGTCTGATGATGACGATTCCAGACGAGCATCTTCTCGTGGATTGATTCCAAAAGCGAAAATCAAATCAGTCAAGATGACATTCGTCATCGTTTTTGGTAAGTTTGGGAGAAAGCATTCAACATGAATGAATGAATGAATGAAGCGAATTACTGAACCCACAAAATTAGATTTGGAAGTGGTATTCATTTGGTGACATTTGTAATGTTTCTAGTTTTTATATGCTGCTCGAGTCCGTACTTTGTATTCTCCTTGCTGCAGGTGTACAACTTCATTCCACAAACACAAACGATGACAGCTCTTAGTACTTTCTTTCAGGGCTTATCTCCACTAAATTCGGCAGCAAATCCAATCATTTACTGCTTGTTCTCCACTCATATCTGCAGAAACTTAAGGTATGTTGGGCTTGATATAATGAGAGGGTATTTTGTGGCAGTTTCATATCATTGCCAAGTATTTCATTGAATTAAATTATGCTAAATTAGAAATTACTTTCTCAAGACGTGTCACTAAAATATTCAGAACACATTAATATTAAACCATTTCATTACTTTTGTATTGTCCTGGCAGACAGTTAAAATTTGCTGGCCAGACGATTATATATTTAACATTATATGCGAGAAGGCTAATTGCTTTTATGATAACATGATATTAAATTACATTCACCATATTCATTGTATAAAAACTATATATGTCTAATATCTTTTGGAACACAGCTCGGAGCTAAGCTCTTGAAAAAAAGAAGCTTCTTGTGTCTCCTCACTGCAAGACGAAGATTAGTCTGTCAGAGAAAATCCAATGCAATTTTAATTGTGTGACAGTTTTGATGTTATCAATGAAACACGAGACATTCAAATGATTTATGTTGGGGACTTTGAATACTGTGCTTATATATGCAGTACCAAAATAGAAAACCATTTATTTTACATGCTAATAACCATCAACCGTAGTCATTGTGAAACAGAATGCAAGAATTTATATGCAGCTTATAATTCATGCTTGGTTTTCTCTGTTAATCGACTCACAGAAGCTGCATACTAACTTTCAAACTTTTTCGGAGATCTTAAACTTAAATCTTAATCTATGTTGAAGTTTTCGTAGTAAAACCGAAAAGAAGTATAAGCTCTTTCCCAAATATCGTGTGGCAGTGGCAAGAGACTTGATTATTCTTGGGGCAACGTAAAACATCTTTTTCCTGTAATTTTAATAGATGATTATATTTTAATTATGTCTTGAATTACAGGAAAATAAGAGTTATCAACTGGCTTGCAATGAGATGTTGCCCGAATCTCGGAAAGTCAAGCCCAACCACAGGGAATAAACGTAGATTTGGAGCAGGAACATCTCAGGATACTTCCCAAAAACGTACGGACTTTTCTTCATTGACGGATTCATTGATGACAAGATCGGATCGGATCACTCAGTCAACACTACGTTCATCTAACAATGGGATTCGTAGACATGAAGGACCTGGCTCGTTACTAAACAAAGGTAAAGCTTGTTTTGAAGTAATCCACCTCGTTTCATAAAGCCTTTTTACTTTACTTCATGGCGAACAGCATTTTATTTTGTAAAGAATTATGATTATCTTTCTAATAATTTTATTATAATTCATCTCGAACAACGAAAAAAGTCAAAGACAGGAATCATTATTTACACTTACTTTCAATCATAATTTATTTCTCATATTCCATTAAAAACATTTCATTTGTAACTGTAACAGAAGTGAAATTTCAAACTCCGAATTCTGGCACTGTGACCCATTGCCCACAAAATGGGTCCTGACAGATGAAACACTGCACTTCTTCAGAAAGTTTCGAGATGACTACTTCACTCGTGGTAGGTTTCTGTTGTGCGTTGAATAAAGCTGAAAATATATTCGTGAATCGTCTCCCAAATCATTTCCTTTTTTGTGACATGCATGTCCACGTTTTCAAGTCTGTTTTCTATTGTTAATGACTGCTAAAGGTGCTGTGGTAAAATATTGAATACTCATACTACTTTTGTAAATTGTGTGTATAACCTTTAAAAAAACATTTTGCAACTTGCTATGTCCTTTGGATTTTTAAATATAATTCATTCATCCACGGTTTTCCTCATGAAATGTTTTGATCAACATTACATTTTTTGTATTTACAAACTATTTTCTATATTTATGCTGTTTAGAATTATATCAATGTTCAGCATGAGCCATGTCATGAGTTATTGTTATTGCTTAACATTGACTTTTGTACTATGAAGCTATCAACCAAACTGGATGTTCATGGCTTTGCATGGGTGAACTTAATCTGTGTGACTTTTCCTTCTGCAACTGTCTAGTGTGGAAACTAATAATTGTTATGTGTTGTAATGCTTTATAGTTTATATATTTCTCAAATTCTGTTTTACTCCACAGAACGAGCAACCATCGAGTCAAATCCAAACCGGATCTCTAGTCAACACGAAGCTGGGTCCCCTTCATCATCCCCCACCACAATCGTTGGAGTCGAAATTGTCCAAGCCAGCGAAAAGCTGCTTGGTAATACGCAAACCTAAAGGGGAAGATATTGAGCTTTCAGCGTTAGTCACTGTCTCATTATCATCGGAAGTTCAAACAAACTTGTGCAGTCCTTCGGATTACTCTGTTGTGCAATCTCCATCAGATTAAACACTCATCATCAAGCCAAGTCCGCCCACGAGTCAAACTCATGGACACTTGTAATATACCTAAATAATATACAGAATTCATTATTCTTTCGAAAGTACAAGTAGACTTACGGATGTTTTCATTCCGTTAAAAGCATGAAATCAAATCGAGTGGCGCACACTAAAAGGAGTAATCCGTTAGAATATATTATGTGGCTGATTCCTATTATACAGATTAGCAATCCCGTCTACCGTACATACCAAATGGAGGAAGGAGACAATGGGCTAATATCAAACTTCAATTATTCATCATCTCATAAATCAAAGTCAAAAAGGTGCAAATCTAGATCTCATATTTATGATGTAAGTATACGTAAAAACTGGAACAAGTTTCGGTGCGTAATAATGATTGTTTGAATTGAAAAAGTCAGTTGTTGTAAAGTATAAATGCGCTTTTGTGAGTGCTGGTTGTTTTTACTTTTTATGTTTGATTTTATTCTTTGTGAAAGTAGTTATAATAAAACCGCTAATTAGTGACAATGTATTCTCTTCCTTCATCCCTTAAAATAATGACGTCACAAAATATACCGGTGAGAAATAGATAGCTGCATGAATGAGCTGTGAGGTATGATGGAATAAATCAAGTATACATGACGCACGAACGAAACCTCAATGTACAAATAAAATCAGATATTCGATATTATATTTAGTAATGCGAAGGGATGTATAGAAGATATATGTATAGAGCTTTAGTATGTTCGTTGTTCCATTTCGTTGTAGATTTCTCCGTGACCTAAAACTTAATGGACTTTTGTGTATTGATCATTGTATGTAATGTTCTTAGTTATTTGGGATCTTTATGTACAAGGCATGCGTAATTTAATTTAAGTCCTTCAGTAATTTAAGGTCAACGCAAATACAGCCGAAAGAATTATATAGGAGTTATAATCGAATCATATCCAAACGGGTATTATCGGTATATTTTGTATGTGTATTCATATTCCTACAATGATACAACTCCTCTATATTTATAAAACCATTTATTCCAGTGTACTAAAGTATGTGTCTGTTGATTACTAAAATACAGATATTATGAAGGGTCGTAAATAGAGATAGTATAAACTGTAATATATGTGTACTGATTTGTTTGTAATCATAATTGAAAGTTCATCATGTTATTTCAAAATATTACACTTAACTTAAGAACTATTAATTGAAAGATCATACTACATTAGGTAACTATTTAAGACGCATGCATGAATATGATTCAAAAGATATTTACATACAGTACGGGCATATCGTTTTTGCACTCTGTAGTGTAGTAGTAACTAGATACATACAGTCATACAGGTATGACACTTTAGAAACGTCTTGGTTGGTGGTGCGAGCGAACTTAAAATAATTTGTGTGTGAAAATGAAAAAAAAATCTATATCAGGGTATATTTTCTATACCGTACCTTTTAAAATTCAGGAACAAGTACCTATATGACCTACCATACTATCTAGTCATTATTGTAAATTGTAAAATGTCTAGTTGTAGAGCTGTACTCGAAACTCGAAACCAATACCATAGGGTTTTCCATGACCATGAGATGATATAGAAACACCAAACCACTCTATACATTATACTGTAGTTAGTAAATTGCATATTTCCAGTTAAATTAAAATTATTCTAAATCATTGGGCATGCCATTTACTTACGGAAATGAAATGATGAGATGGTTGTTTAAAAATCAATAGAATGAGAATCGGAAACAATGCTATGTTTACCTCTGTTAAATATCTACCTGATTATTTAAGCTGATACTGAGAAAAAAAAAGAAATCATTTCAAACTGAAGCTTATCATGTAACCTGCTTTCGATGGTGGAATATTATCTAAAATATATGTAATTATGTTAAGTAGTGGATTGCAAAAATTTTTGAAAACCGTGTCATGTGATAATCAACGTTTCAAAAAGTAGAACATTAAAAAATTGGAGTGAGAATGAAATTGACTAAAGTAGACGAGTGAAACAAGATTGTGTATTGTAACCTTTATACCTATGTATACTGTGAAGTTATCGTGTTCTAAATGTATGTACATTTACATAATATTATACTTCATTTACCTTGTCGACATATAATACCGTATATAGAAATACTGATAAAATATAATGTATGACGAATTAGGGTCACTGAACGTAGCTGCATTGACTTTTGTTGGATCAAAGTAAGCAAGAAACAGCCATACAGAATGCAGATCTAGATGCTACAGTTGCTAGTTTGTGTGACATGATGAGAAAATTTTAGTTACTTAAATAAAATAATAAATAATTTATTTCATTTCATCCTAGTTGAATTTTTATTGTAGTCCTCATTTAACTGCATTGACACAAGTAACTAACTTATAGGTTATCATATGTATCTCATATACCATTCTCATGCACTGAAAATTCAGTTAAATATATTTGTATTTGTAAATAGAAGGTAAGGTTACATCATTTTCAACCTATCTGTCATAATCAAAAGTTCAACAATATGTTGCTTCCATGTTCCTATTAAAGGTTAACCAAGCAGACATTCCTTATAGAGTTAACATAAACATATTTGGTGGCAGTGGTAGCAATTATTTCACTGCAAAAGAGCAAGTAAAATCTTACGTAAATATTTGAACTTGAAACATCAAAATCTGAAAACCAATTTACATAAGTCTCACCTCTCCCACATTTGATATATTCTAAGGAATGAAGTAGGAGACAATAAAATGAATAAATTAGGTTTTTAAGTTACTAAATCTCGATTAGCAGTTCTAATTATTATTTATTGAGTGCGTGCTACTACTCTACTTCAGAAAATTTAGTTCCGTAATTCATACAGAATGTCACATTAATATTTTTCTCAGAATTCGACTTGCGAATTTTCAAAATTTCATAGGCTCGATTAAAAAGGACAAATTAATGCATCGTACCTAGTGTTTACCATTAACTTTAGCTACTTTCTCGGCATTCCCATTTACCAACTTTGGCACTGATATGGTCAAACTAACATGTTGTCCACCGGCGGACACATTGACAACCTTCCCGTTTATGGGGGTGTTTGGCTTTCCAAAACATTCCGTAGGAGTATCCCTGTCGTCCTCATCCCCTGTGGCTAATTGAAAATTTTCTCCAAACCCCCACGAGTATAGCAGCCCATTGTCAGTAACTGCATATGAAGTAGAAGCCCCTGCCGCTACGAGGACACATTTTTTATCAGCTAATTCTTTTATCAAGATGGGTTCAAAGATGTCTTGTTCCTCAATTTCGCTCCCGATTCCCAATCTGCCATCCGTATTTCTTCCGAGTGTGAAAACTTGACCTAAACACATTATTATTTACTTGTTAAATTTAAACTTGATCAAACGCTAATGCTAATACTATGCTTGAGACATTTAGTGTATAATTTTATAATTTTGTAAAGCTGCTTGCTTACCTTCTTCACTGAGAGCAATGGCGTGATGCTGTCCAGCAGCTATCTGTTTCCACTTTCGCCCTTTAAAAGTAGTGTTCTTTGTTGGTACTTGAATGACGGTGTTTTCATCAGACTTCTTAATTCCTATTTGCAGCACAAAATAAATAAGAATGCGAATCTAGTTAGACGTTATAGCAAAACTGACGATGAGTGAGTAAATTGTGCAGTAGAGAGCAGGTTAGGTGACATTTAAAACAACGGCTGCTAGCAATTCGTCCTACCTACCTAATTGTGCATAATTATTTAGGCCGCATACGTAAATGTCTTTAGTCTTTTCCGTTACAAAGTAAGTTGAGAACTCGCCAGTCCACAAATCTGCTATTTTGGGATTTCGAGTCATCTTCACTAAAGTTGGTTTCAATAAATACTCTGAAACCAATGATATATTGTAAATCAGTTTTGTTTATCATTAGAACAATTAATATTTTTTTAAATAAATAAACTTGTTGTATTAGACTAAAATACCTTTGTGTGAAACCGGTGCACCAGTGATAGTAGCCATCGAACGTGTAATTCTTCTAGGCTTCTCAGGTTCCCTACCAAGTTGGCCTTGCTCTCCAGTACCACAGGTATAAAGGCAACCATCAGTCCCTAACATAGCAATATGATGTGCCCCTGATGAAATTTTTGAAATGGGAACGTTCAAATGTCTGCTTATAAGTTCCGGCTTCTCCCGGCAAGTCTCCCCATCGTCAGCAATTAGCCCGTAATTACCATTGTTGTCCTATGTAAACATTAGACAAAATCAAATCTTCATTATGATTAATGTTTCGAATTAAATGCAATCACTAAATGACTTCGGTTGGGGAAAGGGTATGAGTACTTACTTTAAAACATCCCCAGGCATAAACTTCGCCATCTTCTGTTAGAGCTGCGGAATGGCTATCCCCTGCAGAAATTTGGGTAACCTTCTTTTTAATATCCACTTTACCAGGTTCAAAGGCATCCTCTTCCTCTTTAGTAAATCTTCCTAAGGCCTTGTCATCATTAAGTCCAAACGACCAAACAGTTCCATTATTGTCTAATACAATGGTGTGCATTCCACCACATGCAACTGCCGTTATCTGTTCGAAACCGGACATTATTTTATCAATCAACACAAAAATCATCAAAATAGCATAAATAAACCGCTAATGAGAAAGTTATAGAAAACGGGCTTTACCTTTTTATTCTCTAATGACGGCACTAAAGCTGGAAATTTCCTTTTTTCACAAGTAAATCCAAGTTGTCCACAGTCATTAGTCCCAAAACAATATACTGTTGCTCCTTCCGAAAGCTTTGGCAGCTCTGGAGCCTTCCGCTTCCTAGACTTGTCAGAAGTGCTAGTGGATGGTTCTTGGGGGTTTACTGTCTCCTCAACCTCCATCGGTTCAACTGCAGGCGCAGGCTTAGGTTTTGCTACACGTGATTTGGTGCTTGGCTGCTTAGACTTGGCTAGTACTGCTTTTTTAGTTGGGGGTTCTTCGGGAACATCTTCGGCAGGTCGCTTTGCTGTCCTCCCTTTTTTATTTTCCTGTGGAAGGATATCCGGGACTGGAATAGCCTAAAATATTATAAACCTTTCCTTTATTATCCTTCGATTAACTTCTATATATTTTAATATGTTATGTAGTACTATTACCATCTTCTTTCCTCTAGGCATGATGACGGCAATTTTATTGCTTTAAGTTTTGATTGATACGAAATGGAAGAATCCAACTCAGAGATTGGAAATACGTGATGATATAATGTTGACTCCGACTTTCGCCCCAGATTTAGAGAATAAGTTCAGCAACTCCAAGCTCTGTAAACGGGAAATATATTAAGCTGACGTAACAATAACAATAATTAATTTTTTATTCATTCACTCCAAATTTTTATTTATGACATACGTACCGCAGCTGATAACCCTTAGGCCTCAGAGATAAAAGCACGGGCGGCAGAGATATTGATGCGATGTGTATTCAGTGTTTGTGAATAGATACATACAAAATATCACGTCATTATATTTCACTACACACCATTCACCATTTGAAAACTATTTGAATACTTAATTTTTGATTATTCTTCACTTAATCATTACTAGTCCCTTTAATGTTCTTCTAATTTAAAAAAACTAAACTAATGTTATTATTGGACTCGACCTATTTCCCAAGAAAGAAAAGAATCCGGTACTTTATTCGGCGGCAGAAAGTTTGGAATGAAGGGATGAAGGGAAACACGGAATGCAGTGTAAAAGCATGCACCACCAGTCACCAGTATACGCGTAGGTAGATATACATACAACATACACAGCAGCAAAAAGGCATCGCTAGAACAGCAACGCAAAGTCATCTCGCCTCACACGACCATATAAAAGAGTGCATTTACGCTTCGTCTTCTGTACACGTCGAGGAATGAGAAATTCTCAGTTTGCTCACTGACTATCACACTTTCCATGCATTTTCTTTGGCTTGCGTCTCCGTCTCCACTCCACAGGACAGGAAAATGGGAAAATCTATCTGTTGCTCGATTTTTTGATGGGATGGTTTTGCTCACTTGGCTTTTCTTCAGTTTTTACTTGGCTTGGGTCGTTGGGAAAGATGCAAATGATCATGATATGATGCTTTCATGCTTTTATAAAAAAAATCACATACCTTCAAAGTAATGAATGAGTGACTCAGTGACTGAGACTGTTATGTTATGTGTATGATTTTTCGGTTACTGTGAAAATGTGTTTTGAGCTGAGGCTGAGTCGTGTCCTAAAATAGATTTTCCTTTCTTTATTCAACATTTAAACATCAGGTTCAACATGAGGTTAGGGTGAGTGATGTTCAACGTTCTAATGGGAACCGTTAGTTTTTTGTGCGTTTTTCATGCATCCAGTCAAATCAGTGCAGTGCTGGCTTTGTCTTTGCCTGACTGGATGAGATGAGAGGCTAGGGCTAGAGCTGGTTTTGTAACAAGAGTGTAAAGGACACTTTTTGAAGAAAAAAAAATGAAAAGGGAACAACGAAGGGTGCGATCTGCATTTTTTTTGTACGAACGCATCTCACGGTTTATAATATTGCATTTTGTGTTTGTCCTTAAAACTGAGCTCGCTTTAGAAGTTGATGTTGGATGGGGAAAATTTATCCCTTGTTCACCACTAGTTGCATGCTTTATTAACATCCTCTAAGAGTAAATCAGAGGGGGTCTGGTCTGAATATAGGTATTGAGAATATTGAGACACAGACACAGACATGCGGGCACAAAGCTTGATCTCGTAATGAATGGGGAGATGTGCGTTGTCGTTGTCGATGTACCGTTGTAGTAAACAACTTCTTTAGAAAGTATATTTTTCAGAAGACATTTTTAGTTTTTGTTGCAAGAAATGAAATTTGCACCACACATTGAGATTGTGAATCATTGTTAAGCTATGCACTATGTGTATCTATTTTTCTTGTGCTTGTACTAAAGTTCAAGGTCATTCATAACGGTTCAGAGGTCCCATGTACATTCCTAATGATTCGTCATCTTGACCACCCCTCTTTTTGACTTTGACAGCTAATGCATCATTGAAAGATTCTTTAGCCGTTATTTAAAGGGTGATCAACATCTGCATTGAACGCTAAAGGAATAATTGCCAAGGATTTTTGTTTGCTGATTACATGAAGTAGATCTGTCAAGTCAATCAAAGTCATTATTTTACAGGAGGCCGAAGGTACTAAGGCACAAGACCCCAAATTCCTTTCTTCCAGCTTCAATTCTTGTCAGGGGATGTCGTCATTGCATTGTCTTGTGCGTTGAAGGGTCTAAAAAATGTTCCATCCAACCCTTTCTCTTGGTAAACAAACGCTGTAAGGATCATTTGTATCAAACTGGGCATCACGCAAAATACAAAAATGAAATAATTGGAAATATATTTCTACATACTTTCTCTAAATCGTTCCCTACTCGAAGTCGAGAGAAGAAGAAAATACTGGAAGCACAAACAAAATATTTAATAGTAGCATGGTATAGATACATACCTTCAACCGGAAGTATTAACTACAAAAGATATTTTGGATCGCATTATCAACACACGAATCCGAATTATGTTGAATGTGCAAATATGTATTTTTAGAAAATCAAGATACGATATTTTTGCACCTTTGGATGTCAATTTGTAAATCCCGTTGGATAATTATAAAAATTTCAAACTATATCATTGTCCGTTGTAGCTTATAAAATGATGTTGAAGGTTTGCTTATAACTTAAAAATACAAACATTACAATTGCAATAACGTATAGCGATTGCGTATCCTTATGCACAAAAACAAATTAATGTCTGACAAAGGACTAGTGATGTCCAAATTATTGTACCGGAAAGGCTTGATTTGGCTGAAATATCTTGACATTCTTGGCCTTCACCTTGATTACATTTTGCATGATTTGCTTCAAAATGAAGTTGAGTTTGTACTTAGCATCATCAAATTCTTTGTTTCGAATCTACTCATTGTCAGAAAACCTAACGGTATTGCAAGATAAAAAGAACTATAAAAAATCTTTTTTCTCCAAAGAAGGTGACAAAAGGTTAATTCATTAGTGGCCCTTTGCTTTCAGTCCGAAGTGTTGGAGTGAACAATCACGAAGATTTGTAATTTTTCATGGGCACACTCATTGTTATTAGCCGTTATGTTTTCCTTCTTTTTTGAAGTGATGGGTAGGTGAAACTAACGGCTAGCTATTGAAATGATAAAATCACTGTTGCATCCATCCGCATCCTGTCCTTTAGTTGAAGTGTCTTTTGCTGTTCCCAATTTGTGAACGTGTTATTAACTTTATGTAATCATTCTTCTGTCAAAACTAATTTTGGACTTATTGAAGTCATTGATCAGTCAATGAGTCAATTTTATGATCTTGTGTACATATGAAAGATCGAAAACTGAAAGGGAATACAGAATGGAAGGAACGCTATTTACAAATTTCGATTTTGTACACATGTGCCGGAAAAAGTATCAAATGTTTAAATGATCTTAGCCAGTATTTAAGCAATATATGCAGATGATATGATATAATTAACTTGTTAAATTAGTAATGACTTGGATCAAATTCTTATATGCATTCATTATTTATAACTATAACACAACATTTTCGAAGAAGATGACATAACAGAAAGTACGAAAAATTGATTAACATCATCCTCACTCTGGCACTACAGTATACTCTTTTCATTTACTCATCCATCACTCAAACAAAAGCTTTTGCCTAACTGTACTGTTTACTTTCATGAAGTTCAGTTCCTCAATTTTTGCTCATCATCAAAAAAAAAGTTTAAAGCTTTCATGAATGATGCAGGCGTTTCAAGAGGAAAGCACCTTGTATACATCCCGTCGGCCGACCGAGCGAAGTGCCTTTATCTCATGGATTTTTTTATCCATTGCATTCATTGAAGATTGAAGTTTTAAAGTAATTGCATGATTCGGATGATTGTAAAGTCAAATATGCATTGTATCTATCAAATGGATTCCTTTCTTCCCAACGCTTATTCGCTGACGCTTTCTTTTCAGTGGAGGTGAGCAGTGTGAAAACGGTATATATACATATAATTCAAAGAAGAAAAGGTCCTCACGGTGTGTATTGACAACGAGTCTTCACCAAAAAAAAAGGAGTCAGCTCGTCTGTCGGTCTGTCAGTGAGCGTGAACCTTCATTACTTAGGATTGTATAGCCTGTGGCTACGATTACGTTCACTACATTCATATTACGAGAGTGCGAAATTAGTTAATAACATATTCACATTCCCCACTTGAACTCACTCAATAGATCTCTATAACGGGCATATGCTCGTTGTTGAAAAGACGTGTGAAAATTTTTGTTATATTTAGTAAACATGATTGCTTAGTATTATGTATATTATGTGCACAAATTCATGATGAGCACGAGAGAAGCACTTATTGTGGCACCTAAAGCCCGTGAAACTTTTGAAAAATGGACCTTTTGTTCAATACACAGAGAAAGACGGGTTTCCGATTATGATGTATTTGTGGATTTTTTACTTCCTTCATTGTCAATAATGACACCGTAGGCAAACTTGGAAACTCTTGGACTTTAGTTTCAAACTTCCTTATGGATGAATGTCTTAGAGAAGTGGCAAAGATTCAGGTCATCAACCCTAACAAAGGCTTCAACGGGGTGAGTAATGCCTCTTTTGTAATTTTACCGTGATTTTTATGAATTTTCTTTAAAAAAATCAAAGCATCGTTTTGATGTGTAAAAGTTAACTTAAAAGCAGAGCTGTATCATCATGAACGCGATAACATCATCGCTGTCTTTTACATCATTACAATATTACGCGATTGAATTCATTTCAACGGTTTTTATATATGGAAAAGTAAATGGTTTACATTGATTACTGGCAAAATTATCGAATGAAATATGAGCAAAAAAAACGAAAAATCCTCCCTTCAACCTTGCCTTTCCTTACATAAAAGTAAATCACAGAAAAAAAGGAACAAATGAGGAAAACGGATAGTCAAAAGACGACGGAACCTTTTGCCATTATAACTCTTTCCAATTTCCGTGCTTGACCATCAAACGCAACATGATCATTATTACCAACACCTTCATGGTTAAGTTTACATGAGTTCGTGTGATCAGCATTTTGTCAGAGAAGCACATACATATAGTAATACAGTTCATTTCTTTTGCTGCTCTTTTATGTTGGCTCATTATAATAATCGTCATCAACACATGAGGAACCAGCTAAGTAGTATCCTATCGCGAAGACGTCTTTGGTTCATTGGCAAAATCAGTAAGCATGTAGGTAGGTAGAGGTGTTGGCCTTTTGAATACATTAATAATAACTCACATTTCGTTTCATTTGAACCGAAGGACTGCTCCACCGACTGCCTTGCAAATCGCAATGATTGAATAGTTTGTTGCCTTCTAAAAAACACACAAAAACTCTCTGTATGTTACGTAGTCATCAAGATGTAAAGTGTACCTCCATCGAATATAATGCAAATGTGACAGACCCCATGCATAAGGTCCTGGTCTGGTTAACGATGTAAAAGAACAAATGAAAAGAAATGTAATTTCAATGCTAATGATAATTACGTTTATGTTTACTTGCTCTAAAACATGTGCTTGGATAATCGGAGGAGAGTTTAAGAAGAAAAGATTGATGTGAATATACATTACACATGCGATGCGATGTCTACAAAAAAAATTTAGATGTGTCTCGCAAAAGTGTGTGTTTTATAGAGGGAATCATTCACCCAACTTGATGCAATATTTTGTATAGTATGGCCATTGGTTTTCCTTGACTAGTAATTTTTTCTCATCATTTGTAACATAATTTCAAACGGTACACACACACCATCGTTTGTCTTACACTAAGCAAAACCATACATATTATACTCGGACCAACTTTTTTTTGTAGCAGAACCTTTTTGCAGACATGACCATCACAGTCATCATCATCATCGAATGATATCTTGTTTCAAAGAAATTATAAGAGACTCTTGAATGTTGAATATGATGTTAGTTTTTACAATTTTTTTTATATATTCGGCCACACACGTGCTTTTCTCCGCTTCATTTGTAACTTTCAGCTGTAGGGTATTATTGTGTGCCTGTTTTGAATGAATTACATGCATATACATAAAGTCAAATTATGTGGATTGCGTTATAGGAAACGTAGTTGATTTCAAACTGACGAGTGTTCGTGCGTGAGTACGATCTTCCATCCAAAGTTTGTTATGTCACTTAATGTACCTAAAAACAATGAACAAAGCCTAGGTTAGGACACACAGTGCAATAGCAATATACATAAACAATGTGTCTAGAGATGTTATGTTGATCGATGTTAGTTTTCTTTAGCGTTTGCTGTCCTCATCATTCCATATTCTCAATTTTGTTTTGAAGTTTTGATACCTTGGAGGCATCCAACCAAGGGGCAAGCTTTAAGTGAGATGCTAATATGCTGTAGTGATGAAGAATGTGATGATTATGGGTTTGTAAAACTGATCCAATGTATGTACCATATCATCATTGTCCCTTAATGATATGGATGTACGTAATTTTTTAGGAGATTTCGAGTGCAGAGGTGCACTATAGGAGGTGCATTTCTCATTGTACCGTAGTCAAAAGGTGAGGCATGTCACAAGGTAAATAGCATTATGACGTTGATTACACTATTTTACAACAAAAAACTGAACAAACAGACCTTGTCTTACATAATATAGTACATAATGTAGGTATACGCATGTCATCTCGAAACCGTTGCTATTAATGCATTCACTGACCAGGATTTCGGTCACGGTATCATTCGCACGGGTCATTTATGTATGTATATATTATGGAATGGAATCTGATGATGTGGAATCAGAAAAAAAACACGGTGTACCTATTTATCGCAGTACACTTGTTTCAAGAAATAACAAAAAGGACACTAAAAAATTTCGAAATTTAAATCAGCTCAGCGGGGTGGTTTGGAGTGGATGATGATCATCATATAATATGGTTGTCGAGTAGTACTTACTTCCGCAATAACCTGTTGAAATATTAATGCAAATTAAATTCAAATTGGTGATTTGTTTATGCTGTAATAAACGCTGACACATGGTGGATGATGTGGACAGCAAAGTTGCATTTGAGTGCATTACACTAATTTCATAACGCACAATACAACGTAACACAATGCCGTTTAAGGGCAAATATTGAATTGGAGGGAATGGCACCTTTGTAAACATGATCAGAAAATATGATGATGATATATGTGGTGAAGAGGACTAGAGGGGATTTTATTCAGAGTGTTGATGTTTGATGTTCCATTTACAATATTATGTTTTTGTATACATACTTCAAAGAATCAAAGAACATTTTATGCATATTATTACATTGCAAGTTAATTGCAGTCCATACAAATTCGATATTAGAGAGTCTTTAACATTTAAATGCTTTTGCAATACCATCTCAGACGGTAAGGCAATTGAAAAGTAGTCTGAAGGGTCCGCATCGCATGTGCATGTTTGGAAAGAATTTGCACTAATTTGCATTTTTGATTCCTTTGATTTTTCAAACTGTTTGGATAGTAGTAGGTTAGAATACTACTGTCTCTTGAAAGAGGTTCAAGAAGATGGTGAAAAGCAAGATTACCACACCTGCCGTAGATTCATTTTTGATTGTCAATTATTGGATATATGAGATGGTTTGCTAATGTAACAATTTTTTATTAAATGGTTTGGTGGATCAATTTAAAATTCGTGGAACTGGCATAGTTCCTTCGCTATAGGACTTCTTCATCTGAAGTAGTTCTCACTACTGATAGTATACTTAAAAGTTTTTGTGTCAGAAACTTCATAAAAATGATTTTCTTGACACAGGAATTCAAGAGGCGAGAGCGAGATCCAGTCTAATCTAAAGAAATTTTTAAACATATGCATAATTCAGGGTGGTGTGCAATGCGAAATCAACACAATATTTTACCCAAACTTCGGTTGTAGTTAAGTTGCTTCATTGATGTCCTTCAGATAATCAAATTCGTCAGATATTATGTTTGTAATGTCTTTAGCATTGTTGTAGTACAAAGTAAAAAAAGAAGTACTGAAGAGTTTGCGGAGTAAACAGTTACCCCGAAAGGAATACTTTGGTAAGATATCGGTAAATGGCAACGGAAACAGCAAATGTTGAATGTACTTTTAATGTATTTGTTTCTATAGATGACACAATTTCGGTATAAAAAATGCTGCTTTAACTCATTTTAATAAGAGTCTATATCTAAATCACAATAACAATGTCGAACCAGCGAACTTTCAGCAACGAACATGGAAATTTGTTCACCTTTTCACCTTGAATACAAAACGGTTTGCATGCGGCATTTTTGTGTACCCTAAGTAAATTGCAGCTGCAGCTAAATAGTCACTATTTTTTAGTGAACCTTTAGTATGAACCTTTATGGCTGTACGGAAAACGACAATAAAGTATGCGTTTCCAATATCATAAAGATGTAAGTTACGAATTTTTAAAGCACGAAGTGCAAAATAATAATGTCGTGATGTATTAGATAACAGAAATGGAGATTAGTAGGTGCATCATCTGCCGGTTTTGTGCATTTAATATGGGATTGAATGATATCATAATCGGAGCATCTTCGTGATCTTCTAACGGAAATAAGCACTTCAATGAGGAAGTCGATCAGAATGGGGGACAAAATCGGTCTATTATGAGTTGGAATGTGATCATATTGAAAATCCGAGTTTATGAGAACACTGTAAGAAGATTCAGAATAGATAAGCATAAGCAGGTATGAATGATAGGATGATATATTTATATGCATATATTATCAATTTAACCAACAAAATCGTCTCTTGAGTCTTGAGTCAGCATTAATAGTTACACGACCAGATGAGTATTGTTTGAAACATGATCAAAATCACGATTGATAACGACATTTCCCAGACAGACAATATCTTCTAATGACGAGGATGACTTTTTCCTATAAAAAAATCATGGTCAGTAGAACCAGTGCCTAAAATTTGTATGTCATACATATTTATCACGAATTTCCAATCAAGTGAAAATTCATGAAGAACACATAATATATTATGTATATGTGCTATTAAAACTGATCATTATTATATATTCATCGTCACTTCATCTCATATATAGTTAGGGAATTCAATGCGCCGTAGCGATTCAGGAACAACGGACCATTTTAAAATTTGAATTCTCCTGTCGGCTTAGGACACCTGCTGTGCCCTCGTTCAATTTGTACTAACTACGCTTTAAAAAACTACATAAAAAATGAGACGTTTCTTGTACTTCTTTGTAACGACTGCACTTGCATTTACTTTAAATGAACAGGTGAAAATTAAGGAATCGATAAGTTTTATATGTTGCATTAAAAACTATATTTCATTCCGTGATTTTACTTCTGAGCTTCTGAAAATTTTCCAGGACATCGATGAATTCTGCAAGCGCCAGAGACATTATAACGACCAAGACTTCACATGTTGTGCCAAGAAAAAGTACGACTCGCCCAAACTGTACTCTGGTGCTAAAGATGAAGCAATGACAGCATGTTTGGGAACAAGCGAAGTTACGAACGCAAAGCCACTTGTTGCTAAATCAGTTAAGTAAACAATTATAAATACTTAAAACCTTTTAAATTAACATATTGATATTATTGATTTGTGCTGACCTTTATAAAATATTTTCAAAACTTACAGTGGCTCCTGTACAAATGTTTAGTGAAAGGTAAAATAAAGGGTGAGATAACTCTTGACACATTTGCTACCTTCATGGTTGAGAGATATCCGTCAAACATACAAACATCAATTAAAAGCACAGCAAATGAAGTCATGAATCTGATTAAGGACCAAAAGAAAGGAAGGAGAAAGCGAAGTTTGCGCATCAAAAGGGATGAAGAGGGGGTAGCTGGAACTGGAAACAGCCCCGAAAATCCTACAACAGAAAAACCTCCAGAAGCTAATGGGGATGTGGTAAACCCTCCTACACAATCTGGCGAAGGGGAAGTCTCAGACAAGGAAAAGGTTATCCCAACGACAGATAAAGCAGTCGAAGAAGTCGTTACTACTCAGAAAGCAGAGGTGCAACCAGAAACTGATGCACCAACTACAGTTATCCCTGTCACTCCAAAACCATTCTATCGTTACCTTTCATCTTTTGATTATTATGATCAGTTTAAAAAAAATATTCCAGATGAAAATTTTTTCATGATATGGGATGCTTACTATGTAGCCGAGTTCCAGGTTGGAATCAAATTATCATGCAAGCATATATAATATATGCTTTAAGTTCATCCGGTTTACTGTGTTAACATTGCTTTATATTAATTTCAATGCCATGTAGGTTTGTCAAATAGAAGGGGGCAATATGAAAGACAACTTAATGGAAGTAAGATTATTTGTATGTATATAAACGTAGTTACGCATTTACTCAATAAAGATACATATGTCGCGGTGACTCGTTTTTTTCCTGCAATTCTCAGTATCTCGCCAAAAGATGCCTAAGCTGGATCCAACAAACAATGCGTGCAGGTGACTGTTGCGGTTCCACACCTGTTCCCCTACCTCTAGTTAAAGATCCCACGATGGCAATAGAAACCATTCAAAATTTCACTGCAGAAAAGATTTTTAGTATTACTGGAACTTACACTTGGACAAATCTGAGTGTTAGTCAAAATATCGACAGAGTAAGTTGTTTGATTCCTTATAGATAATATATATTTGAATTCATTTTTATTGACTTACAATAATCATCCAATTTTAGTGCAACAGGTTAGCGATGTCAATTTTACAAAACAAAATTTCCTTAAAAGAACTACAACAGGAGATTGAAGATTTTGCCAAAGAAAATGCTACCATCAAAGAACCGAACTATAATGAGATTGCCAAAAAGCTTATACCTCCTTACTATCCCCCTGACATGGAGAAAAATATAATTACCGAGATATTACCTCCAACAACCCCTCCCTCGAAATCTGGGGTAAAGAAGCATGAGGGGTCCTACTTTCATAGTATTCTTTATGACTCAAATATTCAAACAATATCCAACTTTGAGTACCCAGTGTACCAATGGGCTGTTGCATCAGGTTGGTTTTTTAAGAAATTTGTCTCGCTAATGCTGTAGAGCAATCGAAAAAATTATAAAAATGCATCAATTCAAAATTCCTATAAGAACTCACGTTGCAGCACAATATATATAGTGACTCATTTTTTGAGAGCTCTCAACTACCACTACAGTAGGGTACATACTTAACTAAATCCCACCTCAGAAAGGGGTATTTTATGGAATTTTAGAATGGGATAGCTTGGATGAAAATCAGACTCGATATCTAATGTGGATGTGCGACGCATACAGAATGGTCTCTCAGAGAATTAAGTTTTTTGATGAGACACCGGTAAGTTATTTTGTCTTTATATCTTTGCTTTTTGTAAGTTGTTGGTGTACGTAAATTACTGGTTTAAGAGCTTGGTTAGATTGGAGGTACACGTTTTTATACAATTTTTATTTGTGGTGATCATATCAAATACCCAATGCCTAATTAAGTAGAATGATTCATGATGAAATTGTATTGATCGGTTGCGACCTTGAAAGCTCAATACCTAGCTAATGACAATTTATTTATTTACCATTTTTTCTAACTTCTTTCCATTTCAGTACTGCACAAAGGAAAATTGAGACTAAACAAAAAAGTGGGGAAGATGAGAGTGAGTACCTGCTGCATGAGAATTATTTGTGGTATAAGAAAATAACAAGGCTCCCATTTCAATTCAACTGAAGATGAAACCAGAAAACAAGGAGCAGTCATCTATAATTGGTTCTCATTTCAATTTGCAATTTTGTTTTCATTCCATTCCATGCCTTCTTTTTGCACCTTACCTTTGTCATTATTTTTGATTGTTTCATAATAATAAAAGCAAAAAATGTTGATTCCAATTACCTGCAAAGATACTCGTTGAAGTGTGAATTGATGTTCCCTATGCTTTTCTAAATGATCACAAGTGACGTGCAGAGATTCATAAATGAACCATATTTGGAAGAGTCTTCATATTCATCATTCTTGGTGGTCGGTTGATCACTAAAATACAAGTTGCTAATTTACTGAATGCTGCTGACAACTGATATCAAAAGCATCACAGTTGATTCCAAAGATAAGATGTATTAAACCAAAAATGACTTGGAAGAATGAAAGATTTCTACAAAATTTGACGTTGAAATTTGGACTTTGGACATGAAACAAGAAATAGGAGACGCTCTTGACAAATTGATAACTTGCTTTTCCATATATTATGCGTTGTCTTTGCCATAGTACAAATTAACAATGAGCAGTAAAACATTCCTACCAAAGCCATTGCTTAAATGGTTTAGTTTTGTGTTCTACAAATTTGAAAACATCATAATCATAAAACATATTTTTCAAAGCTTCTTTGAGTGAGTTATAATGTTGCAACTTGCAGCACATATAACTTTGTTTGCAGAACAGAACAAATGTTTGGTTCTAATGTAAATGTGTCTGTACAAGGAACAGAAAAAATAGTTTGACTCAGCCATTTGATTTCCTTTTTTTTACCAGCAAAGCAACAACGGTTATTTACAATGGTTTGTCATGCAATTCAATATTCAATTTGATTTTATAGAATGATTCACTTTCAATTTGCGACAATAATTCCTCAAACACTTTGATATTAACACGCTATGCAATTGAAAAGAAACATTTATACCTCTAAGCAAAAGAATAAAAGAGGCGGCGGTGGTGTCATAGTCATGTCATGTCCAAGAAAGATAAGACAGAAATGAGACTGCAAAAAATCACTATGCAAGATCCAGCAACACAATAGGCTGATATGATGGTGATACTACTACGCACATTTTCGTCTTCGCTGTTGCATCCAAAGAGTCTACGTGAATCATTAGACAAAAAAATGATGTTCAGCTCAGGATAAATACTGGGCAAAAGAATGTTCAAGTAAATCTTGCAAAAAAATATAGCCACAATGATCCATTAACCACAACGCAAATGAAAATTTGGTATCATCAGTCGTATCTTCCTCGTCGATCTTTGTCTACTCCTCAACAAAACTGGAGAATAGCCCGTTGTCAAATTTTTTCAACCAACTCGATATATATGGCGATGAGTTATTGTTGGTGAGTTTGCTCATTTCGCATTTTTTTACCATGGCACAGCGTTATACAAAATAATCTATGGAGCAGGAGAATAGAGGACATTTGTACATTTTTTCAATGTCGACCTGTTAAAAATTTATGTTCCATATTGCAATGGAATGGAATGTTGCTCATACATAAGTAGCAATAATTTTGCAAATGATTTCATTTGCCCAGCGTGATTTTGGTGCAGAAGTTGATTCGAAATAAAAGCAGGAGGTTCCACACCTTTAGTAGTAGTCGTATGTCTACTCATAAAAACAAAAACATGGTTTCTTAATGTTAAAATTAGATGAGATGTTCTTATACATACATACATATACCGAATCTGAGGAAGATACTCTAGGCTATTCATCATTTTCTGCTACCCACACAAAACAATATTCTAATTGTATGAGTGCAGAAGACTATGCTTTGATTATTTCAAAGCACATTCCTAATTTTCGGCAGGAAGCCTTGAAATCAATGCGTGAGTGCAAAGTGAGGCTGTGAAAGATGTAAAAAGTACAGGCATTGTTATTCTAATGCTTCTAATTGATTTACGTAAACATGTTGTTTAGAAGAATTGCGCTTTTTACCCCAAAATAACTCCGAACACCTAAGTTTGAAGTTGTTTTTCGGGTTAAAAACGAAATGATTCTTAAATCTCAAACAGGATTTTTCAATTGAAGTACCTGACCTTTCCCATTTCAATGAAAAAAGTTTATCTAACAAATCAAATCAAAATCTTGAAGATCTACTTAACGCCTTTGATTTTAAGGCCATTATCTTATAACTTTATAATTCAACTATTTCATAAAACTATCGATGCAACACCTCAAGTCATGGATTTAAAATTGAAAGGTTATATAAATGAAGAATTGAAATGTAATGCGCTAGTAGTAGCACTGAAATACGGAGGTGTTTACACTGCATTTGCAGTAGTGCATAAAGTAGTCAGTCTACGTTCGAATCCTTTTATAACATAATACATATAAACACATACGAGCATGCATACAGGTAAGGGGCGATTGTACTTAACGTACATAGGCACAATATACATCAGTAAAGGAACAACTGCTATATACCCAGTACCACTGAACTAGTGAGATTGAGGTTGAGCTTGAGCTCTGTGCTTCTTTTCGAGTCAGTTGATCACTGACAACCCTTCCGTCAGTGTGTGCACGTTTTGTCTGTCTCTGTATCCCCAGCAGCAGCTTCAAAGGAACATGATATCATGCAAGTTCAGAAGTTTCATGGACTACACATTACACAACGTTACTTACGTGTGAACAATACCTGTCTTACTTTTGAAAAGTGACTATCTTACATTAACTGGATAATTAAATGTTCATCATAATTTCTCTTCTACTAATTCACAGAGCTCCAGTTCTGATTTTTTACTGAACTGGATATGCTTATGGTGACACAAGAAAGTTTATGTTTTGAAGTAAAAGTGGCTTCAGCGTTCCTATGATTTCTATAAAGAAATCTTATAAGAGCGCATGCTTCAGGATAATTATAATGTGTGGAGATTTTTTAGCGTGACTCAAATAGCCGAGAGAGGAAAACCGTTTTACAAAATTTTGTGACAAAAAGTAATATCGTGATTGTGGAAAGTAATAAAAAAAAAGTTTTCATTTCTAGACGAAAACACAAGTAAAGTAAAGCTGGCTGGCGTGGCGTCAGTAGTAGTCGGAGCAAGAAGAATCATCTCATCTCGGATGAGATTAGAAGAAATGAAAACAAAGTAAGTCAGTGGCCGAGTGACACTACTTCTGTGTGAGTTTTTGGAGTGAGTGCGAATGAGAAAGCTGTATCTCGGCATCATCATCATATTTTGCCTTGTTTTTCACGTCTGTCAGTGACGCTGATTGTTGATGTTTCTACTGACTGACATTTAAAGTCTGTGTGTATGTACATTCAAAGCGGACTACTGCCAGATCGGTACTTGTCGCGAGTGTCTAATAAAACAGATTTTCTCAAAGGCATGGTCAACTTGACCTTTTTAACTTTACCGTGAAAGGCAAGAATACATATAGATGTAATGTAAATACACACGGATGTTACATTACAATCACATAAATGTGGATTGCAAGTCGCAAGTGGTTTGAAAGTTTTGAAATGAAGAACGTTAAGTTTCGTGTTTGAATATACGGTTGGGTTTTAGTTATGTACTCAGCGCTCAAAGAGAGTCTGACTTAATATGTGGGACTAAAGACGTTTGATTTGATGGGCTTGACTTGATTTGCAGGAAAGATTCCTTTACTTGTTTGTTTTATTTCTACGAATTCATCTTAAATGTACCTTTTTAGGGATTTCAGTGATCTTATCAAAGGTACTCAGACCCAAAGTGTGTGCATGTCTTGATATGATCTAGACAAATTCGAGGATTTTTACTGCATCCAACAAATACTTTATGACGACGAGGATGATGAGTGAATGAAAATGGACTATTTTACTATTCAAGCGAAATAAAAATGCTCATAAATGCATTCATCTCAAAAAGCCAAGCAAAGGGTTATATAGTATCTATCTACATAAAAATTTATTCTTCTGCCACCAATTTTTGCAGTCTGGATTTTCTTGTGGTGCAACCTTTTTGAGCCGGCAGCAACAACACAACACACACCACCAACAACCCCTGTGAAGTCAGTCAACACATGAGAGGAGCGACTATTGTTAACTTTTGTGATATTAACCCGTTTTACTGCCGTGTTTAATGCATATTGCACAAAAGTTAACAAGTACATGTTTTGTTAAAAAACAAAAACCAGGATTTATTTTACATATCAATGAATCAATGTGTGTGAAGTTTGATTATGTTTTTTTTATTCAAAAAAGCACTGCTGAATTTTCTAAATTGCATTATGCCACTTAAAATTGAATAAATCAATCAAATGTGGCGAATTATTCACTTTTTCTGACTGAACGAGGCTACACGTTTTCAGAGGCACACACACGCTGACCATTGACTGTAAGTGTAAGGATATAATATATCGTCAGTCATTGAATCGTGTCGAGTGATTGTTTTCTCTATGAAGAACAGCACGAATTTTTCTTTCTTACAGAACAGTTTTACTTGTTCCTTCAAAAAAAGTACAGATATACTTACTCTTATGCATGATTATTATTGTTGTGCTGATGCTGCTGACCTTTTAAGGAGCTCGTATTATAATATGCAAAACGGAACTGCTGTTTTTTGAGAGTTTTGTATTTGTTAAAAGCTTGTTGGATCACTAGAACAGACAGAGACAGACAAGTAAGTAAAGTACAAGTGATTTGTTGTAGTTGTTCCTATTATGTGTTGTTTTCTGCTCTGGCATATACCTATTCGCCTAAGCAGATTGCTTTGTGCTAATTATTTAATGCGCTATTATTGTTATCTGCTCACTTGCTTGTTACTTATCGTTTGAATAATTACTTTACTTTCGGTAAAGAATATACCTATTCCCTTTTTACAAGTAAGTGCATGTGTATTATTTGAGATAAGTTAGTAAGTATACTTATAGCAGCAAATGCTTCAGTTTACTTACAACACAACGTCCTGCCTATAAGCATCGAAACATGGCATTAAAATGTTTGAAATAAAAGCTTTTTTGTTGGTAATTAGCATGAATTAAATGAGCAGACTCAATTAGCCTATATGATAATTGTAGCTATAAAATATGCACCTTGCACTTGGTTTTTGTGTGTATGAAATGAACATGTCAAGAGAGAAAGAAAAGAAAATTTTCGGGCAGTCAGCCATGAAGAAGCATGCATGCATGCATTTTTTACAAAGTCGAACAAATTAACTTGGACGAACGGATTTAATGCTTGCATTTCCGATTTCAACTTTTTTTATGTACTCGAATCAATTTTCATTTTTTTAGTTTAATCTCTGTAGGAATCGGTTTCACGAAAATTCATACATGGATTTGATATTTGATGATCAAGATTCTTCGTGGTGGTGAGTGATCTTTGACATTGAATGTTTTATTTACAACCAACGTGTATGAATCTTCACAAAAGCTTACAATTAGGGCAAACCAAAACCTTTTCTCGACATCGACATATTATATGTACGTTGTTGCTGTTTCTATTTCAAATGTCTGTGTATCCTACCTTTTTTAAGTTCAATAGTTTGACCTAAAATTCCTGGTCAGAACGGCACGTTTGCAAGATTTATGATCACAAAATGAGTTTTTGAAGCACAACATCGAGGCAAAGAAAGGAACCATATATATTGTTACTTTTTACTATAATGCCTACGCATCTTATTTTCTTGCATGGGAATGAGAAAGCATAATATATACATTTACTACTATACATCATCACCGCTTTTTAACTCAACAAAGGCACAAACAATATATCTTAAATAGCGGAAAAGTTGTTGTGGTAAATAGGGTACGAAATCATTTGCAAAACAAGCTGAGAAAAAAAATCATTAAAAACACCCATATCCGGAAAGTCTTCGTGAACGTGTCTTTCCTAATTTCAGCCTAAATCCTTAAAATGTAAACAGAAAGTGTGTGCAAATATTGTCGAATGTTTTCGAAAATTTGGGTAGATTCACGCATTCCATTTTAAAACCTTGCTCTAACTCAGCACAAACATACATATTTTAGTGAGTAAATAATTGTAAATAACAAAAATGGTGATTCGTCATCGTTAATAAATTTCTTAATTGTGTGTCAAACTTCATGCTGAATGGTTATCATAAAGTATATTGGTAATTGCTGCTTTCATCAAATCTCTTAATATATGCTTGGATTGGTACGTTGCAATATGCAGTAGCATCATTTAATACGTCCAATCCAGATTCAGCATTTTAAAATATTTGTATGATATACAATGTACTTCCTTTTCTTGAAGGCAAGAGTTTTCTTATGGCTTTTTTACACTCGTAAAGTTTCCTACTTGGCATCTGACAAATTGGCAATAAAACGTGGGGATTATTATCATAAGCTCGTGTAACTTACGTGTACAGTAGTAAGTAGTAATAAGTATGCATGCTCATAACAATCCTAGAAGTTGACGTACAAACAACTACATGTTCCAGAACGTCAGGGCGTAAGGACCAACCCTCTTGTTATAAAATAAGAGAAATGTAATTTACCCGACAGCAAAGTTCTAATGATAATTATTATTTCTTTCCATGTCTGGCCCTGGCGTTGCATTTTCGAGTAGTAGTGTAAATCGAAAGGGTGAATGGAAGCCCGAAAAATTTATGCTTGAAATGCGCAAAATGCAAGAGTTCATTTATTTTTTTATGTTTCAATTCATAAACCTGCTGAAGAAGCTCTTGATTAAAAAAATTGTGCGGGTAGCCGCATCTTGTATGGAGTTTGCATTACACTCTAAATCTACTTTTAAATTACTAGCGCAAATCAGTCACGGGAAAGGAAGTTGTAATCTGCACTCTAGAAAATTGTTGATGTGTTCTAACATAACATTCACTCAAAACAGTATCCGGAGTGATACGTATGACTCTGGCCAAGGCTTTTGAACTGATGTGCATTGTAGTATGTATGTATGTATGTATCAACAGCGTTGCACGTGAAATAGCGCTATTTGTAATCTCTCTTGAGAAAAAAATCGCTCAAAGAAGATAGAAGAAAAATGCATAGGCAACGTACACAAACTAGCACTTTGACTTTTTAGGGACCGGATGCGAAAAATGTTCGTAATTGCTGTAGCCATCCGTTGGTCGCGTATGAAAAAACATCAAGATTTTTTCAACAGGTTCGCTCAGTGCCCAATTTTTTATAGCATATTTGAACTTAACGCGTAAATTAATTACGGATCACATACCCTTTTTCATGAGATGTTCAACTGTTCTTTGCCATTCTGGAAGGAAGGAAGTTGTGAATTTTCATTTCGTACCTTTTGGATGGTGATGATGGTACCGAAGTGAGGTACAGCTATGAAACATTGAATGTGCATCAATTTGATGTCAGCTAAAGTCGTCGTATCATTGCGTTGTTGATGTCGCTCCGAGGTGCAAGCTCCGTTTCTTTTAACCATATAATAAAAATGGCTTACCTTTGACGAAAGTCAAGCGAACCAAAGGCGAAGTTCATCGCATGAAGAACCTGATTCGGTTACCTCAGGCCAGATCTTGCAACAGGAATGCAATGCATAACGTCCGTACTTTTACATTGTGACTGACTTGTCTTAACTTTCAACTTTAGTGAGTACTTAAACCATCCGCTTTTCTGTACTCAAGTTTGAGTTAATGTTTAGTAATAACAATAATATATATACTATGGGCATCTGCTCTCCTGTCTACCGTTTACATTATCTATTTCTTTCGCTGCGCCCATTAAATTAACAAAGCCACAAGTGCTTTTCTGTTATTATTATAATACGAATGCATATTTTTGAATTGGCAACCTCTGATGGGGGAGAGTTTTCTGTGTTGGCTTGTTGAAACAACAAAACCTATAATGAACCACACTTTGGCCAAGTTGGAAAAAGTTAATTGCATGATCATTGCATGTAAGTATTTTGCATACTGCAAAAAAAACAGTGTTGTGTACATGTGCGAACATATGTACATACATACGTAGAAAGGATCACTCACCCAACATATATATTTTTATACTTTCATTCAACTTTCTGTTTACATCTAATTCAGCATCATCAGGAAGATACAATGGATATAGGTATAACTTGGTGGTGTGGTACGAAAGAATGCGGCATGGCATTGACACTGGCTGGACCTAGAAAGATAAAAAATTCAAAACTGGAAATTAATTAAGAAGGTTGAAAAAAGTTTTATGTGGATTATGGAAGGCATGGTCAGTAGTGAGCCGGGTTTGTTATACGTTTTCCCTCTTCATTTTTATAGTCCATGTTGATGCGGTAGTTTAACTACTTCTACTACTTCAAAGCAAAGATCGAAATCGAAAAAAAATGCACATGCTTAAAAAGTTTGTTACTCAAGTTTCTTATTAAAATTGCATTGTTGGCATAAACAGTAATACACGAAATGCCCATCTATGTAATCAACCAAACGCGTATATAGTCACTATAAGCCGAGCTGAGGCTCATGATACGATGAATCTTACAAAAGAAAGCCTACGGCAATTTCTTGCCATTTCCCAGACAAGCAAATGAATAGAATTAGGTATTACCAAAAGGTGCATAAAACACGGGAAATAAACGGATCTACGCATATGGTGTTACGATTGCAGTGTGTATAATACACGTTACTGTCACCACAGAAAAAAGGCTTACACGGGTAAAAATTGTAAAATTATAGGTGTAGAATATGCTAGGTGTTTTGTAGTTTACACATTAGTTATGAGTAGGTTGAATCGACATTAGAGCAGTATGTAACATAACATAACATCGTCATACATATAAAATAACAATAGCCCTATATTATGGTGCACTTTACCACTATCATCCATCAATTTATACAACACCACAAAACATAAAATTATTATGGTATGGTGATGAGCAAACGAACCCTTTACCTGGATTCCATAATGAACTGCGAGTAGGTAAAGCTAGTGTACTGCATGCTTTATGAAGGGACTCAGGTCACGTATTGTTTACATGCAAACGTCTTTTTCTAAGGATCGTTTAAAAAACACAGCTAGTTCTACTACTACTACTAGCATTTTTGTTCCTGGTTCTTCTATTATGAGCAATGCCTCGTCACTCACGTACATATATATATTGTCTACCGATGTAATCAAATTACAGAAGTGGATGACCTGTGCACTTACTTCACATCTCATCACAACACTAACAATAACACTTTGCTTTATATATACACTCGCATGGCTTTTAAGCTGGGTCGTGAGAATATGGAAGATAGGTGAATAGCTGGGAGAAATATTTTTTTCCCATTGTGCATCAACACAAAAATCTCTAGAGTCCCTACTTCGTTCTTGGTATCATCATCCATCGCATCGTCAGCAGCCGTATAGTCGTAGTGGTGGGTGCTTTTGCTTTTTTGAAACCAACAGTAATTACGATTAGCTGTGTATCATCCATCCAATATGTACACGTACGTTTTAAAGTGGGTGTAGTGTAGGGATATAGTGTGTGTCTTGTTGTTGAAAAAGTTAAATTTCACAATGAATGCATTGTTTTGTTGTCAGTGCTGTTATAATAAATATTACTCTTGTGAGAAATTGTGTAACGTCTCTCTGTAGTCTATGTATATGTATACATAGGAAATGAGAAACTTTTTTTTTTAAATTCAATACAACGTTGGATTGATAGTGTGATGCATCCGATGAGGAACCCTTTTCTACGTAATGGTAATAATCTTGTCATGTCTCAAGCTGTGCAGTTAAATTTCTATTCTCATGAAACGTATAGAAACGTGAAATATATGTACGTGTGGTGGATTGGATGGATATGAGCTGCTGCTGCTACGAGCTGAATGTTGATGTTGATGTAATATCTTGAGAGTAAAGTTTGTTCGTGTACTTGGAGCAGTTCAAGTGCAAGGTCGTCTGGGAACAACGTTAGGTATAAAAATGAGGAGGCTGAGCTCAGGGATTGTTTAGGTATTTCGAAGGGTACCTTACCTGCTTCCTGGTTATATACTACGTTATATGAACCCTTCTACGAGACCTTTTGCCCTTTGCTAGTACACTACGTAGAAGATTGTAATCGAATGAAAGGCAACCCACTAATTTTTCAAATGTGGTTAGGTTTATGAGACGTGAGTCGGGATTTGTGGTTTGGAGTTGAGTTGAATCTCGTCTTCATCTGCGTAATGGAAGATTAAAACTGAACTCTGATAGGGAACTATAAAGAGGAGAGATCTCTTGTGTTAAATTGTATGCCTAAAGAGGTTTTCAGTTGTCTACTTCAACTTCTTGGAAGAAGGGAAATCATATTATCAAAAATGCTTGCTTAAAGGTTGCTGTGTCAGCTTAAGGTACATTCTAAAGTGAAAAACGAGGAGGTAATAATGCATAGTTCAGAGAAATAAATAATTTCATTATGCCCACCACCATTATAAATTAGATGGTTAACTTGGTAGAGATTTGAAATCACTGAATTCCAAAAAAACAAATGTAGGAGTTTTAAAATTTTCCTCTGTCGTCTGTAAAAATTTGAAGTCTGCGTCTGTCATAAAGTTTTTGATAATAACAATTTTTAAAACCTAAAGCTCTTTGTAAACTTATCAAAAGCAACTGACTCATCATGATGGTGCATGCCACAACTTCTTCCGGAGTTTACTGTTCATTTCATGTTCCCAGCTGAAAAAAGTGATTTTGTAGTTAATCCAAAACTTTAAGTTTGATAAGAGCTTCACGTCACATGCGATAACATATTCTTGAACTGGTCGTTTCCTCGAACTATTCTAATTTGTGAGTTCGTGGAATACTCCATGAGACTAATGTAAAAAACAAACGAGGCGAATTAAACAAAAGTTACGATCATCACCAACATCATCAGATTAGGAATGAAGCTTCAGGATGTGACTTTTCTCATTTTTATCCGACGCTGAGAATTGACCGGATGGCTATTTGACCCTGAACCCAAGCATGTGAAGCCATGAACCGTACATGACACATCAGCTGAAGCAATATTCCATGAAGAGAACATATGCCATTATAGCAGGCTGGATTCAACTAACTTTTTTTACCTTTAAAGTTACATACGAGCAATGTAGAGCATGAATTTCAAAGTGCCGTCATTACAACCATTAGCATTTTCACAAGCCGAATAGAAAAAAAACACTTCATCCATCAGTTTAGTTCAGCTTGATAATGTACTTTGTTAAAGATCATACTTCAATCTCTAAAGCATCATCATGGAAGATTTGTGCAATATACGTACTCTTTGAGATACCGATTTCAAAACTATATGTATACGAATACGACCGAATAGGTAATTATAAGAAGCGAATGGCAAACATTTTAACTTCTAGCCTGTCAATTTATCTCAATACATTGGCCTCTTCAATTTTTTTAACAGCAATGTACATTGACTTCTTAAGACGATTAGACCTTATACTTATGTGCATACACATTCATACATATATTATGCGGCATGCTTGCTTAAGGCTATATCATACCTATGCCGCCTAATCCACCCGCCTCATATGCTTTGCATATGTTCCCTCGTCTTCGATTGTCAGTTTTACACATTGCAAAGAAACTGTGAAGTCAGGAAAGGTGCTGTGAAAACAGGTGAACGGAGATCAGTTAGCTGAAGAACTGGTCTAAACATTAGTGCATTAAATTGCGTGATTGGAAGTCTATTTACGTCAAACGACGGGGTAGAAGTTTAAGAAGGTAAATGTTCATTTAACTACATGCATTTTATAACTGAAAGAATCCCGTCGTTTAGTGTGTTAACATCACTAAAACATTAGCAAAAGTGGTCAGAAATGTAGTTTAAGAGTTGCTCTTTACGATCTCCCTTCAAGTTAGCCTTCGAGAACCTCAACAGTGACGTTATTAACTAATTTCCCACTATGTATAAAACTCAACAATTTATCACGTCTTTTGGCAATTTGGAGATGTTCATTCATTGGTCATCTGCTGATCTAATGGGGTTCGGGGGTTGAGCACAGAGTGTAAACAAAGGTATTCCCTTAAGACTTCAGCTCAGTGTATTTACTGGACCTAAAAAACTAAATTACAGCATGACGACAATAGAAAAGTGTTCATAGTGTTCCATTCCTCCTGTTTTGTTCCATGTGCCTTGATTTCGTACATTTTGAAATGGAGTGTGGGTTGTTGTACCTCAAATTACTTCGTGAAACTGAAAAATCTAACACGATTTATAATAATCATATATGCCATTCCTTTTTTTTACCATTACTGATTACTGCAACAGGTTTAATGAGGCAAGAATAATAACAATAATAATGATAGCTGGAGTCCCAGCCACTGCAATGCGTTGCACCACTGGATAGTCTGGAGGGTTGGTCAATAGGTACAAAAATACAGGATAATTAAGGTACATACATACATACATACACCCAAGCAAACAACAAAATAAATACCTGCATACGTTCAAACACAGGCTTAATGATAATTTTAAACTTCTCGGTTCCATGAACGGACTGACAAGACAAGGAACTTTGGTAAAGAGTTGAAAACCGTTTTTGGGGTAGCTGAGCTCACGAGAATGAGAAGCAAAAGTGATTTGATGCAGAAGAGTGAAAAAAAAACTCCAGTATTTTCATGGGAATCGGAGAGAGTAATATGTGTAATGAAGGTGGTTACAAATGCAGCAATGTAGTGTAATATAATATAAGATAAAAAAGAGCGTTTGAAAATGCACCCGTTTTCATTATAACAATGAAGTTACATTACAAACAACCCAGTGCAATTACTACGACCGCGTCCTTCCATGATGTCCAGAACAAGAATTCCATCATCATTTCAGTCTCACGGAGAAAGAAAGAACGCCACCATGAGATGATGATAAAATTTTAACGGAGAAAAAAAAGCTGCCCCTGAATTTTAAAATTATTGAGAGCATTTGAAATACAAATGGATAATCTATGTTATTGTCGAATTTCAAAAGGCTTCTTGCTTTTCTTTTCGATCATAAAAAACGGGTCATAATAAATGCAATTCCTGATGAGATATTCAAGGCGGACAGAGAAAAGCTGTCGTTTACATATATGTGGCTGGGGATAAAAAAAATCAATGTGCATGTTTCATGTTCTTCATGTAGATATCAGTATTTTGTGAGTTGTAAAGTAAGTGAGTGGCCACGAAGGAGAAAGATTTGATGTGAAGATTTTAAAAACAGGTGCGTGTTAATAGAGCGAATAGCCCATATATTTTCTATTTGTATTATAGTTATTGGTTAAGCCATTCAAGAGATTTTGATAAGAAGACGTAGACATCGGAGTAGACAGATAGTGTAACGCAATGCAACACGCTATTGCATTTTTTTTATTCACGATCAGTTGAACATGTTATATCAAATCTTTGGTATATAGCAGCAGCTCCAAAATATTATTACATATAGTTATTACAGGTGCATTGCGTATGCATTTTTAAACGGCAAGTGAGAGAGATGAACTGTGGAAAAGTCAAGATTTCAAACAAGAGATTGATACTGGCACAAAAAAACAACACTTTTATCTTGAAGCCAGTGCAAGAAGTACATGGTACACTTTAAAAGCATTAAAAACAATGGAATGGAGTAAGAGTAGAGGAAGAGATGCGTTATGCCTAAGCCCGGCTATACTACTGCCCTGCAGTCTCATCATCATCATCATCGGCAACACCAACAAAAACAACCCCTTTAATAATAGGGAATTGGGGTTATTCTGAGCTTATTGCGTGTTATTATGTAAGCTTACAAGTAAAGCTGGCTATTCTATTGAAGCTGAAAAAGAAGACGGCATCATGCATTGCATAAAGTCCACTCTTCTTCTGCTGCTGCTGCTGTTGTTAAATAATTATGATAATAATAATACTGCCCTACTATATCCACTACTATAAATTTACTTGCAACAAGGCGGAGACAGGTTCTTGCAGCTACATAATATTTATTCATCTGCATTCTGCCTCCAATTTGAATGCAGAGTAGTAGTGTTGTTAGTGGCATAGTTTTTTGTTTGCATTTAAATTGGTGGAAAAGGTGTATTCACACACTAGCGCAATGCAAGTGAAGATAGAAAGAGATGGTTAAACCAAGTATGAGTTTTGAAATATGCATCATTTTCAAAACAGAAGGCAGAAGGTACACGAAAACGATGTGGTTGTTCACAACAAGTGAAATTAAGGTTAGCATTTTTATCAAAATTGTTCTTATATACTTACGTATTTCTTCTTCTTCTTCCTCATCCTATATTTCCGTGTGCGTATAGCAGAACAAAAACAACATTATCCATAAATATAAGCAATATAGAGTGAGCTACTGAACTGGATAAAAAGCAGGTTGTAAGAAGTTGTTGCACGCACTCTCCAAAGGACCTTTTAGCACCGTGTTACTAAAGGGCTCTTTTACACCAATACCAATGCAATACAAAAGCATTTCACCTGAAGGAGATGAGTTAGGGAAAAAAATGTGTGAGTGTTCTGTTCTGTTCTCCAGCAACAATAAAAATTCTCAAGACAAGTTGATGTTGAAGTTGAAGAAACGACTTGTTCTTTCTCCTTTACCTTGACATGCATCATTCTCACAGATTAGAGGATCTAATGGAATGAAAATGGGGTCTGCATGGGTTTTTTTCCTCTCTTCTTCTGGTTAAAATGACAAGATTCTGGAGTAAATGATGATGAGTAGAATGTTGATGATGTGGAACGATGCATGAGTGGACGAATCTGTACAATTGAAGCAACAAGTCACGACGATACAACCAAAATCTCATCTTACTGACTTGAATAAAATCCGTATTACTTACATTCGGATACAATATTATCTTTTTATAGAAGGCTTAAATTACACATTATATCATCATCTCCTCACTCTTTTCAAGGAAATATCGTCATCGTCGTTGTGTTCCTTTTTATAGCAGTTTATATCAAAATCAAAACAATATATGTAGAGTTGTAACTTGTAATGCAACCAACCCCATTTTCATTGTGCTTTTTTTCATTTTTGGTAAACAGTATATAAACGTTGTGAAATGTGCTGTAAAAGATTTGTAAGGCTTCGCATATATAGTTGAGCGAACAGAGGAAGAAGAAACCTCCTATGGAGATGTTCCTTTTAGTCTTTTGTTGTCAACTTCTTCTTGTCTTTCGTCATTTCAAAAAGTTACAGACACACACAGTATTTTGCTGTACTGCGGGTCTTCACGTGCATGCATGACGAAGGCTTTTGGTTTCTTTTTCGTTGTGGCGTTTTTTTCACTCTTCCGGAATACCTACCTCCCTTATGGCCTGCTGAAAGAAAACTTGTCGTGAATCTCTCCTGCTTCTTTGGGACACACAAAGGAAAAGGGTGTGTGAATGTCGCTTTCGTATGCTTTCTGTCCTGGTGCTTGCATATCACTTTTTCTAAGTTGCTGGATGTTTTGATGCTTAATGTTGTGTAGTCATTTTCAAGAAGATCCCATGTCGAGAGTACAAAAGACGAAGACGAGGCAAAAAAAAACTTTGAAGAAAATCTATCCGTGAGTAGCTTTCAATGAGTTTTTACACAATCCTCTGTTAGTAAAAGGATTCAAAAGGATTGTGTTACAAATATCAAATTCACGTAAAAAATCTCTCTCTAGGGAGGTTTCGCAATCTTAAAGTAATTGTCATCAACTTTTAAACATTCTTTCGTCCGACCCGTTTCATTCTTTGATGTCAATTAAGTAAACGCATGCAAAGAAGCAATGAAAAGCTGCGGAGTATAATGCGACAAGGTCATTTTTGTACTGTTCGCTGTGTCATCTTTGTCATACAATAATATGCAAGTCTCTTGTTGCAATAAGACTCGTTTCTGCTGTTGCTGCTTGTTTGAGATTTATAAAAAAATGAAATAAAATGAAGAAGTTTATTTCTTTTCCAAACACTCAAATATTTACATTTTACCCTCCCCAAAAAAACGTAATAACATTTATACATGCTTGAATGAGTGGCTGATCGCACATTTTTCTTTTTGCTCAAAAGAATTGTTTGACCGCTCATTTCACTTCCTGGATATTTGTCTGACAGGCAAGTATAGCATAAAAGTAATTTATTATTTGCTTTCACACCGACTTATTAAAACCGTCCACTATTAAGCCATCTTCCAACTAAGGATCTTCCCACATTAGTTTTTTTGTTGAAGATTTACTCAACTGCGTGCAATTGTTGAAGGAAGTTTTTTTGTGGTGAGCTACGATAAATGTATTTGCACAATGATCCGATGTTTATGAAAACCTATAGTATTCACACAAGCTACATATAACTCCGGTTGTTCAACTAACATCGGTAATATTTTCATTTCATATTTACTGTGATAAACGTTCTTTCCTTTAGTCTCCACCCATCGCAATATTTAAAACTTTTTAAATCTCAAATGCTACATGAACTATAGGGCCTGACATGTGAATGCTGAAACCAACTGCGAAATTGACAATGACAAGATTTCGTAGAGTTCATTAATAATTTCAACTGAGACTATTTAATGACCACTAAAATCATCTTAGTGAGATTATATATCCTTATGTATGTGCATACATAATATTGCATCATGAATTATTACATATGCATATGTTGCTGGGTTCATATCATATCACCACAAACATCGCCACTGTCATCTTCAACCCTCATAAAAAAGTGTCTACGACTTTGCTTGAAATTTTCATGCAGGTGGACGAAAGGAAAAGTTATGTATTCTCATGTGTGCCTCCATTTCTTATTTCTTTTATGCATATAAATAGTTTTTTTTAGCCATCTTCAGCATCCTCACCATCACATCGCATCACATCACATCACTATTAAAAAAGTTGATCATGATCATGCTGATATGACTCCATGTTGACTCGGTTACTACCTGCATATAAAGCGGACAGTTTCCCACAATTTCTTCGAAGTCGAAGTACAGGGCAGAGTCCTATAGCACAAAAGAGACCACATGGGGATTGCATTGGTCTTCCATACGCAAGTTAATGTTTTTGGAGCGACGGAGAGTTATGTAAGAAGATGCGTGGCCATTTTTAATGATTTTTCTTTAGATTTGCTTTGCTATGATCATACCACCAGCTCATAATATCGAATCAAACCAATGCCAGCGCCAGTGCTCCAACAAAACCCCACCATCATGAATCATTCCGTTTAGTGTGTATGACATAATCGACGGTACAATGACAATTGACAAACTACAATCATTCCAAACAATAGTTCATGTGTGATTGTTGTGACTTGTAACCGCATTGTTAACTAATAAAATTACTAAAATTCATTTTTTTACGATTTTGTTAACATCATCACATCACATCATACTCGTCGTAATTCTCAATGAGACGCTTCGCTTTCTAAGAAGATAGACGGTTGGACAATGCATATAAACACAATCAGTTGCATCAATATTCATATATTTTGGCATATAAGTATGAGTTCATGCATCAATAAAAGAAATGCACAACTTAACTTTATGACGATCAATTTAGTAAACTATATATATTCACAATGATGCATGCACATTAAAAATATACGTGCAGTTCTTATTTGAAAAAAAAATGAGTGACTCCAACTCATTATAAATGCAACCAAAGTAGAAATTTTTTTTATGAGATTTTGTTCATATATGTGCATCCTTCATAGGAGTGTAAAAGGATGGCAAATTTGATTCATGGAAAGTTCCCATTACGTACGATTGTTATGCAAAACTGATTTTAGTGCTCTGTGCTCAGTTACTAAATGTACCTCTCTTCTTCCCTCGTAGCTTTATGTTGCTTACAGCTAAAATCAGTTGGTGGTATAGAGATAATGAGGTTGAAAAAAATATGCTTTGACTCAAGAAAAGTCACGATGTCACCATCTCAAGCCCATGGTCTGCCTTCATTATATCATTTCTTCTTCTTCTTATGTTACTTATTTTTATATTATGTTATGTTATGTTATGTTAGGAAGCAAACTTTCCCTCTTTCCGCATGCAAATTTCGGTGCTTTTCAACCAGATGCACGCACAGCTTCTTCTGATATTTTATGTCAGTCAGTTATGCTGCTTGAGCATTGAATTGTACTAGCTGCAGCGTGTATTCGTAGAATATGAAGTCAGGATGTGATATCCAGATAGTCGTCTGCGCTTTCCTTAAATCTGTCTAAAATATCAAATGCAACCATCATCTCATCCCCAGTTACAATTTCTTAAACGTGAACTTTGCTCATGCATCCTATGGTTCGTGCTCTGTCACAAAGATCTAAAAGGAAGTGCATGAGGTGAGGAACACAAAGTTGAGCTGAGGAAGAGAGATGTTTATTTGTGACAATGATGAAAACCATAGCAAACAGGAGGAAAGAAAGGTGCGCTCGTTCCTTTGATAAGAACAGAATCTAATATAATATATTTTACCTTCGAAGCAGGAAATACGGCTGGCTTACCTGTGTGTGTATGGATCAGTATAATATGCAACCATGTAACCGTTTTAGTCCGTAATAAATAAAAAGCTCATCATCATATGCACGCGCACATTCAGTTGACAGTGCTCCGTGGAGGCATTATAATGATTCAGTAAGGTTCATAACCTTTCTTTCAACGTGTCACTTATTGATTACGGTACACACGGTAAGGACAAAGGAGGATCACGAGACATCATATTATGTTATTGTGTTGTGTGGTGTAATCAAGATAATGATGCTCAGCTATTTTTAGTAAAGTTTTTTTTGAAGTATCTCTTTTGTTGTTGTCTTTCTTGTCACAGATTTTTTTCCCTATTCATTCATTCAGTCAGTCACTCATGAAAAATTTGAGATTGGGTAATTTAACTAACAGATGAGAGAATATGTAGTTGACTATTGTGTTTTGTGTTATGTTACAAACATTATATTATATATATTAGTATGCTCTACTGTTGTAGTTGTACCGTAGTATTGCAGTGCATGTCCAAAAGTACTAAAAATGGACCGCGTTTGTTATGGTTTATTACAGTTTCCCATTTGGTTCCGGTTTGCAAGATCATGGGTTTTGAGTGGTTGAGATTGTCGGCAATTATTCCCTGGGGAGAGCTCTAGGACACAGACAGTTGTTCCGAGCAAGATATTTCCTTGTGTATACATTTTTTTGGTATATATTATTATTTGTGTTGTGTACAACGAACTGCACACCGCATGAACTACCGTACATGAATCATTTGTTGAAGATAAACTCTAAAAAATGTAGTCAGTCACATCCCAATATTGCACTTCCACACTTTTCAAGTGTTTCGTCATTTATTAAAGTATGAAATGGAAAGTGGTTCTCTTAATTTTTTATGACAGCATTGTGTACAATTTTTTCAAGACGAATGCAACTCTAATCCAAACACATTTCAATAAAATGTACTTGCATATAGAAGGCTCACGTTCGGGTTTTCGGATTTCTTAGCATAAGAGAGGAGAGCGTTTAAGGTGTGTGACAATAAGAAAGTCATGTTCTTAAAGTAAAACATTTTAAAGTTCTCACATCAATCGCTTCAAGCTAGTAAAAATGCATGTAAATTTTTCTCACTCTTCAAATTTTTAACATCTGCTACCAAAATGTGAGTCGCATTCACTAAAAAATCTCAAATCTTACAATTGGTTGTGCCATACATAAAAAATAATATATTTCAATGCATATATATAATGCGTCAAGTAATTACGATGATGTAAAGCTCTATTCAAGAGACCCCTTCTTTCAATTCATCTTCCAATTTGTTCACCACAAGGGACTTGTGAGAAAGTGGCATATTTCATTACCAGCTTTTCCCCATAATGTTTGCAGTTGTACAAATCATTATAATTTGTTAGATCGACAATCATTTACTTTCCTCTACTATCATATATCATACCGTACGCTCGTACGCATGCATACCGTCGTCCTTTGTCTAGTTGTATTGCATTGATACTAGATACACAAGTACATCTGGTTCTGCTGGCCTGAGAGATTTTTTTTATAAATTGGATTACCTACCTGGCTAAAACGGGATAACAAAGGGAAGAGGCCAGATGCAAAGTTGTTTGCTAATGTCGGAGGCTTGGCCTGCGTACATGCACATGCAGATAGCAGTTCGTCAGCAGACGCAGGCAGATGTGTTCGAAACATCTGACATTAACAAGGAAACATTCTTTGTTGTGAAGCTATCAACGCGCAATCATATTTGAAATGTGCTTGTAATGCACCACACTTAACAACACAACATAATCACAAAATCGTGTACTGTAATCTTAAATTTCAATAGGATGCCCACTCCAACATACATAAATGTATATGCCTATATTATATGATTTATACAAAACAAATGTAGTGAGCAGCCATATACTGCCTGCTTTACTAGAAAACACTCGACTTACACAAGTTCGTCAACATCCAAACTTCATTTGGTTCCAGAAAGGTGTTGAAGGATGTTTTTCTCTCACGTTGCATAAAATAGCCAAGCTATAGATCAGGAAAATGTAGTAAAATGTGAATTATGGAGACATTGTGTAGTGCTCGCAAACATTGTTATATTTCATCCTGAGTAAAAGTCTGAGAGTTTTCTGTCAGGAAAACATCTGGCGTTAACTTAACAAAAATTCTGGGGAGGAGTTTGAAGAATTTCTGTGGAATATGGCACAGGTAGAGGAGAGGTATCTGATATTTTATGGTATAATGCAAGAACAAGACATTCTCAAGAATTGCATTTTTGTATGTTCAATCAAACGGATTTAATATAAAATTTTCTCTTGACTATCGAGTTTGACGGGAGAGTTGTCTGTCAGAGGAGCAGATAACAACACGCCTCCTTCTGTATACCTACATAAATATCTAACGCGTTTTTGAATCGTTAGCAATTAGCTGGGTGTAGTTTTTCATAACGTTATCTTTTGTATATAAAAAAAACTTTTACTACCTTGTTTGGCAACGCTAGGTTGCACTTTGTAGAGTGGTTGGTTAGTAATAGTAATATTGAGAAAAACAGTTCAGTTATGCATATTATATTGCTTATAGGAAAACAAAACCAGTAAAGAAAGGGGTTTTTTAAACATCAACTAAATCATAACGGTAAACCTCGCCTCTTCCAGCTGGAAGGTAGAGCGAGAGAGAGATTAAAGAAAACGTCATTAGCAAACCAATTCTTTTTAAGCTCTAGAGCAACTTTCCTTTTCGACACTCGACATTGCATTGCTTACGCCGCTGCTGGCCACTACCTTTAATCACATTTCTTTGATGGCATTTTGCACATATGTACTCAAACATGATTTTTGAAGGCCAACCAGTCCATTGTTTGCAAAAATCAATAGTTCTACTTTTTTTGTGCTGACCATAAAGCTTGCAGATTGCTAAAAAAGATCAACGATCGATTGATTGAACAGTAGCAAACTAATAATCCGCTTGTTGTCTCGTCTGACAACTGAAAACAATAGGAAATGGCAAGGATTTTTCCTCTATATATGTGACATTTGATGGTATGAGACTATGAGATTAAGGTTACTGAGAAAATGATTATTGTCAATGGCCATGTCTAATACCGTTGTGGATCCCATTAAATCAACTCATTTGAAGTTAGTTTCGCCATTCAAGACCTTTTATCTGATAGATTTTATTTGCATTTTATACGTGGGTAGATTGACACATGACAAGAATTAGCGAAACAACTAAATCCCGTATGCAAATTCAAGGCAGGGTACGATTTCTAATCTTACATACATACTACATTCAACATTTCTTCGTCTTGAGGAGCTTTTGCTCTTTACGACTATGACTTGGGCCTAACATTTTTGTTTTTCATTGGAGGAAGAAGCAAATAAATCCAAGTCCTCCTTCACGGATAAACTGCACAATGCGCGCACACACCTGCCTGCCTTTATAAAGGATCAAGCACACAGCAGGGAAAATATCAAGTCTCAGTTGGTAGGCTAAAGTAATAATATGAATTGAATGTGTGTGTGTGTGTGTGCAGATTTTCTGTAATTTCTACTTAAGTACATAAATACATGCATAAACCACGCCAGGGAGAACTAGGTAAGGCAAGCAAACGTCGACAATCAAGATCAGGGTCACACATATGTTTATTATTTTACTGAAGCAAACAGTTAAAGGAAGTACATTTTATTTTGCTGCAACAACAACTTACTCACTCGCGCACACACACACACACACTGCATTATGCCGAACCTGAGCTGAGTTGAGTCAGTATAAAATCTTGAGCTTAAGAAAGCATGCATGCATCCGCATCCGCACATTTTGTGCTGCTCCACTCACAAACCCAACTGCTGCACAAGATTTGCTTTTGTGAGGATTAATCAAGGGCCATCATCATCATCATCAGCAGCAGCAGCATCATCATCTGTCGACTTCTTTAAAAGGTAACCGTGGACGATTTTCTGTATTAGAGCGAGGAAATCGGTCTTCGCTCACCTACAACCAACCACTGTTATTTTCTGTACACCTTGACGTTTTCAATCTGTACTGCCTTGCCTTGCCTTGCATGCAGTCGATTAATATTCAGTGTGTCGTAGGTACTTTATGGTGATGATATGGCTTATTCACATGCATCCCCCATCTCTCATATAATTTTTTGTTATGTTAATCCCATTTCCCTTTTCAGGAGAGAAGTAAAAACTCACCGTTTAGTTGACTAATATGATATTGCATGGTAAAAAGGGGCACACACTAATTTGTTTTACGCAAGTGGAGTAGCAGGAGAGAGTAAAAATGTTGGTTTTGTGAATTCATCATCATCATCATCATCTTATTTTCATTTATGATATGGATGTCACAAAATGAAATTGAATTTCTAGTCCTGAATAATGGTATGCACACACAAAATACCTTGAATCATATATGAAATGCTAACTGCATTTCTGAATGAGTACAGTAATATGCAGATGTAGCGGTTTTGCCTCTCTTTTTGCCACTGCTTTTGCTTGTTTAAATACAATGGGAAGTGGAAAATCCTTGTTTTACCCTTTTCAAAGGGCTTGTGTATACTTAAGTACAATCATAAGTCAATGTCTTGATTGTCTCCTTTGTTCGGAGATTGTTTCCTGGTTTGGTTTGCAGAGCTTACGGCTACACAAACACAAACTTTGCTACACTGTTTATTTGTACGGTGTTGAGTTTCATTTTGTTACAAGAAAAAAAGTTTCAACATAGGATAACACACACACACACGCATCTACATCCATCCATATTGATTTTACATTTTACATGAAGTGAAGTTGTGAAGTAGTAGTACTTCTCTACAAAAAAATCAACAGCTTTCTTTTGAGACTGGCCGAACAAATGGTGGTTTTATTTTCCCATCTTTTTAATCTAAAGTCGTATAGATTAGTACACTATGAATCAACTATTTACACAATTGACTGAGATTGGAATTACGATATAAGATACACTGACAAGAACCGCTTTGGCTTGTGAAATAAAATACCAAGAAGAGGTTGAAATTTTTTAAATGGAGATTCGAGCATGTGGCCATGCATGCCTGCATCTCTTCTGACTTGTGCCGGTCGGTGCCCACATGGAATGGGTTGAAAAGCATATTATCATAACAACAAATTAAGTCTTTAGAAAACACTTGAAGCATAGTGCGTAAACTTCACCACACGACGACAAGGCAGGTAGGCAGGCAGGCAGGTATGTCTGTGAAAGTATGTCTCATTCACTGAACGTCTTCTGATCATCATGATGATATGACGAGCCGACTCAACTTTCCTATTTTCAAAAACGTACATACAATTTTATACCGTATCCATCCATATTATTCTGCAAGCTATTTCAATGTTTGACGTGTTATTCTATATACATACATCTACAAACTACAATGTTCGTACTTATTCAAAAGAGCTCCTCATCATTATCATCATGAAAAGCTACTAAACACGTGTCGGTCCTTGTTTCTCATTCCATAAATTCGTGTTACTCCCAAGTGGGTATGGGATAGAGAAGCAAGCAACTAACGTGTGCAACTTCATGTAACAATACTAACTCAAAAATCAAGAAAACCAACCCAAAAAAATTCTTTTCTCCATAATAATTCCATTCCACCATTTTTTCCTTAACAAGCCATCATTTTTCCAAAGATAGGGAAAACAGGATGGATGGAAACAGAAATTGCGTAAGATGATCACGATGATGATGATGATGATGATGATGATGATGACTTTACCACAAGGACAATTTTAAACAAACTGGAATCTACATTTAAAGGCACACAGGATGAAAAACAGGAAAACACAATAATACATGGAAAACATACATGGCTCGTAAATGCATATTTTTAAGATTAAACCCCGTCGTTTTCTGAATCGCTAACGATGTATTCATTCAAGGAAAATGTTTCTCTTGATGATGTATACACAAAGTCGTTGGGAAATAAGTCTTCTTGTGAGCTTACATGGTTTACGATAAGATACAAACTATACAAACACATGAGGAATAAGAAAGGACGAGAGAGAGAGAGAGAGCAAATGGGGTTTTAGCCAGCTTGTTTAATAATCTCCTAAAGAGTCTTTTTGTGTTCTTGCATTTCATTTCAAGTCGTGATATGAGTTTTGTTTTTATCATAAACATTACGCATTGTTGTGTCCTGTGCGTATGTTATGTGCTTATGTGTGCAAGCACAAAACAGCAAGAATTTTAAAGACACTTATCCAAAAAATGCTCTCACAGAGTTCACTTTTCATGTAAATTTTCATGCGTGCCCATCGACCGACGCACAATCATAGTCATGGACAGAGAAATGATATGGTGATGGTGGTGACTGCTTTTCTTGGATATTATCTATATAAATAAAATCCTTAGCGACCAAAATTGAAGTTGTGTCGATGGCCCTACTGACTTCGTTGTTTAAGTCGGGTGGTCATGTTGTACACCATTCGAATCACAAAGAGTTGGTGTTTCATAATAAATAATTATCTTCATACTAATATGTTTGATGTTGAATACACAGCCTCATGAAAATGTAAATTTTTGTAAAATTTGATGATTTTACCCAAAAAATACATTCCAACCGGTCCCTCCTGAGTAAAACTGCTTGAAGTGAACTGTTTATTAGTAGTGCCCTGGGACTCCTTAAAGATTGCAGATGGATCGAATCATATTCGTTACATCCATATTGATTGTATGTTTGCACCATGCGTGTTTTGTTATGGAGCACTTTTCAGGTATTAATTCGCAGCGACCAAAACTGAAGATGTGTCGGTGGCCCTACTGACTTCGTTGTTTAAGTCGGGTGGTCATGTTGTACACCATTCGAATCACAATGAGTTGGTGTTTCAAAATAAATAATTATCTTCATACTAATAAATTTGATGTTGAATATACAGCCACATGAAACTGGCATTTTTTGTAAAATTTGACGATTTTGCAAAAAGAATTATATTCCATTGGCTCCCTCCTGAGTAAAACTACTTGAAACGAACTGTTTATTAGCAGTGCCCTGGGACTTCTTAAAGGTTGCAGATGACTCGAATCATAATTTGAATATTGATTTTGACTAAATATTTGCGCCATGGGCCTTTGAATTGCATATGAATTCAAAGGTAATCTATACAATATTGTGGTTAAAATAAACCTGACAACAGGATATAAAGGAACCTGCGATTTAGATGAATAAAGATATTTTTAAAACATTCTTTACGTGGCAGAAAATTCATTACAAATATACATTGAACATCATAGTTGAGCAGCACAGGTGGCCGAAACTGTGCCATTAAATCCCAATTTCCTCCGCGATTTTCATGTTTGAATTTAATTTCCCTTCTGATTACTTCAATTAAATTTAATTTCCTTCGTGATTACTTCAATTAAATTTAATTTCCCTTGTGATTACATCAATTAAATTTAATTTCCCTTGTGATTACTTCAATTAAATTTAATTTCCCTTGTGATTACTTCAATTAAATTTAATTTCCCTCGTGATTACTTCAATTAAATTTAATTTCCCTTGTGATTACTTCAATTAAATTTAATTTCCCTTGTGATTACTTCAATTAAATTTAATTTCCCTTGTGATTACTTCAATTAAATTTAATTTCCCTCGTGATTACTTCAATTAAATTTAATTTCCCTTGTGATTACTTCAATTAAATTTAATTTCCCTCGTGATTACTTCAATTAAATTTAATTTCCCTTGTGATTACTTCAATTAAATTTAATTTCCTTCGTGATTACTTCAATTAAATTCAATTTCTTCAGTAATTATAAGCTTCAAATATAATTTCTTCCTGCCAGTGTCCGTAGTCCTGCCAAACTATGATGCAGAAAAAACATTTTACAGAAGGCAAAGGCAGAATACCACATGTATGTTAAAGCATTGCATGTATAGCTCTAAGGTTTTTGTCGGATTAGTAGTCAGTTCACTTTGTAGAGTATACTTTTTTTAGTTCTCTGCTCGGCTGATCCGTCAGAATTCGGACGGACGGACGGACGGACAGACAGACTATGATCCATTCTAAAAAACCTGCTTTTGATCTGCGATCGCAGGTTAATAAACCTGACAACTGGCAGAATATATAGGAACCTGCGATCTAGCATTTATGCTGAATGAAGTAAGCATAAGCTGTGTCTGAGAAGTTCATTGGTTTAAAAAAAATTTTAATCATTGTGGTTGCTGCTGAGAAATTTTTTTAAAAATTGACCTTTAAACGCTTATAGGTCACGCTGGGGTCATTGCTGAATCTTGAAAATAGCATGGTTGAGTTTTTCTCAAGAAATAGCATCATTTCGATGTATCATAACCCATGATTTGTCATTAAAAAATATTTGACCTTGACCTTTGACCCAGTTGCCATTGACCGATTTTGCTCATCTTCGAACTCAGTCAAGGTGTTGACCTATAGTGTCGTTTAGCAAAAAGAATTTTTGAAAATCTTCAACGGTGTAAAAGTTATCGTGCGAACGGACGGACGGACAGACAGACTATGCTCCATTCTAAATAACCTGCTTTTGATTGATCTTCGATCGCAGGTTAATAAATGGGATCTTCATTTGCATCCCTCTGGAGGGTTTGCAATTGTAGCACTGCAGACATGCAGCCTGAAATAACTCACGAATGTTCGATGAGTCCTTATCTTTAGCTGATTTTGTTGCAAGGGCAAGGGTCATGGTAGTACGCTCACTTGAAAAAATGACGGTTTGATGACTATGCTCTTAACGTTGGGACTCTCTGGCAGGGCTAAATTTGAGCTTATGCGGTTATGTCACAAGTGAAATGCGAGATGTGGTTATACGGCTATATAAAAAATTCACTTGCCCTCTACGATGAGCATAAATACTTTCAATTAACTAGATAAAGGTGTCTAAAAATAAGATGAACTTTTTCCTTTTTTAATCCCAGTATGAAAGTTCTCTCACCTTGCTTACAAATACTGCAAATTTTTACTTTATAGAACGGTTATAATTTAATTCGATTTTTAAAAGCACAAGTTTAATTAAAAATATTTCATAGACACGATTCGACATTCAGTTACCTATTTTCAAACGTAAATCAACCAGTGTCTCAAAACTATTGAGTTATTCAAGTTTTTGACTTCGAAGAGCAAATTCTATGGGATTATTTTGTATTGAAATTTGGTAATCAAATCATAAATACATGGGTAACTAAAGCCGACGTTCCGATCGCCTGGCCTGCTAGATTGAAATGGTGTACAATATATACCACCGTGACTTAAAAACGTTTGGTGTTCAGAAACGGGGCAAGGCCCGTTATCTGGCCGCTAGTGTTTTTATATGAGAAGAAGATTAGATGTTTGGGAAAACGTCTTTCCTATCCATTTTTTATAGCCTTCACTTTGCTCACTTGTTTCCTCTCCCAATTTACATTATTGTAATCCGACCAAACTGTGCGGCAATATTTCTTCTTTCATCCTTGGCAGGCAATTTTGTGTATTATGTGCATATAAATGATGTTGATGTTTACCTGATGGTAAGTGAGTAAAATATCAGAGTTTTTTTCTGCGTTACGCACAAACATAAAAGTAGAGAGGATGAGCTCAAGCTGAGATATGCATTTTAGTTCTGATTACATATTTTTCCATTCAGTTGGCCAGGTAAAGCCAGCCAACTAAATAACTCATATTTTGATGAAGATGGCCGAAAAGAAAGGAAAAATATAAATCCATTATGCAATCTTTGCTCATTGCAAATCAAATCCTTTTAACGTTTTTCTTTTGGCTTACGCTTCAAAGCACAAGCTCCAATCGAACTCATCGTCATTACTTAAGTAATATCTCTTTTTATTTTTTAACCATTGGGAATGCGTATGTGCTATTCAAAAACATACTCATATAAAAAACTCATTTGGTTTCCCGGATTGTATAATCTTTATATCAAACGCAAGAAAGGTAATTTCACAAAGTAATCCCAAAACTCCATGCGTTTTCGGAAAGTTGAGAAAATGAGAAATGAACTTTTTTGCATAATATGCGTAAAGGTTCGTGTTTCACTAAAAGGCAAGACCAGGCACGAGCAATAACCGATAGCCACGACAATAATGAAAATGCATTGCATTAGAAATAAATGATTTTGTTCGTGCAACGTGTGAATATATGTCCAGCTTATAGGTTCGTAAACCTGGTTTGTGTGAGCGAGCATTGAGCAGAGCCCAACCTTTTCTCGCAAAAACCTTTCCACCTTCTTATTTTCTGAGAGGATATTGAATGAGGAAACACGCTGTCACTGAATCAACTAGAAGAAAAACACAAAATTCTTTGTAAATAGGTAGATTGGATTCCTTCACAAATACCCCAATTTTGACTTGATAGAAGTTCTTATACACTTTGAAAGACAAACTAATACAATCAACAGTGAAGGATTTGTACATTGTGTTTGGGCAAAATTACTTTAAGCAAAAATTCCAGCAGTCTTTTTTCCCATTATTTTCTTCCGGTTGTAGTTTAGCAAAGTACGTTACAGGCATCCATCTCCTTTCCCTGAAAGTCATACTGTGGCCTGTGGCTAATGTCATCACAGCTCACATTCAACATTGTCCACACCACATTTACTTGAAATAATGACGGTCCTATTGGTTCCAGTGGGTACCAGGTGGTGATTTGATTAGGTTATTTTTTGGGGCAGCCAAATCTTAATATAACGAGCTTTCTTTTCATAATCTTAATAGATTAATGTATGTATAAAGAGCTCACCTATAATTTCTGCTATCGATTTCTGCCTTACCTAAAGTATTTTGCACCTACATATTTAAAACATGTGTGTGCATAGTCATAGTATTTGCTATATGGTTTACATACATTACATTTATGCATAATATACATATTTAGTTCACATTCTTACACACAGGAAGGACTCCCGAGGAAAAAGTTTTGTGCAAGCCATCAATTTAATTGTTTTTCAATGAATAATAGCTACGTTACGCAGTTAGTTGCCGTTTTCAGTAGAATCAGGAAATACATTAAATGAGTGAATGCATGAGCATATATATGAGTATTGAGTAGCAAGAAAAGTAACACATTTCTCTACAGCAGCTCAGCTCACTCTCACATACAACAATTCAGGATTCCCTTTTTTATGGATTTCGCAAGTCGAAAAAAGGATGGACATGGGCACACTAATTCATTCACTTAAGTTCCCCCTTAAAATCCATTATAATCCCTATTATTTATTCCTTTACATGCGTGCCTCATCTCAGCAGCAACGTCAAACGTGTAATGCAGTGTAGTATGTATAGTATAAAGTTTGCTGAAATGATTATTGTTTTCAGTACTTTTTATATTTCACTTAAGTTAAGTACTGATTACTACTTACTTTTCAACACAGTTTACGACACTACTCTTTTTACAACTTATTTCATGAATGAGCAGCTCTTAGCACAATGATAGCACACACCCCACTTTTATGTCACCCATTTCTTATTAGCCACTTTGGCTCTAATGCGTTTACATCACAATTCACAAGACAAGCATTTTATTTTTGATACGGACGTGGTGTGTTGATGTGTTGTGTAGTGAAGGCATATTAGACCATTTAGACCATCGAAATGGGGGTGATGATGTGAATGATGAGATGAGATGTTGAATGAATAGGTGCGAGTAAAAGGAATCAAATAGAATAATATATATAAAAAAAATGTTGAGAAATGGAAAAAGATTTTTGTCATCAAAATTTACTATTATATCAACAATCACTTCACATAAAAATGGGTAAAGCGAGATGCAGAGTGGAGATCAAGAAAAGAGCAGGATTGGAGTGAGTGAGGACACAAGAGGTTGAAAAAAAAGATAGGAACGAACAAATGTCTTTTAGATTATATAAAAAAAGTTTTAGTGTTGGTGTTATGTTACTATAGTCCTTTTTACAGGTAAAATGCTTTGATAGCTTTGATGCAACCCTTTTTGAACAAAAGTGTTCTTTCTTGAAGGAAGAATTGATAGTCACGTATTCGCTGTAGAAATGTTTTTGTTGGTGTTGGCGTTGGGCTGGTGTACTGTACAGCGTTAGAAATGATGCCTTTTTTCATGCTATCCCTAATTCATTGACGAAGGAGTAGAATGAATTGCCTTGCATATCTTTTATTTCAAATAATTTCACTTCAATTTAAATTCTCCAAAGAATAAACTTTTTTTATCATCATCACATCACTCCTCTTTTTCTTGACTGATTTTTTTAACGATCAAAATTCGTTTGGTTAGGCTTCTGTATACTGAGAGTAATAAATGGAGTTGTGCAAGTCATTTTAACAGGGTCCACGACAAGGATAAATGTGAAATGTGAGAGATCTCATCAGATTATGATTGGGGAGAGAATGCATTGTTAATGTTTATTGCAGTAGTAGTTATTTGAAAATTTGTGGACTGGGATAATAATCGAAATATCTGGGAATTTTTATCCATTCGTTAAATTGAAATTTTCTCACATATGAAACGCACATATTTATTCAACTCTTTACCAATTTCTACCAAACCCGGAATCATCGCATTGTTTTACTTAAACGTTTTAAATCACTACGAGATGTCAATGTAGAATCATGATGATGGTGATGGTGACGTGACGCATCTAAAATTCTCGAATATTCTTAAGGTCCTCATAAGATGTATGAGATTTTTTTATGTCTTTATATTTTAGATTGGAATGTCTATGTACATATCATATCATTCATGTATATCGAAGTAACAGAAACAATTAAAGAAGTGAAGTGATCGGGTTAACTTACTACGATAAAAGATCACATCCCTTGTGTTCATTGTAAGAGAGCAACCACAATATCAAATGTAGGTAAAGTAACTGTACCAAGTGGACGTGTGGGAGGTATATTCTACATTAGTTGTTGCTAAACAAGAAATGACTTTTGTACGTGGTTCTCATAAGTTTTAAGCTATCCCCACGCTATATACACTCAAGTTTATAAGAAAATGCATTGGATTACCACTACCACTTCTAATGACCGCCACATAACTATACTATTCCATTAGGTTATGTACATTGTCAGACTTAAAAACAATAAACAAGTTGTGATCATTTGCCAGGAAGATGATTATGTTGTAAATTCAGCAATCATATCGACTTTTGTCAGAACACCACCAACATTTTAGAATTTTTAATGGTATTGACAAATAATATAATTCAAATTCAAAGGCTTCCATCAATATTGATATTGATTCAATATATAACACACATACACAAGGCAATATTTTAAATTCATGTCATCCCTGAAAGCAATATGTATAAACTATGCGAATCCATGAATAATTTAATTAGGACAGCTTATGAATAATGGCAGTTTCATGTATCCACATCCACCACATTTATATATATGCTCCCCATTTCGGCGACATCTTTATCACGAATGCCAGCAAAAACTAGTTAAAATATGGAATAGCAGAACTGCAATTGCTCTAGATTCGGAAGGGTGACAGATGACAAAATGCAAATATTTCATGAGGGCTGGGTTGTTGTAGAACGTTGCCATTATTTATATGCTACCGGTGATATGATAACAACCTGATACGCTTATGTTTAGTTTTGGGATGCTCTTGCTTAGGTACCTCAGGTGATGGTGGTGGTGACATGATGCTTTTATAGGTACAGTTGGTCAGTGCGTGTGTCATGCTTTGCGTTTGCAAAATACTATGTCCATATTATTATTATTATTTTACTTCTACTCTATCATCCGCCCGTATTATTATTATGCACCGTGCAAAATCCCACATCCATGTCATCAAAATGCCAGGGTGCGCGATGTTAGTGCACTGTCTCCCAAATAAAAACTACGACAAACGTTTTGCTGCCAAGGAATGATGGCAATAAAATGCAAGACGATACTTGCTAAAGTAGCATTATCGTCATCATTTCATTGCTACCATACATTTGAAGCTTATACTACTACTCGTACCTTTTTGCTTATAACCAGTTATATATTCCCTTACCCATACTCACAGAGCGCGGTGCACTGTCATACCTGCCAGATGTCTGTATTTTTAATAGTAATGGGAGATATATGTAGTGTGTGTTTGTATCATCGCTTGGGCAAATAATTTTTTATGCATATGCACAATTTGATGAGCCGTATGTGAATGAACGACACGAATCCAGAAAATAATGGTAACATCCGGTAATCCTTTGTTTTGTTTGTTTTTTTGTGTTCCCAGATTTTTATAAAGTTGCGTGGATGATAACATGATATGGCATGATGACAATGACTTCATACTTGTGACTTGGCGATAGCGACGTTGTAGGTATAATACCAAACCAATATACCTAGAGATTGTCATCGTGAGTTTGAATCGTTTTATGCGTAAGTACTCTTTATGTTTATTTTTGTTCTTTCTCCTCTCTTTTTTATCATAAACTTGTTTCAAAATGCATATTACTCCGAATGTTCGTTCTGTACATACAACATATATACGCATTAAGTGTGTTCATATACCATCAAGGTAAAATAAATGGGAAAAGTTTTAGGAAATAATACCATTCTGTCTGTTCTTCAGTGGTTGGCTAAAAGTTTTCTTTGATTTTATATGGGAAAATTGTAATCAAATTGGACGTTTTGACTACCGGGTGGGTTCTATTTCCCATGAAATTTAACCAACCAAAAGCGATGGATTACATAGAGTATCGAAAAAAAGAACAACAAATATTTTGATTCTACACATAAATAGCAAGCAAAATCATTTGTGGACACTGTAATAATGTCTGCTCTGCTCCGACCGTATTTTGTATAGGAAAAGCATGTGGTGTTCTTATAGACGCATCATCATCAAAGTTGGTTTTTGGTTTCGTTCTACTTGATTGAAATTACTTTTCATTTATTGTCAGTTTCACTGTTGGTTGGTTTCTCATAAAAAAATTTAATGCACGAATGATTTGTTCTCTTTTTGCCAAAGAGTGTAATACCGAATGTAAATTATGTGCATGTACATGTAATACACTTAAAACCCTTTTCTCAAAGATGCGTACACGTCAACGCACGTGTAATGGGGTGCATCATCGTTTACATTGTACTCTAGTCTTTTCCTTAACATTTTTGCAGGCTTCATTTGACAAGGCCTCTAGCACTTTAGAATATATTCATTCTCTAAAGCCACGAACTCCATTATTTTCATTTGTGAAGTATTGAAGCATGCACTCAAGGGTGCCGTGGACTCTTCCTTTTAAAAGATCCTTCCGTTTATAATTGCCCAGATGCCAAAAACTGCACTTTCATTCTCACTTTTGGTAAGAAAAAAAAATATCATCAGCAGTTTTTAAATTATGTGTGAAACGTTGAAAACTAATGCGTCACCCAGACCGCTACCACCACCACCAACCAGCAAATGAAGAGAAAAAAACCATATGGAAGAAACGATAGGATAGGATATACCTCATTTACGATAGATTACTTCCACTTCCAATAAGTACTAGTACACAATGTTAAGCTCATTGAAAAGTTTCGTAATCAATAAATTACAAAATTTTCTAACGTTTAAAAAAGTCATCAGTCGGATCATTGTGATGTGATGTGTCGGTTAAGGGAAAAGTAACCAACCAATTTGATTTCGATTAGATTAGAGATTCTTGAGAGAACATCGACCGGTAAAGGAAGCTGGTGCTGGTGTACAAGACCTCAAGCTAAAATCATATACACCTGGTAGGTATACACATACAAGCATCGCATTGCATTTCATTTACAAGTAGGATGTTTAGTTAGAGTAGGGGTATTTCCTGTGAATTTTTCAAATGTATGAATGTTTCTTGAAGTCAAGAAAACTATTGTACTTTCTGATAAGTGTGAGATACGAAACTTTTTGATGCATTCATTATGATAATGTGTAGTACACACAATGAAGAAGAAGAAAAACACATTTTAAAAGGGCGAGACTATGATTTAACACTTGAATCGCATCAAGCAAGCGACAGCCAAGAAGCAAAAAAAGTAACAATGAGTTTTATTCGTGACTCCTGATTGACTTCATTCTAGGAAGAGTTGGATGATTGGATTGTATGTGCTCGCCTAGCTCTTAATATTATATAGTTCTTGCTCGTCATTAATGAACACCAACGCGTGTGAGAAAGAAAAGAAGAATAAAAAAATCTATTCTTACCATTATGTAAGCTACTTTTAGCAGTATTTAAAAGTACTACCTGTTGCACAAGTTTTAGACATTGCATTATGTCGTTATGCATATTATGGGGATGGTGAAGTGTATAAAATATGTGTTGGATTGGACTCGTATCGTTGTTTGTCAAATCGAACTATAAGGACACCAGAAATCAAAAGATGAGAGCAAAACTGCTCCAAGCGCAAGGGTACAAAAAAAACTGAGGTTAGATTATGATTATGGAGTCATTTTGAAGAATCCATATATTCCATCATTAGTCATCTATAATACTCTATATGATGGAATGAATGTCATGATAATAATGTCCGTCAAGGTCTAGTCGTGGGCAGACACAGAACTTTGATTCAACATCGAAAATGGAATCATGCATGCATGTGTTTGAGTTTGAGACTTTTTATTGTGCTGCACTCTTCTATTAAGTAATGCAATGCAATTGTTGATGGTGATGCGATGGAAAGGAATTTTAAGTACAATGCAATGGCAATATGAAATGTAATGATACATGTTTTACGTATCATAAAAAATAGTAGCTGTTTGTATTTGCATGTTGGACTTGCCCTTTGAATTTGTATTTCTAAAGTCAAGTCAAAGAGTTGTTTTATTGATATTTTTGAAGCATTGTATTTGATTACATTATTGTGATTGCTTCATCATCCGTTTTTCATGTGGAGAGAAGAGAGAAAGAGAGAGAGAGCAAGCTAAACAAAATTCTTTGCTATTGTTGCTGCCTCTCCTGACCAACAAACTGACCGACCAACCCCACTGAGTTTTTCAAAAACTTTTATATATATGGTTATCATTACTGCGATTGAAGTGACAGAAGCTACGACTTGGTTGACTTGGCCTCAAAAGAATCATAAGATGGAGGATATAACTAGCTTCTTTTTTCTTGTTATGAGCCCAGCCCCATGTTCCTCCAATCTCATTTTATAAAGCAAGTAATAATCATAATACTGTCATTACATTACTGTGAAACGGTGGAGTATATCACACAAAAGACAACTCAATATTATTTGAGCATATAGGAGCGTAGCATATCAATTCATAGCGGACAGCTTAAAGCTTTGAGGTACTTTGCAATTCTTAATGTACTTGGTTGTAGTAGTAAAGTAAAGGTACGTTTCTTTTTACACAGCAATAAAGAACGAAAAATGATTAAAGAAGACCCGAGTCGAGTGAGACCATGAACCAGGGGCATTTTTAATTTCAGGACACGTTTGCTATAAATTCTTTTAGCATTTTATTATGGCCATGTAACCTTGTAGGCATGATATGGAAGAATGGAATTTCAAAAAACTGGGTGGGATTAAAATAAAATGTTAACCAGGCACGCAAAAGACATACACTTACGCACTCCCACATGCATTTTAACTAGGTAGTTTGTCGTAAGAAAGGAACTCTATTCATTGTACACGTTTCGTCGGATTCGGGTATCTTTTTGTTAGTGCGTTTTATAAATAGAGAGAGAGAAAAAAATTAGGCCATGATGACAGAACACCGCATCTCAAATTACACATCCAATCCAATGAAAGCAGACAAAGCAAAAAAAAGAGTATTAGATATCATATGTCTAGTCTAATAAGTAAGTCTACAGCAATTTGATCGGGTTAGTTATCAGGTATTCAAATGGGATATTTATCAAGCTTTAAATAAGAAATTCGACATCACATCATCATGAAAAGATATGATTATTGACCATGAACCTCATCATTTGTAGGCTACATAATACTATATGTTACTGTACACTTGAAACCTTGAAAAGGGTTACACAAAAATAAAATATTACATTATCCTGATTTCAGTAGAACTCTTTAACACAAGGTTGCGTTTCATGTTCATGACATGAGATAATCTTGCAACTTGTTTAAAGTTGATCCCTGCAGTGCTTGGTGTCATCTTTCTGATGATAAAAAAAGTAGATACGCAATACAAAGTATTACCGTGCAGGTTTCCGTATTATCATCATTATCCCACTTGGTTTGTTATTCTCTTGTAATGTTGTAGATACTAAATATGTACATACATAAGTGTATTTACAAGATGTAGGTACATATAATTATGATTATGTACTATGTACCACCATAGCAGTTATTGTATTCTAAAAACATTGTATACTGCATCAGCAATCAGCACACAAACAATGTGCCTTCTTATATATATAACTACAGCCGACATTAATTATGCCTAACATCCTCATGACTAAACTTTCTGTGCTTTGAGAAACACACAGTTGAGCTCGAAGCCAGGCTACCAGATTTATTCGAAACTAGTCATGCATTTATTGTTAATCATCTGTCGGAGTCACATATAATATTTCCTCCGAAGGTGTTTTGTTTTTGTTTGTATCGCTACTTCAAAAAGTGTTTTTTCTAATGGCCTTTACCCCTGGGTCGTCTTATTGACTTTCAATTACAAACGTCAAAAATCTTGGAATACTTGGATGTACAGGTTGTAAAGGAATCTTTTCCATTTATTTTACTGCAAGGTTTTGCTTTTTTTTTTATTCTTCTACGTGTAAATAGCAAAACTATGATGTCATCATTTATAGCTACCTGATTTTGATGGGATGCAATATTACTCTGTTTTTAAAAAAAAATGGGAATATTTGTCATTCTGACTCTTATGTTTGTGGTTGATTGAAGAATCAGGTACCAGAAGAAGGTCGTTTTTAACCAGGATTACTACCCATCCATAGAGAATATAGAAATCCTATAAATCGGCTTTAGCTATTACAATAATATAATTGTACAACATTTTTTTTATCAAGAAGTGAAAATGTATGCAAAAAAGAAAGAGAAACCAAACTAGTTAGCAGCAATCTAAAACATTCATTTACAGATCTCCTAACTTTGCTCACCATCACCACTACCACTTGCACCACCTTCTACTTAAATGAAATAGTCAAGTCTTGTTCGTGGTTTGATTCGTGGTGGCGTTTACTTGAGTGATAGTGCAATGATCTATTACAAAAAATTGTTTCATACAAACCAACTACCAAAATCCACATGACAGATTACATTATGTTTGAACAAGAATTTATATACGAGAAACATTAGAAAAAAACTAAATACAATTACTGTACTTTTTACAAATGCAACTTTTCTCTCCCGATCTATCTGATCTATGCATGAATTTTCTGCCCATCTGCCTGTCCACTATCATTGCAGAACTTGATTAGCTGGTAAAGAAGGCGGATACTAGAATTCAGTTAATCAGTTTATATTCATCATGATCAACATCATCATCATCTTCTCTCTCTCTCTCTCATCTCATCTTTATCGTTATCACATCATGCTCTTATTTATACTTGTAGAGTATTATTTTCACGGGGTTTTCACAATGATATGTTGGACAGATTCTTTAAGAATTATTAGAAAAGAACTGGTGGTGAATGCAACTATGTATGTGTGAGCTCGCAACATGCTCATTGTTGCTTTTTTGAAAAGAGTTGAATCTTCATAATATAAGCTGTCCTCTTACAAAATATGTACAGTAACATTTTGTAAGATTCGTGATCCTAGTCGTTAATTTTATGACATTACTACTGCATTACATCATCAGCATTACCACCAAGCAGTGTGTGTGTGTGTAAGTTAATGAATAAAGAAGTTCTTAAATTTTGGATTTACTACTACTACTTCTACCTCACACCAACAACTAACATCAACTTCACTTAAGCATATGAAAAAACTTCCACATATGTATATTGCATTGCAATTTTACATTATAGAAAGTCATGAGCAAAGGATCAATTCAGATGAAGATGAGAAATAGAAAAAAACTTTTGTGTGCATAAATATTTTACACAACAAAAGATGACATTTTTTTTACTGAATACCTAATATGAATCTATCTATAGGCTTATATACTTTATTTCTTTTATTATCATTACATTAGACACTCTCGGGTACAGTGTCAAATTCACCAATCTATCATAATCACAATTTATGAATGCATAGATTATCATTGGATCGTGCAACGTCAAGAAATGGTTTTCGTGAACTCCTACTTCCTTTTATAATGCAAGAGTAAATTAGTAACTGTAGAACATCATCTCATCTCATTTTGTGGTATGTATATCACATACCAGATTGCTTGCTGTTGCTGTTAATTTGCATATTACACGATTTCTGTGGTCTTCTAATTTTATTTCAATTCATTCAATTCACAGTGCTTTTGTAACTGTAAAAATAATGGACACATTATTATTTATAGTAGTAGTTCATGTGTTCACGTGTAAGTACTTCAAGTAGGCATAAATTGTATTTTTTTTGCATCATAGAATATTTTTTAAGTAGATCTTTGCCATGTCAGGTATGAATATTTATTATGATGGGATTTTATGAGTTCTTTGCCACAGATTAATTCATCATTTAGCATGTCAGCACATCATATATATTCAGCGCTCATCATTCACATCTTTTGAAGCTAATCGGTTGATTGAACTGAGACAGAACAGAATGAGCATCTGCATCATCAACTTGATCAGAAATATTTATGAATGAGTTAAAGATGCTGAGGCTATGAATCAATCACTGTACTCCCTTGCCGAACCGTATACGCCAAAAAAAGATGAGAATGATGAGAGATGAGATGTATTATGTAACGGACGATTTTGTAAAGGAGACTATTTTTAAAAAAAGTTTTACGAACTTGCACATCAATAATAATCACCAGTGTGCTTGAATGATGTTGCCATTGAATTCAGTCAAGTGTGCAATATGACTATGGCCGTAAATCTTTTTTCAAATTGCTTCAGTTTATGTTATATTAAGTAATGTTTTGAAATAGCCCTTGTTATGGTTCATGTAGTATATATATTATGCAGCTATAAGTGTAAGTAGTAAAGTTGATAGTAGTATAGTTTGGAATGCATCATTGTGTTTTTTAGAATTGAGCACAAAAGAGCTTTTCATTATGCATCGGTCTTCTTGTATCTCATCTACATGCCTCCTTTTCAAGACGACTTAAACGGTGACAACATGTAATTTTCACTGAAAAATGAGAGAACAAACTCGACACAGGCGGACCGGAATGTGTATATCATCTTATCATGGTGGTGATGAAACACATTGCACAATGGAGGAGACTCTACCAAAAAAAAAGCACGTTAGAGCCAGCCAATTCTGATTTTGATGATTAGGAATGGGATGGATTTATAGTGGATATTACAGAATAGCTTCACACACACGTGATATGAGGTGATGTGGGTATTTGACCATTCATCACACGACACAACAGAGGAGAGCGGAGTCGAAGCATTTTTTATTTGCTGAAAAGTCGTCAAGGTAAAAATTCCTTTTCGTTGAGTGAAGGTGACAGGAAGCATTCTTGCCTTTTACTGCTGACATTTGTAGATAATGACGTGTCTCCGAGACTCGGTGTGTGTAATCTTCTTGCCTATGTCTACAAACGAGGTGGATATATAGGAGGTGCTTTCCTTTCAATGAACTGAAACTGTTTGAATGATAAGGTCCGTCAGGGAATATCCCACACATTATCTCATTCATATATGTAATATGCACTTCTTTACAACCGTCTAACTGAGATAGCCATTTATACCTTTTGCATTGATCACTGTCACTTTTACGCCTCCCAGGAAAGATGGATAATTACAGTCGTTGCCGTCAGTTTGTCCCACCAGGATGGGGTACAGCTCGGACATTAGCACCTTGTGACCGAATTGGTAGATCTGTTGCATTTCGTGTTGCCGAATGCCGGCCCGCATATTCTCCAATGATTGTACAAGCAAATGCTGGAATGAATATGGCAAGAGATGGTAATATCCGGGCTAGCGGTGATCCATGTCATGGAAGGAATTTCATCCCTTCGTCTAATCAAGCTCCCATTAACGTGCAATTAAAAATGTGCCCAGTTCCTGATAACAATAATGCCAACTACAATCAGATGCCACAAGATTGTACTCCCACCTCCTATAACCAAGTTAAGCAAACAATGACTTCTCGAGATTACTGCGAGCCACCTTCCAACACAAGTCCTCTTCCTCGTTGCCCACCAGGGGTGAAGGTTGAACGGACCTTGCCTATAATTCCAGCGAGAAGATTACAAGAATCTTACTTTAAGATGCCGAATGCCTCAGTATATAAAACAGACTATGTTCCTCGACAAGCAGAGGCAACCCTATCATTTGCTCCTGAGAGAACGGTAACGGAATCCCAAGGCGAGTTCCAAAACGAGTCCTTGACCAAATATGACTATAAACCAAAGCCAGTGTGTCCATATAAGAAGCCTCCTTGGGCATTCAGAAAGCCGAGACAAGAAAACACAATGAGGATGAATGGAATCTCCTCCTATAAAATAGATTACGTTCCAAAAGATGGAAAACCAGCACCATCGGCAAAGCCAGAAAGATTCATTGATCCTGATCCACCTTCAATGGATGATAAAACTGTGTATCAGGTCGAGTACATTCCTCGTGAGCTACCAACTCCACCAGCAAAAATGAGTAGGAAGCAAATGCTAGCGGAAAATATGCAATGTGTCCCATTTGACGGGCTAACTGTTTACAAACGGGATTACATTCCGAAGCAAGTAAAACCTGCGGGATCTGTTGTTGATAAGGAGCGGGCATATGCCGAAATTCATTCTCTGATGGACGGCACAACAACCTACAAGGATAGTTATAACCCCTTCTACTTTGAAAATATTGACTGTATCCCTTCAGAAATCTATGATCAAATGCATCCACCAACGGATAAATGTTGTGATGTGCGATACTATCCAGAAGCCGAGAGAGAGCTCCAATATCCCTCTCCACCACCGGTGCCCCCATGTCAATATCCACCTGAGAAAGCTTACTGTCCAACTCCTGAGGAAATGCGGTGTGCTCCCAGATCCATCCCATGTGTTCCTCCTATAAAACTTAAGAAGCAATGTAATTACGACGGCTCAACAACAATCAGCGTGGAACACAATGTGAAACGGGAGTGTCAAAAGGAGCCCATTGAATACATCTGTCCTCCTCAACCGTGCAAAGCTGCTTATTAATAACCCCGTAAATACGTATTATTAACACGGCACCGCACTCCTAAGCATAAATTACATCATCAACTTTATTTGCTAATTTACAATGCTAATTCAATTTCCTCAGTCAGTCAGCCGAAGCCTGCTACTCATCCAACTATAAGTACATATTATGTATCTCTTCTACGCGTTTTCTCTGTTCGACTATTTAATCATTTTGACAGCAGAAAAAAGGTAATCTTAATTTGTAATACATATTTTTTTCTCAATAAAGTCTCGTACGTAAAGCTAAAGTGTAAGCCTTCAGATTTTAAAACATGAAATTACTTTCGTATCAAACAAATGAACCTCATAAATTGGATTACATGCGCTTAGTAATATCCACAAAATACCGCTGATGCCATAAGGCCATTTGAATACTAAAGTCTCCCGTTACGCCATCGCATCTTTTGAAGAAAGGAATGCCATCATTAATTATTCTAACCAGGATTAGCATATATGCACTAATAACCACGTAGAGTTGCGCAGGTACAAATAAGGGTTGCAAGGGAGAAAAAATCTCATGTGAAATATTTTTGCAAAAAAATATTGCACCCATATTGTGATTGCACTGAAGACTAAAATATGTATACCTTGTCTTACGAAATTCTTCTCCAACCAACAATAACAAATACGAATTATTAAAACTTTGTTGGATGAGAGGGATGAAATGAATGTTTGTATGTAAAAAAATTGTGATCAATATGCATGTTTGAATTTGCATTTGGATTATTATAAAATAATGCCTGACTTGACAGCATCCCTGACTGATTTATCGAACTCTTCCCAATCATTTTCATTTTCTTGCTAGAGGCAACTCCGCATTGAGAACTTGTGAAGATAAGGATGAAGAAAAAAACCGTCTCTTCTCTACTCGGAGACCTTAGAGGCAATAAAGATTTGGATTACACTTTCTTTCTAGTCTACTTCCTGAAAATCATAAACATTCCATTTGAAGCTGCATCATATCATATTATATCATGTTCATGTGTAAAAGTGAACTGTATCTTTGGATGAATGCTGCATACATACGTTAAGACGTCAACGTGATGACAGGCTTCATTATTACATTACATTCACTTTAGTATGTTCTTCATTTAATATCCCAATTTAATTTCAAATCGCATTAACGAGTTGTTTAAGCACACTTTGCATAAAAATACATTGTACAGTCACATGCAAAGTGGCATTCCTCAACTTTTACTGTATTTACATGTACCAGCAGGTCATTCTTTTTGAGATGCAATAATAATACATGGGTGAAGCAGTAGTTGTTAACCAGTTAACGTTGGCAGTTGGTGGCAGCTCTAGGAAAAGTAAAATGTCAGAATAAAGTGACAGTCCGATGAGCAAAAGTCTACGTCACATAATCATCTGCAGAATATGTATGTAACTCATTTCACCCAGCAAAAATGCACTGAAATGTACATTACAACCGTTACATTACACTTAAACAAGTACATATTGAAGGGGAAAAAAGTAGCGAGAAAGGAAAAGCTGCATCGTGTCTGATATGGAGCAGTCACTATCGCATTATCATCATCATCATCATCATCATCCACGCCATTTTGTTAGTAGTGGTGGTGGTGGTGCAGTTACAGCATTATTCAAATGAGTTTGAATGAATGCTAATTAAGCAAACAATAACAATACGCCAAGTTTACCAACCAGTCAGACTTGAGCAAGACGAAGACAGCCAAAACCAAGTACAAAGTTACAGTAAAAACTGACGTAATATACTAATAGGCACGAACTACACTATATAAGTGCATGTAGCGCTTATAGGCATTAAATTCAGCATCATTATTATTATCATCTTGGTATCGGCTTCAATTCAATGAAAGAATTTATTATTTAATCCAGGTTTTTGTATACCTACGTATACTACGTACTTGACGGAATAAAAAAATATTACCATAATTTGAAATTTTTACCTTTCCGCAGCCAAAAAATTCAGTTCATCGACTCACGTCCTTTCCATTCCATTATTTTACTGTTCATCCACTTGAATGTTTACCTGCTCTGTATTAATGGGAAGGGCAGAAGGAATTAAAGGAAACGAATGAACCGTTATATCATTCCTTGAGTTGAAATGTAAACCGATCCCAATTGCATTTTTATAAACCAAAGAAACAAGACACAACGGACAGGTGGTGGTGGTTGGTGGGTTTTTAATATAAAAAAACACAGTAAGACAGTAAGAAAAAAAAGACAGTTTGTTGTTGGTTGAAACCAGAAAGCCTATGTATCATGAGAATATTAGTGTATGTAATAGTATAAAATGGGATAATGCGAGTGATGCTTAAAAAGATAATTAAAGAGATTATCAATAAAAAACTTGATTTGAGGTTCCAACTTGAAGAAACAGGATCAGCACATAAAGTATATCAAGGATCAAAAAAGAAAACAAGGGGAAAAATAGTGACAGAAGCAACCAGAGAACCCGACTACGACTACAAATACACATATTCAAACTACTACTACTGCTATACATAACATATTTTTGTGTACAACAAAACAGCAGCCGGTCTCATAAAATCCAGTCTGGTTTGGTGTGCCAATCTCCTCAAAAGAACTCTTCGATAATCAACCTTTTGGTTTGACAGCTTTTCTACTTTCATTACTATATCAAGATTGAGCGGTAGTGTAATGAAGGACGTATAAGAGAGTAGAGGTTAGCTATGATTTGAACCACGAAATATATTTTATTTTGTCTTCCTTCTCCTATCACCGACCAAAATCAGTGCATAAAAATATCAAAGTTTATAGGAGGCGAGGGAACCCAAAGAAACCTTGTCTCGTCGTCGTTTTCGATTACTTGGCCCGACTCCTGATTTGCATAACTTGGCTCTGAGAACGCTTGTATTTGTAAATATGCTTGGTATGTTGAAATAACCTATAAAAATCAACCATTCTTATTGTGACTCTTACTCAACCATAGCCAACTTTTAAACTTTTGTCGATCGATTGGGTTGCGATAAACATCCAGTAAAATTGACAGCAAAAAAGCATAAACATGGTTTTCTTGATATCCTGTGTAACGCTATATTTACTAAAAAAAGTCTATTAGGTGATGGGCGTACCGAACAGGAGAAACTATGTTTTTTAAAGATTTTGCACGGCTGTTGCTGTTACAATACATTTTTTTTCTTTTCAGACGAACCAAAGTTGATCCTTTATATTGCAAATTCAGTGAGCAACCAACCATATATTTTTCAATATTTTTTATTTCATTTCACATTTTGCAAAATAATATTATGCAGATATTTCTCTGGTATGGAAGATTAGGAGCTTATTAAAATGAGAAGAAAAGAGGGTGTAATATTAATACTTGTTATACATTTTCCCTTTCACCTAAATCATCCTTCAAAGGAAATAAAAATCGATGAAATATTATGTTGACTGCTTTGCTTAACCAGATACCAACCAGATGAGAGCGTAAAATAACAGTAACATCATTTTTGCAGCAGTTCTGCCAAAAAAATTGAAATGAAATACTTATTGTTAACTGGCGTATCATCCCTTTCATTTTATAGCTGTAGAACGAAAATGAATGCGTTGATCGCGTCGTTCTTCGTTTTTTTTTTGCGGAACATGATCAGCATCAGCATTCATTTCAGCCCAGAAGCATTAGCACCTAGTCTTCATTCAAGTTGCTCATTTTAATATGCCCAATTTGATTCATAGTTGTAGGTTTAGTTACGTTAGGTTATATCCATGAGTTGAGGCATGTACACAAGTAAAAAAGAACTTTCGGAACGAGAATCAAATATGTTGAAGGGGAAGAATTGCAAACAGTTAGATTGCATGCAAAAAAAACGAATCTGCAAGTTTTCACCCTTTCTTATTCGATTACACGCTCAGTTACGAAATGCATAATAAAACGAATGGAAGGCATAACTAAAAGGTACGTCATAGGGTGAGATTGTGTATTATTTAAAAAAAAAAATATGTAGTGTTATGAATAACGCAGAAGCCCAAGAAAAAGGGAAGAACGATCGTTTAAATATGATAATATTATGATGTATGTTGAGACAGTGTTATGTTAGTGATGAGATTGAATTGAAATTCAAAAGAAGTTTGTTTGAATGCAGCACCATTGCTACTGCTAATGAACATTGTTTTAGTCATCATACCATGTATCATTGTTAAACTCAGAGGGAATCAATAATACTTGTTTCATACGTGTGACTGAGTTTTCATAGTTCATCGGCATTTAGGACCTGTAAACTTGATCAAATTTCAGTTTTCTTGTCCGGTGGGGTGCATCTGAAAAGAAGAAACAAAAGGGTATGCAAAAATGCGAACTTGATTGAGAACATTGTTTTGGTCTTATTTGGTTTGAAAGAAAGTTTTTTTTCTCTTCAACTTATTCGCCTTTCCCATAGGTACACGCTAGTGGTTTAGAACAAGGAAACGTCATTTCATAAAAAAAACTCCAATTGTGCTGTTGTGGTCGACATTTGTTTGACAAACCTTAAGGAGTAAGGAGAGTAGTTTTTAATACATATGCTTAATGTAAACACATATTTATACAAAGTAAGCTCAGCGTTGTGCTTTGAGGAAAGATAAAAATGAGGTAAAAGCTTCAAAGAAAAACACAGAAAACGAAAGTACACAAGTATAACGAGCAGAAGCGCAAATAAAAACGGCACCTATATTTTTTTTACCTTCCAAGTTTCCCACTATTAGAATAAATAATATCTGTTTGTAATGTTCCGTTTTGATGGACAGCAACTAGGAAAACTAGCCGTGTTGCCTCCTGTGATTTTCGCGATACAGTAGCCGGCTGAACTGGTCAGTTGATGATATGATGTAATGTTTAAAAGTGATCAATGTGATCATCATTTTCATGTCTTGTGTGTCCATCCATCCATCCATATGTTTAATATGAAAACTGATATTATGTGGGAACTTGCCCATGTTTATATATATTTTACTGCTAAAGCTACGTGATATTAGACCTGCTGCGATTATTCTTGAAAGAAAAATGGGAATCTGATTGTGAACGTAATATCATTATTATTATACAGCAATAAATGCATGATTTAGCCAACTTCCCATAATGTCAAAAAAACCAACCCAACGGGTTGCATCGCACGGTTTTCTATTACCGAAAGAATTTATAATAGGTTTGAGTTGGAATAGAGGGTGCATTATATTATTGTGCAGGTACATAAATACATAACCTATACATTTACATTGCAAACTTACGTAGTAGTACCTACGTGTTGTCGATGAGAATCTTTTATTAAACGTATTTTTCTGTCAAACATGAGTCAACCTCACATGATTTCCTTCTTATTTTCCCATGGGGTTCACTACCTTTTCCAGTTCCATGTCGGAAAGACCTCTGAGTTTGGCAAATTATGGTGGTGGAAAAAACTTGATTTCATTCCAACAACAACAGTTTTGCTACCTGTATTTATTCAGGAGACCCGTTAGTAATATATAGTACAAGGAACGGCATTGATATAAAAAGCTATTAAAAGTCAAAAACACAAAAAACTTTTACGAGTAGCTCGTATATCATTTTACAAAGGCTGCCCCAAACTGTGACAATGGGGCATTATAAGACCACCTCTCTCAACTACAAAAAATATAAATGTAGCTGTCAAAGGTCATTCAATTTCAATTGCCTCAAGTTGAAATTGAGTTTTTGCTCACACTACTTCACATTTTCTGTAGGTGCTCACATAAGTTGATGGATTTTTTCCTTACATATACATATTATACGACTTGTATGGCGGTGCCCAATTATTCTATGAACAAACAACTTGTACCAGTAGTAGTTAAGTAATGATGACGGTATCCGTATACTAGTATGTAAGGATAATCCCACTTTAATGCAAACTGCTCAGTTGGAAGTCCAAAAAATGACGTGATGTATTGCTATTAGGATATGTGTTGTTATTTTTATTGTTTCTGTTTTTGCCTCGTCTCCTTACTATTGTTATGTTACGTGCATAATATTACATGATTCTCTGGACCACCAGAACAAGCTCATGCATCATGATGACGATGACTCGCATCACACATATATAGCAGTATTTTTATGGTATGTCAAAGTTGAGTAAACCTGTCTTGTTCCGGATTTCTTAGGTATATATTGGTGTACATGTGTAATTATGGTGCTGATTTAACCGATAAGAAGAGAGAGAGAGAGACATGAATTGAAATTGAAACAAAGAAGAAGCAAACGTACATTGGGGGTGGTCACGTCAGGTGTTATCGTGATTGTGTAAGTTATCAGCGTAAGGAACTAACTTGATGACGTGAGTGGTAAAAAAATCAATGCGTTGTTAAGGATGTTTCGTAACTTTATTCCTAATGCAACAAAATCTTACACAGATAACTGACCTTTTTTGTCCAGTTATCTGTGTAAGCTTCGTAACCAACCCTTTCCATAGTAAAATTTCGTAAATTTTAACGAAGGTTCGTAATTTGTGTAAGTTATTTTACACAATCACGATAACGACGATAACATCGCTGACGTGACCAGCACCATTATCATCTTATAGCTAGTTCCTTGATTTAAAAAATGCTTCCTGTCCTTTCTCCGAGAAAGAATACACACACACACAAAGTTGTTTCCGCATCGTTTTTTCCGGATTGATAAAAAGTAACTGATTTTTCCTAATTTTTTCTCAAGACTCTATAAAAATCTTTTCATAAGCTACGACTACTATATACTATCAGCAAACAAAAATCGGTCCTGCTGGGAAAAATGGAAAATTCGAGGAAATGAAAGGAAGAGGTGAATGTGCTAATTTAAGATATGACTCAAGTTCACATATGGCCAGTCAAAGATGGTCATTTAAAGTGCAAGTTTTTAATGAAATTATTCACCTCTCAGCAGTCTTTGATAACATGAACGGGATTAAGAAAATGAATGACATGACATGGCTAATTATTATTATATATTTTGGACGTATCACAAAACTCACTTTTACCATAAGTATTTTCGTCATTTCCGTTAGGTAGCTGAAAATGCACAACATTTTTTAGACACTTTGAATTACAATAAAATAAATTAAGAAGCTTAGGCATTTTATGAACAACTAATTGGACACACAGGGAAGGGAGCAGCAGCATGTTCTAGAGGTTTTAGAGAAATATTTTTGTAGTCAAACAGCATTGTTCTCTAATATGAAGTATAATGTAAAATGGATATAAAGCCGTAGCTTCTCCGCTTCATCTTTATCAACTTCATTTGTTTATGAGAAGCTCACTCCAAAAATGGATTATTTACGAGTGTCGCAAATTCTTCGTAGGAGGCTTAGGAAGGTCAATGCATGCAGTGATAAAAGGGATGATACACATTATATGATGATATTATGATACATTTGCACCAGTCTCAGACTATTCTACTAGCAGCAGCAATGCACAAACACGTCACCACAAACTTATGTACTCTGATAGTTTAAAACATTTCAAGCTTACATCTTTATTTATTTACTACAGGTATTTGTTAGGATGGATGGGTTGATGGTAGTAGGCGAGGTTTTTTGGCAAACATTGAAATGTTTGACCCTGACTGACATTGACCGTATTGCATACAAGTTCCCTGAAGTAATTTTGTATAATGCAATGCTCAACTCATTAAGATGCTCCTTAATAATAGTGCAGGCAGTGAAAAGAAAAAGGAAGTACGTAAATAAAATATATGAACAAAATGACATTGTATCACCTTACGTACTGCAATTATCCAAAAGAACTTGTAAGAGATGTATGCGTTTAGCCAAAGCCAACGCCGAAGGGGTTGCCTACATATTGAACAAAATAATTGTGTGTTGATGCTACTTTTGAAAAGATGATCATCATCATAACATAAATACAAGAATATCTATCTTTGCGACAAGTCGTGTCTCTTGTTCTTGCTGAAAGCATAATTGCAATGGAAAACGTGATAATGAATAGTGTGGTGGTAGGTGACTTAAAAGTGAACGTGTTTGAGTTTTAAGTGAGCGTATAGTAGCAGCCAAGCCAGTGTATAATATGTTAACGACTATTGTTCAATGTAGGTGGCTTTTGGCTTGGCTGCTGTTTTTACAATTTAGATAAATGTTTGTGTGAAACACATCTTTAAAAAATGTTTAAAGGGTATAGAATATATGTATAATATATAGTAGTAGGTTGGTAGACGTTAACACGACTATTGGTGATGAATGGGTCGTTACTTGATCTTGTTGGCTTCTGTTTGCTGAGATGCTCATGAATTTTTTCATTGGCTCACCTATTATCACATCATTTTCACTTGTTTACTTTTAGAACTTGTAATTTGCGACCAACAGGTTGTTTATGAGGGAAACGTGGTTCTATAGAATTATGCAGGGAAGAAGTTGTGATGGCCTTAGAATTACAACTTGCTCTAAGCAATAGTGCACACTATGATGACATGGTGGAGTCAAAGAAGACCAAGAGATGCGTAATTTATGTTGCCGGTTCACAATCCATCAATTACTTTTTCCAGCCCCATTGTCCCTGAAATTATGTCGGGTTCGTTCGATAGGCGGACAGCAGTACAGTACCTCCATTTCCAAAACCATACGTCATGATTCCTCCAAAACTTTCTGATTTGGGTCTTTTATTGAGCTTTCAATTTACATTAGGGTAGAATTTGGGCCAATATTTTTCATGTAGTGTTTTTGATTCGACATTTTATTCTACATAATATGTAGATAGCAAATATCACAAGAATATTTGAAGATTTTTCATATCTTCATTACACACAAAATTTCTGAGATGTCTACATTTCGTAGATGACAAGAATGTGCACGTATACTATAGACTACAGATTCAAACATGACAAAAACATTCCTTTGTCAAGTAGAATTTGAAGTGGAATTAGGTATCACTTTTGTGATTCCGATTTATGATGTCGATAATGTCACAAAATGCAAAGTAAACGCATGCCATGTCATTGAACAAGCATAGCTCTGTACAATCTGATAACAACAAAGAATACACCATGATTTTACACAGTGTTCTTTCCTCCACATGAATTACTACGAATGATTGCGTGATTCTTGTCTATAACAGTCTGCTCTGTGATTCAAAGCAATAGTCCCATTTAATGTCAGAAAACCATTTCAAAAGTTTCCTTTGTAGTAGGCCGCTTCTTTATCACAATCTGTTTGTAAATACTCCTAAGCCTTAATTCGTATTCGTAAACATGCACATGCATATTATTTTGCACAGTGTGATTAAAAAGACGCTGGTTATGAAGATTGAATTAAAGGACAACTCGGCGTGCTCTGTGAAGAAGGTCAACTTGGTTGCTTATCGTTAGATGCACGTGACAATCAAACTTGAGATCTTCAGAAATCAAGAGCTATCGCATACGCATGATATACTTATGCGTTAAAGAACTGCTGAGCAACCGAAACATACGTACGAAATGACCTGACCTTATCTTACAAGAATACGTTCTCTTTGTTAAATACTTGTAATTACAAAATGTGAGGCATTTGGAATGTAAAACCATGCCCAAAACCGCATCTCATCTTACAACATTCTCATACTTAATAACATTACGGTTGTATGGTGTAATGTAGAAAGTAGAGCTTAAATTTTGACAACATAAGTTGTCGTTGTGAAATCTTCCTCTAAACTTATACGATAGCGAAATTATGCGTGAACTTTGTTGTCCTCGGTACGAACGTTATGTGGCATGGACTTCTAAGAAAATGTGGCGTTTTTTGAAACCCACTTTTATAAACTTGGGCATAATCCATGCTTAAAAGATCACAAAATTCCTGGTATTTAGTAAGCTACCGGTCTTGTGGGATTTATTTGAGATGCTACTACAACCTCCTCTTTTCTTCAAGTGTAGACACGCCAAGTGTTTCACCAAATAATTTGTAGTATGGTAAGACTGACCAATACCGTGGTTTAGTTGTTATGTAATCGTAATCCCTGCTTTAGTTTTTTCGTAGAAGAAAAGTCTGCAAAATTTAGCCCTGTATACTCAGTTATTTCATCATATCATCATCATCATCATCAGTCAGACGGTCACAGACATTATTTTTATAGGAAAGAAAGAGATGGTTACGTGAAACGATATACATAGTTGTGTGAACGTCTTATTTACATTTTTTTTTGCAAAAGTTGACTGTGCATGACATTGAAGTTCCTGGTCTTGATGACATGAAAATCCACTTGAGCACTGGGAAGGCACGAATGATTTTTTGACATGCAATTGAGAAAAGGCTCAAGGCTTGGTTGGTTGGGGAGTCACTACAAAAAGTAGTGTGGTGGATGGACATACGAGGGAAATAAAAGGAAACGGAGAATGATGGTGCATCACATCACATCGCACAACATGAAAAGAAGGGATGGATGGATGAATAGCAAACTGACAGTGAAATTGACGAACGGATGCATAATGAGCTGCCTGGTTTGATGATACCTACTAATAATATAATATAAATGTTAGCTGTGCATAGAATATGGATATAGCATTACATATTTCTTGGCTGTACAGTTTGCGAAAGCAACCAAGTAGTTGTGACGGAGGTCTAGTCTTGGTCTTTCTTCAATTGAGCTTGCTTTCCTCAGGTCTCCCAATCAGTCACTGAATTATGCAGCTCCTCTTCTTCTTCCTGCATTCTAAAAAAGGATTGGGCTTGTGATTGCTTTGTACGTGTGTCCAATAATTACACAAGAGGTATTCATTCCATCCCAGGTAAAAATGCCCTGAAGAAAGCAGAACCGACATTGACTGTTAAAAGAGATAATATTATGCAGCCATGCCATGCCATACCGTACGTTCCTTCCTTCACCATATTTATTTGGTAGACAGGAGCTTGCAAAAGATTCTTCTTCTCTTCTTCGACTTCTTTCATTATTCTAAATCTAATTTTCAGGAAGAAAAAAAGCCCTCCGGTTTTGTTACCGTTTTCTTTCTTCTTGATGATGACGACACCATCCATAGTAGTAGCTATAGTTGTAGTAGGAGCAGTGAATGAACGTGTGGTGCGAAGTGGTGTGGTATGGTATAATCTAGTTGTGTGTAATGTACAGTATGTCATGTTCTGCTTTTTAGAAAGAAAAAAAATGTTTTGCTACCTTTTTTCAAAAGCCTTGCAAATAAAAAATGAAACCAAAAACTCATCATCACAGGTCTCATCATCATTATTATGGTGATGCTGGTGGTGGTAATGGTAAGCATACAACTTTACTTTAATAAATGTAACGTCAAGCATGTTAAGAAGAAGCTCACAGAGTAGGAAGATGATGATGATGATGATGATGATGATGGCATGACAGAAGAAAGTAATTTGTGCTCATGAGTATGCACCTCATCCTTTTCATGATGTGTGGTTCTTTATGGTATTTTTGTACCGTAACTTTGTACTATATTATATTATATATTACAAGAGGAGGTAGTTGTGTTTACTGCTACTCTCAGAATAAAAAAATTAGTTTGATAATATAAAACAAACAAAAGTGCAAATTCAACTGTGATTATTATGTTTAATATCATTCTCTCTGATTCAAAAATATATGTGTTTGCTGGCTTGCTGAATGAAAGTGTAATAAATTTCATTTTCTGTTCACGTTATAATTTGCAAATTACGAGCACCCAGCGGTGCCTAGGCTTTTTGTATAACTACGACTTGTCTGTTGAATCAAAACATAGGAAAGAGTTTCTTCTCTCTAGATTTCCATCACGGAAAATAGCGAATTTTGTTTTTGCATTCCCTTAAGAGCCGTTTCACTAATCACAGCCAAGTGGGAAGTAGTAAAGAATCGTAGAGAGAAAAAAGAATGGATTTCGGAATGTGACGGACTTGTTATCCTGCTGATAACGATAACGCTCCAAAACAGTATCAGTAAGATGATCTTCAACTGAGAATGAGATTTTTTTTCTTAATTGGAAATGTATGAACTTTTCTCTTTGTTCATCATCTGAATCCTTTATACATAAGGTACATATCAGTGTTGGCGACTAGAACGTTTTGGTTGTAGTTGTAGTTATATTCTATTCCCGAATTTCATTCTGCATTCTAGTTGTAGTTCTATTCTATTCCCGAATTTCATTTTGCATTGTAGTTATAGTTACATTCTATTCCTGCTTCTAGTAGTTATAGTTATAGTCAGTTGTAGTTGTAGTCTCATACAAGAAAAATTGTAAATTCGACTGTTCTTTTCAAACAATTGGAGCTTAACTTTATGTTATTCTAACTTGAAATCAATACACGATTTTCAAAATTTAAACCGGGACAAATTTTATGAACAAAACAAATAGAATTTTTACTGCATTTGCATAAAATCGTTTAAAGTAAAATAAGTTTAAACGTCAATTAGATGTAAAGTATTTTGGAATTTTAAGCATCGATTTGAAAGAAATGTAATTTATAATTTTAGACCTCAAATTGATTGAAAATAATTTGGATTTTTTGCAAGAAAAAATGTAATTTTAACCTCTCTGCATATAAGTTAGTATGTACAAACAATTTAAGCAACACTACATAAAAGATTTGAATATTTTTTAAAGAGCCTTATTCAAATTGTGCAAATAAATATGCCTGGCTGGATGCTGATAGAAAAAGCATACAATCACCTACCATCATCACTTCAATACTTGTTACGTACAAGTGAACCTATTATGCATAAGCAACCGTGAGCCGTGAGCAAGGCTTCAAGCTTTCTTGTGCATGCGCATTGTGGGTTCTATTTATATGCATGTCTGACTACAACTACAACTAAAACGTTGTATTCACAAGGTCTTGTAGTTGTATTCATAGTTGTAGTCTCGGGTACTTTTAGTTGTAGTTATATTCATTCTCTGATTGACTGAAGTAGTTCTAGTTGTAGTTGTATTCGGACTAAAACTAACTAGAAGTGCACTTCTAGTTGTATTCTTAGTTATAGTCGCCAACACTGGTACATATATATACTACTTTGCTTAGTGGATACTGATGCCACCAGCACTTACAGCAGCAGCAAAACAACAAAAATGATCATTACCCTTTCATTTTCATCCAAATAACAACAAGAGCTGTTGTACACAAGTACTTGCGAATCACAAATCATTAATCTAGTAGTATGGTTGGTATTAGCAAAAATAACGTAATCATCATCACGCTACAGTGGGTTGTATAAAAAGAAAATAATTTGAAAAGACGTGTTTTCACTTTTATAATAATTCCAAATGGAACCTGACTCAAATTTGCAATGCTTGATTTTTTTCTCTGCAGATTATTGTTGTCTGGCTGGCTGCTACTGCTGCATCATTTCAGTCACTAAGAAGCACAGGAGCATAATAAACAGTTTTCGTTTGAGTCTGTGTGGCAATCCTCATGCTCTTGACTCCTTTTTCTGTAATCACTTGCTCTTTTTTCTAGATTGCTTCTTCTCATACAATCCCATACGGTCGATTCCCCTCTCACACCGTGTTTGCTAACTATGTATTTCCGAGTGAATTGTATAGAGCCAAGCCAACTAAGCCCTAATTTGGAAATATGCAGCAAACAACGAACGAAGGCTTAGCTGCACGGAGCTAATACTTTGAGAGGGCTCACTTATTGGTTTGCAACTTCTCAAGTGACATGTCTGTCATTTTGCAAGAAATAATTTGTACGTTTTGTAAAAAAAAGGGTCTTTGATTGCATGCACGCATGTTCTGGTTGAACGGATTAAATTTGTGTCTTATTGTTATTGTTGTCCTGATCGCCAGTCAGTCAGCAACAGCTACTATATAATATATACCTTACCTGTATTATGTTCCCGTGCGTCATGTCATAGTAACTCATGTATGTTATTTCCACTGACAAACAAGGGAGGATCGAGAGCATTAAAAAACCGTTTTTTGTTCTTCAGTCAGGAGTTATCTGTGTGTGTGAATGTGTTTGCATTGCATGCAAAAATGTTTGCATGATCACAAAATAATGAGTGGCTCTCTTGAAGTATTTGTTTTTGTGCTCTTTTACTCAACAAAATCCTACTACTATTGAGAGTGTTGATCTTCTTTCCTATTTTTCAGCTTAAAAACTCAAACTTGCGAAAGTGAAAATGTAATCATGTGTGTGTGTGGACTTGTGGAGTGGCTGAAGAAAAATTTTGTTGTTACGTATATGACTTTGTTCAAACTAAGGATAATTTAAAATATCCACCCTCATTGTGTATTACACATATTACGTGTCATCTTTGTCTCACATGCCACAATTTGACAAAGATTGCTGTTTTTGTTTGTTCATGGGCTGACTGCTGCTGCTGCTGAGAAGCTGAGCGACTACTGACTGGGAGCAATTTACAATTAGAGTGAATGTTCAAAGAATCCACAAAACGAATTTGATGATTATATGTATGTACGCGAAAGTTGACATTTATTATTTGGATAATAAGACAAATCTCCGGAGGAACATTGGTAGGCTTCTGTTTTTATCTCTAAAATTTCAGGTGGTAGATAGATGTGGATGGAGCTAATCATTGATTATTTTTTTGTGGTTCATGATTTTTGAGTATGGACTATTGTTCTGATCACAGATCTTAAGTTATTTTGTTACATCATCATTGCATTGCTGTTGCAATACCTCCCAGTGAGAGTGTAGAAAATACTGAATTGATCTGTTTTTTTTCTTCTTGGTGTTTTGAAGTTAAAACGTGGACATTTGCTATCTTGATCACATATATTTGCTACCGACTCTCATTTTTGACACTGACTCGGCTTAAATCTTGTTTTCTGTCTGTCATTTATCAACATAATATTATTATCATATAAAAGCCATTCTCCTTTCGACCACACTTGTCACAAAATTCGACGAAATTACGATTTTTACCTTAACAAACTGAAGGAGAGATGGAGTGTAGTATAATATAAATGACTTAAACAGGCTTGCAATACAATGCCTCTATTTATTCAGTCGCATTTGTTATTGCGGCAAAAAATCAATGGTTGATTGAAGAAATGTGTCGAAAAAATTGGAGACAATGAAATGATGGGAAGATCGCCAAAATCGTGGTTTTGGGCAAGCAACTCCAATTTTGTTATCTGCTTGCGAACTCTGAGCCTACTGTGTGCGTACGTTGCATATTATATTGCATTGGGTTTTTTCTTGGATGTCATTACTCATGTCACATCACGGCCATCGTATCCTATTAAAATTGCATTGGATTGGAATGCAATGAATTGCTTTGTAATCATATACTCAGTTTTGAATTGGTGTCAACATGAAAAATCTACTCCAATGTAAACGTTTTTACTCAGCTTCTAAGTGTTAAGAGTGTCAGAGTGCTTGTGAATAAATTCCTATATCGTAGTAGTATGTATATTATGTGTGTGTGGGCGACATTTCGTGCCAAGATGACATGAATAAGAAGCTGAAGAAATTTTACGAGTAATTGAGGTTAGATGCATGCATGACATGCACTGTGATTAATTCAGTGTTGATACCGTTTACTTACAATAACAGGTCGTTATCATTTTTTGAATAATGAGCAAACTTGTTGTATTCTATAGGCCGCCCCGTGTGTTGGTGTATATTTTTGTTCGGTGTGTCTGTTTCTATTACACATTGTGGAAGATAAAGGGTGGAAGTCAAAGTGGCTGACCAGTTCTGGAAAATTGAAACTGACAAAGTAATAAATTCTTTTAACAAAGGAGCAAGTTCAAATATTTGGACATGTGCACTGAAACTAAATAAAAATCAACAAATGGTGACGCTTATTATATAGGCTTTGGTTTTGTATTAGATTTCATTTTGATATTGAGCAAAGATTTCATCAATCATAATCATTGGAATTCACCATCATCCACTGACTTGACTCTATGTATGCCTACGTACAAAATCCAATCCATTTGTCTAGAGATTCCTTTGCATGATGGCACGGCGCAGAGTAACGTAGTGAAGAGACAATGACCCAAATGAAACTGAATCTGCCCATAGAATAAAGCTGTCCATATGTAATTCAAGAACACATTGTTTCTAATCCCGTCATGATGTGTATATAGTATTGTAGCATAGTCTGAATTTTAACTGGCCATTATACTTACGACATTAGCAGTTTAATTACTTCGTTTGCCGTTTGCCATCTCAAGGTTGAGCTAAAGTCAAGTTTTCTCATTTCATTTTCATACTGTGAGTGTGAGTACGTTATGGCAAATGTATGAATAAGTACATATGCATATACCTAAGCCTAAGTAAAAATGCATCATGCTCCTTTTATGTGAGCATGTTGTCACATATCAGCAGCACGCATAGAGTCATTATGTTAAAGCAGATAATCATTCGGGGTTATCTTTGACTTATTCATTTTTCTTTGCTTACACAATGATGGACACTTTGTCACATTGTTACACATTTTTGGTGTTGCATAAGTGCATCTAATTGCTCTCCTGCCTGAAAGTACCATCATCGTCGTATTTAGAGCAACAACGGCGCATGAGACTATACGAATTCAGGGACACTTCCAAGAAGAATGCTTCTTGCAATTAACTTTTGTGAAAAAATCTGCTCTCTAGTCTCTAGCTTAGGCTCCCTTTCAATTGTCTTTTCTGCCTCATCGCAAAAAAATTGAATGTAGGAATAATCATGTGTGACAAAGATCTTTGTTTCTCATCACGCCAAGCCAAGGAGTTGTTGCAAAGGTGTAGATTTTACAATGAAGAAAAAATCCGTTTTCATATATATAGGATCCGATCGTGTGTAAGATAAATAGATGGCAATAATAACAATTCGAAATTTGATGCACATGGAGTGATTGTGTCGAAATCTCATATTATCGGATTCCGCAGGATTTCAACTAGCAAAAAAAAGTTTAGTATACACCTACATTGACCTGATTTCCTCGATGCATTATTTAAATCACTCTTAGTCAGAGAGACACACACATACATAGCAATGGTCATGCCATGCAGATCTAATGATCGGATGTAGACACAAGCTTTTTCACTTTAGTCAATAATAGTGTGGGCTGGTAGAAATTCCCACAACTCCTTCCTCAAACAATGGGTTTCGGAGGTGGTATTTTGCATAAATACTTTTGCTACAATGGTATATTTAGAGCAGAAAGTGTGTAGACACACAATTGCAGAATAATGGTGGCAAGATAGCGTCGGCTAATATACCTACATGGAGAGAGGGCCTCCTCATGCCTGATCGCGACAACAATCTAATCACAACAATAATAATATAATTATTATTCCTTTCCATTGTTGTTAGTACCGGTCCTCGCAAAATCCTTTATGGGTCTTTATGTGTCATCTGGTGATGCGCAATATATTTTATGTCACTACTGGGACCAAACACCAACCCACTAACAATAATTTTGATTATTGATGATAACGTTCTGTTCTGATCTGATGATAGTGAGTTTGCATATTATTGCAAATTGCAACCAATTTTTGAGCGGAGGTTGTGTGGCTGCGGCTGTTTTATCAACATCTTTCTAAAACTAATTTGACTGTACTGTAGGTCACTATATTGTTTTTACCTTTAATCATGCTGACAGTAACAAATGTATTAATTTAGTAATTCAGGTAGAATTGCAATTTGCATCCATTACGGGACATCCATTAGCTAAGGTGTGTAAATGCTGTGTAGAGGTTTCATTTATGAAAAATTTAGTAGCACTGCTGCTGCTGCTACCGTGTTGTGTAGTCCACAAAATTGCACATTAATGAAAGTGTGTAGACAATTAGCAAAAAAAATTTGTACAACTGTCACCGTTTTATGGCTGCGTCATCACATCATATTCAACACCATTTACATTGTGGTAATTATCAGAAAAGAACCACAAAACCTCCTTAAAAGTAAACCACTCTTCCTTTTACGCAGCCTTACACGATTAACTCGATTTTGAAGGCTATATACCTATACTACTATACTCACACTACCTTGTGTACAAGCAGACGCGACATATTTTTAAAAGACGCCAAAATTTCAGCAGCTGTCACGTCATTTTATGATTGCTAAAAGTTTTGCTAGAGATCGAGAGTTGGTATAAATGCTTTGTTTAAAAAAATTAATAGCTGAAGTAATATATGCATTTTTCTCATTTTAAAAACCTTTTACGATCCATAGTTTGTGGTTGAAAGAGAAAAAAATGCGTTTTCCACTAAAATTGTAAACCCTCATGCTTTTAGCTTTACACTGGCACTCACAGGCACTTTTATCTCTAGAATCAATCCTGTTAAATGGTACTGGTAGTAGGGATACCAACGTCATCAGTTTGATGAATGGACCAAATTATACAAGTAGAACTGGGTGGCTTGTGCCATTTCTTGGTAACATTACAAACAACCAAGTGAAACTTGTGACAATCTGTTCACGACATTCAATGTAATATAGAAATGGTAGGCAGATCGTTAATACTCAATTCCATGAGCCATTTAAATATTGCTAGCCTTCAAATATGCGAAATGAAATGGGGATTAGTTTAAGGATGCTGTGTTGAATTGCTTTGATATTTGCATTTCTCATTTGATTATTTGCTTTTCAAGATTTTGTCCCAATCTTGACACATTTACTGTCAACAAAAACACAAAGTATGGGATGTGAAGGAGATGAATGAGAATTAAAAAATCATTTCTGGGCTAAATTTGTGTCGTTTGATGATAGTGACATTTTTATTTAAAGTCCAACTTATTGTGCCTACGCAAAATGGCATATGAGTCCTGTCCTGTTTCAAAATTGATGCATCAAAATATATTCCCAAATGATATAATCGAATAGACATGAATTTTACATGTTATGTGCATTCATTCAAAGATAATCCTTTTAAAAAATGGTTGAAATAGTGTTATACAAACGTACTGTGTTTAAAGGAGTCAAATGTGTGTAAAGCATTTATCATCCATGTCACATCACATCACAATTGCTTTGTGTGATGCACATACTGACTTACTTTTGGTGCAATTTACACACAATTTGCATAATTTACGGATATACGTGAGTAAACACTTTTTGGGAAAAATACTTTTTCTTCAGAGATTTACACACATATATTTTTTAAAGTTTCAAAGTATGGTAACATATAACATGCTTAGTTTTATATATCTCATGAATTCATGCGCTTAGGTACATATTATATGCGTTTGAGTTTGAGCATACTATTAATACAAAGACTGAAAAATGATATAGCCACGAAATAGCTTCTGGTTACCTATTAAAATGTAGTTGGAGAGAAGCATGAATTTTTAATGGTAGCAGCACGACATTGGTATAAATATTGTATTAAATTATGTACATTTATATATCTTTACATTTAGAACCATACATGCATATATATGTATATAAGATGCGGCATACATGTAAACGGCGTACTTTACAAGTCACAAACGCTCAATCGGACTGAGAAATGTTTGAGAAGTGGAGAAGACAAGACACGGCGAGCTCATCATCTTGCTCATAAAATACGTTCTATGCTCACGCAGGTTTTACTCAAACATAAAAAAAATATATAGTTTAATAGCACACACATCCTTTCATTCTTTAAAGAGAAGAAATTGTTTCAGCAAAGGACTATTAGTATAATTATGCATGCACTAGCGTAATATTGCACACAAATGTGCATCATTTTCATTTTGATAGCATTTTTACTAGAACTTTGCTACTTTGTTAAGTTGTCAAGTGCGTAGCAGTCAAGTAGGTACGGTTACACAAAACTAACGATAAGCAAAAGAACAATCATTTATTAAGTTCATCCACATCCTTGACAATTTCCGAAACGTGATTGTCGTCTCATATGTGCGTAGCATTTTTGCTTATGGCATAAAATCTTGTGATGAGATATGAACATGCTTCTATCTATTGCATTTGCATGGAAAAATTTTTTTTTAAGCAAAATGAAAAGTAAAGATATGCTATATTAAAACTTTATGGAGAATATGTCCACTGGCTAACGTATGCAAAAGCTGTAATCTAATCTTATTATTATATTATATATATTATTATCATGCATAATAATCAAAATTACTTCACTCCTCGTCAATTTGATTTTTGATGCTTGTCATTGTTCGCTTCTCATGAAATACACACATATATACACACCACACGTTCAGTCAGTTCCTCAAATTTAATTTGATTAGGTTCGGATATGTGGAACAAAATCGAAACGGTTTTAAAGATGGCTTACTACTGAGTGAGCGAGCGATACCTATTTTATTGCTTATTGATGCGTAGATGATGCATGAACCTGCTTTGTGAATCGATGGAATGGCTCAACGAATGTGACACAAATAAATACCGTAATGATTTGCCATAATTGAATTTGATTTGTTGACCATTTGTCCCACTGCCACTGCTATACATTCTCATACTTGCATAATTGCAATTTTTGTAGGCTGGTTTCTGTTTAAAAAAAACTTTATACTTTATTGCTCGAAGGGTTGAACAGAGAGTATAGTATCATGTAACTTTATGTCACCATCGGTCAACAAGAAATTGGTTACGCAAATCTATATAGCACCGGGACTTAATTGTTCGCGAGATAATGGAAGCATTGAAAATACGAAAATAGGGTTGTCATTACATTACATTACTGTCCACTTTTAATATACCAACAAGATTGGATTTTTGTCACTGTTTCAACTTCCTAGAATCTGTGGACAGTTTTTTTGCCATGCAATGTGAATGTGAGGTTCATGATCAAGGCTACAATAATGATTTAAACACTGCACGACGACAGTCAATCAAGGATGACAAAATTGGGTTTGATTTGCTTCAACTTTATTGTCAACTTCCTAAACTATTAGCCCGGTCAACAATGCATGATACTACTAACACTATTTCTCTTTGTGTTATCATTTTTATTGATGCTGTAAATTAATAGGAAAGTGCCGCATTGACAATATATATTCGTTAGTAATGCTCTGCAAACCAAGTGTGACAATTTGATCAGACTCTGGGTTTTGAAGTGAGACAATGCAATGGGCCAATTCTTCTGAAAATTAAACGTGCGGAACGTTACGGCGATAGACCGAAGATGGATGCACGAATATAACCATTAAGTAATATACTTTGGGTTTGAGCATGTATTGAATTTTTTTCTCGGAAGATTTCAACTTCAACTTTTGCCCAATTGTTATCAATAAGTCAAGAATTTTACTAAATACTTAAACACAGTCGTCAGCCGTCGTATGGGATGTGAGGATATGTCTAATTTTAGAATATAGCTAATAGTACAACTGTATTACATAACCAAACACCACAAAAATATAAGTTCAAATCGAATGTGTGGTTTCAAGTCTTTGAGGCAAAAGTACATGATGCATGCTTAGTACTATTTTAGGGGAAGTTAACTGACCAGTACAACGCGTCGTTGCTTTTTCATGGCAGAGTTTATAGTGAGAACGTCGTCGGCTGTAAGGGAAACGATAATGACTGTGTCGATGATGACCGGCTAGTTAGGTTAATAATGGAAGGAACGGTATTTTTTAATAGGTTTGTGTGTGTACAAATATTAGTAGACTATGTAAACGGTTTTTTATTTGTTGAGGACAATAATGGGCAATAAGCTTTCCAACAAATAGTACTTCACGGTTTACACACCGTCTCCGGCTGAACAGTACAAGAACCACCGGTGATGTAGGTATTTTTATACTGTATGAGCTACATAAAATCCTTTGTTCGTACAAAAAGTTACGTTCTACACAGCATATATAGCCAACAGCAGAAATTGCAAAAGATATATACTGATATAGCAAGCAATAAAACGCATCATGATGAAGATGCTGCAGCACCACAGTAATCTATTTTCTTATGCAGTGGTTCATTCAGGATTGCAAGTTGCAACTATTTTTACCTCTTCTTCTTCTTCTTCCTCATCATCGTCACCAAAAATACATAATGGGCTAGGTTTAATACTATGTTTAGCTAATAAAACTGGCAGACTCTTCTTTTCTCGTTCTCATTCCTTTTGAAAAATCGTTGATTATACCGACTGAAATACTTTCAAGAGAGAGATCCATTCATTTTTGGGGTTGCAGGTTGCAATTTCTTTCATTCATTCGCACCTGATGGTTGCCTGCAAATTAAATTACTGTCAATGAGTCAGGTGTTTTCATCAAAAGGAGGTAAGCAGTGGCAGCAGTGCTGTTCTGTTGGTTTGGTTTTGGTACACATATAACTACACACAAAATGAGTTTCATCCATATATGTCACACTGCTGCTGTTGCTGCTGATGATGATGATGCTGCAATGATTTTTACTACGGCAGTTGTTCTCAATTCTTAAAACACTAGTTTGGTACCGGCAGTCTCATCCTCATCACATCAATGAATTGAGCTTTAATTGACTGTTACGAGTAACAAAAGACAAATTATAGGCAAGAACATGACCAGCTTCGACAATATGATTACATGTGGGCCTCAACAGCTTACTCGCATTTCTATTTCTATATGGTCATAATGCAATGAGTAACATCATTGTACGCAAAATACTGATAATACGGGAAGATAGTTGATAGTGTTACCTTTATTGTTATGTATGAAAGTACAATTAAGAAAAATACGGGCAGTATTATAAAGCTCAAAGTAGTCAAGAAGCTGTTGATGAAAATTGAGGCTACGCATGGGATGCATTATATTACATGAGTTTAAATATATATCCTTCTGTGAAATAACTTTTATTTCTATTTCGTGAAATGTTGTATTAAATTAACAAAAAAAACCTTCTCTCTCTTTTCAGATCCAACTACTACTCAACAAAGACGGATATAAAGTAGGCTTCTTTTCCCGAAGAAGGAGGAGGGATGCTTCCACTTCAGAAGTGAATAAAATTGTAAAAGAATAGGAGACAAAGAAGGACTAATTAATTGCAGGTACTTTGTTTTGTCTTATTAATTGATTGCTTGTTTTTATTGCCGTGAGATTCCGGGAAAGGATTTGACATGACATACCTACATAAACATGAAAACTGTGAATCCTTTTACATACTAGCTTCATGTCTACAGCCTCTTCTCGCTAATAGTGGTTACATCCTTGTGGTTGAGTTGAAAAAGGTATAATGTATACTTATGCCAAAGTTATTTTCCACTTTCTTGGTGTCAACGACGTTGCCCCATTATGTCGCTGATTTCCTTTGCCTCAGGTTTGGCATAAGACAAAGGAAACCTTTTTGTATGCGTACCTACTTTGATGGTAGGTAACAGACTCCTCTAAAAATTTATTACACGGCACGGCCTGTGAGAATCAGTTTTATGTACATAATGTTGACTTTGGCAGTTTTCCCTATGTATTTTGTTGCGTAACTGTAAATCTTGATCGTAACGTGTAATGCGATGCTCGTAGTATATTTTATGTATAGGCAGATATTGTTTTCACTCCTTTTTTCTTTGCCAAAGCTTACTCTTGACTTTGCCATTATTTATATGCATGTCGTGCGTAGTACTTGTCGGTCAGCAGTGCCTCTATATATGTTCCTTTCCGTATATAAAGAAGAAGCAAATAAATTATTGTTTGAGAAAGCAAGGCAAACATGTATTGTATATTGCATACACAATATAATATCACAATGGAAAAGTAGGTATCCAGAGAAGTAACTTTAACTTCAGGAGCTTTAAAACTTCTTATAGAAAACCCACAATATATATTCTTCGTCATGCATGTGTTTTCAACTTTTTGAGAATAACGACACGGCAGAAGAGGACATGGACTATACGTTCCTCCGTAAAAACAGAGTAACAAAGGGTATAACATACAAAATACGGTTTATTTCATTCCAACAAACAAGATCGTAAAACGTGCAAAATAAAATAACTTCAATCAGCACATTAATTTGTATTCCTTCGTTTCATCCTAAAAGTCCATTCTCACCTTTTTCCGTTATTCCATTTAAAAATTACATAAATGCGAACGGCCTGACATTTGTTACCAGATCTGCCCGTTTTGTATACTGGTCGTAAAAAGGAGTAACTTTTTCCCATACAGAATTGTAATTTTGAATGTTTGCCACTTCTTCTACATGATATTATGGGGAACAAACTGATTGTTAGTTGAGAAGAGCTCAAATCCGTTGCTATTTGGATGCACGCAGGTATTTGTAATATGATGTTGTTGTTGTCCATTGTATAACACCACAGGCATACATGATACAACCATTACTATTAATATATGTTTTTAACTTGGGTCCGCTCGTCCGCTGTAATTTATCTTAACGCAACGCGTAAGAACCATTCAAGCATTTCTTGTGTATAGCGATAAAAAAAACGCAGCTAATTTTATGACCTTTTGGTTTTCTAACCATGTATGTAACTTCTCAGGTTACCATAATCTTGTAGTACTCATCTATCCTGAGATGAGGCATAGCAAAAAAAAATATGGGAGAGAATGAAGCTTCTACAACTCTGCGTCAAATTTTTTAAGGATCATCAGTCAGAGGGATTGCATCTCAAGTGTAAGAGTTGGAGTTCAGAAAGATTCATGCAGGGAGAAGGAGACTGCTGTTGCTAGAGATTGGTTTTTATGATAATTCTCTGAATTTTTAGCCATCTTACATTATCCTTACAAGAATTTATAACAAATTGCAGGGGTGCATGGTTGAATGTATATTATTGCGGAGCGTCAAGTAGCTGCATCAGTTACAAGATCTGCATTATACGTGTAATAAGTTGGTGTGGGATCATGAAATGAATGTAAGAGTCAAGAGGCTATAAAAAATGTATGCTGCGAATAGATCTTTTTTGCTCCCCTACTTGTAAAACCAAACCAAATCACCATCGCAAGTGTAAGGAAGAAGGACACGTGCATCAGATAAGTGCACATCATTCCTTCATATCTCGTCTCGTGATGGTAAATAACTTCCACACGGTATATGTAATAATGCAATCTGCATAGTTAATGGCTAGTTTTAAGTAAACTACAGGTTGTTCATGGCACGGACGGATGGAAGTGAGAAAAAGTAAAAATGCGCTTGAGGTTTCGTACCAAGTTTTTGCCCTATTTCGTTGTTATTTTCCTTTCGAAAGTGTTAATCAAAACTGAAAGGTCGAAAGAATTTGGAACAGGAGTTGTATTACACTGTGCCAGCCATTTGCATTGGTGCTAAAAGCATTGCAGCTAAATCCATTAACGCCTTCCTTTATCAAAGAGCAAGTGCTAATAATCCGGTAGCACACTTAGATAAACATACAGAGATCCTTCCTAAAACGATCATCGCCAAATATTTAGGATTGTTTACAGCACAAAACAAAGAAAGTAGATGAAAGTACAAAAGGCTTGTAAATATTTGTGGTGGCTACAATATTCATTTTCAAGTGAAGTAGGATGTTATTTAGGATATTTTAACAACAATACAGCTCCGAGTTTCTGCAATGCACAAAAAAATGAAGAAATGAGATTGGATTTCACAGGGTTGAAAGAAAGTGTAATTTATGATTATGGCTTTTTTATAAGCACGAAATAGTTTTATCAGGAGAGACGGAAGGTGTGGTAGTCATCTACCTAAACACCTTTTAGCCCGTGTCGTATATACTATTTACTGAATGCGAGACAGCAGACAGGTGTGTGGTATGAGTAACTCCAGAAGCAGAAGCAACAAGTGCTCCTTCACAAGACGTGCTTTGAAAGTTGATAGTTGAGTTTATGTATTGTATATGTCTTGTGAGTTCAGATTTACTCATTTGCTATGCGGGTTTTATGTATCCATAGTGGAGGAACAATCCTAAACTGAGCAATTTTTATGCTGAATTATATACCCTACAAACAGTCAAAACACCTTAAAATATTTATTGAACTGCTTGTCTGTTCCATTATTAAAGAATCTATCAGTTTTAGATCATTTCTCATCAGGAGGACAAACCACTGTAACGGGAGGGAAAGCCCGCTACAGAATTTTGACCAACTGGCTACTATCCGTTGGTATAAAAGTTAAATTCTATGAAAATCGTAATCTGTTTTCCTCTGGAAATTCATTGCATTATATCCAGGGAATACTGGTGTATGTGTGTGCGCAATGGCTAAGGGAAAAATGCACAAACTTTCTCAATAAATGACTTTGAAGTTCAAAATATGGACATATTGACCCAACTCATGAAGTGAGATAAATCGGATAAATGGAATTGAATATTGCGTAGCTGGCGCTATGTGTTACCAGAAATAATCATTAAACACAGAAAAGATTATAGGGAGACGATTGACTTTTAATCAAGTTAATAAATAATCAAACTGAACAGAAATAGATTTGGAACCAGAGCAAGATCCGGTCTCCACATAAATATAATATAAACTCCCTTCTTAAAGTAAATGGAACATCGTGAGACGGTACTTAAATATAATCTCAATTCTAACTTACTACTTAAAACTTAGTGAGTATATGTTAAACCTTAATACTAACTACTACTTCTAAATAGGTAACTAAATATTAATTTTGGATAATTACTCAATGCTCTATCAGATTAGGGACATCAGCAAGGATGAGTGAGATCCAAAGACCCGCAACTCATTTTAGGAATCCCTAACCGCGTATGAATTTTTGAGTGTGACAGGAAATCTATTATGCCACCAAGAGAAGAGTTCCACTGTTAGTGGTTAAATTACTCAACTCCTGATCACGCGCGCGAAGGGTTAGCTATCTTATGTTATAAGGTAAGCCAGAGCCTTTAATGCTTTTGTCACACCCAAATATGGAAAAGCAAGAGCAATACATCTATGGCTTAATTAATATTTAATTACGAAACCTCAAGAAGAAGATTCTGATCCAGTTATGACGAAATGGCCGCAGCGGATGAACCGAAGATCAGCACAAGGAAAGGGAACCGGAAATGGGAGGAATCAACCTGGGAAGAATCATCCAGGGAATAGAAAGGAATGAGACCAGAACCAATAGTCCAGGCCAATGGAAGAGGAAATGAGATCCACGAGAATGGTCCAGACAACGGGGAATAGGAATCAACCCGGGAATAATAATCCAGACCAAGGATGAGGACAAAATGACCGGAGCAATTAATCCAAGCCAAGGGGGCTGTTGATAAAAATCAACATTGAACGAACGATGAGAATCGTGAAACTAACCACCATTCACAACCTAATAAATTATGAAAGGATTCTGTACTTTTCCTTACCACTATTGTGCCAAAAAGGAAAAGGGAAAAAAGTCCTCAATCCAAAATATGGAGGACCCAATGAGGAAAATCCTATAACCAAACCACACGCAATTCCACACCGTTAATGCCACTTCAGAAACAGAGACTCAGAAATAGAATTATGTATAGGGAAAACATTCCCATTTGAACTTACAATTTTCCTATGAGAGTGGAAAGTGGGATTTGTGTTTCATCAGAAACACTTGTGGCTGCAGCACTACTTCATGGTGAACCGATGAGGTTAAATGTTTGCTGCATACTAAAAGGGAAAAGATGCAGTCGATGCCCTTTTATAGACTCGGGAGACAATAGGAAAAATCTCTGAGCTTGTACCTCATATGCATCACACTTTAACGTGTGGATTCTCTATTTACTATGGACTACTTTTTATAATCCCCTGTCTGATGTATTCATACACACAGCTTAAAGTGCATTTCCACTGCCCCTTATGGATAATCCCTAAACCTGCTGCCTCTGGATTCTACAAGTATCAATTCACAATACATCTAATAATAAAGGAGGACTTGGTACCTGAACCATAAATAATGCTTGGTGCTGGTGTAACTCTCCTCCAAAATGCTTATATAACAAGCGCCTGAGCGCAGATGCTCATGTTCTCCAAAAAGACCTACATATCATTATGCTAAATGAGCTCGAGACTACGATTGTTGATTTTACGATGGTCAAGGCTACCCAGTCATGACACGTCCCCCAACTTCTGTTTGATCTCGTCCCTTGAGATCACAAAAACGAAAAGTTTGATATTAATGACTGGTTAGCCTTTGCCCTAATATAGGTGACCGGGAGAGGAAGCTTACAGTTACAGGAATCATGATGCAAATAAAATTTACAAAATATAAGGTCTCCGAAAATCAATCATAAAATCATGCCAAGTCACTGAAATTTGGTAGGGGCATGTCTTTTAGCCCTATCTATTATAATCTGAAGTAAAATAAATTCTTTCTCAGTGATCATAAAAAGATCATAAAATCAACTCAAGTTTCTGAAATTCGGTAGGGGCATTCCTGCTAGCCCTATTTATTATTTATGGGTTGGAAAAGAAGTTAAAAATAATTTTTTTTTATGCTATTGCTATGTATGTTCGGTTTACTGCCCTTGTGCCTAACCGTTGTCAAAGGGAATCGTTAAGCCAATACGTGAGAAACCCCCAATTGATGAACTCAAATTCACCAAGATGATGATGATCGTGATGAAGACAGCGAATGCAGTTGGCTCAACAAAAGAACGCAATTTCCACAAAATGAAGATGATCGTGGGGTCCCTAGAGAATTTTGAACGAGAGACAGATGTATGGAATCTGACCCCTGTCTTAGTTAAATAGTTTTCCTCTACACGTATCTGCTCTCCGAGACAAAATAAATTTACCCTCTTATTTGGAGAAACAGTACTACGTGTGTCATTGCCTACTACCCAACTGCTTGATACAGAGACCCCGAATAAGGAATGGAAAGACGAAGAGTAATCTTCAGTACCCGACAAGTCTGAGGTACTGTGTGTTTCTATGGCTCTACTACTAGGTACCGAAACTTCAAATAAGGAATGGAAAGATGAGGAGTAATCTACAATACCCGACAAGTCTGAGGTACTAAAATTTTTCTTGCTTACTATGGCTCTACTACTAGGTATCGAAACCTCAAATAATGAATGGAAAGATGAGGAGTAATCCTCCATAGCCACAAGTTCTGCTTCGATGGAATGAAGAGTGGAAGACTGGTCTCTACGAGAGAACCTGTCTCGCCTTTTTGCTCTTCGGTGATCCACTATCTCATCGATTACTACTGCGAGAGATAATAAGTGTTGGACCGTAAACCTCGTAGCAAAATTGAGGAGATCCAGAGCGTACTCTGGGTTTATTCCCTGGTTCAACTTTTGTAAGAGACCTGAAGCAGTGATGGGTTGCCCTAAATGCGTAAAGTACTCTATTAATATGTGTAGGTACTGGCTGAGGGTTTCATCTTTCCCTTGGTTACGGTAACAGAGGTCTCTATACAGAACCTCGTAGTCGTTGTAACACCCCAACTGATAACTGAAGCTACTTGCAAAGTCAAGAAGGGATGGGAAAGGAACCTCAGCCGGGTGGGACTCATACCATCTGTACGCATCGCCTTTAAGGGCATATGGAATTACTTCAGAAAGCATGCACTCCTCAGAACAATCTACAAAATTCCTAAACTCGTATAACTGATCAAGAAATTCGAATGGACAAAGACAGTCGTACTTTCCTCCAAAAGTAGGAGGTTCAATGCCTCTCAAATATGCCCAAAAAGGTAAAGTAGCCCCAAACTCCTTCCCATAGTCTTGGTCGCTACTGGCATTTGCGAACCTGTTCGCGAGAGCATCTTCCACCATTTGCAGCCTCATGATAATAATATGGATGTAAGAAGGGTTTTCAACTACTTTCTATCTGGTAAGGTAACTACAATACAAAATGTCATGTACATGACTCCTGAGCGATGAAACTAATTAAAGGACTGAAACTCTACTACTCGAACAATATTGGAACTATATCTCTATTTCATGCCTTTTACTATGAATGATTCGAACTACGACTATGATAGCGATTTTATCCGTGAGCCACTTCGTAAACTAAAGCAGTTAAAACTGGACACAGAGTTATTCTAATTGATGTAATATTATTTGTAGTAAGCCACTAATGATGTGCTTGTGCTTACATTACTCGACTTATAATGATACTATTAGTTACTCCTTAATTCTATATACTTCTTTAAACCAAAGTAATCTACTAATCGTTCGTACTCACGTACCCCTTATTTTACTTCTGGTAACAGCGCTTGTTCTTTCAATAGTCAGGCCAAAATTGAAATAGTTAACATGTGTTAAAAGAACGAAAAATAAAAGAATTAGAAGAGAATTAAAATCAGGAATTAAATAAAAAATGATCTGACAGAAGATTCTAGGTTCGAAGCCTTACTGACGATTAATCCTAAAACTGTCTATTTTTGAAAAATTCAGGACTAATAAGGCTAAAATTACACTCGCCACGTGTAACGGGAGGGAAAGCCCGCTACAGAATTTTGACCAACTGGCTACTATCCGTTGGTATAAAAGTTAAATTCTATGAAAATCGTAATCTGTTTTCCTCTGGAAATTCATTGCATTATATCCAGGGAATACTGGTGTATGTGTGTGCGCAATGGCTAAGGGAAAAATGCACAAACTTTCTCAATAAATGACTTTGAAGTTCAAAATATGGACATATTGACCCAACTCATGAAGTGAGATAAATCGGATAAATGGAATTGAATATTGCGTAGCTGGCGCTATGTGTTACCAGAAATAATCATTAAACACAGAAAAGATTATAGGGAGACGATTGACTTTTAATCAAGTTAATAAATAATCAAACTGAACAGAAATAGATTTGGAACCAGAGCAAGATCCGGTCTCCACATAAATATAATATAAACTCCCTTCTTAAAGTAAATGGAACATCGTGAGACGGTACTTAAATATAATCTCAATTCTAACTTACTACTTAAAACTTAGTGAGTATATGTTAAACCTTAATACTAACTACTACTTCTAAATAGGTAACTAAATATTAATTTTGGATAATTACTCAATGCTCTATCAGATTAGGGACATCAGCAAGGATGAGTGAGATCCAAAGACCCGCAACTCATTTTAGGAATCCCTAACCGCGTATGAATTTTTGAGTGTGACAGGAAATCTATTATGCCACCAAGAGAAGAGTTCCACTGTTAGTGGTTAAATTACTCAACTCCTGATCACGCGCGCGAAGGGTTAGCTATCTTATGTTATAAGGTAAGCCAGAGCCTTTAATGCTTTTGTCACACCCAAATATGGAAAAGCAAGAGCAATACATCTATGGCTTAATTAATATTTAATTACGAAACCTCAAGAAGAAGATTCTGATCCAGTTATGACGAAATGGCCGCAGCGGATGAACCGAAGATCAGCACAAGGAAAGGGAACCGGAAATGGGAGGAATCAACCTGGGAAGAATCATCCAGGGAATAGAAAGGAATGAGACCAGAACCAATAGTCCAGGCCAATGGAAGAGGAAATGAGATCCACGAGAATGGTCCAGACAACGGGGAATAGGAATCAACCCGGGAATAATAATCCAGACCAAGGATGAGGACAAAATGACCGGAGCAATTAATCCAAGCCAAGGGGGCTGTTGATAAAAATCAACATTGAACGAACGATGAGAATCGTGAAACTAACCACCATTCACAACCTAATAAATTATGAAAGGATTCTGTACTTTTCCTTACCACTATTGTGCCAAAAAGGAAAAGGGAAAAAAGTCCTCAATCCAAAATATGGAGGACCCAATGAGGAAAATCCTATAACCAAACCACACGCAATTCCACACCGTTAATGCCACTTCAGAAACAGAGACTCAGAAATAGAATTATGTATAGGGAAAACATTCCCATTTGAACTTACAATTTTCCTATGAGAGTGGAAAGTGGGATTTGTGTTTCATCAGAAACACTTGTGGCTGCAGCACTACTTCATGGTGAACCGATGAGGTTAAATGTTTGCTGCATACTAAAAGGGAAAAGATGCAGTCGATGCCCTTTTATAGACTCGGGAGACAATAGGAAAAATCTCTGAGCTTGTACCTCATATGCATCACACTTTAACGTGTGGATTCTCTATTTACTATGGACTACTTTTTATAATCCCCTGTCTGATGTATTCATACACACAGCTTAAAGTGCATTTCCACTGCCCCTTATGGATAATCCCTAAACCTGCTGCCTCTGGATTCTACAAGTATCAATTCACAATACATCTAATAATAAAGGAGGACTTGGTACCTGAACCATAAATAATGCTTGGTGCTGGTGTAACTCTCCTCCAAAATGCTTATATAACAAGCGCCTGAGCGCAGATGCTCATGTTCTCCAAAAAGACCTACATATCATTATGCTAAATGAGCTCGAGACTACGATTGTTGATTTTACGATGGTCAAGGCTACCCAGTCATGACACCACAGAGTCATAAAATATTATTTAAAAATGGAAAAATATGAGTTAACAAAGAATACACTGAACGAAATATTGGGATATCATATTCTTTTCAATTTCTTATATTAAGAGTTATCATAACTAGTCGTTTGCATCCAATATCTGAAATGATAATGTAAACATTCATGTGTAAATATTAAAATTCACATGCGAAAGAATAAAATTATAAGGATATTGTTCGTACCGCTGCTATTTCTTCAGCCCAGTCTGGCTTTTCAGCAACTTTTTGGGGGTTGTTGGAATACATGCGTTCTTGTTCAGTCGCAGTACATGCCTGCTTATATTTTCTGTACGTAAGTTTTAGAACGTACAAATCTGCGAGAGCCCTCACAGTATAGTCTGGAACGTAAGTTATTTTGTCTCTTCCTCCTGTCCTAGAAATGCCACTTTTTATCACTGATGAACATAAGGACGGAAGTCAACATGATTATTATATTCATAAAATCAAAACTTTTACTTCATGATGAGTATAGAATTTTTACTACCTCCAGCTACTCCGTCAGTTTTGTTGGATATGAGTAGATCGACCCCAAATGTGGTGAAAGGTCCACCATCATAAGTTAATCTTTCCTTGCCAACTTCAACTCGCACTCTCCCTTCGATAAGCATAGTGAATACTTCTGAAGGTTTTCCCTGCGTATTATAACAAGAAGGAAAATGTGTAAAGTACATACATAATAGCAGGGAACTGATCTGATAATGGTCAAAATGGGTTATTGCATATATATACCGCTTCGTATAGAAAGACCGTGCTTTCATCTGGGTGTAGTAATGCCGTTGGTTTTGGAAGTTTCACGAATTGTATATTCGTTCCCATAAGGCGTTGGATTACCGAGAATGAAACCTTGTTGTTTTTAAAAGGTTCCACCACTGTAAAACAAATTCACTCGAGAAAATTTTTGTAGTTTGATTAATAAAAAAATATATTCGCATTATTGCGTTCGTAAATACATGTGACGAGATATTGAGATGCAGCAAGGGATAATTGGGGTGATATGTGGACAAGGGGCCTTGTTTTCCTGTATTTGTAAGGAAGAGATTTAATTGCTCGTTGAGTTCCCGACCTTCCACGTGATCGTCCAACTGTACAAGCACATATATCAACAAGCATACACTACACTGTTGTTTTATTGATAAGCCGTAGTTGAAGCAACTAAACCATACCATCGTTTTCATCATAAATCTCAGCTTGCAATAATTCTTCAAGAACATCTTCCATTGTCACCAGACCAATAGTTTCATATCGGGGGTCACCAAGTCCCTCATCAATTAGAGTTTGCACAAAAGCCATATGTCCACGACTTCCTAAAGATTTAATTTATTTTAAATAAAAATAATCATTGTATAGATGATTAAATAGTGAAGATGAAGGATGAAATCCGTTGGTGTAATGCAAACCTTCTCTGAATGATCGAAACATGTAGTCTAATTTTTCATTTTCGAAAACGAAAAATGGTTCCGTTTTGTAGAAATCGACCAAAGATTTCACAGGTGCTGTCACCTGCAGATCCACCAAAGTCAATTGCTTTACATTGATGAGAGCCACAACGTGTGATCGAGCACCCTCATAAATTGGTATTCTTGTATATCCTAACGAGCATAATAAATATGTACATGCATATACATATTTTCCTTGTTCTATACAAGCTTAGAAACATGACGATTGCAATTAAACGTTACCTCGATACTCAATTTCCGTAAGAACATCAAAATCAAAGTTTGCTTCAACTGGTAACATGAATACATCATCCAAGGGGGTCATGATATCTTTCACAGTTTTGTTTTTCATTTCCAATGCACCGGATATGATGCCCATTTCCTCTGTTTCAAGACCATGTTGATCCCTGGTAACCTACATATATAAGTATAAATTGACTCTTGTTTAAAATCACATCAAATTTTTACTCCCCATGTGGAATAATGCGTTTAAATGTTTTTGTACAAACTTTGAGCAACTCCTTCAGTCGGTCGCGTGTATAAACTGCACCAATCTCTTCTCCCAGCAACCGATCTAAAAGTTTCCCAACTGGATACGCCAAAGGAAAGCTCACAAACATGAAAAATTTCGTGATCCAAATGGTCTGTGCTCCTACAGCCAACCCATACCGAGAGCATACAGCTTGTGGTAGAATTTCTCCAATTAGTAAAATAGCCAGCGTTGTACAAACTATGGCTTTCCAACTACCAGAGCCAGGAATTAGTTCATCCATCAGTAGGGTCAGAATAGTGTTCACAAGAACATTACTGAAGACCAGGCAACAAAGGAGATAGTTTCCGTGATTTCGCACAGGTACAATCCTCGACGCCTGAGATCGTTCCCTTTGTGACCCGGTGTTGATTATCACTTTTAAATCAGTTTTGTCCAGTGATAATAGTCCCAAATTAAGTCCCGAGAAAAGGGCTGATAACATTAATAGTACGCTTATGATAATGATCTGAACCCAAATTGGAGCTATTCGTTGTACAAGCTTAATATGAAGCCAATTGTGAACGTGTTGTCTTCCTCCAATTATAATTTCTCCTTGAAGCTTGAAGCTACCCAGTGGTCCATCACGGAGACACATGAACGCTAAATCGCTGTCAACTGATCTAAATGGCAACATCACTGTTGCATGAGCTGAAGTATATTCACTTCCCTCTTGAATGAGAAGCTGTATGCAAAAATAATCTGTTTGCTGCTTTTAACTAGTAAAAAACCAATGGAATTATTTTGATAAGACAATAGTGCATGGAATATACCTTCACTTCTTCCCCTCCTTTGTCACAGTCACTTACTGTTTTGGTAAATTTGAAAAATGTTTCATCTTTAAATTTTCCAAAAACTCTCAATAACATTTCCGTGTTCTCCAATGCATACATGCGCCCGTCCAAATCATAATAAGTTTGTTTTCTAACTTCAGCTGGAAGTATTGAAAATCCGATAATGTAAACGTCATCTGACAGCCAGTTTCCGGTCCCAGGTTGAAAATATAGATGACAAATCAAAATGCTTGCAAAAATGTATTTCTTCAGATGAAATGGTGAGTAAAGTGAGCAACGTCTTGATTTCATATTTATAAATCAAATCATCTCCTTTAAAATGCTGTAAAGTACAACAGCCTTGTTTCAATCTCCAAAACCGCTTCCTCCAATTACATTTCTGTTGGTTCTCATTTCCGATACAGAACATGATAATTTTTTTTAGACGCATCAGTTTATTACAAAAATTTTATGCTTAATTGAAGTTGAAGTCCTCATCGTCCAAGTAACGATTATTCACCACTTAAAGACAGAGGCAGCCAACTCGTTTTTTTGCTTTGTCTGTAACAGCATGTAACCTAAATATTCCTGTGTTGTATCTTGAACACCACACCACTTCAACTGTTTTATGGAATACAAGGCGAGAAAAACAAGTAATGGTATATGCATTGTGAAAAGAAAAATGAGTTTTCAAAAATAATATTCACTACTGAATTATCGCATTGTTTTCACGTTTACGGCTGTTTCCGGCAAGTGACCCACATCAATTTTTGTTACTTAACCTTAACCAGGTATGAAGTATATATATATTCATATAAATACACAAACGCAGGGAAAAGTGCCTTTAATCTTAAAGAAAATTAAAGACTATATCTTGTTGAGCGAAAGGAAAATAATCATGAGACGTTTATTATAAACTTGCTTATATCTTGAGATTTTATTACATACATGTATATGTTATTCTTATTCATTATTACTGCATTTACGACATTTACCTATAATTACTTCTCATTTCCTTCAGAGGTAACCTTAAAGGCTTCGGGTTTTGCTTCGGCATATGTATCAAGCTTTTACATCGTTTGTTAGCATTGTTAGTTTGTTCTTCCGGTGTCACGTTCCATTTTCCATTTGATAACAAATTTTATCTTCAGGTAAACAAGCAGAGCTTAAGCTATGTTCTACTATGTCATATCATAAGCGTCGCTATCCTCGTTTTCATCCATTTTGTGACAGTGAAATTAAGAGCAAAAATAGTTGTGTAGTATAGGCAAGCCAGGTATTTAGTCTAATGATCGGATAAGGAATGAAAACAAAAACGTTTTAAAATCATTTCACTCTAGATTCCTACTCTCATCATCAAAACGAGATCAAACTTAAGTAATAAGCACTGTGGCTCAGCCTACAGAAAATTCGAACTTTAACCAATTTTAGTGTGCAGTAAGTGTGTAGCCTTTTACTCCACTTATACCTATAGAAGACACAAATACTTTAAAACAATAATTGATGCTTTAAGATATAAATTCAAGAAAATGGGATTACATTTTTCTCACTCTTTTGTTCGTGCTGAAATAATTTGTATGGGATTAATTTTTAAAAAATCAGGACTGGTTATTAGTTTTAGTACTAGTTTGGTTTGTAACATGTATTTACCAATGATCGAGAAAATTGAAAAAGCTATTAAACGCGAGGGCAGACGGATTACGAGGCTACACGTTTCAGTGCCATAACACATACATACGATATGATATTATGTGTGAGTGCTCGTAACTCTCGTAAAGTAGCACTGTAGATGTTATATAATGGAAGACACAAAGTTAAATGTTGCTAATCCTAATCTATTTGTTTATCCTTTTTAATTACACGGTACAAATTGTGTAATCCTTTTGCTACGTCTTTCCCTTCCTTTTACTGCCCAGTATGCAGAAAACTGACATCATTGGCTTCTTGTATTTTTTCATTCATTCTGGTTTTCAGACTTGTAGACTTACTTGAACGTAAGAAGACCACCTACGAAAAAAGGAATGATTGCAAACACATATTTTTAAAGACTATTTTTGTGTACACTTAAGCCTCAGGGCTCTTGTTTTCTTTTACTTTAAATGTCTATTAATCCAATCATATATATGACTTATATTTTTTCGCATAAAGGAATGCTGAGGGCAGACCACGTTAGATATTTTACAGAGAATGTATGTATGTATGTATATTATTCAACAACAGACTAGACTAAACTGATCAGTCACCTTGCTTTTTGCACGGACATCAGAAGTCAAATCTCTCGTTTTTGATGAGGTCATTTATGATTTGAGTGGAGTGGATGAATATGCTTGCAGCTACTTCAGTTTACCATTTACCATACCATACCACTGACCCTTTCTAGAAATAAAAGTCATATTTTTGTAAAAGAAATCTGAGCAAGAGTAATGAAGGCTTGAATTTATGCATAACCAATTTCAGTGTAGTTCAAGCACGCACCAAACATTACAACCTTAATTTTAGCGTCATATCGAGTGCTTTGATCTTGATAATAACTCCTTCCTTCAACCTATTTTTAGTTTATCTAGGTGTCTCACTAAATTAATGTCAGGAAAAGGAGGAATAATGCTCAGGTTCATTATATATGAATACCTGCAGAAGAATATTCAACACTGTGCAGCTAACAATAGTCAACGATGTTTCCATAATGTGTTCTTAATTTCATGTTTGAAAGTTATCACATGAAATTACAATTATTTTTGGCTAATAAATATCAAGTTGAAGCATCTCACACATAATTCAAAACAAGTAAAATTCACTGGCAAAAAAAATAGAGTGGGCGAGAGCAAAGTCGGCAGGCACACGAAAATGAAGGTGTTGTGTACTATTGTACACCACAATAACTAATATTATATTTGGCAGACGGGCAAAGTAAAGTGTGCTTTTGAATGAGCAAAATAAGAACATACATTATATATACAAGATCAACAAAAGTGGTAGTGAGTTTTTAGCCAAATTATGTCATAACCTTAATGCTTCAATCCTCATGATGGCGATGATCTCGATTCCACGCTACGATTATTTGCTTTGAACTACATGAAAAAACGTACTTTTATAATAACCCTTAACATTAACTACTATAATGATTGTGTAACAACAAAAAAAGTAACATCATCATCATCATCATGATATCATACTTTTCGAATCTTGCCAACAAACCAAGATTTCTTACAAGATTTTTTACCCTATTATCCTTTCATCTTTTGTAAAACCTCAAACAAGAACTCAACCAGCTTATCTAAGCGTTTATTGCAAACTTCTTCGACTAGTCTATAAATTTATTTTACAACAACACGGGGGTCTATATATTTCACTCGTGTATTCATTCCTATAATGTCGATAATCAATGTATTAGTTCAGGATGTAATTAAGCAAGAAAATCCTTAAAGAGGTTATATTAAAGTCATAAACACTTTATGTGGAATGTTAGAAATAAAAGTAGGGTAAGTTTTTAAGGTGATTCATCTTGTTGAGCCAATTAAAGAATCTTCTTTGGAGAACTTTTTGATACTCTGTACATTCAAAGAAGCAGTCATTAAGATAAACGAAGAAATAGAGCGATTATTTTAACAGGTTGATAGACCATTTGGAAGCCGAGTTATTTTGCATATTGTGAATATTAATGTCATTAGTAATATGGCAATGACAGAGAAAATGATTTTGTTGACATTGTCTTTGGGTGTAATATAACCACTACCTGTGTGACTACAACACTACTATCATTGCCAACTACCGCATTGCTCAATCCATTGAAAAACAGATTGAGACAGGTATGGCATGAATGTTCACGCATCGCCTTATTTGTAGCGATGACAGGGTAACTTGTTGTACAGATTGTTTTTAAAAAGAATGCTGTATGCATGGAATGCGTAGTATGCATTCATACGCTCATAACTGCATATAAGCAATCGCCACTATATACCACTATGAAATGGCATGCCTGCTCAGAAAAATAAAAAGTGTGCAAAAACACTGTCGCGGAATAAAATCCAACTCATACCGCATATACATAGTCTTTCAACGTGTTTGATGAATAGTTGGATTGAAATTAAGCTGTCCTCCGTCATACAGTAGTTTGGTATCTTTTGTTGTGCTTCGAGTTTTCTATATTATGCAAATTCGATTATGTATGTATGTACCCCAAGCAATTTCGTAGACACATCAAAAAGAAGCAAAGTCCTCACCGTTTTCAGCTGTCAGCAGCGCACAAACAAAATAGTCAAGGGATATCACGCATGTACCTATTCCATCCTGTTTTCATAAACACCGGCCATGATCATGATCTAGGCACAGAAAATTGCCAGCCTTTTCAATCTTCAATTCTTTGGCGTGCATAAAAATGCCATTTTGTGGTTTCCCTGTATATATGCACAGAAACTGAGACCTGTACTTATGTATGCAAATTTCACATTACGTCTACAACATTTGCAGATTTTTTGAAGGTGTCATTTTCTTCTACATCATATCACATCAAATAATTGGAGTCGCTGGAATGTATTAAGATTCAGACAGCTACTTTAAAAAAAATATGTCCTAAAGCCATGGGATGACACCAACAAAGCAAACAAGCAAAAGGTATTTTTTGTGGGCTACTAGGTTGGGATAATGTGGTATTGCAAAGATGGAACAGCTCATCATCAGCATCTTCATTGTAATTTTTCTATAAAAAAGCCACCATAAAATGTACTTACCTAGACAAAGAAAATTTATATGTTCCATGTATGAAAAGATGAGATTTCTAATTAGATTTGAATGATGGGAGCATGATATGGTAATTAGTAATGCTCATTGCGGTAGAAGACGTGCAGTAGCTCATAATATTGTGATGTGTGGAAAAAATAGATGGACAATGCAACCATTTCTCATCTCTGTTCAAGGATGAACCTAATAAAAGCTTAAATAGTATTCATTTTTTTGCGAAAAGTTCATGAAGGCTACTATTCAAACCTAAGACGCATAATTTGATTGAGAGGTATTGCCATCAAAAAGTCTCGTAGGTATACATTTTTAAAGCTGAAAGAAACGATAGTTAGATTGTATGCGTCTGATATTTGTAAAAAAAATACTTTCTCACAAACGTAAACAAGAGCGTAAAATTTGATAATGCTGGACCGAATGATATTTTTTTTTACTTTTTGAACAACGAAAAAAATTTAGTGTTCTGAGTTAAAAAGAAGTATGGCACGCTCATTTTCATTGAAACTAAAAGTACCAATGCTTCTTGTAATTATTGTACTCCTTTAATCTATTCTTTAACTAATAATTTCAACTTCTTTCAAATAATAAATAATATGAATATAACGTCTACACAAAACACATACATAAAATCGTAATAGTCTCTATTCTTAATCTAAGGTAGAGAGTGACAGTTGCGATTGCGACTCTTCCTGCTTCAATCTTGCTAACATTATACTTCAGAGCGTCTTGCATTTATACGACTAACTTATCTAAAACAACACTGGCAACTTTCGATTATCACTTCCTTAACTATTTTTCAAGTGCCAGCCCTCACCGTTTCATTTTTCCTTGATTACATCACCCGCCAGTAAACCGCAACGAACTTGGCAGTCGGACATCACAATGTAATATCACTTCTTGTTTCAAGCTCATTCTCAGATCACAGATGCGTCTGATACCTCACATAGCAAAAAAAAATGCAGAATCAAGCATTAAGCCCTTCCTTGCCTGGTAATCGAACTTGCAGAACATAAAGGAAACTCTTAATTTAGAACTAAAAATTTGTACACGAATTACCAGTCCAAGTCCATGAACTGTCAAATGGATGCGGTTTTTCCCACACTGAGTAGTAATTACAAATCATGATCAAGTGATTATTACATGAAGAAAAGATAAAAATACAAATTTATTTGCTGTTTGTTTATAATCTTGACTCTTTTTGCTTTGACTGAATTGTACGAGGGGTTTGAACACGGTCAGCACATCCAAATCATTGTACCTTCCGACGTTATTTCTAAGAAACAAATACTATAAAAACTCATTATCTATCAATTAATCAACCAAGAGATCACAGTTTGGTCACGTTTTGAGAAAATTAAGAAGCATTTTTTGTTTATTTTTTTATACCGATACCACAAGTTCAGGTTCATTATCCGGCAGTTTAAGACGTAGTAAATATGAAAGAGGTAGCCATTTAAAAAAACCATTTCATTAAATCTAAATGATTTCCAACCTATAGATTTTTCAACATTGTCTTCATCCCAATTTGATAATCGAATGCCGATCTTTAATATCGATAAACTTTAAAAATAATTCTATTGTTAAGACAAATCTTTTTCCTTTCCGTAGTAATTTGTGTAGAATCTTCAACCTAAAAAATATCAGTTAACATTATCACAGCCAATGGAATAGGAAATTGTATGAATTACAGAATAACCACCAAATGTTATTGTTTATTCAATTAAGCGTAAATAAATAGCTCGTTCTGAAAACATCAGCATGATATATATTTATCTAGACTCTGAATCATGATCGTCTCTCAAGACCACAGACTGTGTGTGTTCATCCCGCTTTAGATAATGCAAATGGTCACGGAGTAGAAATCGATCCGAAAGGAATACCGTCTACATGTACCAGTAACAATTCAAAACCTGGTGATTTACTGCAGGAAAAAAACTGTTTCATTCTATTCTAATAGCATGTTATTTTATATAGTACACGCCTGCTTTCAAAAACCAATCTTTTGTTGCAAATTGTTGGTATTTTTTGGCGTGCTCAGCTCAGGCCCTAGGAGGTACGTACTTGTAGCTTTTGTTATTGGTTCATGTGTCAGAAAAACACTGGATCATACGATACTTTCTATTAGATACTTAAATGATCTATTTTTTGTTGAATTAATTCAAAAAGTTGTAGTTGTAAGAAGAGAATGTTATGAAGCCGACTATATAGTAGTACATCATTTCATTTACTTATGGTTGATGGATGTTGTTTTGTGTGGTTGTATATGAAATATTCAAAAAGAAGAAACAAAGTTTTAACAACAAGCACCGCTTGCAAGAATAACTAACACTGCCACCGTTGAGGTTAGCTAAAAATGTTCGATTGGAAACTGCGTTGTTTCCATAAGTTATTGCCCTTTAGAGATTGGTTTGCAAAAATTAAGTAAGTTCAAAAGTCTGCATTATAGACGCATAATCGGTTGCATATCGATCGTTCATTGATATACACATACATATGTAAATTATATATGGGTATTGGATTTCTTCATTCTTATATGAATAATGTACCTGATAATGTAATCATAAATAATCTGTATTCTAGTATCATCTGAAAAAAATAATTGGATCTTCCAGCTCTCAGACCTTCAATCAGTTTCCAGTTTGAGATGAAGCTATTGATGGAAAAGTTAGTGTCTTTTTATACTAATTTATGATGACTCATTCTGATAACATTATTTGATATTTTGTTACAATCAAAACGAATACGTAATGAGAATGTGATGCAAATCTTGTGTATGTGAATGAATGGTGTACGTAAACGCAGAGTCAGGACAGTCAGGTTACTCCAGTTTTAACAATTCCTGCATGCAAGGAACAAAAAAATGTTGAACACCGGTCACCAGTACTGACTGGAATATAGTATGTACGTAAAAACTATTCTTGTACACATTTGATTATATGTATACTCGTGTAGAAAGTCAATTTCCATCCATATTGAAAGTATTAAAAGTTCTAGTATTCGTATCGTATGAATGGCCACATTTAGTCATTTCATTTCGGTGTCATTGACTGTTGACTTTGTGAGCAGCGAAATAGCTTGGGCGTAACAATACTTGAATGCAAATTCATATTTATGGCATAGGTATTTGAATGTGAATAGACTAGTCGATTCATTGCCTGGGATGAGATGATACTAGTTTTATGAAGATTAAAATCTCAACTCAACCTCATCTTCTTTTTATGTGTCTATATTTAGCATTACACACAAAGTTATATCAAATGAAAGAAAGAACTTATACTACTAATACCAGTTACACCACTCTTCTTCTCAACTACATTAGGGATGGAATTGGTACTTGTGTACGTCTAAAGTGCATACTACAGAGCAATATCATTATCATTGGATCTACTAGTAAATGAAGCTATTTATCACTTCACTTAATGTCTTTTTTTGTATTGGTGGTTGTAATCGACAAAGAAAAACTTTTTCCTTGTTAGTCATGTTCAAAGGTATACATAAGTCCAGGGTTTAATAGCAAACATTAATGCATCCTCTTGTGATTTGGAACTCTTTGCCAGAATTGCTATTTGCATAAGATTCATTGCTATTATCATTATTCGCCGCTAATGGTATCTTGATTGTATGCCAACTTTTTGTTTTAATTATTGGTTGTCCTCTTAGTGTGTCTTGAAGAAAAATCATTTAAAACCTCAGTATCTCCGGAAGATCATTCGATGAGATGAGATGCATTGTGCCAGGTACAAAATACAATTCATATTAGATGGAAAAGGAAGACAAGATTGAAGATGATTGGACTTTGCCTTTTGCTTTAATCGCATCTATAATGGGGTATATATTTTTCTCAATTACACATATGACTGTCTAGTGAATAGTAAAAAGTTGTCATTTCCAATCCGATGTGTAATATGAAACTTGAGTGCAAGTACGCTTCACGCTTGCATCACCATCCCACTTTCTACAAGCTATCTTTTTTGTTAAATGCTATTTAATAAAAACATGTATGAAACTCATACCCTAAAATCGTGAGTGGTCATTCTTGACACAAACAGGGTTCTCCGTTCAATGTACTTTTAGACTCGATGACTTTGTCGTTAAGGTCGTGTTGGCTTTGGCTGTAAGAAATGGAAATTGGACAACCTTGATCTTTCAAGTTGATGTCTAACCTTTAACAAAAGTCATTCGTATTCTCGTCAAGCTAAGTCGCTTACGATAAGAAATTTAATTTAAATATGCAGCCCACGTGTTACACATGTATACCACGATTTATTTATAAATGATAAAATACTTGTATAACAATCTTAAATGTTGTTTCCAGGAACTTTCTCTTCATGCAGAGAAAACACGAAAATTTTCTGATTTGCATTTCAAGAAATACTGACCATAGTAAGAGAGTATTCAAGTATATCGATCATTACTGACATATAGAACACTATATATGTATATCTAACTTTCCAACAGTGAGTTATTCTAAATTAAATTAAAGTATAGTCAGTAATACTAGTCAAAACAGAGTTGTTCGTTATTTCTGAAATAAATTTGTTCACAGGTATTATTAGGAAGGCCCTGTTATTGACTGTAAACAAAAGAACAATTTATAGCACTGACCATATGTACATGATCAGAGGCGTGGTCTGAGTGAGTGCATGCGCTATGATGCATTTCGGAACAACACAGACACATGTAGCTTTTATTTACAAAAAATAGCACATTGTAATGAGACTTTTATTTCGATGCAGTTTCATAAGGAAATGTTCATACTCCCATCAACCAGTTAGCCATATATACATGTAGGTAGATATATCATATATGTATGTAAGTTCATGTGCCTCCATGCATGCACACTAAGAATTATCACATCTTTTTTTTTGCTAACAAGTCATGAAAAAGACGTTAAAAGAAAAACAGGTAGCCGCTTGACAAACGTGTACATTTCCACTACCACACAACCTGCAAATTTTACTCGTGCATGGTGCGCATCAAGATCTTGTTTTGGTAACGAATTACCGAAAAAAGTGGTGAATTTTTTTCTCCAATGATTTTGTATCTTGTTTCGACATCAAACGATCAAGATTACTCAGCTAATCGTTCACCAATCGTGTTGTTTGTAAAGTGAATACAAGAAGCTGTGTGAATGTGATATATATCGTGAAATCACCAGATATCAAATAGTGTATAGGTACGTAAAATATTATTAGCCATTTAATTGAAATTATTCACAATCAAATGAAAATGTGTCTGACATGACTTTGTTCAATAATAATAAATGTCCAGAAGTTTGCTTTGTTGCTAAATTTCACGGATATTAAACTTGAACCATGTCATGAAATTGGAATGAGTTCCGTACTTCTAATTTGCATACATTTAAGCGCATATTGCAATCAAAAAGGGGAGTGCAGAGATGCAGTAGGTACTCATGTTTAGCATGTAAAGTGCATGGACATTCAAAATAATTTTACTGTTGTATAAACACAAACCCAGTGTTTCAGAAAGACACATTCTGCTCGCTATCTGATACATTCTACTTGCTCATGTAACCTTGAAAGTTTTTTTTATTCGCTTCTCTGGTTTCAAATTACAAGTACAGTTTTTCCTCAAAAACACATCTGGTTTCTTCAGAAAAAAGGTGCATCATCACAATCACATAACATCCCATCCCAACACATCACATTACTCACAATGAGGTGGAGAGTAAATAGTAAATAAGACAACGTGTGTGCGTATATGCAAACACATATATGCAAGTGGGATTGGGACTCGTCCGTATCCATTGTTGACAATGATACTGCAGAGATCAAGACATAAAGGGTTTTAGAACCCTTTTTAATCGTCTTCCTGTGACAAATGGCATCGACCGCAATGTAATGGTATGGGGTGCATTACCAAACCAGCTTAACGTCTCTCGCTGCATGAATCAGAGAGTCTCATGCTATTAATATCTTGTAAACATTTCGCTTGTATATTACGGTTAAAAAATGAGATTCTAAGCACACAGACGTTGAATTTATCATGCCTTGCTTAGAGTTGCTAATAAAAAATGAGTCTTTCTGTTCAAAAGTGACATAACTTATTCAAGTAGGTACTCGTATTGTTGTTGCTAGCTTCTTCCATCTTCAGACTAGGTTAAATACGACATTACGATGCAGATTCTTATGTAAGTCAAAAAACCATTTTTTTACATGTTGTCTTTACCATACCTGGCGGATTTGGATTTGAAAAATTTAGAAAGGTCTTTGTGACTCGTTTTATTCTTGAGATGAATACGACACACTCACACAAACATACTGATAATAATAATACATGGTCTTGTAAATCAAATCGGTATTACGTAGGTTAGTTACGGATCAGACAGATCATCTTCAAATTCAAACTTGAAACGAGAATACAAAAATTTAAGTGCTGGGCGATGCCCAAAATAAAATGCAAAAACCTATCTTTTCTTCTTCCCCTACATAACCTCTTCAAAACACTCCATATAGCTTGAGTTGACGTTGACAGAAGCAGAAATATAAAAAGACATAGGAGACACATTGTATGTGTATATAGTAGTATTATACTATAAAAATTTGAACTTTACCTTTGCACTTTCTTTACATACAGTACTAGTTGCTATTATTCCTGACTCTCCCACTTCCCACATTCATTGTCTCTGGTTTCTGGTTGTTGCTGACGTTGTGTGATGCTTGATACGCACATAAATTTCAAATGTAAAGTAGGTATGGATAATGTAGTTTATATGTTTGCATGACCATCTTATGTACATTGCCTTACAAAGATGAAAAGAATCAGTTTTAAGATTCTTCTTTTGCTTTTCTTCGCCAATTTTTATATTTGTGATTTGATCCGTATGAACAACTGTACCTGAGACCAGGACAAACCCAAAAGAAGAGACAATTTATTTTTGTATATGAATGAGCTGACATGTGACATTTTTCTTCTTTTTTAATATGGTACTAACAATGCAACTGTGTAATAATAATCTTATGCCTTAATATTCTGAATTCGGGAGGGCTTATAATAAGTTATGGGACTATTTTTCATCCTGCTAACTACATTTTGGAACAACGATGCGATGGATGATGATGATGATGTTGATGACATTGTGGTAATGAATTTTGGTCTTGCCAACGGTTCTACAACCTGCATGATATGGGATTATCATTGTTAAAGCTAGACTACACATACAGTTGAAGGGTGCGAATGCGTTACGTTAAAAGAGCCCATGTTATCCATCACTGTAGTAAGTACACAATGCAATGACATTAATCCAAATTGAATTGAATTAGCTATAACGGATTGCATGAATGAGCTGTGAACAATGATCTGATATCTTCAATATTTTCTCTCTCTAAAACTAATACATACTTAAAAGCGAAGCATAACGTATACTTTTCTTGAGTCTAGTTTTTCGCTGCAAGGCAAAATCAGTAACTCCGCATGCGTAGCATTTTGATCTTAAACAGAAAGTATAGCATTAAAAGAGATTCATTACATGACACTTGAAAATTTGTAATTTATAGTGAGCACATTTTTAACAATAAAATTAAAATGATATAATAGGGACTCAATAAAATGACCATCACATTATATAGGCTCAGGGAGGAACTATCCAAAGCAATTCGGATTTACGTTACAGTATTACGTACTTATGCGAGGAGTACCATTGGGAATCATGTTATTCAAAATTAATTCGTTCATGAGAAGGTTACGCTATTGTAGGCATCCAAAAAGTATCATTGGGGTAAACTCAAAATACAATTAGGATAATATTTTGCATACATGTGTACTTACTTCTCTTGAGCCTCGATCGTACGCAAATGCTCGCGTTTGATATTTTTGATTAGATCAAGGAATTACCTTGCAAAGTTCATATTTTCATATTCAATATCACTTGTTGTGAACATATAAGTATTTAATCCATCTTAGTCATATTGTTGGATGCATTTTACAGTTACAGTGCAGTGTACAGACTCATAAAGCAATATTGTAATTTCAGCAACTGCCAAAGCCAAATGCATTCTCAATATAATGGAAAGCCATTATTTGAATGACTGAGAAGGTTGTTTCGACTAATAAAATACGAAAAGATAAATTATATCGTGGTTCTCGCCAAAAATACATTACTACCCATGTAGGTATGTAAGTATCATGCTTATACTTGTAGGTTACCGTCAATGAATTTCTTTGTTGCTTCGGCTTCTCTTATGAATTATCTTTTCAATGCCTACTTGGTTCAGCAGTCAGTCACAATCGCAATCACATCTTTTGTGTAAGGAGCTTTATATACACCACACCACATCACTGGCAACAATGATACATAATAATGGACCACCAAATTAGAAAAATTATCATTAACGCGTGGCGACGCATGCCGTTTGTAATTTGTAATGTTACAATCATTACAAGAAAAGAATTAGTGTTAATGAAATTATTGTAAATATGTTTTCGCCTGTTCTAAAAGAACTAAAAATTTTAGGCGTGCTTATTGTTTTTGTTATACATAAATAATATCTATGATGGACATGAAGGTGCATTGGGTTTTGGTACTATCTACTGTATATCATTAAAAACTACCTAATGAATAACAAATCACATAATTGCTGCCCAGGGTAGGAACATGTAAAAACATATTATGGAAAAACAACATGGAGAAAACATGTATTTACATGGAGAAAAGAAAATTCTTTTCTCCATGGATAAATGTTTTTGCATGGAAAAATGGATAAATGCTGCTGGACTAATCAAAAACTCAGAAATAACACCCTGCCCTGGTGAGATACGACTTCACTTATTTTGTCGAGCGTTGTGTTCTTTCATATTTTCTATAGTTGAGAATATACATAATACTGCGTCAATACTCGCTGAAACTTATAGTTATCGTTAGTATAATTTAATCACCCTATCTTTGAAAATAAATTCGATTGGAAACTGCTAAAAGTTATGATGGAGGATCTTAAAAATCACTGAAAAGGAGTTCAGTCTTGCTACTCCGAGTATAAATGTGCAACTTATAGTTATCGTTAGTATAATTTAATCACCCTATCTTTGAAAATAAATTCGATTGGAAACTGCTAAAAGTTATGATGGAGGATCTTAAAAATCACTGAAAAGGAGTTCAGTCTTGCTACTCCGAGTATAAATGTGCATTTTAAAAGTATTATATCCATTATAGAGTGTCTAAAACATGCGAACGGAGTTTTTCCATGCATACAAGTATTTCCATGTTTTTTCCATGTTTTTATTATTTTTTACATGGAAATATGGAGAAAAGCTTTTCTCCATGTTTTTATCCAACCCTGTTGCTGCCTCATCGTTGTGAGCGCTCATCTGTATCAATTAACAATGTTCATGAAGATATAGATGTTAACTCATTTCCTTGCTTACGCCTATCCTACCTAACTTTTCAATTCATTTCTTATCAAGAAAGTTTAGGAATTAGCCGGTCTGTGCAGTTTAGTACTAATTAAGTTTGGCTGGACCTTAGGATAATGTCACATTGCGAAGCGAAGAAAAACAAATGATTTTGTTAAGTAACGTTGCATAAAATAGTTTTCAAGAGCGTCCACCACCACACACACTTCAGCTCTTGGCAATGGCATTTGTGGTTTGATATGATATGATGATGAGATATCGGAAACAAGTAACATAAAAGTTTACAGTGACAAGCATGCGTACATAAAGTTTACTTGAGATGTGAGATAAAGAGATGGAACGGTACACACGCATATAAAATACTATGTTGCCGTTTCCTTTTTCCTTTTGATGGCATTCATCAGATAATTACGAAGACTTGCGGTTTTGGTGACAAGCTGGAAGCGAATCGCCGCACACACGCACAAACAATTAATAATAATAGCGTAACATGAAATTACGTCAAATTGTTGAAGGTGTTATGAGCTTACTGACATACGCTTCAACTTTGTCGAGCACTTCTCCTCTGTTCGCTGAAAGTTCTGGTGGTCGTAAGTACAATAGCCTAACCTTTTCAAGGTTGAAAAAGTACATGTTTACCGTACACCACTTAATGGGATTGCGCTTCAGTTGCCTTAATTATTTCAAAGTACATATAATATTCGCAATATATAGGTACAAAAGGACGTTATCCTGTTAGTCCACGTCCACCATCCCATTTCATATCATTTCCATTGAAGTCTTGGGTGATGTGTTGACAAATTGCGAATTTCTCAAAGTTAATTTGTTAGGTGCAAAATGATGATGACAGGGTCATATGAGACATGATTCGAAGAAAATTTCTAGGCAAATGGAAACAGAAAGCAAATAATAATCATAATAATTTTGTAGTTCCATTGTTGATTCCTTAAAAATTATAGGGATATGACGTAAGGAGGTAGCGTTGTCACATCTTATCAAGGTAATGTAATAATATGCGTTGCCAGATTAGCACAAATGAAACGGTAGCCTTTAAATATATACCCTATACTCTTAGAAATATAAGTTTAAAAAGTGAAATGAATTCAGATAACTATGAATTTATCAAAATAATGAAGTGCAAACTGCAATGCATTAAACTATACGTACCTATCTCTCTGTTGATGATAACCAAGAACGATCTAGCAAAACATAAAAGTGTAACAATAAGAGTATAACAACATTAAGACGACTGTACACACAAGTGCATGATTAAGATAAATTGTAAGTGAGAAACATGAAATGCATTATATTTTATTAATTCTTTATACGTGCAGTTGTGGTTCTCACATAAGTCACGTCTAACCTCGATTTTGTCACTTACAAATTTCTCTGTCATGTCCATGTGTTCATAAAAATGAAACATTATGATTTTGCACGGGACATATGCACATGTTCTTCTGGTCTTTATAATGATATTTGCTGAAATTTTATCTTTTGAAAACTGTGTCTTCCTCATTTGTTGAGTAAATTAACTAATTTACCATTAAATTTCATTATTATTGAGGTAAATATTTCCGGAACTGGTGTGTTATATGGTATTGTGTATGCAAATGATTTTCAGAAAATAATTGAGGAAAGGAAATCAAGCTGATGAAATAACAGTTTTTATACTTCCACATATTATTTTTGTTTACTCAACAATATGTATATATGCATTTGGTATACAGTAGTTGTTGATCCCAACTTCCCAACTGATAATGTCTCGATAATGGGTTGTAATGACTTTAGTGCTGGCAAAAAATAGTTTGATGAGGCTTCACTGCCACCACTCATGGTGCATATACTTATGTAGAATTAAAGATGAAACACAAAGTCACGGTTATTCAGCATTTATTGTATATAGCTAGTGGAGTGCATAACTTAATGTGATTTTTCTTTTTATATGATGACTTTCAGGGTTACGGTATATCCACGCTCCTTTGTGGACTAGATGGATGATTATTTATCGTGAATGTCAACAAGTTCTACCGAGAAGCAGTTAGGATTCCAACGTTTAAGCCTTTTTTGATGAAGTGAGGCGTTCCGACAACGTCCTAAACCAGTTGAATGACTCAATCTTTCAAAGACTTAAAACAGAAGAAACGAATAAATTTGCCGCAAGCTTTTTTATCTTCTTTCCAAGGAACATCAGGAAGGTACTTCCTACAAACGCAATTGTAGTCGTCATTGATGACTGATGATGACGCTCTGAACACATCAGAGTATAATAATTTTGCTATTGAATGAAACTACTACAACTACTGTCAAATCTTCTTCGGTGACAAATGATGATCAAGAATAACATTCAAGAAGCTTATTTGGATGATTAAACGCTTTAAGCGAATTCCAACCACTCTTTAAAAGTTTTACAGCATCTTTGACATTGTAAAGTTCTCACCACAAAACCAGCCAATGTCAATCTTTATCGCATGGTAATTGTGCAACGTTTTTTCCTCACAATTATCATCTCTTCAGTATCATCATCATCATCATCACTTTTACAATTGTTATCATCAATTTATCGGATCATCCCACAAAACCACTGAAGATTAGTCAAGGACATCCCAAATTTTGATGCAACTTGAACTTTTATCTATTTGGTTCTGGATAAAGTAAAAAAAACTTGTCCAGCTTTTATGTCCAGACGTTTTGGCTACAGTTTATGAAAGTGTGGGAGTAACGTGTTACGTCGTAAAACAGCCTTCTAACTTCATTGTGTTCCTGAACAAAACCCTTCGTGTTGAAATTGAAAGGACGAACGTAAAATTGAAACTGTGGGCGTGGATTTTGAAGTAAGCATCGTGTCTCGGGGAACATCATAATGAAATCAAGACTCACGTTTCGCTTAACCATATTCAGTGGATCTTGAGAGTTTTGTAAAAAAAAATTGACTTTGAAACGTCAAGTGAAGAGCACAATCTCCAGTGAAAGGAGAGTGCTCCGCATTCATTAATACGTTGCCAAATGGCGAACCGCACAGATGTGTCGGACCTTCTCTCCTCATGCAGATGGTCGGACGAGGGGTCTTATCTTGGTGAAATTGCAAAATCAGGTTTCCCAATAGTTGCCAAAGTGAGTCGAGGTCAGTATCAAAATATCGGTCAACCATCCTTTTCCAACCCTTCCCTAGTTTCCCATGTCCTGCTCGTGTCTGCTGGTAAAAAGCTTCAGCTGGCTGCTCAATGTGTGAAGTTCAAAAATTCTCGTCAACGCGTCGTACCTTTCGGGCCTACACTGTCCATTCCTCAAGATTTTGAAGGTCACTTTGAAATACTGAGTGAGGATGGGAGAGCCGTGCCATGCATACAAACGGTGTCAGCCCTCACTCGCAAATTTCCTGATGCCTGCCTCGTTCGTGAAACACTGAAAGCCTACAAACCAGATGCCAAATCCGCTGTGGTGATTCCACCTAAACTTGCGAATCATCCCACAAAACATGGAGGAGGAGAGCCCCCGGATAGCATTCCTAATCTTCATGGGCTCATCCAACCCAGCTACAAAATTTCCGATAAGACTCGACTCATCCAACCTGGTGAAATCCTGGTGCTAGTGGGAGAAGTCAGTGTGCCAACTGGAAAGAAGGTTTCGAGATATTTGCGATGCTTTGATTCGAAAGGACAAACTGTGTATTTGAACTCAGCTCAAAAAGGGAAATTCAGCCCGTTAGCAAGACAAGACAGTATTAGCGGTGTTCATACTACCAAGTAAGCATATCTTTATTATCAATCTTTACCATTAAAAACTATTTCAGCTGATGTATGATATCAATCACCTCTTCTTCCATTGAATACATGCTTATATATATTCAAGTTGATTGTATATGCTGTATGAAAAAAATTATTATGCAAAATTCTCTCCGCTCGCTGGTTTGGCTGTGTCTCTAAATTGCATGTAATAATACCAAAGATATATTCCAAGATGTCATTTTTGTAATCAATCCCATCTATCCTGTTGGGTTCATTACCACATTCAACAAAACGATTGCAATTCTGCAAATTCTTTAACCATGCAAATTATTATTTTCACTTGGTTGGTGCATCCCTGTATTTTATATATGTATTCATCATCCTTGCACTTAACATTGCATTGCACTCCGCACTCCCAACCCATTGTCCCAGGTTTCTAAATGTTTACAGGTTGCTTGTCTACCAGCATAACATTCTATGCAAAACAGTCATCATGTAGGACCCCCCACATTCCTAATGGAAAATAAGAAACTTTTTAGCAGACGAAATGACAATGACATCCTTCTTTTCTGTCATCTTCTAAATGTTTAGGGTACAGACTTTATTACGTTGCCAGTGCTCAGCTCATACACAATTTCATGCAGATACATATGAATCTTGTTTAGTTGTTTATGATACGTAGATATGAAATAGTCAAACAGTTTTGAAAACTATAAAGTGAAGTGTCATTTAACCCAATGGTTCCATTCCCATGGATTAAATTGAAATTCCTATCTTTATCTGTCGGCGTCGGGGAGTTTGCGAGCGTCTGAGACTGTTCGCATGATGCAAACCTTCAGTTCAGTACAGCAATCCATCTGTTTCACTGATGATGATACCTATCATACAACGGCATGGACTGCTCTGTCGTTCCGCAAGAAGATATGAAGACAAAAGTGGTACACAAATAGACAAAACGCATCTTCGTATATAAACACACCCAAAAACAAATTCTCAGACGATTCTTGTCACAGTCACAGCCAAGCATTTATGTATGACTCAAGCTGAAGCTCTGCTTTCTTCTATCAAATAATAAAAGTAACGGTATTTTTGCAGGTCTTGGAGAGAGGAGGTGAGGTTGGTTAAGTATACATACATAATTCATTCGAATATCCCAATGTAATACTCATTGACGAGAGAGAAGATAGAAACAGAAACACATTACCATAAAAACACTTTAGATTAGAGTATACATAGTGTGTGGGTTGGTCCCAATAACTTTTGCGTTATTGCTTTTTAATAATAATAAATATCGGTATAAGATTTTTCATTATTGGTAATGGTAAGTATTGTATGCCTACTACAACCGACACCTTAAAAAATTCTCTTCAACGTACACCGTTTTCTGCAAAAGTACAACTCATATTGGAATTGAAAATATAATCATAATCAATGTAATCATCCTTCAAAATCAATGACAACTGGCAACCTTTGGGCTGTTTGAAATAAGATGTAACGTTTAATTTAGAAAGATTTAATTAGATTGACTCCCCAATAAAAATCTCTTATATCAAAACAACAGCAGAAAAATAACATCTCACAAAAGTCATCTTTATATTTGTGCCACACAAGCTCCATATTAGGAATAGTTTTATGAGCTTTAAAATTAAATGAATTTGCAATAAAAGTTCATTTTTGCTTCGTATATTCATTAAATTCGATTATAAGACCATTTAACACTACACGTTGCGACATGGTGTTGTAAAATGCAGAAATAGTGCATTTCTAATCAGATGAACAAACTCATAAATAAAGTTGATGTATCTAATTAAACAAATGCCATATTTTGAATTTATGGTAAAGTTAGGGTTGTAGGCGAATCGAAATTGCTCATTCGTTACATAACATAAAAATTTTGCCTTTAAATTTTGTTTAGCATTGATGGAGTTGACTGTTCCTTCTGTGGAGGAAATGATGCATCAAACTGTGTATGTATGTATATATATATTATCATGAGGAGAAAAATTTCAAGCGTTACAAAAGATTTTAAGACCGTAACTTAAATATTAAAATGAACCAGTCATAAAAACTTTGCCTTTAAATCCTTCACGAGTGACCAGCAAAATCATTTCAAACTGGCCAACAAATACATACATTAATGCGCATATTTATAGAGGTTACAGAATACAGAAGGGTTTTTAAATGTGAGGTTCTAAACCTGAGGATTATTATTTTTCTAAAGTCATCATTCTTTCAATGAGTTGTTTGAGACTCCCCATAGCGTCATCCCTTCTCAGATAGCAAACGCTTTGAATTGATTTGATGTTTTGTAACCTAACCTGGCCATTTTCCTCGAAGAAAGAACTTCAAATCACATCACATATTTTATGACCATGCACATTATATTGGCCCCTTATAATGGCCAAATAATACTTACAATTCGCATTCGTTTCATACTTATATGCCTAATATTCTCATCTTCACTTCACTCCAGTAATTCTCACAGTGTGATTGAAATCAATTGTGTAACATTTAACAATACTTTTAGCAGCATTATGGGAAGCCATAGCGTTATGTACACAAAAAGGTAATCTCAAAGTCATGACTGCGAGAAAAAAAACTTATACTCATATTCAAAGTTCAAATTAGAAGCAGCTTGAGATTCTGTGAAAAAGCATTCTTCTAGTAACTTGGGTTTATGATATTATTATATCTTGTCTTAGATGAACAATTTGAAGCACTCAACTCCACTCCACGCCATTTCCCATTAGCTCACCAAATTTTCAATATTGTTTCCCCTGTTCCATTGAGGGTAAAAATGATATAAAGAAACGGTTTTTATACCTGAAACGACGCCGTAACTTTTTAGTACATTATAAAAGAGCAACAAAAACTTGGGAGATGCTGCAAATTGGGATTTGCGAACAATGTCAAGGTTCCTTTTGATGAAGTTTGAGGTTAAAAGGCACCTCATGAGCAATAGTTTATACAGCGAGTCAAGTCGGAAGAGGCATCTTTTATTCTAAAATCACCTATCAAGTATATACAAACAATTTTTACGGTGGGTAAACTACCATACAACCGTTTTTGTTTATGCCTTTTTTGAAATTCATGATTGCTAACATTTTCATATTTTTATTTATTATATGGTATCTGCGTGCCACGTCTGTTATGTTGTGACTGTTTGGTTGCTGTAATAGTGACTTTGAATTTTTTGAAAGAACTCAAAAAAATGTTGATTTTACAATGTATCAAACATCATATTAAAGTTGGTTAATTTTCACACTTTTTTTGATGAATCATGGTTATTAGGTTACGAAGAGCTTTGGTAGGTGTTTCTGTAAGAAAATAAATTTTTTACTACTAAACTAACTAAATGTATGAACCGTGCAATATGCTTTCTTTCTCAAAGGAGCCAGCGAGTCACAGCAAGAGAATGAAATTTATGGAAAACGTGACCATCACACTGAATTATAGATATTTACAAGCGTGCAGTTCACATGTTTCATTCACCCCGTTTTTACTAAAAGCATATTATAAAGCTAAACTTTACTATGTTACTACCTACTACAAGACGATAGTTACACATTTTTTTTGTCGTCGTGAACGGAGAAAAAAGAACGAACGATATAAAAATTTATTCAAGGATGTAGGAAGTAAATTGTTCTGAATACCAAAACCAACTTTTTTTTTGTGTTGCTGAAGCGCACGATATTCATTGAATAACACTCATTATTCTGCTTTATGGGGTCATCTCATAAACGGATCAAAATGGCGTTAAGACCATGGGGGTTGGTGTCTCTAATTCCAAAGTTCAATAGGACCGCTACGCACAGTCGATGTCGATTGGCAGTTTTGTTGTCGCTTTAAATAAAACTAAAATACTGCCGCTTTTTGATTAAGTATCAACAATAAAAAAAACTGTGATTTGATTCACTGCTGTATTTTAATAACCTCTTTTCGCAGTCAAAATGTGAATTCCGTTTTTACAAAATTAGCCTATTATGTTGCAGTTGCACGTAGTTTTTAGAGGGTTGACTTACTTATTTCGAGTCAAGTTCATGACGAAGTTATTTGAATTTGAATGCATTATTAAAGCTAGATACCAGATTAGATGTGTTGTGCTCATGCGGCTTCTGTTTATGAGATAATGACCAACGATATTAGGTATGAATGTTGGCACATTTATATCTTTTATAGTATCTTAATAGGATGCAATGCTCCGTGAAAAGTCAAGTTCGCTAGTGCATAAAGGGCCTTTTCGAATTTTGAAACTGGGGTTTAAAAAATGCTCCCTGTAAATGGGCATCTTAACATCCTGATTTTCATCTTTTGAGCTAACAATCTCTGTAAAATCATTTGCCCAAATCAGCAACCCCTTTTGTGACTTGTTTACAAGCAATAAGGCATACCAAAAACTATCCATCATTCATCCATCACATCGACCATGTAATGTTTAATGCAACATGCAGAAAAGTGCACCTGAAAAAATAAAGCAGAAATAAAAAATGCCTATTCCTTCATTCAACTTTAATATTAGTAGCCAGGTATTAAATAACAAATGAAACTTGTAAGTAGGAAGAAACACACCAGCACCAAATATAGTCGGTTTATTAAACATTGATTGAACAATTATCCCAATTATATTAATTCAAGCACATACATGTACTTCAGGAGGCCAGGTATATATCGTACCTACTACCCTTGTAAGTGAATGATTCACGCTGCAATGGGCACAAGATTCCTCCCAACCTGAAATGAAGCCTTTGTTTTACTTTGCTTTGTTTAGTTTTTCAAAAGGATTTTGCTTATGTTTCTGTTAACTGGTGGTAGTGTAAAAGTATATGATGAAGCTAGATTTTTATTGTCCTACTACAGACCAGACGTGAATTACCGAGTTTTAGAACTCCTTTTTGTAGAAAAGAACAACACCACAGAAGAAAGGTACACAATGACTTTTTTTCGGTTAGTTGTACTCTTTCCTACTTGGCTTTTGTATTAAATCCCGTTTGCATTAACAGTTTTCCTATTTTGTCATTTGTTCTTTATTTTAAGATCCATTTTAACAGTGGATGAATATGGTAGAATGTGTTTGAAACGAGAAGTAGTAGTAAGTAATAAGTATATGTATACATACATTATAGTTCCTTTCTTCTTTTGTTGGCCCAGTTTTTCCTTACATAGGTTTTGATTTCAGCGTGATTATGTTGTTGATGCTAATGCTCATGTTTTGACTACTGTTTTAAAAGAGGAGTAGTAGGGTCTCTAGATTAAAGATTTACGAGTCAATGAAATAATCCTTTTTTGTTGGAAATGCTCGTATAGTTGATAGTTGTACGTATAACATATAATGCTTGCATCCATATAATTTGAGTCCACTATAACTAATTCAGTAGCATTGTTTTATTAAGCGATCAAATTATCTGGATTGAATGCGTATTTGCGTTATTGAAGTGAATGAAACCATACAGTAATTGTATATGTGTAAACTACATGATATATTATGCATAAACACTAACGGCAAACTGTTATTTAAATACTTAGCGTTGCAAATGTGTGAATGATTGAATAATCTTGTTATTGGAATTTGATCATGATGTATATACTCACTTTTTGTAACACTTTGCCTGCAGCTAAATCAAGTGTAGAATAGAGAGTTATTTTCTATTAGTGTAGCTATAGATTGTATGTTATTAAAAAAATCAAGGTTGGTGTAAATGCTATTGTACAAAATCTATTATCACGGTCGACAAATGCGTATAGAGCTTGATGAATACTACCTTATTAATAGGGTAGTCGTCCAACCCCAATAATGTAAAAAAAAATCATTTCAATCTGGTCACCATCATCAAATTTGATAAAATGGGATGACAATTGTCAGGAACCTTCTTGCAGTTGATTTTATGACTTTCCGTATACTTTTTTAAAAGCAATTGTCAATTGTGTCAAATGCATGTTTACGCACAAGCACACCCTATGAATTAGGCATAGGAGGTTGCTATTAAACTACTGGGTGAAGTAGTAGTGAGCGCTAAATTAGTGAGAAGTTATTGGGTATAGGAAGCAGTGTCAATAGTAAATGTCAAGGCGTTGGGGTGTCAAGAAATGCATAAAGGTGTTGGTCTGTTCGATATAGATAATAGACCGAAGTTAAAAGTTTGATGAATGCATGAAATTAGAAAGCGCATTGTCATTTTGGTGTTTTGCTGTATTTTGGATTGACTCTTGCTTACTTCTGCACTGCAGGGGGCAATAATGATGGAAGTTGGTTGAAATGATGTGATCCTATTTAGATATCCAAGGATTCTGTTCCATTGTTTGACCCGAGTGCACAATAAAGCGGAATCGCTCGCTGATTAAAATTATGTGACAGTATTATTCAGGAAATAGTCTTATGAAAGGCACATTTGAATTTGATTTTGCACAACGTAATAAGCATGAAAAACAGAAATTGAAACATTCAGGTATTCCTACGTAGAATATCATTTGAGCGGTATATACCCTCGGAAATAAAAATTAAAGTTTAAATTGTCAAAGTTCACTGTACTCTACTTATTCTTATACAACGAAATGTTTGTATTTATATCTGAGATTAAATTACGGTTTTGCAATACGCATTTTATATTAACGGAAAACGATATCCAGTGGATTTGTAAGCATGAATATTCATATAATAGCAAGTTAAACAGTTTTTCATATGAGGTAGATCGGATTCTGTAAAGCAACATCAATAGATCTTACATTGTATGACAATAGTTAAAAGTTAAACTCTAAATCCTAGGAAGAACGACTCACCTTGGGCATTATCATATATGATCATTTTTTACTGAGATAACTGAAACAAGTAGGGGTCATCATGATATGATATGATATCAAAATCACAAAAAAATACTTCTGGCACTCCTGCAGTTTTTAAGGATTAGGTTACATAATAATATTTTTCTACCTTTGAACACTTCAAAAGCCCTCACTATAGTCATTAGTTTACCGCTTAGTGTTTAAATCCTAGTATTCATTGTAAAATACCTAAAGTATATAAGAAGTCATGATAGGGAAGGCGATGACAGCCCGTCCACATTGAAATACGCATGAATTTATAATGTCAGAGAGTAATAATGTACTCTCAGACTGTTATATCAGATATCTGAAGAATATTATTATCATTATCATTGTCTTGAGCTCGTGTCTGCGGATCATGTGGGTGGTTTTTACGATATCAAAATGTGTCTAGAAGATTTACACATCCACTTTGTAGGTACAAAAACGTAACTTCTTAGCGTTTCTAATGACCCATCATCATTGTATCACTTTGAATAATGACACACCATCCAGCCACCAACGTAACGTCATGTCAATTGTTATAATACTGCACAATTAGTGCTCATACAACGACTCATACATACATACGTATATACATCAGTAAGTTATTTTGACATGAGTGACGAGTGCGAGCAATGATGAAGATGCATACATATATTATGCATAGTAATCTTTGAAACTATTAAATAACATCACGGTTTTTTTCATGCATAAAAAGTTTTTCACAATAACAATAATTTTTCTTCTTTTCAGGAATATTCTTTCTAAAAGATTGCCTCTGATGGTCCGCCTAGTTGATGGGAAGCCACCAGTCATGCCCACTGCCAAAACCTCTTCTTTCAAATTTGTTCCGGAACTTCGTCTTTTCAGTACGATTCAGGAAGAGCTCATCTTTGCAATGCCTCTAAGTCAAGTAAGTCTAAATCAAGTAAAAAATGCTCAAAACTAAATTATTGCTTTAAAAATGTCAAGTTCATAATGCGAATGGCCATGACCATATCGTCTCATCATTTTTCTTTTGATACATAACCACTGATTTCAAAAGCAAAGATTAATGCTTACAAATTTGAACCTATAAACATTTCACTGCCAAGTAGAGGTTCGCTCGAATGGTAATTTTTTTTATTGAAATTATTTAAGGCTTATCAATTTTCCGTTGCGTGAAACGTTGTAAGCCACTGTGTGCCTGGCATTATAAAACATAGTTTGCATAATTTTTGCGAACCCCAAACATAAAATAAAATGATTGAAAATCAGTGGTTGAATTATCTGAATTGGCTTGTTGAAGCTGAAGTTCCTATCTGTTTCTTTCATCATGAATAACTTGTCTTTTGTTAATTTCAGAACTGGAAGGAAAGTCAGTCCATGGTTCCTCTCCCACTTTCAGTGCCGCTGAAGTTTCAAACATGCCGGAACATGGGGGATGTCGAACATACCAAGGAGTTCTCCCGAATACATGAGAAAGCCAAGACGCTTGTTGATCATTCGAAAAATCTTATTCAGGTGAGTTTTCTCTGGTTGCATACTTCCGAATCCCCTTCCTAATAAAAGTTTATTGGTTCACTTTGAAAGAGCTTGCCAAGCATTTACATCGGTTTAACTTTAAAAAATTTCAAACCAATTACGTAGTGTATGTATTATCTCATAAAAAATAACATATTGAAAGGACAGTCCAAAAGATACTATGACAAGTGAATCTTCTGTTTCTTAAAACTAAATAATGCATGAAAGAACTGATTACACAACTTTACTTCTTCTCAGCCATCGTCAGGTTTTCAGCATCACTTCAAGATCATCATCATTCATCAAACCCTGTTGACCCTGTAATGATGCAAATGTGAAGCAAAAGTGGTTCAACCTTTAGAACATTCCAATGAATGAAGGCACTTAATGAATACCTTGCTCCCTTATAACTTATACCTTGCTCCAGTACTAGTAGTTGTTTAGAGTATTCCTTGTTCGCTCTCCCTACCTGTTATAGTTAACTCACACACATTGTGTATTGCGTATGGACAGAGGAGGAACCTGATAAAAACTGGACTAGAATTTGTGTGATAGGAGCTAAGGACCGAATCACTTTTTTATCATCTATGTGGCCATGTCTGGAAAATCCTGTAACACAGGTTTTAGTCCAGACATCATAATAATTGGCAGTTATAGATTTATGTATCCACTTATTATCGATTTGATAAAATTACTGGTGGTAATCCAGTTATTGCTAAGCATGTACAAAATTTTTAAAAGGTTCACACAGAACAAAGGATTGACTGAACTAAAGATATGTTGTATAAGATTTAACCTTTGTTTTACCTACAATTTATACGTACAGAAAAATGTTCCGTGTTCTTTATTCTATATTGGCGTCTTCATTTTGGGAGTAAATACGGCGAGAGGGCGTAATAGCAGGGTCGCATTTTAGAAAGACAAAATACTCTTACATCTTCTTTCCGCATGTGTTAAACAGCATTCTTGTATTGGTCATATCCAAGTCTACGATATCATTCATACATAATATGTAGTCTTGCTGTTTATCATGCTATCTGAAGACTGTTTAGACAGTAAAATCAGTATTGTAAACTATAGTAGAGTGTTGCATTCGCCATAATAATATATATTTTGGATCCAATCATCATCAACAGTTAAACTTTCACTAAGGAAGAAATTGTCACTAATTTACTCCTGTGCGAAAGTAAAATCAGCCCTTCGTATTCATTTAATGATCACCCAATTCATGACAGTTGATATTAAGGTTTGACTGCTGATATAATATGGCATAAATCACACACAGAGAATCGACATAAATACTTTCGAATTGTAATAGACCATTGTTACAAATTCGAGAACAACCTCTTGATATGATTTGAGAAATTCCTACTGATGAACTAGCGAGATAGATTTAAAATCATTTAACACTCTTGTCATATAGCCCCCACTGAATTGCCATTTTTATTGTCCTTGCTACCAAACGATTTCTATTGCCCGATGATGCTTAATGCACACATACAAATTCTTATGCCACACATAATGTTGATAAAAGCTTGTACCGAAAATGTTTAACATTGCAATCACAACAGAACACTTGGTACAATATTATTTTTTTAAAGCAGTGCATTGTGCTGTATGAAAAAAGCAATATCAAAGATGACAAGTGAATTGATTGCAATTTCGATTTAAACGCATATCATCATCAACATTTGAAACACATTGTATATTAAGAATTGGAATTTCACAGTAGTGACTACCTATGTGAATGAACATACATATTATTATTATTCATCTTTAGTTTGAACAACATATGTAACTGAAACAGATTCTAAATTTTAAACCCATTGTACACGGATGGGCGACAATTGTGAAGCAACTGTCCAATGAACTAATGAGCCTTAATTAGACTTTCAAACCGAGAAGATGTGACATGAACATTAGAAACTACGGCATTTTAATAAGAAAGGGGCATTTTAATATGAACTATTACAAGAAGCTAGTGAAAATGAAAGGGATCATCATCATAGCCAGCTTCTGAGTCGAATTCGTGCTACATTTTAGACGCATATAATTCATTTCACTCAACTTGGAACAAATACAAATGGCAATAACTCTCATTATCATTACCACTTCAACCATTACATTACCTTGCATTATTTTGGGTGCCCCATTGTAATCTGCCATGTCGTTATGAAGTGCATTAAGTGGCTGTTAGAAAATGTACCATAAATCGACGTTAATAGGTTCAATCATGCGTAACAGATAACTTGTAAAGTAAAGGGGCAAAATGACATGGTTTAAAGAATGAAGGTATACGTAATAGTCAAATCGTATTATCTAGATGTACCTATAAGGCACGTGGATTGACGAAAATAAATGTTCGCACTTTTACTTTCATGAGTTGCAAATCGTTTCAGCTCACTAGAAACTTTTTCTCTGTGAGCTATATGATGAGCTCCTTCTTTCTGCTACCACATCGTTGCAAATAATTTTTTCATTGTGATGTCGGTTTGAAATGTTTACATCTTTCATTTGATAGTTGAGCGTGAATGTTTCGTCTTTTTAGTTTTTGAGATACATACCTTTAGTCCGTTGTGAGCTTTTGTTAAGCTATCACAGTAATATGCCAATAGCCGGCATCAATAGGTATTACACTTTATGAAAATGCAAGTAGAGATGGAAAAAAGCATGCATAAAAATGCACTACTGAACAGGGTGATATGATATGATATAAGTTAAAGAAAAGATGAGATCGTGTATCCAATTGTCTCTTTGTGAAATACTGCTAATGACCTATTGTTGTACGTATTAAACGTATTCGTTTTTAAAATTTAAAATTGAAGAGACGACGAATGAATGTACATATATCAGAATCAGAAATAAAACTAGACCATCATCATATGACTCGTTGCCTGCTAAATGTGAATCTTTTCTTCGGATTGTCAAAGGGATGAGATGAGAGGGTGCATTGGCACACGGATAATGTAGAGGCGACAAAATGAGGACACAATAATATGTAACTTGTATTTCATAGTAGAGAACTAGAATGACTGTTCTGTGGTAGCGTTTTATATTCCGCTAAAGGGGTATTTTATAAGGTGGTGGCATTAATATAATGATTACATTGATGAAAATTAATTGGCAAAAGACATTCTAAACAAAACAAACTAAAGCAGCTTTGGTATTGTGCAAGCAGACACTTCCCCTTTGAATTCTTAACCATTGGCATATTATATAGTTTTAAAAGTTAGAATGCAGACAGTAGACGCTACAATGTTTAAAAAGCATTTCGTAAAATTATACAGTAAAATGTATGCAATTATTTGCATGGTTAAATGAGATTTTAAAACCATATTCTCTTTTTTTTCAACAGATCTACGACATCAATCTGAAAAAGGAACTTCGATTCGACGGAAGACAATGGAAAGCCTACGCACCTCCCCTGTTTTTAACACCTTCCTCTCCTGATCCAATCATTCCCATTAATGGCAACGGCAACAACCAACAGAATGGCAACAGTTCAAGCCCTGGCGAAAACAATTGTTCTAAACCTGAGAAAAATAGCACCGCCACTGTTATTTCTAACACCAGTGCCTACGATGAGATTCCCGATGCTCAAGATTACGAGGATATAGATGAGATTTACGATTATGTCCGCGGGATCAAGCCCCCACCACCAAAACTTTTAGCTGGCCAAAATAATGTAGATAGTACGAGTAACGTGGTGTCGACCAACAACGAAAGGAACAAAGAGATTCCTCTAAAACTTGATTGCAACAAAGCTTCCCAATACAATAAGAATAAGAATGGTAGTGGTCACAATAAGTCTTCCCATGTTAGCAAAAACAATGGTAGGGCTATAGCTCATCATCATCAGCAGCATCATCACCACCACAATTCACCAAATCATGATAAATTATCAGGAGTTCCCACGAGCCCAACAACGATCGTGACCATCACCACCCCACTAGGTCGTAATGAGCCAGACTTGATTGTTGGGAGTGTGCCGCCTCCACCAGTGCCAAAGCATCGTGTGCCTTACGGTAGGTTACTGTCCAGTAAATCTCTGGAAAGACTTGATGCTTCTGATTCTGACTACGATGAGCCTCCACCGCCACCTCCGATTGAGACAATACCATCAAAACAAAATTTATTTTTTCTCAATCCACCTGGAGGGGTGAGTGTAAGTGTGAGCAATAAAAATTCAAAGAATTTGCCCAAATTGGAGCCTGAAAACATGACCATTGGAGAAAATGAGACAGAAATAACCAATGAAATCCATAACAATGGTAATAGCGTCCAAATACAAATACGGAGCACAGAAAATCCTCAGAAATTAAAGTGCAGCAACAGCAGTGGCAATGGAACACAATATGGGTATACGTCTAGCCAAACTGGATTCACTTCCATCACACCATCCTCAACAGGCAGAGACAATAATACTGGGCTTCATAGCACCCATAACAATATCAGCAGCCATCATGGTCACCACCACTCCCATCATAACCCATACTCACATCCATATAGTTTGGGCTCAACAGGGAACTCAATTAACACCACTCCAACAAACACCAGTGGCTCAGGTGGATCCTATGGGAGTTCTTCATCGGGTGGAGACAAGAAAGGAAAGCCAAAACAGCATCTTTATGTGAAACACAACAGCACAAATGGCTCTAATAATCACTGTAGCTCACCACTCAGTGGTGGTGGTGGTGGTTTATTAGCTGCTGATTTGAATGGCAAAGGGCTCAGTGGGAGTCCAGCTAATCGTATTGTTTTTAGAAGATCGCCAATCTTTGATTGTCGCTACAAATCCATGAATGACTTGAATAGGTGTAGTTTAGAATCTGGCGTTTCTTCTTCAGGTGGTGCAGGAGTAGCAGCTCTTGGTGGTAGTGGTGGTGGCGGCGTAGTAGGAGCTTCATCGCAACGTCATCGCTGCTATCCTCATAATAGTGGTAGTCATCATGCATTTAATGCTAATAATTCTAGCAATATGAGTAGGGACAGTCCTTTAGCTAACTCGGGCCTTAACTTGAATCTAAATTTGCTTAATTTGAATATGAATTTGAAAGCAAGTGGAAAGAGCAAGGGAATTTTCAGACCTAAATCCCTTACAAATCTGGTATTCAATGATGATGCATATGCACATCATTATGGTGGGAGTAATGGGAGTGGTGGTGGTCTTATCGGAGGGGTAAAAAAGAAGCTAACTGATATGGTAGTACCAAACCATCACCATGCTGCTCACACGCCACCACCTCCACCCGTTGAAATTCTTCAAAAAGTTCCCCTCAAATGCAGTCAACGTACAAGAAAGTCTTCGACTCCTACACAACACACTCCAACCCTGTATTTGTAGAAAACTTTGGTAAAAAACGAATTTGGTTGTAGTTCCTCCAGTTTTATTCCCAGTAAACAATTATATAACTATTTACTTTTTTAAAGTATTTGAGCTACAATCATGTTTTCAACCCTATCAAGACTGATTGACTTTTCTGCTTAATGTAATAAAAGAGGGCGGATTACTTTAAAGTATGTAAAAAGTACCGGATAAAAGATGATGATGATCATAAAAATACTTATTGTAATGTATGCGTTTAAAATTTTTAAACATAGTTATTCGTACTTTCGTTTGAGCAAATAAATTTTAGCGTAAAATTACTGAACTACTCAGTAAACACACCTCGAAAAATGATTGTGAAAATTAATAAAATCGAATGAATGGAACAATTAACCGTTCACTAAAGTAATTGTAATTTTTTAATATGACGGTTGGTTTGACCACACTTGCTCTGGAAAGCTGCTAATAAAATTAACAGATCCGCTTATATACTAAGTGTTGTTTAAAATTTTAAAACCTTGCAATATGTACTTATCCCAATCGCCATAAACACATTTTTTGTATATATATAAGTATACCTTTTTTTACTAACACTTTTGTACCATTTATTCCATAAAAACGAAGCCTACATATTTGCCACGGATTGTTAGCCATATCAGAATTGACCAAGTGGAAATAAATATCATATAATATTATTGTAGTATGCAGTCAATTTTTTTTTACGTTGAGGCAGTATATGCCATCCAAACACGTAATAATGTATTAAATTCTAAGTTTGAAGTTGTCTGTTAACTTACTATATTGATTGATGCATGGAGCTTTCACATAATATATAAAACTAATGATAAAAAAATAATGTTGAAGGTTTGAAATTATAATGTATTTGTAGATTAGTCAGTAAGGTTTCAATCGTTCGAAAAGGTTAATAAAAAATGTAATGCATGAAGTAAGATATAAAACAACAAAAGCAATATTGAATATTAAATTCATGTCTTATGTATTACATAATCACAATCACATATGTATGTGTACTATGAATGTAAATGAGTAAGCAAAGTTGCCATTTTAAAATCGTGCTGCAGTGTTTTGTCGTTTTTACAATATTTTATATACACTTTTACGTAAGATAATGTTAAATGAATTATGTTGTTTTTACTGTTTAAACTCCAATCATCAAATAATAAAAATAAATATGATCATTTTATAGTCAGTGGCTCGTGTCTTGTAAATTAGTCAAAAAATCATCTAAATTCATTCCAAAATTATAAATGCACTTCTATGCTTTGTTTCATTTTCATATATTTACTTTCTGCCATAATGCTTCGATAATAATATGCCAATTTCGGCCAATTTTATACCAATTCTTTAAAAAAAACTGAACTGGCCACAACAGATTGTTTTTAAGAGAAAAAATTGTTTAGTTTGTTTGCGAAACTTTGTACAAAACCGTTTGGCACATTACATATTTCATGCAACACAACTGTCGCCATCTCCGCTAAGGAATTTGAGGTCTTTGGCTATCTTGGATAACTTGTTTTGATCATTTGTTTATATAAATGCACTTATATGAATGCATTGATATATATAAGAATATATACAGAGCACAAATTCGTTCGTCACAGTATGTACGTAGTACGTAAGAATGTTTTGTATACATAAAATTTTCTTGTTCTATCCATATTCCATGTACTACACAGTGGAGAGTAGAATTGCGATTGACGATGATGTTAACTGATACTGATGGTTTGTGATCAACGCAACGTATGTACCAGGTAACTTGCCAGCTCTGATTTGTTGATTATCTATCGTTCATTCATTTCCCAGTTGTGTTGTCTGAATTTTTGTAACATGAACCAGATGAACATGTACGGAAACGGACGGATATAGATCGATATATATTATGCAGAGGAAATTTAGTGTGCACATTGTTTGGAAAGTAAGTACACTTAAACCAGCTGAATTTGGAGGTGTATTTATATACAAATTGCGAACTTGCTGATGAATGACCTCGTGTGTGGTGTGTTGTGTGCATTAAGAAATTGGAACACTCTCTCGGAACCTCAAACATAACATCTCAATTATTCAGGACGCTGTTGATGGAGGTTACTGTTACTACTACTTCTGCCTGCAGGAAGGAGTGAGAAACGAAGATGGATTAGTTTTCAACCGTATTCGACAACGACCTTGTTTAGTCCTTGGAAATGATCGGGGTTGAGACATAATTTTTAATGCAGATCGGATGAACAGACTTGAATCATTGTTGTGAGTGAAGGTTGTCCGTAAATTGTGTAAGCCCGAACCGAATCTGTTTTAGTATCGCATTTATATTTTCTCAATAATAACTACATTATTACGTATTCATCATTAATATTAGTCATATTTTTTGGGGGTTTCAGAATAAATTGGATTGGTGTGGTTGGGGTTGAATTCCTTGATAAAGCTTGATGGAAGTGGATAATTGAGTGGATATTACATACATTGGACTTTTGGAGTCGTCGTGGCTGCTCGGCGGCTGTGAGCATACTGTTAACTGGTGACTGGATTTGTGGTATTATTATTATTGGTTAAGGGATGATGCGTTGTTGAAATCAACGACGATTGTTGACAGTACAGTCAATACTACTACCAAACTTTAACAATGTTATCAACAAAAGTTATTGATGAACGGACGGAAGTGGTAGAGTGGTAGAGTCTAAACTGAAAGTGGAATGTATGTTAATTTCAGAGTCAAGATCGCTACTCACAACGTTGTTATCTTGGCGTTGATCAGTTTTACCTAAGTATCGTGGGATCGTGTGGAGTTTTGGTAGTGCTGAAAGAAGAATGTGGACGTCCTTGTGGCAACAGAACAATTGACAATTTGCACCCACCTAAGCTTTTATGACAGTAATAAATTACGGGCGAATGGAGTATCTCTCTACAAAGATTGAGTTGGAAGTGTTGTAATAATATGGACTAAATATTTGGTGAAGACTGCTGTTGTATGTTAGGCTGTCAATGTTATATTCATTTTTTTGGAGTGATGTGATTGTGGTTGGAGACATTTGAAGATTTTGCTGAAATTATAAGTATATATATAATCATCTACAAGCTAGGTAAGACTTTTTAGTTTGTGATATTTTCTTTGTTAAGGTTAATGTATAGTCAGTTGTATAGGAATGTTTAAATGCTAATTGATTAGGTTAGTAAGGAAGTCCAAAGATGAGTCTTCTTCTAGTCAGTAATCTTTATTGTTCTAGAGTTTGTACCCAAGATGCGTGGTTAAAGAATGTAATTTCTATCCAAAGTTGGCACTGAAACGCTTTAGCAGAAGCTTAGTAACTAGCGTAAAATATCTTCCTAATTACTGCGTATCAACTTGTATACTTAAACCCTCGAACTAATTTATGAATTTGAATTACGTATGTTTTGGTTTGTGAAAAAAGTTAGTGCTAGCTGAAATGAAGGTTAAATTTATTTACTTCATTAGTTTGTTCGTGATCGATGCACAGTTGATAGAATTTAATATGTAAGTAAACATATATTTACTCAAAAATTGGCTAACAAAAATGTTTTTTTGTTTGTTTGCAGTGGAAGTGGAAGCTACCACGCACCGTTGAATTCGGTTTCAGGTATACCATTTTAATGGAAGAGGAAGACAACATGGCTGGATTACCAGGTGAGAGTGGTGCCACTGGTAACGATGTTGCTGATAGTTCAGATGCCGGAGCAGCAGGAAACAGTCAAGATTCCAGTGGAGGATTGGAATGTCCAATTTGCTTGCAACCATGTATGCATCCCGTAGAGTTACCTTGCCATCACGTGTTTTGTTACTTGTGCATCAAAGGGGTCGCGATGCAAGGACCAAACAGTCGATGTGCCATATGCCGTGCGCAAATACCCTCCAGTGTCTTAACGAATCCTCATCTTAAAGACGTTAGTCAGTTGACGAAAGAACCCAAAGTAGCGAATGGATATCAGTGGTACTATGAGTCCAGAGGTGGAGGTAAATAACATTCGTATTCTTCTTAGTCTTTCCTTATTGGCATTAAAAGTTCTTGTTGATTTTTGTATGTTAAAACGTTGTTTATTTGGTTTTTTAAAGGGTGGTGGCAGTATGATGAAAGAACTATGCAGGACCTGGAAAAGGCTTTTAGTAGCAATCTGCCAACGTGCCAGCTCTTGCTTGCAGGCCATATCTATGTCGTAGACTTTACACAAATGGTTCAATACCGCTTGAATAATAGAAATGTTTCTCGTCGTATTAAACGTGGTATTAATTTGGAGAAAAGAGGAGTCGCAGGAATTCGAATCGCTGGAAATAATTCTGGCGATGGATCTAACGGAGGAACCAATAATGATTCTCCTCCGCCTCCCCCAAGCTCTGGACCTTCAGGGAGGCGACGAAGAGGTAATATATCTGCACCCAGCAATGCACAGACTTCTAACACCCCTGGCAATGTTCAAGCATCTGGAGTAACGAGTCGAAGTCCCGTTGTACCAAATCCAATTCACCAAAACACAGGGAATCCACCTGATGCATCTTCACATGAGGGATTAGGTTCAGACAGTGATGATGAATCCCTGGATGAAGATGAGGATTATGATTCCGATTACTCTGCAGATGTTGATGCTGACGATGATATGGAACTCGGTGAGGAGGAAGAGGCATTAATTGGTGATGACAGTGAAGACACTGAAGATGACGACGAATATGATACAAGGGATGGTGCCCGTGCGCCCACCAGGCGATCGGACAGATCTAACTCTAGCAATAACCAAACACCTCCTCCACCATCTGGTGCTGGTCCTACTAATAATACTTCTTCCAGCAGAACGTACAGTCCAAGTTCTAACGGTCGTGGAAGCCGAGGTGCAAAAAGCGGACGTAGCAGCGGCGGAGGAAGAACAGCAACTAACAATGGGAACAGTAGTGGTGCTACCAGTCGCGCAGCCCCAATGGATCATTTCACAACTGCTCCATCCTCTTACCCACCTGCAAGTCCAAATGTTTTAGTTCCTTTACTTTTTAATAGGTGTAATCTTGAAGATGTAGCAAAGGTCTCAAATAATAATACTATTTACATAGATTCTCAGATAATCGGTCAAGTAAGTTGTGGAGTGTCTCAGAATATAAGTAGCATTGCTACAGCCCAAACCGGTGTTAGGAGGCGCAGCCAACTCAATCAGGATGAATATCTATGAATTTCAACTTCGTTTCGGTAACGCATCCCAAATTTTTAAATCGATTTCTACTATTTAAGCACAAACAATGCTGATGCTGTTTCGTACCTGTGAAAAACTGAGGAATTGATAAACTTTTATTATTATATTTACTAGTAATGTATTACACGTATTGCGAAACTTTGTACACACAATATATATGGTAATTTTTAATTTCAAACTCAATGCGATATTTTTATTCCGACCAAGATTGGAGGTGAGAGAGATTTTATCGATTATGTAACGGAAAGAAATTGACAGGATTTCACCCTACCATATATTATGAAGGTGTCTAGAAAGTAAATGATATTCAACTAGGATTACTTTCATCTGAAGACTTTGTCATTTTTTATTATTATTAAATTAAATATTATTACACTTGGCAGCGATACGCATTCTTCGTGAACGTGTGTGTATATTTTTACCTTGTATTTTAAAATATCAGTATCATCAGTAGTAGACTAGACTTATTACGATCACATAAAGTCTTCATAATAATTAAGTTAAATACTCAATACTTTCGAATGTAATAATTATGTGTTATTATAGTTTGTAGATTAGGTTATAATGTTTGTAAGGTAATCTAAACAAGTAATCATATGTCAGTGCTAGAGTATTTGGGAAAATAAAGTACCCACCAACTCCTATATAGCTTTCGATCTCTGTAAAATCAAATTTTTCCTATATTGAATTTCACAAATTGCATACAAATGACATGCCAAGTATACTAATGGCGTCCAGAACATGACATGAATCACATAATTTGCCGTTTGATAACATAAAATGTCATAGAAATCATAAGCTCATTTTAGATTGTAATAGTCTGTTAGACGTTATCAGTTCCGGTCGAAATATGGAAGAATCTTCCTGAAATGAAGTCAATTTACTGACTTTGATTGGTGATGATTTACAAAATTTCTAGCTAGACATCATTCGGTTTTTTAAATCACACGTTTTTCACCTTTTTTGTACGATTTCTAAATTGTAAAAGTAATTTGGACTTGAGATGGCTTCCGTAAGTAAAAGAAAACAAAAAAAAACATTAATTTTCTATGTATAAATCTTACAATTTCTATATAAGTTAATGGTTCTTTGTTACTTTAAGGAAAAGAAGCAGGATGGTTGTGACATTAGCGCAGCAATTCCACCGGGAGTGGATAATCCATTACCAGAATATGGCGAGCTTTTCAAGCAACGCCAGATTAAAAAGGCAAATCAGAAAGTGTCTGGAGGTGATGGTGTGAATGTGAAAAGAAACTCATGCAGGGAGTCACCGCTAAAGCCAAGTTGTGTTCCAAAGGATGTTGTATTGCCATTTGCTTCCGACCAGCCAGAGACCTTGGGAAGATTCCGTACGTTTAATACTTTAATCATTTGCGCAGTCCACTTTTCATGTATTTGGTTTTTTACTCTCGTTTATCAACGGTTAATTTAGTTGAAACTGACAGTCAGACCGCCATTGGGGCAGGCAATCTTATGAAAGGAGTTAGGGTACGAAAGGTTAACGTACCCTATCCAGGTTGGCTTATTGAACTTACAGATCCTCAGGTATCATGAGACGCTCATATATATTTATAAAAATTTATTTGTCCCTAATCAAGACCACCTTCGAACCCAATTCATTCAAATTAAATGTTAAACGTAATATATGTAGATTCGTAGTGTACTTGACGCGAAGCAACTATTGAGTACAGGAAAACCTTTATGTGACATACTGGACCCTCTTTTGGAGGCCATTGCAGGACTTGGCAGTGGGATAAGTGACGCTGACTTGATTGAAACACTACGTAGAATTCCCCATACCACTAAAGGCTGGTCATTTTCTCATTTTATGTTCATTGCTGGCGATCCAAAATTTGCAAAGAGAAAAGGCGTGATACAAGGTTCTTTACTTAGTTTTCTGTCGACTAACAATCTGTTTTTTTTTTTATTTTTCATTATTTAACTGGTGCTAAAATACTTTGTTATATATGCCAGCTCCTATGCCTGTTCAGTTTACTGAATGTTTAGAACAAAATGGAGATTCTGAGAACAAACAGAACAAAAAGAAAAATGTTGTGGAGAGACTTTACCAACTTCCACAAACGGCTCCACCTGATCTTTGGCCACCAGCAGATGCTAAGGAAGGGCAGGATGAGTCAGGATTTTCAGAAAGGGTCAAGCTATTCTATTCCGGTCTTCTTTACTGTGATATGTACGATACAATGAAGGCGATCGAGAACATATATTTAAAAGGAGAACTTGTTCCTGAATCACGCGAAGCTGCTCTTAAACGCCAACAGAAATCAGGATTTGGAGTTTCAGACTTGGGCACACGAAGTATGTATGCAAGCTTGCTGAAAGCAAAAAAAAATCTTTATTGAGAAATCTCGGTTTTATTATTAACGACTTATTGACCAATGTTATCTATCACTGTAGAACTGGGATTCGCAGAATGGGATAGACCATTGCCTCCCTTGTCTCATGCTTCACCATACCTTTCGGATTTGCCTCTTGTTGGAAAGCGAAGAAAATTTTTAAAACCCAATGGTGACGTTGAAATGTACAGAAGGTCCCAGACTGAACTTCATCCAATATTCCTTGCAATTAAGGCACCTCATCAAGCAAAGGCTACTATAAAGATTCTAGAAGATGAGCGACGTGTTAAAGTAAAGAGTTTTTTTTATATATAAATTAACCACTTTAAAATTGTTTCTTATACAGCAAAGGGGAAGAAAAAGAGTTTTTCATATTTAATGCTTTATGATAGAGTATTTTGGCTTTGTTGGCGTCACAAGACGGGAACTGTTTAGCACTTTTACCTAATATTCAGACTATTCTACACTTGAGCGACACATTACTCCAAAAACTTGAGGTTGTGGAAGTACAGAAAGGCCCAAAAGCACCAAGTAATATTTCTTGAGTAGCATAGCAAAACAATTTAAGCAATTAATTTGTTACTGAATGTAATGTTATGTTTTTGTGTAAATATGTTATATTTGTAGAAATTTACAAGGCTAATGATATGTTATGGATTCAAAAGGAGGCTAAAAATCTGTTTAGACCACACGGTAACTTTTTTTGATAATATTTTATTATTTATGCATTTAGATTTATGGGGCAATATTTTCAATTAAAAACTCAATATTATTTAGGCTTGCCACCCCAGATTGCCAAAATTCCTCCACTCATAGCTTTTACTGATGGATTGAAGCTTCGGGAGATTTGCAAACAGGTTCGAGATCAGCATTGGTCGTACATTTGTTTACGAAAGGTACATGCAACCCATATAATTCCTCATTTAATAATAATTATTTTATGAAAGGATTCGTAAATATTTTATTTTACAATTTAGAATCAATACCGAGAGTCGGTTTGGCAGTTAATGCATGTTGAAAGAATTCCATGTGGAAATTTGAGAGAAAGCTTTTCCTACTCGTTCCAGACGTACCTTCCAGCAAAGTCCCATCTCCCTATTATTCGTGACGATCCCTTGCCTTGGTGAAAGCATCTAACTAAATCTGACTCGTCGAAATCGACTTTTTTAATTTTTGTATTGTACCATATGAAATGTAGTATGACATTACATATAACCAAAATTTGTTGCTGAAAATAAATTTTATATGAAAAAAACTATTTATTTAGAAAAAAACAAGCCAATTTTGAATTATAATGGCATTTTTATTATAATTATAATATGATATAATTTGATAAGTACACTACTTTGACTATTGATTGATTGAGGAGAATAACGCTATTTTCATAAAGAACTGAATCGCAGACAACTTTGAAAACATTTTGTATTGTATTATGGTGTGACTAATCAAGCTACGCATGCGAGGTTTATTATAATAATAATATGCTTCTATACTGCGACTGATATTTATAGAATTGGAATGTAATTATCAATTTTTGCTCTGTGACGCTGGGCTATGCATTCAGCGATCCAAACGATATTTCTGCATTCCTGTTCCTTCAGTTTCAAGTACGCGTAAAACACTCCAAAGTGGAATTGTCTCAGGAATGCATTAACGTTGAGTTTTACCTGTTAAAAGAATGAACATCATAAGAATTCAAAGAAAGCTGTAGTAATTTAAAAGAAACTGAAAATCAAACTTTCAGCCCTACTCACCTCGTACTCAAAGAAACGATCTTCCAATGTCTTCTCCTCCGGGTTGTTCCCAGTAGTAGCAAACAGTTGTTGGTATTCAGCGTAGTATTCAGCAACACTTCTGACCTGTTCGTAGTCATCTGCCCTCGCTAAAGCAGCCAAACCATCTGGATACAATTTTCCACATTTTGGGAACAATCTTGCACGGTCTTCCTTTGAAAGTTCAGTGTCGAATGAATTAATAGTAATAATAAGTGCTCGCCTGTCAGCTTCAAACTATTAAATTAAAAATAAATTAAATGCCATCAGTTTCGCTAAAGACATTAGAATGACATGATTGCTTGACATTTTTTTTATAAACTTACAGCTAAAATTTCACACATTACTTCCGCAGTTTCACCACCCAACTCCCTACAAAAATCATAAAACGCTTCCAAATAAGCCTTGTACAATGTGTTTCGGATCAGCTCTACATTCATTTCATCTAAATCCGCTTCGCTAATACAATCCTGGAAGAAAGGTGCTGGAATTCAAATAGAGAAATCATTAGCAACTTACTTTAAACAAGTTCTATAACTAACACTTTTGCAATGCAACCACAAAAAGTTTACTATACCCAAAGGAGTGTCCACAAGTACAGCATTATAAAGTTCAGCAGGTGTTGTGGCAATGTGAATTGCTTCCATCTGCTCAAAGGAACCAAGAGGATGACATTTGGGTAACAGTTCCTGCAACGGTCTTTGATGCAGAGCACCAGTTATCAAGAGCACGATATTATCAATCATGTAGCTGTATCTGCGGATTCAAAATAAAATAATAATAATATATTAAATTCTTTCGTTTCTACAAGGGCAAGGGTTTTATAACATTCTTTAGTACACTACTACCAACTCACGTAATAAAATCAAGGAAAGTGGATGTTGGCTCAACGGCACAATTCCTCATGTGAACAAACTCATTCACCAGCTTTTCCCTTAGTTTGTCGTCGATAGTTGATACCGATAACGGGCTGGGTTCATTTGCCAAAAAGTTGCCGTAGTCTGTACCAGCCAAATGAAGCTTCAAATCTAAAAACATTAGTAAAAAATTCAATTTATTAATAAATTTTTATTATTATTACAACCATTGATTTGAGTTTCCTCCAGGCCTCCAGCCTTTACACTACACTCATATTAATATTAATCGCTTACCTTCCAACGTTTCGCACTGTACAAGGTTCAAGTAATCATTTTGTGTGAGTATTCCCGTTTTAAAACCTCTACAAAGACCTTCTAGGTAGCCATTATCAATGTTGAACATGCACCCCTTCATCTTAATAAATGATGTTGAACACTTTTATCGGAAAAGCCCACAAAGGTTATTTGTAGCTACTAACAGGTTGTTGATCAGTCTACAGCTAATCTAGCACTAGCAGAAGCAGCCACCACCTTTTACAGCATCTGATCCGATCAACTCAATTTAAAACTACTCAAGTGAAAGACGCGTCACAGATATTTTGCACGTCTAGATTGTAGATGATGCTTGGCTGTTTAAATGATGTTCAGTACTGTGCCATTAAACTTAGGAAATGGGTAATAACTGCTGCGTTCACGTTAATATTTATTTAATTCACAACCCCACCCTTACACAATGGTTTGTTTGGGCTTTATAAGTACATTATTATATGATAACAATTTACAGACAGTAACACACACACCTATCCGAAATGTACATAAGTGTAACTAAATACTTTGACTTTGCTCATAGTAGTGAGTAGGCAGATACTGTACTTATAAATATGGTACAGAGTATCTGCATCGATCTATCTCTATACTTTTAGTAGTAACACGCAGTAAGATCATATAAGAGAGAATATATTGTTATGTATGTATATATGTGTGCTGTGCTTACCACAAAAGTTCATAAAATCAGCAGCTGCTACTTCAGAGTCTACCTTATGCTCTTTTGAAGCGCAGATTTTAGATGCTCTGACCAAACTTTCACTGCATATTATTCGTTCTATTCCTTCCTCTTCTTCTGCCGTTGCGTTTGACTTTCACTCTCTACAATGAGGAAATGATCGACAATAGTAAGTATAAATCAATCAGACATAAAGTCTATACTTTGAGCACAAACACTTCAACAGATTGTGGACATACGACATACATAGCGAACAACATATCAGTTTGTCTAATGACTAAACATAAAACGGAAAATAATAATAATTATTAATTTCCGCATCTCGCTGCTTTTGTGAATCGCTCGTACTGCTATTCGAGATTGCTATTCTTTACACACACAACTTTTACAGATTTCTGCACACACGCAATATACTCCTTACAAATTGAATCGTTGCCTGATTGAGCAGCTATTGATTACTAGATTAATCATTAAATTGAAGCTACCTACTAGATCTTTTGCGTCTTGTATATTATGTATATTAAAGCTGAGCTGCCATTTAAAGCTAAAAAAAAGATAAGTCGGCAGATTCTTTCCTACCGAATGGCCTGTGACATATGGAGTGGATTGATCATAAGTTCAAGAGCTGCATCTTTCAAGTTTGCTCCTCGTAAATTGGCTTCATGAAGATCACTTCCTGTTAGGTCACTTTTTTCTAAATCAGCACCTTTGTAGAAACGAAAAATAAAGGTCACGTTATAACAATGCTAATTAGTTACAAAATAAAAACTTGTATACATTGACATTTAGCTAATAATTATACCTGCTAATATTGCTCCACGTAAAATTGTAGCCTTCAAATTCGCCCCCTTCAAGTTGGCAACCCTTAAATTAGCTCCCGTAAGATCTGAATCTTCTAAAACAGCATTCCTTAAGTTTACTCCTTCCATATTGGCATTATGTCCGGATGGGTCCTGATTGTGAATGTAGTTTGATTAAAAACTTGCATCAGTTTAAATGAAAATTAGAAGGTTTTAAAGAAGTATAATTTTTTTAGAAACACAGCAAGCACTAACTTGAAAATTACAATTAAGACACTTGGCATTTTCCATGATTGCGCCGTTGAGCCGTACACCACTAAGGACTGCACAATTCATCATAATATCAGTCATATCAGCTCTTTCAAAGTTGCAGAATGAGAGATTGCAATACGAAAGTTTGGAGCTTCTCAATTTCGCATATCTAATAACAGTAATAACATAATTTCTTTTCGTTAAGCCTTCTTCCTATATATAAAGGTTTATTGTAACGTAACAAAATCTGTTTAAATTGGCTGTGGCATACTTACTTAAAGTTGATATTTCTTAAATCTAAATACGACAGGTCAGCTCCGTTTAAATTCACGCCTTGGAATCGGAGGGAATCTTTATTCGGGGTAACTATCAGAGCATTAATTACATCCCGTCTCGTTAAAGGTGCTTCATCTCTTGGTATTGTTAATGGCTCCAAAAGAGGAATACATGATTGAATGTTGAAGAAATATGCCTCCTCTAGGACACCTATATAGAATATAGTACACACATAAGTACATGTGAATTATAAGCCTTAGACTACAATTTCATAAACGAATCCACGCAAATCAGACAAATGCCGACCTTACTAGACAAATTGAATACCTTTGGGGTTAATATCCGGATCAAGTATCAGTGCACCGCTTCTCAAGTAATTCAACAAAGGACTAAAGTATCTTGGATCTCGGTCAATCAAATACGCTCCATTAGAATCAATACAACCTGGATGCAAGTTGGAGCTGGGTGAAAACATTCTGGCTAACATGGAGTCAGGATCACTATTTAATAAAGTTGTCCTTGAGGTGTAAAATAGCTGTCCGCCAACATTAAGTTTAACCCAGTCTGAAGAATTTTTCCAATGGAAAATGCAGTTAGTAGAACTTGCGTCCACAGCCACTTTATCCGACACTAATATATCCTCCGATTTCACTCTAGGAGAAAAAGGTTCTCCTCTTGAGACATACAAAATTTCTTCATCCCTAAAAGACATGAAAGGAAACAAATATTACAATTCAAACCAATAAAATGTTTAACCAAAATTTATATTTAATTTACCTAATAAGATTAATATCTGAAATTACTGCTCCAGTTGAGTTATATACGCGGTTGTACTCTGGACATCCAAATTCATCACAAATCCTTTGTAAAAACTCAGTCATAGAAGAGAGAATCGGAATGACTCTACCTTCAGAAGTAGATCCATTTTCGAAAATGGTAACTCGAAGCATGATTTATTACAAAAAGTTATATATTACTGTGACCCCCTTTCCCAAATCACTGAATAATATCCATAGAACAACAAGTCTCCAGTTTACTCAAACAGAATGAGAAATCACCATCTTCAATCTGAGATTCAAGCTCTGTACTATTCTTAACATTTTCATCAACAGAAAGAGATAATTTGAGTCGGAATTCGTTAGTCCTGGAATCCAAACAAAAAGTATATTTACAATTAACATAACAATGACGCGTCATGAATGACTCGAGTGAATTCGTTGTAAATTCCCCACCTAAGCTTCAAGTACATTAACACATATCTGGCATCTTCAAAACAATTAATGATCATGGACGAAATTTGCTTTGAAGCTTGATCCTCATTAGTGATTCGTTGTCCTATGGTTTCTAGTAAAGCATGTAGTTCGAACAAACACCCATCGATTTCCTGCCTGCAATGATAGAAGTATGTAGTCATTAAAGTTAGATATCATAAATCAGCAGCAAATGAAGGAAGAATAAAGACATTCATTTATCATTTAGGCATTTATACATAGCACATACAAGATTAAATTTCCTCGCTCCACTTCTTCATAAAAAATGCCTTCCACGTTTTCCTTCAAGTCGTTGTGGTAGTTGGGATCAATTCTTGCTAATACAGTAGCGGCTTCATCCCTAAACAAAACATTAACAACAAGAATATTTGGAAACGATTAGCAAAAATTTCCGTCACCCGTCATGCACATCATCATTCTGAAACTTACGTTTCCAGTAGCTGTATTTTATCCCTCGCCACAGCTAAAGGACCAGATATGACCTTTTTCAATTCATTTTGCTTCTGCACAATGTTACATGACTTGACTTTCTCCACAAACTGTTGTACCGCTTGCCCTGATGTTTTGGCTGACATTTACTACAACACTTGACTTGGCTTTGCTTCAGTTTTCCTGAAACCTCGTGCGAATGGATACGACACTGATGATGGACCACTTACTGGTCAGATGGTAGCCAAAATGAAAACTTTTTCGAAGAAAATACTAATCTAAACCGCAAGATCCCCAGATTGTGTTATCTACATCGCTGAACCCCAAACGTAATGCCTACCGTTATCTTTTAACCTATGGTATCAATAAAGAAAAGTTTCAAAATAAATTACTTTCAAAGTGCACTTTTGCAAACGATCGTGTGTTATTGACATCATCTTAAATGTATGTTAAACATACTATGTTTACTTCAATGCATGTCCTATCTGCAACAGATTCCTTGCATGCTAAATGCATAGCATGCAATCTGAAGAGATTTTTTGTGTAGGGTTGTTGGGTACTTCTTTATTACGCGGTAGACTCGGACAATGCATATATGCATAAGACATACTTACGCTCTAACTTTTCTTCATGCCTTTGCTTTTTGCCTTTATGTATGAATTTGGGATTTCATTTCCAAGTACAGTCAGTGCTCAGACCTTATATATAAGGTCTGAGCACTGACTGAAGTACGAAAGGAAAGATAGGATTTTGGAAGCAAACAGTGTTAATAATATTTCTTGTGGAGATAACATTTACATAAAATAAGTATAACTGTAAATGATTAGACCTTTATTCTGTCAACTGGTATTCCGGTCAGTGTCTCGTTTCCATTGTTGTAAGGTTTGAAGTTAGATACTATAAGAAAAGTAATGAAAAAGAGGATGACAATTTGTATCGCCAAGCATTTCATATATTTTTTTCCCAATTTACAGATTCGAATTTGGATCTATTTCCGGGTACAATCAAACGGCTACATTACATTAGCTCTTTTGGTGGATTTAAGGAACTTGGAAAACGACGGTATCAAAGCCAAAAGATATCTAGCCACACAATGGACAACGTGGTTAAGAATGAAGTTACTTCTCCCAAATCTGATTCTGATAATAATGAGCAGCAAGATGTAAAGATTCCGTTGAAGGTGGGCGAAGATACCAAGAACAATAAGGACTCTGATGAGGAGTCGGATGTGGAAGAAATCGGCAATTTTACAATTGCAGAAGTGGCAATCGAATTGGATGACAATTTGAAGTCCAAACTTGTAGCTGACTTGAGTGCTATTTGTTCATTGAATGCCCAAACTGCTCGAGAAATGTTAGAAGCCCGTAAATGGAACATGCAGGTAATATAATTTCGCATAATTTATTAGAATGAATAACTTTAGATAGATGAGACGCTGAAGAATAAGGATGTTTATAATTGTTAGAGAGCTATCGATAGCTTCTTTGATGCAAACTCTGATGATGATGATGATGAAAATAATCAATCAACCGACTCCGTGATGGTGGTAGATGAAATAAAGTCTCCAGAAACCAGTAAAACTCCTGCGCCAGTGACATTGGACGATATCACCAGCCCTGAAGCAGACTCGAAGAAGGAGAAGGAAGTGGAGACGTAAGTTTTATAAGATTAAAATGAAATTAAGAGAATAATTTGGTGGCAATCCTTGCTTCATATTATTCAAGTACTCAGTGCTGATCTTTCATTCATTCATTCGATTCTTTTTGTTTTCTTTAGTGAAAAGTCAAACTCTGGAGGCGATCAAACTTCTTTCTCCAGTTGGGCACCGGAGAAGCTCTCCGTAATAAGCTGGAATTTGGATGGTTTGGATGACAAAAATTTGGAAAAACGGACCGATGCGGTGATTAATATAATTTTAAAGTAAGATTTATAAACTTATTATACTGATTATACTAATCGTAAGCATATTTATTAAATTGTTTTATGGATTAATAAGCTTCTAAATTACATGCAGAAATTATTGAAAGATTTGTTTTTCTATTACAGGGAGAATCATGATGTAGTGTTTTTTCAAGAACTCTTGCCTTATACATTTGACTACATTGGTCGTCGTCTTTCTTCCAAGTACATGCCGATTCCCGGAACTGAAGATCCACAATGCGAGTATTTGACTGCGACGTTTTTGAAGTTGAATCAGGTGCACTATGAAGACCATTACATTATCCCGTACCCGAATACAGGTATAGATGCTTTCATCAACCTAACCTTAACTCATAGTACATAAAAATATGCTGAATGAATGATGATGATTTAAACAACCTAACTTTTTGTCTTTTATGTTCTCAGCAATGCAGAGGAATCTACTCGTGACCAAAGTTTTCATTGGGAAAGCGAAAATAGCCCTTTTAAATACTCACTTGGAGAGTACTGCAGAGTTTAGCAAACAGAGAATAGGGCAATTGAAAAATTGTTTTGAAGTAGCAACGTCTTTCCCCCCAGAATACAATGTGCTGTTTGGTGGTGACTTAAATTTACGTGATAAAGAAGTCACTGGATTGTTGCCTGCAGGTATGACCGATCTCTGGGTGAGATGTGGCTCAAGAGACTCTTGCAAATATACATGGGATTTGACACGAAATACAAACAAACAGGTAAAGTCTAATTTCTTTCTTCAGTTCAAATACAGTTGTAATTCAATTCTTTTCACAATTAAAAATGGCAACTGCATATAAATTTATAGATGCCTTCAAAATTTCAACCACGGTGCAGATTTGACCGTTTTTACTTCCGGAATTCAACTCCTGCTACTCTAGATCCTGAATTTTTCGGTGTTACTGGCATAGAGAAAGTATTACAAACTCAATCATTCCCGAGCGATCATTGGGCAATTATAACGTTTTTTCGGCTGTCTAAAGAAGCCCGCAAACCTGAGGCTAAGAAAAGGAAGTTAACAGAAAGTACTTCTGCTATTTAAACATGGTTTTATCGTTGTAGATCAAGATCAATGAAGATGGAACGAGAGCAAATGTTGATTTAAATTATCAGTATTATTATTTTGTACGGTTTTACTCAAAACTTGTGTTTCATGTATTGAATTAATTGAATTGAAATACTACTACTACTTTAGTACCTTAATACGCATTTAAAATTATTGTATGTGATGTTTTCAACCGTGTCTTTATTAAATTCAGCTACATTTACCTTACCTAGAATTACAAAGTCTCATCAAAGTTTCTGGATTTCTAGTCGATAAATATTCCAATTCTAAACGACCTTCTTCAGTACTAGCAGCAGGATGTTGAAGCCATTTTCGTTCTAAGAAGTAATCAATCGTAGTTTGAACCTCTTGTGACGTGTAATTGGTAACTTCAATAGGCACGAACGGATCAAATAACTCCCAGCCCTAAAAGTTCAAATGCAAGCATACATTTTGGAAATACTGGTTGGCTCAGTTGGCTGTTGATTTTAAATTAAATATTATATGCACTTAAAAAAATCAAGTGAACACTTGATGCATACCTCTTTCCTTAGCAAATAGCGAGGAAGATCTGATTCACGAAAGTCCGAATGCACTGCTTTTTTATCAGCGGTTACAATAACTACACCCCCAGTCTACAACAAAAAGACAAGTGAAAACCATTAAAGTGATTACCATTAAGTATTAAGTATGTAAAAACCGATATCTTATGTACTTACCCAGTCTGCTTTGAAAAGGTCTTTCATGGCTTCATAAGCTGTTATATTGGTAATGGGGATAGTCTTCCTGTCTGGTTTTTTGAGGTATTTACATTCATGAAACAGTCCGTTTGCGCCACCAACTAGTACCATTGTTTTGCACCTAGTCATCACATAATAAAAAAGCTAAAGTCATAACCGCACCAAATTGGTCAATTCTGAGTAATTTATTCGAAGCGACAATAGAAAAACGAGGCATTACTTTTCTTCCGAGGACTGTGCTTTCAGTTCTTTAAACAACGCATTCATGCATTCTGCGGCGTGAACAGGTCTTGATATTCCATGTTCCACAATAGCCAGCAGTTCTGAACCTTGTGCTGTAGCTTCTCTCTTACTCCAATGATATTCTTTACTTGTTACAAGCTGTGATTAGTTAAATACAAAATAGGTTAATAATAAAATTACGTCTATACGATAGTGAGCTCTGAACTCATTAAAAATTAAAACTCTGAAAGAAATATACATTATCTTACATTGAGCGTCTGAATACGTTCTGCATTCTGGGTTTTGAAATTCGTCAACCAAGTTACTGCATCAATTGTATGATCAAAGAACCCCTCTCTGATAGTGCTTGGGACGATTTCCTTACAATGATTACTCCATAGGGGTGCTAAATTGATAAAGATTGTCCAAAGTTCATAGTAAATTAAAATGACTATATAATAATAATTGATGAACACGAGACACTAGCTTCAAACTTATTGCTATCATTATCTTGTATCGCGAGTTTAATTAATTGCACTTACTCCAAGGCAAATGAACAAGAATGAATTCTCTTGTATAACCGTAATGTGTCATACATCCCATGGTCATTGCTTTTCCACTTCCAGTATTTCCATCTGAAACAACAAAAATTGAAACATGAATTTGAAATAGAAAAGGTATTACTCGACAGATTTGAAACATAACTGGCATAACCATAACAAGCTACTTACGTAAAACGAATCTTACAACTGGTTTCTTCAAGTCAACCGCATCAACACATCTCTTGAGATCCAAAAAAGGTTTCCGAACGAGGACACATTGCTCTCGAAATACCTTGCATTGATCCCTAAACTCCTTTGGAAGTCCATGATACTGATTAAAAATTTTCTGGTAGACTTCATTATCAATGGAGTAGAATCGACCTAAATGCCTCTCACTTAAATTCAGCTAGAAATAAAACATCAATTAATAAATTAGCATCAATTGTTAAAAGTCTTTCACCTTCATCAGTCATGGTCATCACTCATTAGTAGTCATTCCAAATATAAACGTATTTAAGTTCTGTGTTCGGACCGGGTTAGTTTCTGAAGTTTTGAAAAATCCCTTGGACTCTTGAGAAAAGCTCGTAGCTGTAGGTGAAGCAGCAGAAGCGGAGGAGCATAATCTACTTTGGAGTGATTGCTTCCCATCCACTGGCCGAGCAAACGTTTTGACAACACGATGGTGAAAATTTCGAAACATTGTTGAGCCTCACTAAACGCTAGCAGTCTAGTCTGTTCATTACCACTTCATTTCACTTCACAAATGACAGAATCGCAATTAAAACAGACTTCATATAATCAACCGAATTAAATTAGTTGAAAGCTAATAATGTTTTGGTTTGTTTCTGTTGTCGGTGAAGTATTAGCAATGTGGGATACTCTCAACATGCACCTTGCCGCTGAAGTAATCATATTACTTTTGGGCTGAAGCAGGACTTCGGGTGTGTATGTGCTTATATATAGTGAAGGCTGGTCTCATTTTCTCTTTGACACAAGACAACAAAAGTGAAACTGTATGAAGTCTAGTTTCCGGATAATTTTTATGTAAGTAACAGTAAAGTCTTTTTTCTTAATTTTATTTTTGTTTAAACATTTATTCCGGAAAATTGATTACAAGTTTATGTTCATATTAGATTGGATACAATCATTATGGAAATATACATATTCTGAGACTGTTCATTAGACTATATTATTGGGGCATTTTGAAAGTTTATAAAAATGAAAGTAACTTGCCTCAAATTAATACTGATACATACGTCAAATCGTTGATAGTAGGATTGTTGGAATAAGGTTTAGCCTTTTGATTTTTTAGTCGAGCTAGTTTTTGGTTTCTCATCTGAAAACTTAGCTTTACTAACTGAAGCGTTATCTTTGATGTAAAATCGATACAATTTAAACCTTGCCTCTGGAGGCGTAGAATCAATACCAACTCTCCTGGATTCACTAATTTCAAACTGGCGAAGATTATAAAAGTCATTTGTACTTGATTCCAACCATAGTTCATTGCTTGAAGTCATATCAATTTTATCACAAATATGACGGTCGATATTAAAAGCTAGGCATAGTTTGGCCGGTCCATTTGTCAATTCATGTGGTTTTAAACGCTTCACTTCTTTCTTCTCAGATTCTGGAGTTTCGGTTTTCTTTCTTGGAGGTCGTCGTAAAGTTTGCATAATCTCATAATCTTCATGGAGTTCCACAGCTCTTAGCAGACATGCTCCGCCGTTGTCTAAAGAAAAATCAAATGTAATAGTTTAACAAACAGAAGTAAAAGTCCAACGCATACAGTATTTAAAAAATTGAAAAGGGTTTGTTAAGTACTTAAGACGCACCTCTGGCAGAAATATTGAAGCAGTGGTACATTCCATATGTGAAATAAACATACGCTGTCCCAGGTTCCATAAACATGGCCATTGAACTTTTTGTTGGAACTCCTTTAAATGAATGGGATGCAGCGTCGCCTTCCCCAGGATACGCTTCTGTTTCTACTATAGTGCCTTTCACAATTTCGCCCGTTCCTGGAAGTTTGCGACATAACACCTTCCCTAACAATGCTTTTGCCAAACTAACTGTGTCCTGGTCATAAAAGCTACGGGAAAGTTTAGTTCCAAGTGGCTCAGTGTCCGTTGGAAAGTACATGGATTGCAGCGCTTCCTCCTCGTTGTTAACTTTTGCATTCTTCTTGGTCTTGGTGTGTTTATTTTTAGGCATAGGAGACCCTCGTTTTCTGCTTTTACTTAGATTCGCATCAGCACTGCTAGCCACAATCGTTTTCTTAATTGAAGGTAATGCCACAGCAGCAGCTCCCCTGGTAATCCGTCTGGTGCTCATTTTAGCTTCAATATTGCTTCAAGAAATAAAAACAAATAATTTATTATTCATTCATTCATTCATTCACATGAGCATCAAAAGGTCATAACCAAACTCTCGAATGTCCAGTGAAGAAATTTCTACGTTGTAATTTTTATTTTATTAGTCATACATTTCAAATGTAGCATTAAAAGTGAACTAAAAAGCATGATACCATAAATAACTTTTATTGAAAGTTAAATCGTTTGACAATAATTATTCCTACTAATTGCAATATCGGTTATCTATGATCATAATCAGTGAATGTAATAATCGTATTATATCTATAATGCAGTTTATAGTAATGATTTAATGATCATCAAATTATTCTGCAAGGTAAACTATACTGTTAATTGCAGTTTATTTGCACCTTTGTATTTGCAGACGCTTCCTACTTGCTTTCAACTTCTGATGCATTATTTTTGCATCCATCCACATACCTATCGTATCGTATTGTATCTAAATCTGCGTAAATGAAGTACCTACATATCAAATATGACGTACATGTAAAGATGTTTCAGAGCAAGCTCCTAATTGTACATCAATATTTCACTACGACCAATAAACTATAATTATTATTATATCTTACTGCCTCTTATATCCTATTACAAAATGAAAACGAATTTGCCGAACGAAACTAGGAACACATTATGATATTCCGTAGTATTAAATGAATTCGACAACTACCTAATATTTGACTTCACTGTTTCGCTTAGATTTGTGCTACATCTCCTGATTAATTGTATTGAATGACAACATACCGAAGGTCAGCGGGGTAAATACAGGCTTAATTAAGTTTTAATTAGGCAATATTTAAGTGAGCGATAAGAATGATTGCAATTTTGAGTTCACTAACAATAAAAGATTTGTGATTAGTCATGGAAGAAAAAATCGAATACAGAATATATTATCAATTATATGACAGCCAAAACTATTTTTACTCTCATTGTGAGATCACGGTAAACTAAAAGCAACATTTTGACTTACTTTTACACAACAACTTCTACTAGGGTAATTACGTCTTTCTCGTTTCGTGGCTTCGTCTTGCTCGTAGATCTTGATCAGGTCTAACAAACAATAGAAATCTGTGGATATAAAATAATTAGAAATTAGATTAGAAACTTAAGTAAATACGTGACAAACATAAATAAGCCAAGTAATACGAAATATTAACAAAAACAATTAATTATATTATTCAGAACGGAAGTATTATTAGGTCTCGGTACCGTTTGGGGTGGTGGCAGTGGACAGACAATAAATAAACTGTTTTAAAGTTGATGTTGTTATGAAGTGATAGTGATCTTGTCCACTTTTTAATTGCCAATTGGCGAAGTTACGAAAACCAAAAACTGAAAATATAAACTCTCCTGTTTAACTTCAAACTTGCAGTTGGTGGTTGACGACCCTTCTTCTTTCGTCTTGGTACGAAATGGAAGTTGCCGTGAACGGTAACGGCAGGCCAGGTAAGGCTGCTGCAATTTAGTAAATTAATTAAAGTAGAAAGTAATACTATTGAATATTAAAACAACTGACAACATAGACATTCAACTATTCAACAGTACAGCACAGCGACATTGACTACAAGTTTTCTTTTATACCTAAACAATAATTCTTTAAAGCTTACAAGTTAGTTTGTTTGTACTAATTACCTGTTAACTAACGACTGCTTAAGGAATTGGTAAGAACGATGAATGAGATACGAGAGTGAGCTTTAGCACCTGATGATGTAAACACAAAAGAGTATGTCGTTGTGAACTACTGCATATTATACATTGCGTACACGTGCTTTGACTGCAAGACTTCATCTCAGTTGTACTTGTCAATGTACGTTTGTATTGTAATAGTCTACAATGTTTTTTACGTATGCTGTGGTCTGTGATGTACGATGGACTCGACTATGCACAAAAATATACGATTAGGCTTGCTTGCTTGGAAATTGCTATTTCCTATGTTGTGTTCTGGGGCATAGTGATTAAAGAAACTTTCTCTTGATAAGATAATATGGTGAAAATTGTTTTCCCATTTTAAGCCATTGGGTAGATAGAAAACATCCCTTAAAAATCTAGAACTGTATTTTCCATACAAGTTTTTGCTTTTACTTAAACGTTTTCAATATTATTTATTTCCGTTGAGACAACGAGACGAGGAACAGGTGTGATAAAATACTATAGGCAAGTAATGAGTTGAAGAATTTTCAATCTTACATAATTTGTTATTGAAGGTAGGGTTGTTAGAATATCTTCAAATACAAAGCTTACGAATAAATCTGTACACAAAATGAAATGAGTTGATTGATCTTAAGATCGGATCTCTCCATTGATTATTGCATCTTGCATACTAATAGTAAGCTTGAATGATTTTTCTAATACAATCATATCTTTAATATATTAACATGTAGATATATACGTTTTTATTTTATATAGGATTTAACAATATACATAATAATGCATATTATAATATTTTAATGAAGAATAACCATTACCAGCACATCTTTGCTTTAGATGGGGGTTCTGAATATATATTTCTGTTTGTTCGTTTTCACCCCATCTCTTCAGCCAGTAAAACTATGCTGTGCTCTTTGCTTGGGCTATTCTTTCTTCTCTCCCATTTCCAATTCTCTTAGTCAATGTCAGATATCTCTCCCCCCAGCTCACTTTTACCTCTCTTGCGTATACATACCGATCGTTACTCTGGTATACAGAAGCTATTTACTCTAGATTATATTTCTCATCTTCTTTCTATACTTTTCTTCTCCGGTAATTTTGGTGTTAAATGGTAGAGCCTCTGTAGGTAGGTAGTAGGTAGAATAGGAAGCATTTTCCTCTGCCAAAAACATATGTATAGTTATTACTCTTGATAAATAGCAATGAAAAGTAATGTTTACTATCGTTCTCCCTTTTCACATCTTGCACTTCTCCAATGTGTATATATAAAGTGGTCCGGTAATACCATGTATTACTAGACTATGTGTATTCACTTCATTTCATCGGCTTACGACTCTGAAGATTGCCACTTTCACCTATAGTAGCATTTCTGTTTTTCTTTAGACCTACCGATTCTAGAGAAAAGAAAGCTTTTATGGGTTTACTAATTCCCATTTTGCATTGATTTTTCATTCCAGCATATTCTTTTTATATTGCATTAAAACTCATTTAATATCCCTATTCGATGGCTACTAACTTTCCAAACTAGTATATTCCTTCACGGTTTTCAACTAGAAAGGATGATAAAGCTAACACAGTTTAGTATAGGTATACTATATATTGTGTTAATACTTTTACTATTACTTTTAGCCGATTTTGCGAAGGTATTCTGCTGACTGAGCATTATCAACCAATATTATTTCAATTTATCCCCCTATTATTACCACTGTACTGTACTTGCATCGCAGTTCTTTTACTAAAAGAAAGCAATCTTAAATCCCGTTCTGTGCAGACCCATGAGTTTTTCTTTTAAATCCCAACTATCTGAATATTCATCTTGATACGAAATTTGATATGAAAAGAAAGCTATTGAAAAATTTGTGTTCGAGGCTCTGCCTCCTCTGCGTTCATTTTCTTGTTTCTGCTCTTCAATTTTTCCCAAGATTCAAGAATCACCTTACATCATCACGTTAGATATTTCTATTCTAATAAAATAATATGCCATTTCCTAGATTTCGAGAGAAGAAATGATTTCATTTTAGCTTCTCTCGCTTACTCGCGCGACTTTCCCCGTTCTTTGATTTCATTTTTACAAATCGTGTCCTTGTCCAAGTAGAAATAAGAAAATGCCTTTTTGCCTTCTTGAATAAATCGGTGCATATATATTGCTACGAGCAGGGAAAATAATAGAAAGATTGTTTCTTCAACGTAAAAGTAAAAACTAATAGGCTTGTTCCGTTATATTTAATGAATATAACACGTTCTCATATGCATTAAAAGCTGTTAACTATTTTTTTCTTTCTCTATTGGCTCTTAGAATGAAGGAATGAGTGAACAAAATTTGGCTAATGGCAAATTCAAAATTGTATGTTTCAACTTGAATGCCCACTGTCTTCACTAATTCCAATAAGAAGGAAAGGGCACACCCGAGTTATGTTACACGTTACTTACGTGCACGTAAAAAAATGAAATAGTAAAACCTTACTCATGTTCGTTTTTATGTTTGCTTCCTGTATTTAAAGTATTGTATGGAGATTACTTAAATGAGTAGAAAGAACATGTGAGGTATACGAACACATAATATGTACTAAATGAAACTCGTGAGTGAAGGAAAAAATATTTCTAAAATACTACACGGTGAAGCCATCCATACTCGCATTTAATATTAAGGAACAAAAGTAGAAGAAAAGTGGCAATTTTTTCAGTTGAAGAGCCTTTTCTCTTCATTATGCTTCATTTCTTTTTCATATTCTCTATGAAAGTTAATCCTTAATCCATCCCATGTGAGGACAAGAGTTGAATGTATACATATATGTATGTATATGCACACAACACATATTCGAAAGACAGCATGACGAGTGGCTCTTATCGTTAAATATTACACATTTATAGAATAAGACCTCATAATTTTTTACTTGATCATATAGTATGTGATCCGAGCATTGACTTGTATACCAGAGTTTTAGAATATATGTATATATACGTTTTGCTGTAAACAAAGACTAAACAGGGTATGTAGCATGTGAGTGATCGTTAAGAGACGTGTAATGCAAAGTAGTATTCACATTAGAGCGTTATATCATATACATGAGTGACTCTTAAAATGCTGTTAAGTAGTATTATATTAATATTCCAAATAGCATCCCTCTAGCAGTCAGGGCTCAGCGTGCTAATTAGCACTCTTACGGGTGCTGATTAGCACTCGTCGAAAGAGTGCTAATGCGCACTCTTAGCTCGTTTTGGAGTGCTAATTAGCACTCTTGTCTATTTTATGAGTGCGAATTAGCACTCTTAGCTATTTTATGAGTGCTAATTAGCACTCCAGTTTTTATGGAAAAAATTGTATTTTTTGCTCATGCACATACTTAAGTGCTCATGAAATTAAAAATCAGTTTATGAATCTAGGCAATAATTAGGATTTTTTCGCCGTGGCGATTTTTTTTTCATCGTGGCAAAATTGAGAAAATGAATTTTAAAGGTTGTATTTATTTGAAATTGATTTTAAAATGAATCGTAAAAGATAAAATTTTAAAAACTTCACTAAAAATACGTAAATAAAGTTACAAATTATTGTGTACAGTTTCAAAAATTTATAACTTCATTGTGTGATTTTTGGGGAATAATTTGTAAAACGAGTGCTCATTGGCACTCTTAAGAGTGCTAATCAGCACTCCAAAAATAATCCAGAGTGCTAATTCGCACTCCAATATTTTTAGGGTGTCTGATTAGCTGATTAAGCAGGTTTAAAAACTCAATTTCATAAATATTAGTGTTTCTCTTTCGAAAAACAACAACACGTTACATGATTCATGCATTTGACCTTGTATTGTTTCAACTTTTTTTGTACTTAGATTCATTCTTGTATTCATTGAATTCAACATTTTTCATGAAATGTGACACCTGAGTTGAATGTTTTATTGTTTGTATTCAAATTTTAGTTTTTGGAAACAATTTTAATACGCAGGAGTGCTAATTAGTATCCCATTAACATGGAGTGCTAATTCGCACTCCAAAAGCAGCTGAGAGTGCTGATTAGCACTCTTAAGGGTGCTAATTAGCACTCGTCGAAGGAGTGCTAATCCGCACTCTTAGCTCGTTTTGGAGTGCTAATTAGCACGCTGAGCCCTGACTGTCTAGAGTTGGTTGTAAAGACGAAGTCTTGTTTTGCAGTTGTGTTTCACGTAGTTCATGTGCATATTTATTCGCTTGATTTCCTCTTTTATTTTGCCATTTGCCTTTCAATTCATATTAAGTAGAAAAATCTTATCTCATTACGTACTGTACGTAAGACATACTCCCCATTTCAAGATTTTGGTTATTGCTTTCCAAAATTTGAGTGCATATGCTTCATTGTAACGTAGCTTTTTCTATATGGCTGATTAGTTATTTGCATACTTGAAACATATTGAAACAATGTAGAGTTTTTATTGCATACTTCAAGCTAAAGTGCTCATTTTTCTGAGGAATAACGAAATCTGAGAAGAAAGCCTGCTACTGGAATCATTTAAATTGAGAATATATGAAATCACAATGGAATATTAACTGTAAATCTACTTTCTCTAGAATCATGAGGAAGATGATCAGATTGCAATTCAGATTGGAAGTCAAAAGTGAAGAAAATAATATTTTACACGAAGAAAAGTGAAACTACGAAACTAGCTAGTGCCTTATACTCACTTAAACAGAAGGATTATTTGATTTTGTCTATTTTTAGGAAATCCAACTCTTTCTTTTCACTCTCGCTTACTCACTTGCACTCGTCTCAGCAAGTAATCAAATATCTGTAGATTACGTTCATGTAGTTTCCATCAGTAATAGTGATGAAATGAACCAATTCCAAATTTTGAAAAGTGACATTCATGAAGAAAATGAGATAGAAAATTAACCAGGCATGATAAAATTGTGTACTTGATTAAGAGCTTGCTTTCACAATTTTTCCCTCGATCCATAATGTGTAGAGCTGTAGCTCATGCCCATTACTTGTCATTTTCCAAAGCAGAATTGAAAAAAATTATATAGTTCTTAGTTAGGTCCAAAACATAACACTCGTACATATTTTCGATGTATGAGTTAGTGTCAGCAAAATCGTTAATCAAAATGATAAAAAAGATTCCAATTATAGCTGATGTAGCTGTCGGTATTTTCTTTTGGTTTTAATACCTTTGTACGCTTGTTTCGTATGGGTGGGGAAGAAAGGATGGAATAAACCTAAATGTGTATTTCGATGAAATTCCGAGACCGCTTCAGTATATTAGAGAGCCATTGATATGGACTTGGCTATATACATTATGTATAATAGTAATATGCTGCTTTGTACTCATTACCTTTAATCAGCGACAAAAAGGGTAGTAATTAAATTCGCGATAAAAACAGCCTTGCATCTTTTATGCCGATGAAGTGCAAAAATTGACACTTTCAATGTGTGATTAGTACTTTAATCAACTATTCAATGTATGGAATATGTGAACAAAAGTGTTGGTAAAATGTAAGTACGGAAGATTGCAGCCCAGCAATAAAGCCAAAGTGCTTCGGATGAGCATGAGTGTATGAGCACAAAAAGAATTGGGGTAAAATGGATAAATAAAGTATAAAGAGTATAAAAACGCCGACAGAAATACGATAAAAGAATCAAATGCTGTTCAATATTTTTCACATTATTTACAGTATTCTGAAAAAGCTCATATGTAATTTTAGTTTCATAGTTGCATATTGCATTAATTCAAATATTCCCCATACCTATCCATCCATTAAATATACAAAAGACATTGTGAATTATGTATAGATTTCTAAAAACTTTAATACATCCATGTGTCAATCTTTCATCTCTGACTGGTTGGTTGGATTTTTATTTTAAAAAACTTACCAAAGCAAATTGATATAGGTTGTTATATACACATACATAAAAATACATGCCATAATAATAATAATTTGTTAGGTTGTCTTCTCCCCGAATATTTATTGCAAATCGTCGGTCAATACTATTTATAATAGATTTGTGTTTTTACATATTTTCACACAGTACCAGAAAATGGATATTTGTCATATTGTGTAAGTACGTTTTGCCTCATGACTCATGACATTTAAACCAACATGTATGCACTTGCTTCAAGCTCAAGTTCTTAACTTAAAAATTCATGGCGATTAACATTGATGAGAAATCCAGAAACCAAAAGAAAACTTACAGAAATTTTCGTGCCCATTTGACATATGGGCACAAAAAGGGAAAAGCATTCATACATAAATACAAATTTTCCATCTTTGTAAAATATGAGAGTATTACAGGAGCTCAACTAGAATATTATGCCCTTTCATCTACTTTATGTTTCATATTACTCCTAAATGTACTTTTTCCCGTGTTTTATGGCTAATCATTATGCATTTCTTGTTTGATTTCTGTAATTTTTTCTCGTTTCTTAATATTTAACTACGAGCAAACGTAGGTGCATTGGAACGGACGGGAGTTGTTATTTTCAGCTTCGTTCCTTTTTGCGTCATTTCACTCAACAGCATTAAAATGAACTATTCATAAGCTCATGTTTTTTTGCCCTTATATTTATTAAAGCTATGAAAACAAGTTTTCTTGAAGAATTATAATTTTTTGGCAGATGGATTAGTAAATGTAGTTTAAGCGAAATGGTCATTAAGAATGCATTAAGGCTCTTTTTCCTTCACAAAGAGACAGAGACCAAAGCATTATCCCCCGAACATAGCATTACATACCTATAATATAGGGTTTAAACGTAACTAAAACTGTCTAGCTGTCCCATCCCCCACTCCAAAACTTCTAGTTAGCTAGTGATTGCTCCTGATACGAATAACATAATTCTCAAGTGAAATTACTCATGTTAACCTCTCACGTTATAATAATATATTACCGATTTCTTGTTCCTTTGTCATGTTTTTCGTGTCCTTATCCATGTGTGTTTTGTGTTGTGTTCTACATATTTGTGTTATATATAGTATGCATATAATATATTATTATAACTGAAAAGGTAATATTATGCATTCTACTCTTCTATACATATATATAAGATAATCGTCCTCCTTCATAAAATATGTGTACGTGCTTATGAATGTTTAGGGAAACTACATATTATATTTAGTATTAACAAACACATGTATGTTAAAACATAAAAATGCTGAATCCATTTCCTCTTTCGTGTTTTCCCCTATTTTTTTATATGTATTATGTTTATAACCTTTCCCTTTTTCTCTTACATCTCATATATGTATACATTTACTATAGATAGATTTGTATAGATTGTATTTTACGTAAGCAGACGTAATAATGGACATGATCACTATAATGACCAATAACTGCAGTATATGGAGGCATAGACCAAAAAATAAAGTACAGGAAGGACCTCTTAAGGACTACTTTTTTGAGTAATGTGTGTGTGCATGCATAATGATATGATTAGATATATATATATATATGCACACTCTATATATTTTATTCCAAAGAAAGCCAAGTAGTTTACCACTCAAGCTTTCTCTTTTGCCCTTCTAATGTGAATTAACCAATTCTACAAAAAACAGACTATTCCATGCAGAAAGAACATGGATATGCACACACCAAAGGGATAAATTTGCCTTACCTTTTTTTGAATGTACACACACAAACAGCGCTAATACCATAGGCTGGATCAATTATTATTTGGGAGGATTTTTTTTGTTGAATAATACTTGAATCATTAATGGTTTCGTGATACTTTACATAAGTGAGAGGCTGCTTGTAAATATATGAAGAGGAGGATTATTACTAACGACATGCACGGGTTCACTGCTCGTAGCATAGATCCGTACCATTTTATAAGCGTGTGTGTATGTTTTTTTCATGTGTATAATGTATGCTTATAGCTTACTCCTTCAAACCATGCAATGCCACGTATCAGACTGACATTAAAAACTTATGAAGAAAAAATCGTGTTATTTTTTTCTGTCAATGTATACATATACATGTGTACTATATTATGATATTTTTTTTTGTTTTCAGTGAAAATATATTACAAAGTAGATGTTGGCTGTGTCACAGTCACATCTATTTTGGCTTTAATGTTAATAAAGCAACGTGCATTAAGAATTCGTAAATACAACTTTTGGGAAGGTGATAAGTAGGGGTTTTGAAATCGCTAATTGCGATTTTATTAGCTGAACAATATTTTAAACAGATCTTTGTAATTTCTCGTAGCTTGTGTAGTGTATGTCTTTGTTCAGATCTGGAGAAAATCGGTTAATTTTGTTGATGCTTTTTTTTTTGACATATTGAATATAGCTTCTCTCATTGTTTATTCAAGATAGTTTGGTTCCGTCAGAGACTGTATCTGCTTGCACATGATCAGTAAATGAGAATTTTACGTTGCAATTGCTAAAATACTTATTGAATGAAACCAAGTAATATCCTTCAGTTCCGATATCATTAATGTTTGGAAGCACTTTCACTGGCTTACACTGCTCCTGGCCGCTTTTAATATTCCTCAGAATCAGTTTTTGTGTACATCCGCATGGCGTAGAAACATATCTCCCCACATGTGCATACTTTGTTCACATGCTTTATGTATAATATCCATGTGGGAAGGAAATAAAGAGGAGAAGTCTGAAATTGGGAACTTTTTTTATGCTAGTAAAGAAGAAGAGAAAATGGATGTTTTACAGGCACATTATATAGTGTACAGCTACTCAAAAGTACATCAGATAGTTGGCTAGAATTTTAAAAATTCATTTTTCCGAACCTCCAACAAGCCAATCGATAAATCAATATGTAGACTTTATAATGAATTATTAATTTTATAGTTTTGAAAGGTTTTTTTTTTCTGAGAAAAAAAAGGTGAATGGGTTAAACCAAACCCCAACGATCGTAAAGAAGGGACGGACAACACGTAGCATGTTTTCTTAAAACTGAGAAACATTTGTAGTTTGAACGAGCCGAACGAGTGTTCCTTTGCGTTGCATTTTTTATATTAATATTAAAGTTATTACATTAGTATATTTGTAGACCGAATTTTGTATATTGAATGCTTTTAAATATATGGGCGTATCTCTGCCAAAGAAAGCCTGCATGTTTCACTAATGGCTGTCAATTGATAGAACTTCTTCTCTACGTACCTACAAACAGTTACCCACTTGGAATACCAACTGATTTAAAATAAATAAAATAATATGTGACAGGTGATAGCAGGTGGCTAGCATTTTTTATGCCAAAATTGACAATAAAATCAGGATATATGACCTTCCAGGATAAAGCATATAACATTATTGAAAGCAGATATTCCTTGCCAAATTGTATATTTTCAAGAAACAAATCACCTATCAACTTCTCAACTTATTGGTACATATTTTTAAGAAGTACATCTGTTTAAATGCGCATTAGTGATGATTGCCTACCATAGCCCCGTGTTTCTTGTTTCTTTGTTGCATCATTTATTGTTTATTTCTACTTTATTTTATACATATTCAGACACCACCTCGAAATTCACAGCTTCTTTTAATGCGACAGGTGTCATTTTCCTGCTACTCTAAAACTGTTCATATAGTATCGTAATAAAATGTTTTCTTATGACATTTCGGACAAATTTGACTGATAGTGAATGTGATTTGTATAAAATGATGGTGAAAGTTTAGTGGGATACCGAGAAACTCTCCCATATCTATTCAAATGAATATTATGCAATGCAAAGATGACAAATTCTTGTCAATTTATTAACATTTATCAAAGTCAAAGACAACAATGCTACTTAACTAAAGTTGCTTGAATCAGTGGCTAAATGAATATGTGACCGAAACGTGTTTTAAAGTATGCCGTATGCTTCTGTAGGCGAGTTTTACCTTTAATGTTGAATGAAAGACATTCGAATTTGCACCGTAGGTAAACAGAGTAATTACATTTATATAGTTAATGATTAGTTAGAGTAAAGCAAGTGTATTGCATTTTAGTGATTCACTGTTTTGAGGACCTTTAAGTATTCACAAAGGAAAAAAAATGTTTATAGCGGATAGTAGTAAAGGTACTCGTCCTTGCAACTGGTAAAAATGAGCATATTTCAGTCGTCTACCTAAATTTGTAACTTTCATCGTTTCATCCCTTCATATATTATTTTGTAGTTAATATTCTAATGTCAATGGTATTAAAAATAGTTCGTAGAAAATTACAATTTTAACGTATAACGTTTTCTGCAGAATCAAAATTAGATTTAATACGTAACATTCAGATACTTTTGTATTACAAGATTAGAGAAATCAGTGTTGAAGGGTAAATACTACCGCTTATCCGACCAGATAAAAGTGATAATATTAAAAAACAATATCACATTGTGTGTGACGTGCTGCAGAAATCCGAGTTTACTTTCAGTATGAGATGTTAATGCACAGCGAGAATGTTTCAGGTACACCAAAACTATGGAATACAGTGTTACCGTTCCTATCTCCATGTACTAACTGGTATATCAATAGAGAAGAATAGGCCTCTATTTCCATTAAGCTGTTTATCACTTCACTCTTGTGATACAGCATGAAAGTAGTACTCATCAGGGTGTTCAAGTGAATGCTTTAGCTTTGCACGCTACCAGAAGCATGAATGCCAAACCATGTGCATTTCACAAAATATGCTTGAGTCACTTGTATGCTTTGCCTTGTGTCAGGAGGATACGCATTAAACATAAAGGCGATGCCTACACGGTAAACACTTTTTTTTTACTTTTGCTCTCAATGTGTATTCATCAGGCAGCACTACTCGCTATCAGTCAGTTGGGCTTTATCTGTCTGGCAGAGCAGATGTATAGTCGGGAGCATCTTCTGGAGTGTAAGCACATGCAGTAAAAGCAAGTTCTTGTATGATTTTTACTGAGAGACAATCAAATTTTGTGTTTGAAATTATCTCGTAATGTGGATACTTTAAAGGATTGTAAAACGTGAAAAGTTATCTACACACTATAGTTTAAGTGATTAACACTCTCTTTGTGCTTGATTTGAGTAATAGTTTCAAAGATGTTAAGGAGTTTTTTGATTGAGTAGATACTAAAAATATGGATTTAAAATTGACATTGAATTTTTGGTTAACTTTCTATCTATAAACAGTTGCTTCTAGCAAGTCCCCCGCCAAATCTTCCAACAACCCTGTTGGTGGCAAGTTAATTTCTTCAGCTGGTGGAACAAGTCAAACAGGAAGAAAAATGACGCAAACGCCACCCCAACAGTATTGTCTTCGCTGGAACAACTATCAGAACAATTTGACAAATGTATTTGATCAATTGCTTCAAAGTGAGGCGTTTGTCGATGTCACATTGGCTTGTGATGGGCATTCCCTCAAAGCACATAAAATGGTTCTGTCAGCATGTTCCCCATTTTTTCAAACCCTATTCTTTGATAACCCCTGTTCTCATCCCATCGTCATTCTCAAGGATATCAATTGGGATGAGCTGAAATCTGTTGTGGAGTTTATGTACAGAGGTGAAATCAATGTTTCCCAAGAGCAGCTCGCACCTCTGCTAAAAGTAGCAGAAATGTTAAAAATAAGGGGATTAGCTGATGTTTCACGTGGCTCAGGTGGAAGTAATGGCTCTCATCCTGGTAGAGATGGTCTTGGCAGTGGTAATGATAACGGAAGCGGAAGTTCAGGACTGCACAGAAATGGACCGAATCCAGCAGATTTTATGAGCACTTCAAACCATGATTCTGAACCTAGTTCCCCAATCCATAGCAATGGAAACTTATTAAATCATCCTCTACTTCAGGGTCACCCTTTGAACCCATTGAATTCTCTGTTGAACCCAAGTGGATCATCACCATCCTCAGCAGCACATGCTCATGCTCTTGCATCATTGAACCGCAGGAAGCGTAGGAAAATGTCAACTCCAGAGCGGACTCCCAGTCCTCCTGAAGACGACCTAGATGACCACTCAAGCAATCAGTTGGAAATCGACAGTCAAAATGGGGATTGGAATAATGATCATTCACCAAGATCATTGACAGCAGATCGAGCATCATCAGGAGAGCCATCGTCCAACAACCTGAGTGGAAGTGGACCATCAGGTGCTGGATTGTCCATGAGTCTCAGCAACACGCCGACACCTGCTAATACACCATCTCTATCTGCTGCTGCCGCCGCAGCAGCCACAGTTGGAATGTCATTAGCTGCTGGTGGTTCCCTTGGCTCTACCACAGCTTCCTCTTTGGTTGGTCCTATGGGGCCCGCTTTCCTCAATCTACATGCAGCAGCAGCTGCAGCCGCCGCTGTAGCAAATGCAAATTCCAGTGCTGGAGGTTCTGGCTCTGTTGTTGGAGGAAACAGTGGAGGAAATAACCCTCCGTCAACTTCATCATCACTTGCCAGTGACTTGGACTTGAAGCCTGGAATTGTTGAAATGATTCGAGAAGAAGAACGGGTAAGAAATATATATATATATTCGTTTTTTCTTCTTGCTTCTTGCCTAATTTTCTTTACTTTTCTACGAGCTTCGTTAATTTTAATTAAATATTTCATCTGCTTCTGGCAAACCACAAGAAAAAAACTGAAGGTAGAGAAGAGAGTAGAAAGAATTGTGGAATGCAAAGCTATAAATACGAATTGAAATGAGAGAGAGAGTGCGAGCGAGAGAGAGGAGGAAGCTGGTCTGAATTCAATAATAAACTTTCGTCTTTTCCAGCCTGGTAGCAATAAGAAATAGGTAATTCCATTTATCGACTAATTTAGCATGCCTATTACAGAGGTTTTCTTTCCTAGTATTTTTCTCGTGTTTTTGTGAAGACGAGATGAAGAAAAACTAGGATTAATTCAACCAAACTATTAGGGTTTGTTTTTATACATGTGAGCATAATAAATATGCACGGGTCACTGACAGAGCCAGTGGAGCAGATATTCAAGTAAAAGTCTCACTTTGCTGCACGTTGCATATGACGCATACACATAAGTACATATATACAAGCCTAAGGGTGAGAGGTTTAAGTGAAAGCAAGAGGAAGCGTGTGTATTAAATTCGAAAATATAAATCGATTTGACTAATGAAATGGTAACCTAATCATCTGTACGTACGTACCCACATTTATATTCACGCATTCCACAAAATATATCCGTAGATAGTTGATTGAAGTTAAGAAATGTTAAGTGAATTTGTCCTTACCCTCAAGCCAAAGCTGCTATAACAGAGTTCTTATCAAGTTACGCCAGTATAAATAGTGTATTTCTTCTGCCTTTTCCCAATAAGTACATTTGGTCTCGTACTGCTGCTGCTCCATGTTTTTCTTTGCCCCACGCACAAGGGCACACATTACCCTGCTTAAATGAAGCGAATTAAATCTCTATATATGATGAAAAATACCAAAGTACTTGTCAAAAACAGAAGTAAGATGGGGAAGAGAGAAAGGCAAGGAGGGATAATATGCATATTTTCTCTTTTTGAAGGAAAACGATCGTGTAATTAGCTAACATTTGCATTAATGTTATTTAGCCCCATCTTCACTCTCTTCTTTCCCCCATGCATCTGTAAATCGTTGTGATAGAAGTTTATTCTGCTGTAGTAGTGGGCATGCATATGAAACGTGAACAGAGAGAAGAGAAAAATGGTGATTACTTTTATTTTTCCAATGATGTTTTCCTTTTGTACAGTAATGACTTGTGTGTAATATTCAGCCTAACGTTTTCATCATGGCAAGAATTTTTGCTTAATTTTTTTTTATATCTAATTTACAAATTACAATTTCTATCACATACGAGCAGCGTTGTTATCCTGAAACTTTTCAGTTTCGGTTATTTTTTGTGGAAAAGTAATTTTTATTTATTTTCAAGCCAATAATAATAATACCAAAAAGTATCAGTCTTCTATACATTCTCATCAGTTTCTATATATATATATGTAGCTCCCTCAAAATATATGAGGAAAATGTCACATAGTCTAGTGGATAAGTGGTACATGTGAGCTCATATAAGATGAATGTATTAATATAAAGTCCATTTTACAAAGCAGTTGTCACACACGATTCTTTCCGTCCTTCCTTTTCCTCTTCACAAATAATGCATGCAATATATGGAATACATATGCCGCACACACAACCTAGTTAGAGGGAGAGGAGAAAGAAGCCTTATCGTAATAAGTATAATATGCCGCTCTCTCTCTCTCTCTCTCGTTTGCTCTGAAATACATAAACGTGGAGTGTTTTGTTTTGGATTTCATTAACAATTCATAATGGAGAATGAATTTTTCCTCCTGAAATATTTAAATGCTAGTTGTACCGACGTCCACTATCATACAAATATTATACATATAAAATAGAAAACTAGCTTTTGGGCTCATTCAATTCAAAGAAGGAGAGTGCGAGAAGAGGTGGCTCCTAGCTGTGTCTATGTTTGTAGTTCAAAAAGCTGATTTGAGTGACTGCAATTATACGATGCTACTAAATATACGAATTTCCTTTCCCTCTATGGTTCACCTAGAGTTTTAAAAACAAACGAAAAGTAGTGAAAACGAAACAATTGTATAAAAAAAAGGTTCCCTCTAGCTTAAATGTATAAAGTCCAAAAATTGCATCGGTGGATAGCAAGGGTGTTATCATAGTTTGATCAACCAAAAAACCAGTGCCGCTCATTAAAGTATGAAGAGCGAGAATTTTTTATTAATCCTTTTTAACCTTTCATAACTGCATTGCATACTCATCCATTGGGAAATTAAAGGGAAATGGTTGAATATTTAAAGTGTGTACGAAAAGGACGAGAAATATAGAAAGAGCGGTTGTGCTCTCTTCCAGTGTACCAGAATTGTATTAAAACTATCTGAATTAATAAAACTTATTTTTGTACACAAACAAGACGACAAAAGTTCAGAGTAAAAACTTGGGCAGTGTACAATATTTGTATACATATTATAGTGATATATGTATGGACAAATGGGAGATTGTGAGGCGTCTACTGCTATATAACCTTCTATATATAAGTAAGTTCAGTATTCATTTTGAATCGAACGTGTGCTTTAAACTTTAATGGATAATCATGGAACTCCTAAGCTCCATAGGGAAGTTGACGTTCAACGTTGAGGTTGGTTCCGTCGCAGCTGTGAAACGCAAAGAATCATGCCAATTTTGCTGAGGTGAAAGTTGGCGGTTGACTCTGAATACGACCAAGTAGAAGCTTGTGTGTGTGATGTGATGAGCTCTACAAATAATACTTTGGGCTCAGTTGATCACACCATAAGAAAAATGATTTTGGTAGTTTCGGATAAAATTCTCAATAACACTCTTGTCTTTTATTTGTGTCCTACCAGCATGTAGTATAGCGCCATATCAGAGGTAATAATATTAAACGAACGTCTAAAAATTATTATAACAGCCATGAGCAAGTATAAAAGCATCACACAATCCCATCAAATATTGCTTTCTTCCCTTTTTCGGCTAACAACAGCAGTCGCTCGCTCTTGCTTCCTTCCGCCTTCACTTTTCAGTCAGTCTGTCGAAAAACGGAAAAAGCACAAAAGTTTCTAAATATCTCTAATATCCACGGCTATTCCCTCAAAGTTTATGATTAAAATTCCATGTTTTTATGAGAATAATTAAAGTATATGTGCACCATAAAATAGGTTGAATTGCTGTTGCTAAATTACTCTCATAAAATTCTACGGCCCTGAGTTTTAATGTTATATATATTATGTATGTATGGATCTAGAAAATATCCGTATATTATGTATTATGCATAATATGTGCATATACATTATTAATAATATACATAAAACGCGTCCCTTTTCCATCTATCACTCTTCGAAAAAGCATATCTCTATATATGATTTCTTTTCGCTGTGGTGATGCGACGCGAAATATGTGGCGTTTGGTTGGGTGGAAGGCTACTACTGAAAACTCGGTGGGAATGTAACCTTACAATATTTTTGAAGCCGTAATACATGCATTTATAATGCAAAACCAAACACTGGAGAATTTACTATTCAGTCTTCAATTACTATGTTACTACTGGGCTCCATTATAGTTGCAAAAGCAGCAAAAAAAGGCCGAATATGGTTGTAAACTAGGACATACAATGGGCAGAGAACTGTGTGGCCATGTGTATGCATGTATCTATAGGTTTTTCAGCATAACATTAGACTTTGGAAGCACCAGCAGCAGGTAATCGTATAAAATTTTGTCCATGCAATGTTAATGGGAGTATCACATGAGAGATCCATCGGAGAAGCTACTATTAAGCGAGAAATATCCAGTGTATCGCCATTCGAGCCACTCTAAAAATCGCCTAATTCCTTCCAGCAACTGATGCTATTACTATTACTACTCGTCCTGGCTCTTCTCTCCTTCTCTCTGAAACTGCTTCCATCGTGGCAATAATATATTTAACATCGAGGTTTCCTACAACATTTCCCTCCCATATAAAACATTTAATGTGTATAGTAAAGTCACGTTTGGGAAGCTGCAGAAAATAGATTTTCATAGCTAACGAATCACTCGCTAAGTTTTTACCGAACATTAAATTGCATTCATTTTCGAACCTCCATTCCATTTCCTCCATAACATATAACTTCTTGGTGGTGTGGTATGTTAGATAGAACGTTTTCCTTTAGTATTAGTACATGCTTTGAATGTATATCTATCTACACAGTCTCTATCGAACATTCAATACATAGAAGAAGAACCTGATGAAAAATGAAGGTTTTGCTTGAGTAAAAATTTTAGAAATCGACTACTTTTAAAATATTTATATGATGATCCGACGGGCTCAGAATGAGTCGGGCTAGCCATTACAAGATAACAAACTTTGGAAATTAAACAAGAATTCTATGCTTTACATAAAATTTAGGATCGCCATGCCCAATAATATTTATCTAGATACTCTTAAAATCTTTAAAGTTGAGCTTCCAAACTAGTTGAACACAAACGGTGAGTAATCAAGTAATCATATCAATTCTCAGACAGTTGAGGACTAAGGAAGAAATCAAACAAAGTCAGTAAGAAATATAGCAATATATATTGATACGATTACGATGCATTTCGATCCTTTCATTGCATATATAGTATAAAAGTAATGCTTTCCGATTGTAAATGGTAAAAGGACAAGTAAACATCTCGAGTCTGTAGTATTTTTGCTTATGATACCACACACAGACTGCCGATGAGGAAGAGCGAGAGAGAGATACGCATTCAATGGAAGAAAAACACAAAGAATTCTAGCAACGTTTTAGGATAAAGAAGTTACTATGTACATGAGCTGATATAGGCACATTTTTTTCTGGAAACCAACAGAAGTAGAAGTAATGTTGTATAATCGTAATCTAACGTTAGGTATATCACCTTACCAAACTCCCCAACTCCAATGTGCATTGGAAAAAAAAAGTTGGGCTTGAGTTGTAGTAGTAAGCTGTTCAAACTTACTATATTGGCTCGATTCTCTGCTTCTTCTATTGCTGCTGCTGCTAGATTCATTGAATTGCAACCGGAGAGAGAGAGATAGAGAGAGAATATTTATTTTTTATGTTAACATAAACATTTGCTTCATGTTTATTTTAGTTGTAGGGTGGAGGAGAGAGAATTTCCTTTTGCTTTAATACATGAATACGTAACATAACATGCACGCTTGATGCATCACGTCGTAACGTAAAGAACATACATATGTGTTGCATTGGTATTGGTAGTACCGAAACGAAAATATTGTACAGCTTCCTTTTCCTATTTCGTTGATGAGTTTTTTTTTGTTTCACTGGAAAAAGTTGAGATTTTCTACATTATCTACCAAAAAGGTATTCCTAGCCGAATGTATTTTTATTAGTAATTCTGTCATGTTGATGTTAGAATATAACACGTCAGTAATGCTGAACCTAAAATGATGTTGAGTAGTAGTTCACAGCCCAATGAAAATCTGAGAAATGGACGATGGACCATGGCGGCTTAATGAAAGTAAAAGTGAAGTGTCGGATGTCCTTGTCGTGTTGTCTCCTAAAAGGCTGCTATGCGAGTTCATGAGTATATATATACTTATGTAGTGTATGCATCCATGTACACATTTACCTCTGTCGGTGTTGGAAGCTGCAAAAGTATAGTGGTAGAGTAGAGGTATGCCACGACAGTCACAAGCTTCTTTTTTTTGTGAAAGCAAAACTTTTACTCTGAATCCCATTTCAAAGTGATTCCTAACTTGTGTTGTTGCATCATACACAGAAAGTGTTGAGAATGTGTAAGGTCGTTTCCCTTTTGGTGAGACAGTTCACTCTTTTCGCTGGGAAAGTTTTTCGGCATGTTGCACTTGCACTCATGGCAGCGGCATGACATTGAAGAGTAGAAAAACAGAAGTCTTCTACTGCATTCACTCTACCCTGCCTACATTCATATATATACATTTTTAGGGATGCACACAGCTGAAAAGTTTTAGTTTTCAGACAAAACTTGTGGCGTGGTTCTGGTTGTTAGCAGAATAATATGTATATTTGGACAAGCTGATTTGAGATATATATATTAGTTATGTCGAAGCATGAATGTTCACCATGTGGTGAATTATATGCTTGGGTGTCATTGTCAATAGTGTACAGCGGTTTCATGCTTGGCTTTCTGAGATTCCTGATAATATGATGCTGCATAACTTACATCATCATCATCATGGTACGCAAGTTGAAAAATATGCAGTTCTTCACTTGCACTTCAGAAACTAACTAAACTATTCAAAATTCAAACCAAGCGACATTTTCATGTAGTTATTCACATATTCTCTTTACTTATTCTTGTGCTTAATAAAACTTTACTCGTTCCCACATATTATATAAATCATTCATGGACATACACGTAGCAATAAGCATGTGTAGTGATTGTTCATTTTTGCTATAGCCTTAAAAGTATTATCCTTAAAGTAACAAACGAAAAAATAAAAATGAAAAAGCTCAACATTTTCAGGCTGAAGGAGCCATATACTCATAAAACTGGTCTAAAACTACGCTCTATATTTGGTTTTTCTTTAAACCATGATGTGCGTCGAGTTTTCATCCGGATTTTAAATAATAATCATAACAATATGAATATATATATACATATAGAACGCATGATGTACGAAGAATCCAATCAGTTGAATACGAAATGCTTCCAGCAATATTTGTCAAGTAATATTCGTCAAGTTCCAATAAAATGCATCCTCTTTTGAGTCGATGGTTTCTTCTCATGTAAAATGTTTGTGCAGTTGCAACATTTTATATGAAATTCTATAAGTACTCATCCCTTCATGTTCTCTCTTAAGATTCATTTATTATTACTCTGAAAAGAGAGAGAGAGCGAGATGCTGTTTTTCCACTCATCCTCATATAATAATAAGTTGAAGCTAAAGTTTGCACATGAAACATGCTCATCTATCTTTCTGTTAATTTTCCATTTCCCCCTTTTTCGTCGTCACTTCTGCTGCTGCTACTACTACTACAACTACCACACAACTACTACTCCCCCTCATCACTCACTCAACTGCTTAGTCTTTGCACAAGATGCAAAGTAGAAGCAAATAATTTAAATGTAAATCCCTAATGTTTATACATATATCACACGCTGTTTGGAAAAGGAGGGTTGAGCATTCTACACATCCTCGTGGATCTAATGTAACATGCATGTATGATTATAATAATAATAATATTCCGTTCCAATCCAATCTTCTTTTGCCGTGCCTTCTCTCTCTCTCTCTACACTCGTACGTACACAAGATTTTATTATTACATATACAAATAAAATGTTGGTTTGTACAGAAGCGAGAGAGTAAAATTCACAAGCGCATGAGCTTCCTCCAAACAAAATATAAATATAAAATGTAAACGAAAAATATATTCATTCGGAGATGATGATGATGATGATGACGATGATGAGGGTTTTACTCTTGAAGAGTTGTTCATTGTTGATGGTGTTATTCTCATTTCATTCTCCCATTCACCATTACATTCCTTGTCCGTTCATTTCATATCGTATTTTTCATTAGAAATATGTACACCAAGTGTGCACTTTCCATTCCTGTTAAAAAGTATAAAATGATGAAAGAAACAGTAGCACAGGAGATTCAACATCAACGATATGAAACAGGCAGGAAAGATAAAATGTGAGCATATCATTAATTTACACGGTATAATGTAAAATGAAAATAATGCATGTTACGTAGTAGAGGCTCATCAACATCCCAGAACGAAGCGTATATATTAGTATTAAACGAGGAGAGAAAAGGAAAATGTGTACAGCTATGCTTACGATATTTGTAAATAGGCTTTTCCACATGTACATATTATATGCGCTGCAAGAATCCATGTACATTCTTCATGTTTTATACATTTCGTTGTACAAGGTACAAATGTAAACAGTCGAGGAAATAGTTTCGAGAAATAAAAATAAATAAAGTATTAATACCAATGTGATGAGTTCCAAACAATGTAATGAGTAATGATGATATTTTTCAAAACTATAAGGATTATACAATTTACAATCCTTTGGAAGTAATTGCAAAAAGGTTTTTGTTTATAGGTACAGACAGTGTACAGTGTATGTTAAGCAAATTAATAAATAACATTGATGAAAATACGCGATGTATCCGTTTGTTCCACGCTTTTATAAATATTATCCTAGCAATCACAAAAACATGTACATTATATATATATATCTACAGTACAGCTTGTATTGACTTAAAACCGTTGCTTTCGACGGGAGCTCCAGTTAATGCTTTATTGGTTCGTCTGGACCAGACTTTAACGTTCGTTCGGGTAAAAGACCAGCTATGCGTGGTGGAATCATAATTATCTTAGAAACCGCAGGAATGTTGATGGAATGAAATCCTGCGTGCGAACTTGCTCCTGGAATTGGTATCCCGTTGAACGCAGGTGTTGGGTACAAAAAATATTGAGAAATATCGGTATAGAAAGCAAAGCTACATAATATTAACCAGCAATCATGTGTAGAGCTTGCAATGTGCATTTAAACTCGAGGTTAATTTACAGGTGCCTTGATTTGCTTGTTCTATAGGCCTGTATTTAACAATGAATAGTACGATGAGCTGTTTTAAACAACGTGTCTCTGACTTTTTGGTTTTTTATGGTTACCCACTCTTTGCAACGTGTTCCTTTTGCTAAAGTTTATTTTAAGGGTTACCTATTTTGTCTACGTTTAATTCAATTTGGTTGTGAAATTCGTAAATCATTTCGTAACCTAACATGTTGACTAGCCTCTTTCTCTCATTTCAGTTCGATTCTCTTGGTATGAGCCATGAGCCCAAGTTCTTGTTTTCAAGTTTCGACCCTAATGATAACAAATGCAATTTAAGGGTTTCTAATTCTCACTCATGTCCAAAAACTTGCTTGTATTAAGTGAAAGCAAAATAAATGAATGAGTAGAATCACAAGTTGTACATATAATATATGTAGGTATTTCCACCAAATACTTTCTTGTTCGCTTACTCTCTATATATTTGTAAAACATCCTGGGAATATTAATAATTCAATATGTGTATATATAAACTCTTGCTGTATGTATACACATTATATGGAGTGGTTGAATGAAAAAAATGACGTACCTATATAATGTATTAATGTCTCTCATATACGTTACTAACTCTCCATCATGATTTGTATGCGAGATAGTAAATAAAGTGACCTTTTTGGTTTCGCCAGCTTCTGTTTATATTAAATGCATAATATATATTTCAATCTAGTTAGCTGATGATAAATATTGAATCACATTCCATTTACAACATGCACAGCCAACTAAATGAATAATTACATTTACATTTTCCAGGCCAAAATGCTTGAGTCATCTCATGGGTGGCTGGGACCATCCGCAGCTTCGACTCTCACAGGTTTGTAACAACTACTTTATTATTTCATTTTCTCAAATGTTAACCTATGTCTCTTACAAATATATCTGTACTTATATGAGCCACACACACACACACGTTGCGTTGAGCTGCTTTTACTTTCACACACGCTGCTCTAGCTTGCTTCTGATGCCTACGTTGTCTCTTTCCGTTCTTCATACTTCATTCTATATTTATATCTAAGTTATCTATAATGCATCACACAGTCGTCGTATATATTGAATGAGATTCGTATAACATATCTACATATGTGTCCAACTAGGGCTTAGTTCCAGAGAGCATTCTTGCTTTGGACGCACATGCTTCCATGAAGCTGCTGCTAACTAATGGCTACAAATACAAGTATCTTTGAACAAAGACAGACTACTGCACACGCTTCTGGAAAGGAATATAAATATGAGAATCCAGGACATAACTTGTATAACAATAATTGTTGATAAGAATGATGTATCAAAATTAGGATATATAGTGGCTTGCTTACAGTATATATAGTTTATATAAACCAATTTAAGTTCTGATCTGATACATTTAGTACAGCAGACGATGATGACCAATCGAAAGAAAGTAAATTCGTGTTTTTTTAAAATAAATTAGTAATCATAGTGCATATGCCCTCAAGGTATTCATGTCGATAAATTCATTAATTTTTTTTTGCAACGATTCATTGAATTTTATTGAACGAGCATTCTTGGTTTGTGATCTACCACCTCATTTCCATTCAAGCAAACTAAAACAATTTTGTTTGTTACTTCAAGCTCAGAAAAAATTAGCTTGCAGTTGGTTTACTAGTCTTCATGCATGCTCAAGAAAGATTTTGGTCATGCAAATTACATTACTTTTATTTGAAAAACGCCAAAAATATAGGAAATTATTTTTTTCCAGAAAGTACATAATTGTAAGTAATTACATGATTTTTTGGTAGTTCGCCCATAACATATTTAGGGAAATCCTTGGCCAATTGAAATAAATGAAATTACCTTGATTAGTTCCTTGTGATTCCCAGAACATGCATCAGTAATTAATGATTTAGAAACTTCGTAAATGGCTGCTGACTATGCTCATGCTTACATCATGATGAAGTGAGAGTGGGCGAATTTAGCAATTATTACCAATTAACAGTGCAGTACCGTTTTACATAATGTGGCAGACATGATGATGATGATTCGATGCTTATTCCGTGGATAATTCGCTATCACCACCAAACTAAAAAAAAAATTCATGCTTATGTGCATATACATATATATTTTTACAGTCAAAGTATACGATATATATACAACCAATACCATCAATCCTTTTACCACCCTTCATTTCATTTTTTCCCTGTTCTTTACTTTGGGAGGTAGTCCATTCTGGAATGAAAAGTTAATTCAAATTCCAACCCTCTTTTGATTTTCCTCTTGGTGGCACTGTCAACTATTCTATAAAAGTCATAATTTGGGCATGCTAGTTTTATGTAGCACGAAAATCAGTATAAATTATACATTCATCCACAAGTAGGAATCATAACCATAACGGTAGAAAATATTTTTTTTCTCGAGGATATATTAGCACTGGTAGGATAGATACATACATAGCATGTGAATATGTATATAATATATGGATTCTGGTCTGTTGTATACATAAGAACATAACAGAAAAAATACATTTGACAGAGAAACATGGTTTTGACTTCATACTTGCAAATATATTAATAAACAGCATGAAGTCTGTTGATGATTGAAATTGAAAGATTAACAAGATTGAAGCACGCTGCTTGTGTTGTTAGCTACAAGAAAGACAACCATATATAAATAACCCTGAGTCTTTTCAGCCATGTTTGTTCATATTACCTCTCTTCCTTTTTTGCTTGCTTTTCATTGACATATAAATAAAAAAGTGGAAGGGAAAAATTTCATAGTAAGAGAAAGAAATTATAAGAGTAATAACTTGGTATGTGCATTTAAACTTTTTTGCTTTTTACAACACGTATATACATATGTTCATGCATATAGACCCACACACTAATGTATTACCAAAGATTTACATGCATGAGCAGAAAGCATTAAAAATCCTTTTAACATGTAATGTGATTAAATGCCTGTTCATCGTCATCCAACTCATTTATGAAATCATCATGAAAAACGTTTATATTGTATTGAAGATGGCTTGTTGAATACTTTTTCTCTCTCGTCGTGTCTTGTTAAAATCAAATATTGATGTTAAAATTCGGAACATGAACAATGTAAAACTGGAGCTTGAGAGAAGTAGTTGATAACTGCTGGAGCCACCAATTGGAACTTTTGACTTCCCAGTATATAATCTAATTGGTTATTGACGACGTTGTCCCGTTTTTTGATTTACATACTCCTTTCATTAGTTGGTGTAATACGTTTATCTTTATAAAAATTGGGGGTAATCGTACGAATGATGAGAATGACAGGATCGTACAACTTCAAAATTTCTTTAACCGTATTTATAGAGTTTATAATAGTTTTATTAAAGTACAGTGTGCCTGAACTCTGAACCACATATATTTTTAAACAAGAAAGGAGGACATTTTATGCTGGTTTTAAATATTTTTATTTAGTCACAAGATTTTCATGGTTTAAAAAAATCAGGATGATAATTCCTTGTTTTTGTAGCAAGGTTAAATTAAGACATCAGCCAAGCCAAACCCTCCACATTGCATCAGTTTTTTTTATTATATCTAGAAAAAACATTTCCATCTCCAAATGTGAAGACAAAATGTTTTAAAAGTTTTGTACTTTTAAAGTTAGTTTGTTATTTTAGATGCGTCTTCTTTCCCGAAGCACGATCTTGGAATCATCATCAGTCGACTCGACATCTTCCCACCAAGCAAAATTTATTCTTGTACATATATTTAAGACAACTATTTACCATTAACTCACATTAGCTTGAGAAAAAAAAGTGAGCAAAAAGTGAGTTTTATTCCTGCCAAGAGAAAAAAAGTAAGCATTAGAGATCTGGTAAATTACATGCATATATAATTTTCCAGATATAGAAACAAATCCTCCCAAGCCTTTAGTTTAGCATTCCCTTTTCCTACATGCTATCTATCGCATCAAATTTCAGTACCGCTTGATGATATTGCAGTGCATCTCACACCACACCATTGCTGCTCACATGCATTTCCGTAAATAAAATGAAAAGTGTTGGTTTATCCTTGTTCCCTGCTGGTACACATCTCTCTTCATCCATGCATCATGAAGGAAGAAGGATAAAAAAGAGTCAATTTTATAAACGACCTTTTTAAAACGTTGTCTGCGTGGTAAAATGTAAATAGTAGTTTATGACTTTAAAGCTTTAAACCATCCAGCTGAAATATTTATATAAGAAAAAGAAATGCATTTCGAACATTTATTTTTTTAAACAAATGTTAGCAGCTTTTAAAGAATGCTGAATCGTTTTTAATCAAGGCTTAAATAATTTTTGGAGTGGTATAGCTTTCGATCAAGTGACAATTTCCAAGTACACGTAGTTATCCCAAAACTAAATGTAAGGAATATATTATTTTAAACAAAGCCATCTGAACTAAGTAGGTTAAGGAAATTGCCAAGTTGATCACATGAGTATATGTAGTTCCAGGTTAAATATATACAATCTATAAATAGTTGAATAACATTAGCTGTGTCACTTTGATAGTCAACATGACTAAGAACTTTAATTACTTCATTCAGTTGATGTTAATTCATGCAATATTTATCAATACAACTCAATACTTAGGCGATATAAGTATCTATGTATCCCCTATATTCCAATTCGTTGCTGAAAGTCAGCAATCAACAACATTGTATAATTTAAAGCTTATATAAGGCTTAAAGAAAAACGTTGCTGACTCCTTTGAATGTTATTGAAATGTAAAAATGTTTTAGCATTTAAAATAATTTATCTTATCACCGTCGAAAATCTTGATTCTATTTTTTCACTCCTGTAAGATTTATGAATTATGAACACTACACTGCTGATTTGATATTGATCACTTTAAAGATGTATTGAGTTTTGAATTATCAGAGCAGAAGAAATGTCTGCGATATATGTGATATTGAGCCTCTCTTGTTGGTAAAAAAATTCTGAGTGTGGATAACGTTTTGTTAAATAATCAAATCCCACAGCAATATCACGTGTAAGTTATGAAAGAATATGACCATGTTGTTTTAAAGTGTATGTATAATTATTAAAATGGCACAATAAGGAAGAGACTTTCTTATGTCTCAGCCCTGAACATAAAATACTATTGGTTTCTTTGCCTAATTAATGTATAAAGTTGGTACAAGAGAACACGCCGTCTCGTCTACAGAAGCTCATACATAAACACTTTATAATGGATGCTCACCAGACCACAAGCATAGGTAGGTTTTATTCTCCAACGTCAAACGCAATTCTCAATTAATGGGGTGTAAGAAAGTAAAGGGGCTTGATTATTGTTTGCACTTGTACATCACATACATGCAAGCAGTTTCTTTGTATCTATCAGATCATATCACATTTTTCCATGGACATTTTTTATTACAACTGTTTTTTCTCTCTTTTGGTTTATTCATACATGACACATACTCCCAATGCTTTAAAGTTACATTACACTTGGAATGAATGTTCCCTTTTTTCTGTTGTTTTACCTGGACACATTATAATGTGATGTCGTGTTATGAATTCATGTTCATTACACTATAAGACAATTCAATAAATATATATTACTCAGCTTAGCTATTAACAGTTGTCATTAATGTTCTTTTTCTGTTTCTTCTTCCGTTTAGTCTAAATTATGAGACTGGCTGAAAATGTGCATGAATAGTTTATGCCACTGCAGGAAAGGCAAAGAGAGTAGTAATAGTAATGCAGGATACTTGCAATATAGTTAATGGGACAGTACATCCTAGTATATTTATTGACTCTGCATGTATTATTTTTTGTCGTTGAATTGAAAAATATGGCGAGTAAAACAGGAAAAAAATAGGGCTTTCTACATTTGAGTCATTCATTTAACAACTCAGAAAAAAACTATAATGATGTACACATGTCCGTGGATGTATAGTGTATGTCCTAGACACATATTATGCATCATTTTTTGTGTTTTCCGTTGAATAACAACACGAATATATAATATGGAAGGTGTAGTGCATAGTTAATACTCATATTATGCCTCGACAGTTTCTCTATACTTTATAATAATAATATTCCCCTTGGTATATTAACACGGCCAACCAGTAATGAAAAAATATTAATAAGCATTGTGATTCTCTTCCAGCAGCACAGTTGAAAAGGAGTCCAGCAAAAAAAATAATATTATTCCCTTCATTAAAGGTACGAAACACGCCCATCTCATCTTAGTAAAGGGGGAATGAGACTTAATATTATTGATTCCAAAAGAGGGAGAGAAAAAAAACGAAATAATAATTACAGAGTGTTGGATTATGCATGCACGACTCTTCTCTTTACAAAGTTCTTAAAACAGTTATAGAAAAGACGTAATTCTTTCGTGCCCTAAAACAGTAAGCAAGTAAGCACACACACGTCAGTATTGATATGTTAAGTGGATTTTTTCAGGCCATTTTATACATAGTAGAATAGCCATGCATTATAAGTAACTCTGTGAGGTTAAATTAAAAAACTACATTAGAGAAGTTAGAAGTAAAGCAAGATTTCCTTAGTTCCATGGCCAATATTATAGTTTATGTATTTAATGCAATATTACACGAAAAAAATGGATGAAACAGTTATACTTTTACACTTTAATACATGTATGTAGCCACATGTGGTGGGAAATGGCAAACATTAATAATTAGTCAAGTTGAGAACATGAAAAGGGTTGATAAAAAAACTCGCCATGTTTCCACGAATATTAAATGGACCAATAATGGGGTCTCATCTCATGTGACAGGTAATTTTTGTTTTTTGACGAAGAAGGCATAAAAAAAGAAGAAATTTTAGTTAATAATGAATCCTTACTTTCACATGAAGAGTGAATGAAAGTCTTAATGAATAAAGCATTTTTATTTTCGCCACACTTGAAGATTGAAAAGTTTTTAAACTTCCATTTTTTTTACCACCAATGGTTGTTTCCAATCAGTAAGGTAAAAAAGAAGGAAACTTCAATCATGGAGAAGAAAGTCGTTTGAAAAAATAGAAATAAGTAATTAAAGAACTACGAACTTGCAATTACATTACTTGTAAGTTGGTGATGGTGACAGGGTGTGTGTGGTATATTGAGACGGAAAGCATGTACATCATAATCTTGTAGCTAATACATTATGTAACAGTGAAGAATTTTTGTCCAACACTGTGCTTTTCTACGTACGTATTTCCTCCTATTGCTTCACTATTTGCTTGGAAAAGGAGAACCTCGTGTGTGGCTCGGTGATAGTGATGTAAGCTTACATACAGACAACTCAGCTTTAAGTGAGGAGGGGTTGGCCAGGGGAGGACAGGATCGCGTGAAATGGTTTAGTTTAGCACAGTTGTGAAATAAATGATGAGTTATCATTTAGAGGAAAAAACAATGTCTTTTCTCTTGATAAAATGTATATATTCAAAATGTTTATAGACTCCTCCGTTATGTATGTATGGATGATTGATATAGGGACAAGAAAGGATAATCAATAATTAATATCTGTCTCCGGTCTGATATTATAAAATGTACCTCTCTCTCTCTCCCTTTTCCACTGTAGTAGAGAAGAAATGAGAGTGTAGGATTTGTGTGTGTGCTTGAGGTGCATATAGATAGATAGATAGATATGTACCTCACCAGTGGTCATACATACTCTGCATATAGGTTTTTATGTACCTATAGTTTGCCTTTTCCATCAATTAATGAATGCATGATGTGACGTGAGCATGTAATAGTCATACAAAAAGAGGTGATTGTGAGCAAGCAGCCTGCCCAGCTTTTTCTCGTGTTTATTATTTTCGCCCTCCTTCCCAATTGTCTCTGTTTGTTCATTTTCAAATTTACAGAGTACAAGTTATAAAGGCAGTGTTTGTTTTTTTGAAAATCTATCTTTCGTGAAAAGTACAATGCAATGATATTAACTTGTGCTTTCTGCTATATGCTCCCATTGCTCTACTTGGGAAATGATTATGATATAAAAAAATTGCTGGAGATAACATTTAATCTGACTGAGTAGAGAGAATTTAAGAGAAATTTAATATATTTTATATCCGAGCGTGTGTAATCTCTTGAAAACTTACTTTTAAACAACAACAAAAAACGTGATAGGGACTGAACCAAACTTTTGAAATGGAATTTAAATATAGAAATTCAATTGGCTATAAACAAACTTCGTTTACCTAACGAAAATAATGGTAATTTGTTATCACACTTCATCACACATGGGAATTAAGTGTAATGCATGAGTAAAAAGTATTTGGCATGATCGATAACATGAGTGTATTTAAAAGGATTGGTGAACAAACAATAATATGTAGGAATTTACAATGCAATCAAGCTCTAAACTCAAAAGAACATTGTTCCAATTCCACTGTATTAACACTACTGCATTGCTGGGCATTGTCGAAAAGGTAAATTTCAAATGGGGTGACATGCATATGTCTTTTCTGCCCTTCTGCTAATTGGATGATACCTCCTCTTCCATTCCATTATCTTCATGATCGTATCACGTCATTAAACTCAAGTAGTATAGTATATCAAAATTTCTTTGCCCTCTAAAATGATGCAAGAACATGATATGGGACATGGAGAAAATGCTATTAACTTGGTTATTGGCTTTATGAATAAAGTTTGGTAGTGCATGCATATAGCGTTGCTAGTTTCACCCAAATTTAAGTTTCACATCCCGTTATTATACATAATATTCATGAATTTTGAATTGGCAACTTCAACTGTCTTCTGCCCGTCAATTACTTTGCTCAATCCATTTCTTGATTTTCCCTTAAATGTCATATACATGCATCCATTTGCTTCTACTCACGCTATACGTGCTTATACATCAACATATATATTTATTGGGAGTCTTTTCTCCAGTACTAATAATTGCTTATGAATATGCATGTTTGGATAGTTTACTTTGAGTGGAAATGGCCAATTTTCTCAGTTTTTTTCCTTATTTTTCTTTTTCTGATAAAAAAAATGGTGAATAACGTAACACGTCGACTTAGTTTTTTACTTGACTGGATGACATGATGGTGACATATGCAATCAAACAAAAGAAAAACTGCCGACTGGAAAAAATAAGAGATAAAAGCGACTTGGCACGCATGACTTTGATGAAATATAAGGAAACATTCATAGAACATAAGAGCCCATGTAATTCTTATATATATATGCCTTAAGATTATTGGTGGCTCTCAATTAACTATTCATCATTTAAAAGAGGCTTATCCACTCCACAAGTTAAACATTTTTTTCCTTTTTAGGAAAATCAACATAAAAAATGTCCTCGTTCTTTTTTTTATTTTGGTGACATGCTTGGCTTCCTCCTCTTGCTTGTGTTGTTTTTTCAACTGTTTTGCTTTCATTAAATGGAATAATGAATTGTTTGGGGATGTCACTGAATAATGGAGCATGAGTTGTTTTGAGTATATTATGGCTACCTATAACCCATAACGATATCATATATACCAGAATATTCACAGCGGCTATACAAAAGATTCTTTCAATGTCTGTCGACTTGCTGTTCTATTTTTCAGGTGTTTTTTTTTTCAATTTAAGCATTACCAGTCAAACATGCAATCTGATATCGTGTCGGCATCATCAACCTTAAAATAAAAAAAAAGGGGCTAGTGTCCACGTAAACTTTTCCCCAGGAAAAAAATGGGGGTGGTAGTTGTACATTGTACACTTTTCTTCTCATTTCAAGAATATGCATTTATTCATTGGAAGTTGACAGTTTCACCAACAAATCAACTTTTTTTTCTATTTCTACTCGCCAACTCAAGATGCTTATCTTTGGCATCTCAATTCCATTTCGTTTAGCATACACAATGACATGAATGCAACTTACATATGCAATTAAAAATGTAGGAAAACTTTCAATGAATTCAAATCATAATGGCAATCAACTGATGATGAAAAAGACAATGTCTCACATTTGAGCACACAAGTTAGATAACATATTTTTCATGCAAAAAGCTCGTTAATTAATGACGAGATGATGATGGGTGTGATTTGACTGTTATTGGCTTGCTTTGATAATAAAACATTAATTTGCACAATCATTTATTTTTTTCTTTCACCTCCTTTTGGAGAAAGTAAACAGACTTGGAGAACCTACAAGTCAATTTTCTGGATATCACTTAAGCTCATTAATCTACATTATGCATATTTTGTGAGGAACGATTTACATCGGCAAGACAGAGAATCATCATTTCGTATCAATTTTGATGGACAGTTGTTTTAGGGGGAAAAGGTTGGATTATATATATATCCTACCTGTTATTTCCAAAAATAAAAAAGGGCTTAATGGAACGAGAGGTAAAGGAAATGTGACGACTATATTTAATTTATAGTTGACAATTTGTTGGCTAAAGAAATTGAATAAGATGGACACAGGAGGCTAAGAAACTATATGGAATCGTATAGGGTGACCATTTCTTCGTCATCATCATCATATGTGGCGTACTTCTTTATGCATGTCATTTTGTCATTTCAACTTGTTTTTCTACCGTATTGTGTCTTCAAGTAGAGAATGTATGCATAGTTGCTAATTAATTCAGGTGGATTCTTTAGTAATTGCTAATGCATTTAAGAAGTCAATTATCGTAATTTTTCCGAAATAAAAACAACCTTAGAATATTATGCCTATTACACCATGTCCTCCGTCGTCTGCCTTTGATCGGCAAAAATTGAATTATAAAAATACGTGTAACATTTATTGTGGAAATTTCCTCGTAACATTCAACTCTGGGCACTGTAAATTTTCAAAACAAAAAAATGACAACAGCAGGCCATCATCATTATCATGCTTAATATATTTGCCACCCCACTATGGGGTTTCGTTTTTTTCTCTCGATATTATATCGAAACTATATCCACCTTTTTACTTCATTATAGCCTTCAAAGTTTCCTGGAATTCAATAAAAGTATTGAAAATCCATTATAAAATGAAATATTCAAAACAATTTTCACTGCTGGACATTTCCACTATACTTTAATTGCTAAGCTAATATGCAATGTAACGCTTTGCAAATTACATTCTCACTATTCTCAAAGCTTGTAGGAATTTATCAAAACAAATTTTGATTGAGTCATAAAATGTAACGTCTTTTTATTTCTAAAACTCGCGTGAAATAGTATTATTTTCTATAATATTCATCAATGAAATGTGCTTTTTATAACTTTACAGATACATACCAGTATCAAATACAAAACTTATGGCAAAAATGTTGGAATCAAAACCAGGGAGGAGTTGTACATGCACTACGATTCCGAGAAAGAGGTCCCCTGAAATCTTGGCGCCCTGAAACAATGGCAGAAGCCATATTTGCAGTGTTAAGGGATGGTCTTTCCTTATCGCAAGCTGCGAGGAAATATGACATCCCTTACCCAACTTTTGTACTGTATGCAAACAGGGTTCATAATATGTTGGGACCTTCTGCAGATGGATGCTCTGGTTCCGGTAAGTTTTGTTAAGCCTATTTCATTCAGTAGCACAATCAATGATGAAGATGACGAGATCATGGATGTATTAAAAGGCATTCTTTTCCTTGACGTAAAGTCAAAAGTTGTTACATCTGTCATATAAAAAAACATGCAATTTGTATTTTAGACTTGATTTCTGACATGCGACCCAAAGGACGGGGTCGACCTCAGCGAATTCTTTTGGGGTCCTGGCCCGAAGAACATATCCGGGGAGTAATCCGAGCTGTAGTATTTCGAGATACTCAAGGAACCAAGGATGACTTCCCTTTCGTTTTCAACAGGGTAAGTACATTTCTTTTGTAGCTTTTTCATTGTGCTGCGCTACAAAAAGACAACTCCGTCACAGGATTGTGATTTTAAGTACCATCCGGATTTTGTTTGCCCTTTTACAAACAAACGGCATCTTGGTTTTTATGAACTATTTAATTTTAGCTACAGACTGTAGTGAGCTCTTGCTTCGTGGAATTCAACCTAGGAGACCCGTATGCTTAAAACCTTTGTTTTTAGTTGGTAATAATATACTCTCTGCAATAGAAGAAATGGCTTTTTTAGAATTTCCTCAGCAAAATAGTCGTGGTAATGTTTTCATAAACATGAAGTAATTACACGCTTACTACACCATTTTGTTTTCTTAAATTTTTTTTTATCTCATATGCTCTCTTACACATGTGTTCATAGAAGAGAATTTTCAATATAGAAATCAAGTTGGATAAACTTAACTTGTACCAAATGTAGATTTTGATTATATTTTCAAAGAGTATTCTTGAGCCCAGTCTATTAAACGAGAAAATTACGCAGATACTACAAACATAAAAATCATTAAGAAGCATACTTGAAAACTTATACCGGGGGAAAGTGATATTCTGCAATAAATAAGTACATATTAACCAACCCCTAACCTATTCATCAACTATCAATGATTGCGCATATACATTTGCGCTATTATAGGCATGGATTGTGTCAATTTTTTTGGATTTGCTAGTATTGAACTGCTTGGTTTTGCTTGCAGGAAACTGGCCTTTGCCTTCCTCCAACTCCTGGTTCTTCGTCATCACACAACGGCTTAGATATGTCACTTCAACAATTCAGCAATCCATTTTTGAATGCTGCAAGTAACAGCAGCAGTACAAGCAGCAATAGTGGAGGTATTGGCAGCAGCAGTAGCCTCCTCCATCACCACCATCAACTTCAACCTCCTCAATCATCCACACCACAACAACTACCAGGATCTTCAACATCAACCACTACATCATCTGGAGGAAATTTAAGCGCAGCAGGAGTCCAGCAAAATGCAACCAATTTGTCAAGTTCAGTTGGAAGTGGCACAGGCAATAGTAGTCATCATGGGGTGAACCTGATCAACATCAATGAGCATGGTAGTGCTGCTGCGGCGGCCGCAGCAACAGCAGCGGCTCTTCAGCACCTGCAACAACTCCAACAACAGGGAACATTGAGTGCCAGCACCACTTTAGCACTCACACCTGGCTCACCAACCTCGTCAAATAGCAATTCGCCCCTTCAACAAGTACTTAGCAGTGCTGGATTGCTTTCAGCTCAAGCACAACGGGAGCTATTAGCTCTTCAACAGAGACATCATCAGCAATTGCAACATCAAAGACGACAATCCCTATCAGGGAGCAGGGATTCTAGGGAAGCATCCCCGTTGGGTTTGCTAAATAAGAAGAGCTCATCATTATTGAACGATGATTCTGGCAATAAGGATGTGCCATCAGGGTTGATAATGGATGCAGAAATATTGCAAATTAAAGCCGAGCTCCCGTCATCATTGGGAGTTGGCGATGATGAGGATGATGATGATGGCGAGGATAATGACGATTTGGATGGAAATAATGTAAGCAGCAGACAGAAGGTTGATGCGCAAGATGATGATGATAATAATGATCATCAGCATGATGGACGCGTTGGAGTAATCCCTTTAGATGAAGGTGATGATGAGGAGCAATCGTTTTCCACAACATTCAAAAGTAGCATTAATAACGCTGGACAATCTTCAATGGGGAGTGGTGGTGGTGGTAGCGGACACAATGATGAGTCTATGCAGGAGCAGCAAACCCGGTTACAAACAGATTTTGTGAAATTTTTAAATCGAAACTCTACATCACCCGAAGTTATTAGCGGAAATAATGGGAACACTACTGCTACCAGTGGCAATTCTCCGAAGAATTCCCGTAGCAGTGGAAGCAATAGTGGTGGTAGCAATCCAAATGGTAACGCAAATAGTAATAATAATAATAATGATAGCCCTAAAGGGTCCACTAGTAGTAGCAGTAGCAATAATCATAATAACGCTGGCAATAGTAGCAGTAGCAATGAGACCAGTGCTAGTAGTAGTAGTAATAATAATAATACAGTAGGAACAGCAGCAACTTTGGCAGGGCAAGATGGACAGGGGAGGACAACTCTGGGTATGGAAGCTGGTAGAAGGGCATCTTTGAGAACTATGAGCTCCAGTAGTGGCAGTGAAGGTGGTGGAATCGGTGTTACCGGTACTTGTAGCGCAACTACAAGCGGCACTTCAGGGATCTCAACAAGAATGAGATCGTCGAGCAATCGAGGAGGAGAGCGTGAAGTGAATACACCATCTCCACTCAACTTCCACCAGAATCAGGCAAGCACGAGCTAATGATCTTGTGAAAAAGATGTGCCATGCCATCATAGCAGCAGCAGCATAGCCTCTCTTAGCTACAACCATTGCTAACTCTTTCTTTCTCTCTCTAGCTTGTGTTTTGCTTTGTGTACGTACTTACGTAATAGGGTTTGTCAGTATTATGAACCTTTCTCTCTCACCCCATACACATATACGTAAGTATAAATGTGCGCATTATACGTTTATGTGTGTCTGCGGCAGCTTGATCGTCAACTTCACACCACTACTGACAACACTAGTACGATGCAATAATGCATTATTGCTCCCTTCCACAAGTGCACAGGAAGAACTTGTTCGGAGTTCTGGTAATAATAGCTGAAATTATATTGGTTACATTTCTGAAATTCAATAGAATACATTTCATGAAAATATCCATCCCACATTGCATTGCTCGCTTTTATGATATTTTTGGGAATTTTACTAAAGAAAATACACCATCATAAGAAATGAAACCATAAGAATCATATTGCTTGGAACCACTAAAACAAGACGAGCTGCTGAGTGCAAAGTGGAAAGTAGATATTATTATGCTGTTACCCCCACAAGATCTCAATTTTTGACACATTATTCAAGAGGAAATGGAAACTTACTTAGTTTTATTCTATTAATACTGCTTTATCCATCATTACGCTGAGAAGTACACATCATTCATAGAATATATTGCCTTTCTTTCACATTTCTTAGTGCATTCATTAAGTCTTCATTATTGGATTTGGATGTGCATGGTTTTAGCTTGCCCTCTTGCTAAAAAACAAAAGTTTGATCATCACTGTTATTTTTACTGGTTACTATATTGTCTGTGTTTTGCAACTTTACCACCACAATACACTAGCCAGTCATCATATTTTTTTAGTAAATAGGCTCATGAGCAAAATTCAGGTTCTCAAACTTAATCAATCAGTAATAATAATGCAAGCATTTCATGTAGATTTTTTCCAAGCCAGATGCATGAAAAAAACAGTTTGACAAGTACATCACATCAAACAGATAAGATTAAAATTATATCTCGTTATAAAAATAGAATATATTTTTAAAAAGCAGCAGGCATATTTTAAACTTTCATGTTCACATGAGGCACACGCCATGAGTCAATTAAAAGGGGAGAAATGGGAAGTGACAAAGGATAGGAAAAGGATTTTTTTAAAGCCATTACCAAAATATGGTTTGCATGTTGTGCAGAGAAGAGCACAAAAACATAATAAAAACGTACACGGTGATGACAAGAAGGGCATCAAAGAACTGGAGCTGGTGAGCTCAGTCCTCCATCTATTTATCTACTGCTCCACACACGCTCATAAAAACACAACTTTACATGCTCTCCCTGGGTTAATACTTTATATAGAGATGGGCTTTTGATTCTGAATGTTCTACGGTATCATACTGGGTCCAGAAAGAGAGTCTTGAGGCATCAACAGAGATTAGACATTTACTCATGCAGTTTATATACATATGGCTACAGTGGTGGTAGTAGTAGTGATGTGATGTGAAGAGAAGAGAAGGCACGACGGAAGGTCTGCTTTTCCACCGTTCTCCATGTTATAAGTCTTTAATTAGATTTGCATTCGCACGAAGCGTAAGGACCAGCAGCACACGATAGTTTCATTCCATTATTCAGTCAATTAATTTAAACTTTTTTATTCATCAAGTTCGGACAGTGACATAGGGGACCATATATATATACTCGTATACCATACATACAATCTTTCACTCGATTGTATTCATAATACGCTGGCGTTAGTTAGTTATGATTTTATTGAGCAAAGTCACATGCATACGTTCATACTTGGTGAGTAAGGAACAATACTGTACAGTGTACGCACAACACATGAATACTCAGCAGTCAGCAGAACATCCCGTTGTACGATATTCATTCTACACGCATGACATGCATCAAGTAAATAAAGAACCAAAAGACTCCGGATGGTAGCAGTCTAATGTCATTTCCCTACATTCAATGATAAAATTTAATTGCCATTTTATAATTGATTTAATGAATATATCAATGTAATCTATATTTTAGACTTATAAATTGAATCTGAATGTTTAAAATGTACCCCATCATCATCATCATCAGTCAGTAACAGTGGGGCTGTTCTGTTCAGTACTGAGTGAGTACACTATATTACTCACACTGTGAGTTAGTTTAGTTGCATAATATCACTCTTCATTCAACAACAAAAAAAACACTTTTCTTTCATCTGTTCATATTTTGCAAGTTATTCAACATCATACTCCCTGCTGCTATAAAAATCTGTTGTATAAGGCATCCACAATCGAAAATTAATAGGAAGGCTGTTCCGTTTAATAAAGATATACAGGGAAATCACTTCGATCAAAAAAAATAATTGAAAAGTAGTAAGTAGTAATGACAGCATAACCAAATGGAGGGGTAGATAGATATTAGGCACACATATGACAAGAACATCGCAACAACGTGATGAAGGAACCAAAAAAATCACTCTGTTGACTCTGACTATGATAATGACAATTTTGTATGAATATGCCAACTATATTGAAGTATCCTGCGTACTAATTTACGTATACCAGTTTATAATATTTTGCGCTTGGGTGTAATTTACTTTGTTGGAAAAGTTTTAAGTATAATATTCATAATTTCTTTTAATGTCTTTTATTTCATAAACGTATAGACCTTTTTTGCGCATGTTTTTATAATGTTGAATATTATTATGCTGTGATGATTCAATGTCAAAAACATTAGAGTCGAGTGAGCGAGAGGTAGGATAAAAGGACCTTGAATTTTTTCCTACTTTTTTGTAACCTTTTTTTATACATTTTGAATTATTTCATTTTATAATAATTATTTTATTGCCTCAGTTTTATTGCATTTCCATTGTTTCTTCAGAAAAGGCTCACAAAATGTTATGCTGCGGTAGTTCTAATGACAGGGATATTATTGGATGGGTGCTTGTTTGTTGGATGTTTGTTATTTTTCTTGTGAATGTAGTAATAATGAAGGCTTCTTTTCGTTGTTGCTGTAATAATAATGAAGTAAAAACAAACATTTTAGTGTATCGTGTAGTAGTAGTTGGTACATGTTTGTGCCAACGGGGTGAAGTTTCTTCCGTAGTAGTTTAGAGTACTAAAAGTACTAAACTAATATGCTGCTGGTGCCATTTAAGCTTCGAGATATTTACATTAATGATAATCTATGTCCTAAAATGCAAGCTTAAAACTTTCCATCCAGGGGAGTAATTACTCGCTTTTCTTAATTTTTTTCTTGGAACCTTACTACTTTGTTTGTTACATCGTTAATCTCAATGTATTAGTAATTACATTTTATAAAGTCTTTGCTCATTTTTGAGTCGCACAACGTGTACTACGTAATAACTATCTGAAGCTAAATCAATACTAATTTTGTCAGACAACCTGCTTCAAGCTATATACCTACTGTATTTTTTGCGTCAGTTTTTCCAGAATCTATTTTCATATTCAATATCTTATTTAAATGAAAATAGTAGGGGAAGGAATGAGATGAGATGCCTGTACATGCCATTAATTTCTCATTTACTCTGTAGGCTCATCGTATACCTTGGTACTTACCTTGAAAGCTGACGCGATGCACAGTTTCAAGAAGAAAAAAACGTTGTGTTAGAACCGTGATCAGCGTCTCTTATGATTATGATTTTCACTTGAAGCAAGTATTAACAAAATACTTTGGAACGGATTATACATGATTTATTTTTTATACTATTATTTAACAATATTCTATAGCATGATCTTTTCAAAATCAAAATAGAAAAAATAAATATCTTCCTTCTCTTCCATCTAATAATGCAAACTCAAGGCTTGTTCGCTTCACATTTCCTTTACATGTTCTGAATACTTGGCCAACTTGTAGTTCATAGTAGTGCGGTGTGGTGTATGAGCATTATTTTGAAGCCCCGATGTTAACATGAATACCATTTCTGACAGAACATCATCACCACCACCACCACACTACATGCATATGTACTTGCATCTCTTCAGCTGAAGAGAGAGAGCTCTATTTTTTTCATGATTTTTTTTCTTCCTCGTCTGTTGAAATTAGTCTCGAACGAATTGTAGAGCTGTGGCTGAGGCTGTGAATCAACTGGCACCAGGAGAGCACATAAGTATTATTATTATTATTGCTGGAGAAAAAATTAAAACTTTTTTTCTATATGCCAGCGTTTCTAGTTGATGATGATGACTATGAATGACGCATGTTGAAGCAACGTATTCATAAAATGCAGTAGATTTTTTGGCTGTTCGAACGGATACAAAAGTGATGGTATTGTGTGTAGTAAGGAAAACTTAGCAGTTGTTGTTGAAAGTATTATTATTATTACGATTATTATATAAAAGAAGTGTATTACTGTACATATGTATGCGAATACTATATTATTAACGTAATTCTTATATAATGTGTAATTTAGATATGCATGTATATATATTTATTATATGTAACATTTGGGAAATTACTGTAGGTTGAAAAAAATGGCGGCTTTCGGGGAAAAGGCAGAAACTCTCCTCCTCGGTGAGTTTATTTTTCTTGTGTCGAACTCAAAAGTATTGTAAAAAAAGTAAGTCAATACGTAAAAACTACATATATGGAACCATCATCATCAGTAACTGCAACGACAACAGCAGCAGCAGCAACATGGATGTCGATGATGTCGACATCCATATCAAGAATAGTTTAGTTTAGAGGCTAGCAACAACCAAGTCGAAAATTCTTGCACACTCTTCTTCTTCTTCATTTTTAGGCATCAAGTTGGAAAGAGAGAGAGAGAGAGAAGAGAGCGACAAGGCAGGCAAAAAAGAGCAGGGAATAATATTATGCCACATCGCATATATATATGTATAAACTTATTTATATATGGTGTATAAAGAAGGAAAGAGAGCGAGGGGAAATGCCATGATTATTATAATAATTATTTATTATTATTGTTATTACTATTATTATACTTTACGAACCAACGACATATGAGCTATAATAACGCTGGTACTGTGCTCCTGCTTGCTCCTCTCCGCGTAGTTAAAGCATAACACATATATACAGAGAGCAAACGAGTACTGAAGCTGAGCATTAGCAGCACACTAGCATTGTTAGTTGGAGGAGTAAAGTAAAGCAAGCAAAAAGTAATATCATCATAATAGCTCTCATAAGTTCGTAACATTGAGATGTGTACACATTTACCTACCCGAGATATGTACAGGGGAAAAGGGTACTTTTTACAACTTACATTGCACAACAACAACCCTGAAAAGTGTTACATATACCTATATCCTCACATCTAAAACCACCACCACATGAGCCATGAGCAAGCATGTTGTTGTAAAAAGCGAAATGTTGAATGTGTGGAATAGCAGGCAACGGAGGATGATGATGACGATGATGATGTTGATGATTTTTAGGTATATTACCCAACATGAGCTTGAGCTGCTCTCTGTTTGTCAGTTAGCGATTATTGTATAACACCCAAGCAGTGGAATTACAATTTGTCGGCTAAAAAACCTTAAAAAGGAAAATGAAGGAAACAATGAAGAGAAGAGAGAGAGAGAATCATAATAATGTTTTCTTACATAAACAAACAAAACTTGTAACCAGCAGTAGTAGTAGTAGCTCATGTATGTGAGGAAGAGATGAAGAAAGGAGAAGATTTAACAAAGCTTAGCCTTTTAAACTTGTATGATACAACGAGCGCAGAAAAAGGAATGCGTTTTTCTGAGGGAAGGTGAGCTGCTTGGAGAAAACTTTATTTCAGTCATTATTATGAGTACAATTTAGAACTATTATTGTTTTAACTGGTTCTAACAAGGGCTGTCGCTGTTTTGATAAGGCGTAATGCACAATCATCATCTAGTGTGTACCGACTACAAAAACTAGGCATTATAATGATGATAAGGGGAACTAAAGAAAAAAGTTTTGCACCTTTTTCACCCTCAATGAATCTTGCCATTTTCTCGTTGTAAAATGACATGGCTTGATCTTGCAGCATGAAGAAAATGTTTAGAGTAACAAAGGGTGTAGAAAAATCCTGCGCTATCTCGCTTGCATACACGGATGCAGAAATCTCAAGTAAGTATAACTATGTCAGTTACCAAATCAAACAGTTTTTGTCAGGGATTATTTTAGTCAATTTAGTTGATATTTCATTTTAGATTTATATTGGATGTATGATTTATCGTTTGCATTCAATACAATTAATCGAAAGACACTATAGGTATCTGATATTAAGGACGAACGACCCTTATGTTTGAATGTAACATGTTGCCCCATTCAATGCACTACTACTATTTCCATTCCTGTCAAATTAGAGCTAAATGAATGCATCACAAGAAACTTCAAAAGAAGAGTGCTTTCTCTGAAATTTGGAACCCAAATTTTAAAGACTTTATGGAATTCAGCAATTCATTTTAATACAATCAACAACGTACTGCTGAAAGTTTCAAAAGATCCTCGTCGACAGTAAAACATGATGATGGTCTTCAAAGTTTTTTTTTATATACCAATTCCATTGTAGAATCTAAGATTGCTATGCTGTCGAAGATTTCCTTAAAATGAAAGTAGTCAATCAGTATAATGATACACTTGTAAAAGTAAATAAAATTTAGGAGTTTAAGATTTAAAATAGCAAACTTGCGTGGCATGCTTTAAGAAAAAATTGAGCAAGTGATACAGTACAAGTTATTAAAATGATAAGTAAACTTATCTTTACGGAATAAACATAAAATACATATATTTAGTAACTCTTTAATTTAAACTTTTATTGACAATTAAGTCCATGATCTAATCTAGTTTGCATATTTGGCTTTACAATGGCGAAGTATTGTACATTTGTAGAAATAACTTTTCTAATTGTAAATGGAATCCCCGAAAGGATCATAATATTAAAAAATGTACATAATGTATGAATAATTTAGCGTAATGCATGAATTGGAGTTCCATATTGTATAAATACGGATGAATTGGACAAAATTTTCAGTGCAATGATGTGTCGTCTACAATCACTAATGTATAAAAATACAATTTTTGCGCACAATATTACTTGTGAGGAAAAAAGTACAACTTTTCAAGCATGTGCAAATATATCAATCATCGCATTGGTCTCATACTAATAATGCTTTGTATATCTAGCCGGTAATCATCACTAGTAGAGAAACACAAAATGTTTTTTTAGACTAGCCCTGTGTCATTTTATTGGATATTATGTAAGTGCTGCAACTGTATTTTCGTAACGTGTTTAAGGGATTTTTTTTAAAAATCGTCTGTTCATTCAACATGCTAAAGATATATGTATATGTCTTTGAAAATTGGTCAAAAAGAATTCTTGAATCTTGCGGAATGAGGAAGCATACAGCACTATTAATTATGCTTAAAAGTAAGTATCAGCAAAGTTAATTAATATTTTATAAAATAATAAGCTAGAAAAATAGTTTGGTTTTTATAAATTAAAAAAAATACTTTGGTACATTTTACCTTTGTTTTTAAAGTTTTGCCTTTTCTACATCTGTCTGATGTAACTTCATTTACTTAATGTATTTACAACCAGTATACGCAATTGTACAACAATGTAAGAAAAAAATCTGGAAGACAAAAACTGGCTAGTCAAACTTTTGAAGCAATGATTCTTCTACAATCAAAACAATACCATAACATAACCCACTTTCTGTAGTTTGATAGTATTACAATATTTTACGTATCAAAACATTATGATTTTTATTGTGTAATTTTATAATATAAAAAGTAAAAATTAATATTCATAACACTTAGTCGTCATCAATAAATGTTTTTTATTGTATGCCGCAAGCAGGTATGCATTCAGAATTTGATTGCAACAAATAATATATCCCCGTAATATAAATACAAGATAAAATAAGAGCCCCACTCATTTTCAATAAAAGCACGCATATGGTGGTCGATGACTGTTTTGTTTGATTAGAATGTATTTGATATAAGGCATTTTTCATCTAGCTTTGTTTATCTGATAAAAGTGCAATAAAATATGGAGCAGTAAATATTCACAGAATTAAAAGTAAAAAAAAGTAGTTGTGTATTTCATGTGTCTCCGTAGTTCTTAGTCAATTTGATGGACGAATGACGGAATGGTCATTGGTAGGTTAGGCTATGACCTCAAAAATTAAAAAAAAAAGGATATGGTTATGATCAGAGAGGCTATATTGTGTAGGATCGCAGTTGGTCATGTTAGATTAAGCTTCTATATCCATATTATTATGTAGGAAATGTAGTAGTATTAGTATGTATTATAATATTATATATCAGGTAGACTTTTATGACTGTCTGTAGAGTCTGTACGGTTCACGCAGTATTTTTAATTTATCTCATACAATGTTATAAAAGTAGTAAAATTATGTACATTTTATCCTACAGATCTATGAATTTTTGATCCTTCGGATTATTGCTGAGTATATACATACAACATAATATTGAACCCGAACTATAATGAATAAAATGAAAGCGTACCATTTATAAATTATTATGATTGAAAATTATATTGCTAAAGATGATAAAATTGAATAAAATGATGAATCGTTTTCTTTGTCCATGTCATATAATATTTACTTATGAGCTACATATGTGCTACACTGTAGAAATCATATCATATCATAATATACATAAATTTGATTACCGATTCCAGCAACTGACTTGTCCATAATATTGATCATCATATCGCAATGGCAAAAACTGTGGGAGCTCTGGTTATTACAGTACCGACATGGACAACAACCATTTCACAGTTTTATGGGAAACGACGTGCCACCAAAAACTATTTCCCAAACTGCTATGTATATGTATGTATGTATGTATGTATAAATGTCCCCCTTACTTTATAAATAGGTAATGTTTTCGCATTCCGAAATTGTTGAAAATAAGATTAAACCATGCATAATTTAGATACATCATTCTTTTCATATAATATTTCGTGATACATAATATGCAATCTACCATCAAACGGAATCTCATCGCAATCAAAATATTGCCACATTTACATTTATGCATATGTGTCTATATCCTTTGTGACAACAGGCTGATAGGGAATAGGAAATCGATATCATAGTCAAAATATTACATTAATATATAAAAACTATCATACAATATTATTTTTATAGACTCATCTCAACTAAAAGTCCTGGAGTGGAGTATTATTATATAAAATGAAACGATACTGCGGAGTACTTTACAGACTGAGGCTGAATTCACAGCGTTGTAGTACAAAGTAAGTACAAAATATGAGTTATTAGGAGGTCTCTTTTTATGTAAAATTGAATATATCTAAATAATTTGAAATTGTAATATGTATATGAATATATATATATATAATATATATTCATGCCTATAGTACATGCTTTACTACGTCCATATTTTATGCATTTTATATAAATAGCAATAAAAAGTAATCGATCTTTTTGATACGCGAACGAGAAATGAACACACAAACGAACAAGCTCTTTAAAAACATCGTTTATATTTAATCAGATATTTTTTCCATGAATTGCCTACCTCCTTGTTCGAGGTTCACTCAAACCTGGCATCGTACAAACTACAAACAAGCCACGCAGTAAACACACGCGTACATCAATTGCAACAAAGTTAAGTACACACACACACACAGACATGATATGATTATGTGTGTATCTATCTAGTAGTATCTGTATGCCTATATGGACAGACTGCTGAAGCCTAGAAAAAGCCATCCATAATATTACAAGATGACAAGCAGGTAAGAGAGAGAGAGGGAAAAATATGGGTAGAAAATGATTATGTTGTATTTCATTTTTTTTGTACTTTACCCGTTTCCCAATATCATGTATTTTATGAATATAATGTAATCATTTCAATTGAAGGAAAACATAAAAAATTGAAATAATATGAGATGGCATAAAGTATGTTATTTTGCTTGTGGTTTTTTTCATGTGTGCATGTAAAAATGTATCGACATTTCCACATTCATATCAAACACATATATCTTTATATCTTTTGAATATTCCTATAATTTCTGTGAACAATATTGCATTGCCATTCATCCATTATTCCATAATAAATGTTCAGTGGATGGATATGATATAAAAAAAATCCTGTTTACAACGACCGTTTTATTCTATGTGATGGAAGATGGAAAATGATTACTGCTCATGACCGATACACATTTTTTTATTATATATATTTTATAATATTACTTTTTATTATATATGTACCATTATTAGAGATAATTATCTTCCACCATTATTTGCAGGAGGAAAAACATTCCAATTTTTTTGATGGTCATAGTCATATATATTCACCAGAACAGAGAGATATACATTACATTACATTACACTACTACACATTATATTACATATAAGTATACCGGTAGATTATGTTGTAACAACGGAATAAAAAATAAAATAACAAAAAAAAGAAACAATTTCACTCTCCTTCATTCTATCCATTACGACCAAGCATAGTGAAGTTGAAGTTGCAGAGAGTGAGTGGCTTTGGCTTGGCTTGGCTTCAGTCTTCTTTATGTATACATTGTCGTCCTTCACTCACTCTCGCCTCTCTTCTCCATCGTCGTCATTCTTGTCGACATCCATGTAGTATTATTATCATTATTATTTTTTTATTGTTATTGTTACGTTGGAATGTTTGCCGACTCATGATGATGATAAATTTTATTTTGTTGCGAGAATGTACACAACATAAAAAAAATATAGGCATATATGTAAGAGTAGATACATATGTATACATGGATCCAACGTAGAGCTTGTATAGAAAGAGAAGGTAAATCAAAAGAGGAAACAACATTTTTTTATCCGTCATGAGGGCATATTATATTTAATGATAATAATAAAAATATTCACTCTTGAAATACATAAAAATGTAATGTGAGATGAAAATGAGAGTTTAAAATGTACGAAAAATAGCGTATACTGTGTCTGCATGCTATGGCTATGAGTATAATGTTGTATATTGTGCTCAATTGAATGTAGTCTGTGTAATTATTATTACGAGAAAATATCTAATATCTACCTCTAACCAAAAAGTTCTTCACTAACAATAAAGTAGAAAAAGAAAAATAATATAATGTAGAGTAAAATTATCATTATTTTTTGTTATATGACTACTACAATCATTGTCAGCCAACCTATTCTCTCTTGAAAAGGTAATGTGGTTCTCATTTTGAAACCACAAAACAGACTATGCTAGAAAGATGATAGAGCTCCTTGAAAAAAATCATTCTGACCAGTAGTAAACTACTAATAACTGTAATGACCATAATAATAAACAGAAGAAGGTAGTATGGTGGAACAGTATCATCTTGAAGAAGAAGAAAAAAACATGGTCAGGCTCTTGCTACGAAATTATTATTATAAGAGAGGTTTAACTTGTAATGATCCCTTTATGCTACAAATCTACAATACAAATTACAACTTAAAATCCTTCCCGTTTTTGTTGTATCCATTAATTTTTTTAAGTGAGCTCATTAATTGCAAGCGCAAAAGCTTAAGAGTTTAATTAAGTTTTACTTGCAAATGCCCACAATTTCCTTACTACTTTATTCATTGGAATTTTAAATATTTCCTAGTTTAAAAAATATGTACAGAAGAAAGAGTGAAAGACGAAATTACTTTTTGCAGACTGTATATTGACATTTGTCGAATGAATCCTTTTTTTGGGACTAAAAGGTGTTGGATATACTTCATACTATTTTTATTATTAAAAGACTTTAGCATTCTTCCCGTGAAAAAGGTGAAGGTGAGTAATACATAATAATGATACGAAAGTTTTTTTCCTGACGAACAACACAGGGAGCCATATATAATCAAAGATATAATTAAAGAAGAAAAAGGAATGGTATTATATTTTCATTTAGTATAAAGAAATAATAGTAAGACCATATTATATATTATATATGTTTCCTCTTCTGGTGCCAGTTGATAAGGGTTAGAAATGTAAGTGGAGGGATATACATATAATCAAAATAAAAAATGGAATTTGAATCCTACTTTAAAATGAATACTTTACAAGAATAATAAAAATATTGTGCATTATATGTTGAAAGTATGATTACATTGAAAACATAAAACATAACATTTATGCACGTGAAGTATTTCGAATGCTGTCCTTTACCACTACTACTACTACCCATACTGGCAAACTTTTGTTTTGCATCCACGTGTTTTTGTTCAAAGACATAGCATACTACATACATAGATGTTGTAAAAGATATACATGCTTATTAGAATGGAATTCACATGTTGATACACAGACATTTTTGCATGTCTTTCTCCAAATTCCCCAACTTTATAATCTAAACTATGGAACGCCTTGTTCACCTGTAAATTATTTTATTTTGCCCGGATATCATATAATGTAATATAATGAAACATGAAAACATTTCTATGAATTTTTCATTGCTGGAACCTTTATAATAATCGAGCATAAGCTATTAGATATATATATATATTATATATACTCCTACTCCCCCTGTCCTAGTTCATGTATAGCCACTCAAGCACTGGAGACCTATCATCAAAACCATCATTATGAGTTATTGAAAATCAAAACTAATTTAAAGTTATACCCATCCAACTAAGCCTTTTTCGTTTGTATGAATATGAATGTTTGATAAATTTTATATAATATTTTGGAATCACATTTTGTTGTAAGTAAATACATACATAAACGTATCTAGTATCTACTCAACTATCTTTAACATTCATCAATGTACATGCATAATCAAGCATATTTATATGACTATATAGCATATGCCTGTATTATATACTGACTCAACACTGCCGGAATAATTTTGTGGTTTTCGAACCAAATTCAAGTCGCAAAAAAATTACAATCTAACTTTTAAATAAATTTCAGCTTACTTTGGAAAAGTCGAACAGAAAGAAACTACCAAATAAAAAGTTGTGCTACATATTTGATGTTAAATTGTCAGTCAGCCGTGATTGACCAGCCAAGCAATGGCAAACATCATGATTATTCATAGTTTGATTGGCTTTTTTGACTGTCTATGGTGTGGTTCGTAAGTATGGAATTTTATTTTCGGTAACATTTTATTCCAGCCCAACCCAACCATAAGCATCCATCATGATCATGCTATATATCTCAAACAGCTTTGGTTGGTAAGGCCCAGCCTACAAAAAAAATGAAAAAAAAAAACAATGTTTAATGTGAGAGCTGGCAAAAGCAAACAAAGTACAATTACACTTTTATAGGTGAAAATATTCAAACAAACTAGCGTTTTGCATGACTCGACTAATTAGCATTTTCACTTTATTGTATAGCCGTATTCTCTGGATGGAAACAGTACAAAATACCATGCTGCCGGTACAAATTACACTGGAAATGGAATGGAAACACGGGAGAGAATGAAAGTAGAAAAGTAGAGAAGAAGAGCTTTGAATGTTTGCATTATATGCATTATTATTATCATTATTATTATTAATACAGCAGGAAACGGTAGTATTCTCTCTCTCTCTCTCTCGGAGGTTGAAAGGTTACATATAGTGAGAGAGAGAGACAGAAGAATGGTATAATATGAATATGAATATGGGATCATATCATAGAACAGCAAGTGGAAAACACCACACTTGATGGAAAGTTGGCCCTAAGGAGAGACGACCTGTTCATTGCCATTGCATCGCATTTCATAGATTCCTCCTCCTCCTCTCTCTCTCTCTCACCAACATTATATACTTATATAAATGTGGCATTGGATTGAATTGAAGTTTTAGGTTGTTGTTAGGCCAGGAAAAGCTACTAAAAGCACGGAACGGTGGAACAAGGGAAGAGAGAGAGAGAGGGAGAGAGAGAAAATTCTGCTTTTCTATGATATTATTCTCTCGGACCCAAACCATATAATAATATTTAATTGGCTGTAATAAAAATAAATGGGATTCTCTAATGCTGATATTCATGAAACCTACACATCTTTATATATATTAATATATAAAGTTTTGAGCTCTGTTGAAACTCACAAACATAGGGCATATAGAAATAGCACCGGTGGTCGACTCTGTTGTTTGGTATGGGTATCCCTTCACTTTCTCATTCCTTTTTACTTTTACTCTTATGAAACAGTATGAGAGAGCAGGGCTGGTTCATCATCATCACCATCATTGTAGTCTTGGCTTGACTCCTTTTTAGCCAGCTCAACAAACGAGGACATCAACTTTCTCTGAGACGGGCTTCTCATAATAAGATATGACGATGTTGATGATCATGGCCATCATGATGATGCCATCATGATGACGCGATTTCATTTTCAAATCACATAATAAAAGCAAAAAGCCCGTGTGTATGCATTGCCCAAAAGAGCCAACTTTCGTCTTGTTTGAATGTGTGGCTGCCGTGCTATGAGGCCTAGATGGGGTCATTAATTTGAAAATATAAAATCCATATTTTATGTATCTTTAGTATGAACTAAAATGGGTTTCTACTTACCAAAACCAAAAACGTAACGAGGTGCTGCGTGATGATGTACTAGTCCTACAGCTTTACTTCTTTCTTCCTCTCTTGTGAAAGTACATAATATGCGCCCTCACTCAAAAACTAGTCCACAATGTTCAGATATAAATACATGAAATATACATTAGAAAACTCAGAAATATGTATTTTATTATGCATTTTCCAGTGCAAAACTTCATATTACTACAAAAATGGAAATGTTACTGTGGAGTGAGCATGGTGAACTTCCTCTATCCCTTTACTGATGTATAATGCATGTATCTGGAGTAGTAGTAAGTTGAGCTTCAAATTTTGTCCTTCGTTCATTTATATATTATACATATTCGTATTATTTTGCCAAAAAAGATCATATATGATGATGATGGCATTTTTAATGAAAATGGCGAACCATAAGATGGCTAACAAGATATAGAAATGAATGTTATTCTTCTTTTGGAATGTCTTTTATGGTAAGGTCGCATATAACTCATGTACTATTAAAAGTTTACCTAGATATCACGTAGCCGCTTATGCTTAGGAAATGCTACGGGAAAGAAATCCGGAGATAGCGCATAGTGTGAATTAATTTTTAAAATTATCATATTTAATATAAATGTGTTTTCTTTTGGAAGAAGGAAAATAAGGTAAAAGTATAAAGTGAAGCAGCTTTTGTAACATTGTGATTAAAAGGGTCAATATGCAATGATGTATTTGCAGAAAGTATGCTGAGGCTTCATGGCACATCGATGGGCATCATCTCAAAAGGTGCAAAATATTTGAGTATGCAGTCATGTCCATCGTGAGTGAGTTACTTTGAATTTTTGCGTCTATTGAAAAGTCAAGCCAAATTCTTCTAAACCCGGTCAGTTTCGAAAGTTTTCTTTTTTAGGATGCACCTCTCAAATTCTCAATAATATTGAACGTGGTTTAAAATATGCATTTCTTTATAAAGTATGTATGCACATCAATAAAATAAAATAATTTTAACATGCATGCACTTACATTTCTTGGACACACAAAAGTGTTTTTAATAAAAAAACATTTTCTAATACTTTATGTCTCATAAATAAAGAAAAATCCTTTTCGAACTAATTTATGCAATTTTATCAATTTCGTAGTGTAAACTCAACATTTGTACATAGGCTTGACAATTTTCTTACTGGTCAACAATAAAGTTGGCATACAAATTAATTTCACTCACTTTACGTACAGCTTCTTTCGATTTTGTCATATTAGGGTCATAAATGGAAATGCTGCAATTCCTGGTGAGTGAGTCGCGAAAGTTCTGATAAAGTGTAGCCCAACTGAGTGAAAATATTGGGTAACAATTAAATACGTCATCATTTAATAAACTGGGAGGAACGCTTTCAGGATTCAAGCCCTCAACTGTTGAAGTGTCAATGGTTTCTCCGAATACAGAGTAGAAGCCTCGTTTCCTTGTTTTAACTTCCAGTTTAAACGACTTTGGAAAACGATCGGGGCCGTGCTTCAAGCATTCATATGCCAAGTGCTCTCTCATTTCCATGAATCTGCTTTCCAAATGACACTCAAAGTCGGACACGTTAGACATGGTCCTTGTCCGAACTGTTAGATAAAGAAACCCAATATACTAGTTTAACCCTTGATGAAATTTTGAATAATTTTTTTTTTATTAATAATGAAGTCTTACAGTTAAAACTGATTCCACATTTCATTGATTTGCAAAGACTCGTTTCCACTACTTTTGTAGGGTCATAACCTATGGCCAACTGATGGAATTTGATTCCTTTCTCACCCCCACAAAATTTCTGCAATTTGATTCTGTCAATATATGAGAGTTGGCACATAGTTTTAATTTTAAATTTATCTTTGATGTCCTTCCCAAGCTTGCCCCCTAACTCGGGAATGTCTTCAATTAGAACCGTCTTTGATACCCTTGGTAGACTTGCTTGCGGAAGGATTGTGATAGAATTTGGTTTATTTCTGCCGCATCCAATTTTGGCTAACAGCTTGTTGCTGCTTACGCCTATGCTACAAATAAATTTGGTGTGGTTCTGAATGTCACTCAGTATTTGGTACGCAATTGCAGCACCATGGATCAAGAGGGCTTCTGTTTCATGTCGTGTTTCTCTTTTAGTAGGGTCATCTACAACCTTTAGCGTTCTGTAGCTAAATTTTTTCCCGGTTGCTTTGTGACTTGGTGCTTCATTGTGACACTTATCTTTAATGATCCTTACTACTGAAGGCTCTGGTACCAGCGAACCAAATTTATTTTGATTAACCCTAAAGTACACTTCATCTGTGACGTCAATATAAAATTCATCTTTTGATGCTTTCTCCACTATCGGCAAATTTGGCCCTGTTACAAGATTGTGAACTGATTTTTTTAAGCAATCAAAAATCTTATCAGATGCTCTTTTCGCGATTAATGAATTTGTCTTCTCATAATGGTTCGGTATTTGTAGCACAGTTACGTTGTGGCAGGTTAAATGCACATTTCTTCCATTAAAATCTTTTGTTCTTTTGATCCCATCTTTTTTCGCAGGATAATTCACAGCGGTCAACCTAACAAGAACAGAAAAAGTTCAGAATGCACAAATAAAGAATGTTTTTATATATCTTGGAATATTTTCCAACCATAAATAAACCAGCGTTAATTTAATCTAAAGAGATGCTATATGCACACTCATTTTTAACCCACCAACATTGTATTATTCAAAGCTTTAAATACTAGGTAACTGTAAAAAATTGCTTACACCCCAAATTCATTTTCAACAACAAACGGCTTATCACGCAAGTCTTCCGGCCTGCACCCTTGATCCAAACCGTGAACTTGGACTTCAAAAGAATCAACATCCAAAAGGAGGATAACTGCTTCGATTGGGGGCGTATAAATTTCAGAATACTCCTCTATTGCGTTCAAGTCATCATCTTCATTTTCAGAGGCAGAATTTTCACTGAAGTATCCACTGTTGTTGTTGTGGTTCATTTTTACAATTAAGAGCACTTTAGTCCGAAGTGTAATGCGTTTAGAACCTATTTCAGCAATTAAAAAAGTTCAAATTAACGTACATGCTTTTAAATTAAAAAGATTTACAATCATATAACAGGATGCATAATAAAAATGGTCAACTTGTAAAATGCAACCAGGCGGACTTTTTCTGTGTATCGAAATGTAAAACTGTCAAATTTGGAATAACTGTTCTTTTTACACTACCTAATCATCATCTATAAGAACGTAAATCAATGCAATTAAAAAACACTCAGTTTAATCAGTTAAATTCTCACTTTTGTGACTATTGTGGAGAAAAGTTATTATGATGGCATATGATGCTGATTACATTTTAGATTTTAATGTTTCATGGACTATCTATGAATTTAAAAATATTTTTTATACGTTATACCCTATACTTACCATAAGCAATCAATATTAAAAGTATTCTGCATAAGAAATGAGGGTGGGTGGGTGTGTATGCAGACTTGAAATCTTTGAATTCAAAATATCTATCTTGCAAATTGTATGCAATGCAATCATAGGTTTTTCCTTTATAGCTTGTCACTCAACGTTTGAAGATCATTTTCACTCGATCCAGAGACTTGTGTCCCGCAAGAGCTGATATATAGTGCCAACAAGCAGTAGATCTTGGAGTTTTTTTATTACTCATGTACCAAATGAGGTAATACTTATTTCGTTTCTAGCATTAGGTGTATTAGATAGGATATTGTTGCTGTAAGTTTGCATGCACTATGCACACGTGTAGCATATGCAATCGGTGTTTTGATGCTATGCTGTCCTTCAACTTTTTAATACACTGTATTGCTTGTTTTTGTATGATTCTCAGACTTTGCGGGAGCATTAACAAGTAGCATAGTTGTGCAGACCGACTTCCTTCCTAGTAGATCCGAACAATTGAACAAATTCACTTTCTACTTGCACGACCTAACCTCGCTACGGTCTACGTACAAGTTCAAATGCACTACTCTGTCTACTTTCCTACTAAACTCCACTTGTCGCTATTCTACTTATCGAGACGCTTATCAATACAATGAATAGGCTCACGATAACAATTAAGAACAGTTTATTTACTTCAACAGATAAGCAAACAATTGACAATTTAGAATATAGAGCAAATAGATAGATACTAAAAACGTTTAAGTGCACTTTTCAATCAATAATTTACAGTAAGAATCAAAGACAATAATTTCTAGAACAATCAGACAACTAACAATCAACTATCAAATCTACGAGGCAACTGTCGATCACAGCAGATTTTAGCAGGTACATTAACTCGAGCGTGCGTCCAACATCCACTAAACGCAAATATCAGCATAACAACTTGTTGGCACGACGACGTCCAAAGTAACATACTTCATGGGTTGGGTTGTCGGGTCACTGGTAGTGGTGGTAGTTCTTCCGCAATTCATGGAATTATAGTTCTACATAGTTTAACGTTTTGAAAAGTTTACAGGATACGTAATTAACGATTCTACATCGAATGATCTAATAAAATATTTTCTACGCCCAGACGTTTAAAATCTATCCACTATTCCTAGTACCCAAATACGGAAAACTAATGTATTTATTATCTATCAGACACTTCACACAGGAACATTCCCCTCCCAGTGATAGAATGTGATCTATCACTCCAACGGTTGATCTATTTCTATCCGATACAGCTTAACAACAGGTCGACGAAGAATTCCATTAGCAGTCCTCACGTCAACTACTCGTACCTGTCCATCCTTTCCTGGAAATGTTGCGACGACTATCCCTTTTGGCCAATTGTTCCGTGGTAGGTTCGAGTCAGCTACAAACACCAGGTCTCCGGTTTTCATATCCACTGTTCTGCTGTGCCACTTTTTACGCAATGACAGGGTCGGTAGGTACTCCTTCATCCATCGCCTCCAGAAATGATCTGCCAGGCATTCGGCAATTCTCCATTTCTTCCTGAGGGAAAGATCCTCATCAGAAAATGTTCCAGGTGGCTGCTTAATACTTGTAGTTCCCATGAGGAAGCAATTGGGAGTCAATGCTTCAGGATCATCCTTGTCTGAAGACACAAAGGTAAGGGGTCGACTGTTCACTGTAGCTTCAGCCTCTGCTAAAACAGTGAGAAGTACCTCGTCTGATAAGCGCTGAGTCTTCATCACAGCATTCAGGGACACTTTCACGCATCTTATCAATCTCTCCCATGCTCCTCCCATGTGAGGTGACGAAGGTGGGATGAATTTCCACGCAATTCCCCTACGAGTCATCTTATCCACAATTTTCTCCTGGTCCATACTCATCAATGACAATCTCAGCTCTTTTTCGGCACCTTTGAAATTTGTTCCATTATCACTCCACATAATCTCAGGTTCCCCTCTTCTACTAATAAAGCGTTCCAATGCCATGATGAAAGAGTCTGTGTTCAGAGAATGAGACACTTCCAGATGGATTGCACGTGTAGTCAAACAAGTAAAAATTACTCCCCATCTTTTCATAGTACGACGCAAGGAAACATCTTCTATAGGTCCAAAGTAGTCCACTCCTACATTTGTGAAAGCTCTTGGAACGCGGGTCACTCTAACTTCAGGTAGTGGTGCCATTTGAGGGATAATGGGCTTTGCATTATCCAACCGACAATGTTGACATCTCTTCCAAGCACTTCGAATCGCAGTTCGCATATCTAGAATCCAATACCGTTGTCGCAACTCATTGAACACTATTTCCATTCCTTGATGTCCAACAGCCTTGTGATGAAAATCGATTAACAATTTTGTCCACTGGTGTTTCGGATCCAACAAAACTGGATTCCTCAAGTCCAACGATACATCAGGTGAATTTTGGATACGGCATTCTACTCGTATAATTCCATTCGCTACCACAGGTGAGAGCTTATGGAGGCGACTGTTTTTCTCAACATTTTTCTTGTTCTTCAGAGCACTCATTTCCGCTCCAAAGGATTCTCTCTGGACTTGTTGGATCCACATCAACTCTGCACTCTTTATCTCCAAGCACTGTAGTGGTCCAACTCTCAAGTTCCAATCTGGTTTCTTTCCAAACTTGGCAACAAAGTTATGTGCAAATCTTATGCACCAGCCAGTCACCCGAAGAAGTTTCATCCAATCACTGAACCTCGTGATGTCAGCTAGGTGGTATGGACGAGGAATATTGACTCCGCATACTCTCCGAACTTCCAATATTTCATCAGCAGGTTGTTGGACAGATCTTTCCTGGGGCCATTCATCTTCAGGTAACCTCAGGAAGGCAGGTCCAACAAACCATCTTGAGTTGGGCGTAAATTCCAACAAATCTACGTCCCGCGTTCCTTCATCAGCGACATTCTCCTTCGTCGGCACCCACTTCCACCTACTTGCATCCGTATGCTCGTGGATCTCGCCTATCCTGTGACTGACATAGGGTTTGAAACTTCTCGGGTCTCTTGCACGAATCCAACACAGTGCTGTCTTCGAGTCAGTCCACATATGAATCGATCCAATCTTGATCTCATGTGACTTCTTCACTTGAGCAACTAGCCGACTACCGATGAGTGCTGCTTGGAGCTCCAAACGAGGGATTGAGGTGGGACGTAACGGCGTCACGCGAGTCTTGGCAATGACAATGTTCGTGAAAACATGCTGTGGATCTACACCCCTCCCGTCACACGATGCTCTCAAATACGCCACTGCGCAGTACGCTTGCTCGCTTGCATCACAGAAAACGTGTAGCTGAATATCCAATGCGTTTGAGATGAAGGGGGCATAGCACCTGGGAATGGAAACATTTGTAATCCCCCGCAACTGATCCAGAAACTTAATCCACTTCTGGTCGACAGAAGCTGGAATCTCATCATTCCAGCCTAGTCCAATTCTCCAAATATCCTGCATCAATATTTTTGCTCGAACTGTGAGGTGGGCCAGAAATCCCAAAGGGTCAAATAGGCACATTACCAACTTCAATATTTCTCTCTTAGTTGGAGTTTTCTCTCCGCTAACAATCTGATCCTCCACAGTCCTAAATCTCATCTTGAAATGGAAGGTGTCCTCCTTTGGGTTCCAATAGAGTCCCAACACGCGTTCTAGCTTATCCTCGCCACTTAGTTCCAATTCGATTTGTTGTTGGACTTCTTCTGGTGCCACAGTTTGCAAGACTTTATCCGAAGAACAAAGCCAATTCCGTATTTCAAATCCACCTCTCTGATGGATGTCCTTGATCGCAGCTATCTTGACACACGCGTCATCTTCAGTGGATTCGCTGTCTAAATAGTCGTCAACATAGTGGTTGTCCACAATCGCGTCCACAGTGATACCATACTCGTCACGAAAATCTTCACCATTCCGATTTTTCACCCATTGTGCTTGATAGGGAGAAGTAACCGATCCAAAAACCATAACATCCATAGTCCATACTCTAGGAGGTCGACTCCTATCCTTCCCCCTCCACAAGAAACGTAACGATGGTAGGTCTTCTTGTCTCATACGAACCCTATGAAACATGTCTCGTATGTCACCACTGAACCCAACTTCCTTCTGTCTAAAGCGTCCTAGTACATCAATCAAGGGTGTCATGAGGTCAGGACCTTGCAACAGAGCGTCATTGAGTGAAATCCCATTCACTTTCGCAGCACAGTCAAACACAAGCCTTAACTTTCCCGGCTTGTTAGGGTTCGTAGTTCCGAAGTGTGGGAGATACCAAGCCTTTCCATTGTCTTCAGCGAGCTCCGATGATGCAAGTTCATGACAGAATCCCTTTTCCACGTATTCGTCAATTTTCTTGCAGTAAAGGTCAGCAAAATCAGGATCCTTGTCCATCTGCTTCTCTAGGATCTTCAATCTTCTTAGTGCTGCTCCTTTGCTGTCTGGCATGTTCACAACACCTTCTTTCCACAACAGACCCGTTTCCCAATGATCTCCAACTCGCTTCGTACAATCTTCCATCAGCTTTTCTGCCCGTTCGTCCTCCTTAGACCTTGGCAGCTTCTGGTCACTTATTACACCCAATGCGTCAAGTCGAAATTGTTCCTTTACAATTTCGTGGAGCTCATCATCTTGAGAGTGGTGGAAAGCTGCGAATGACACATGTCCGGTTTCTCCATCTTCAGATTTCACCGTTTTCCCGTGCACTACCCATCCCAATTTGGTGAGTGTAGCCATTGGAGCGTTCTCTCGTCCTTCAACAACTTTTCGGGGTACAGTGAGGTGGATGTTATCCTGACCCAGCAATATCTTCGGTCGATCTGGTCCAATGTTGAGAAACGGCACATTCATCAAGTGACTCCAAGCTTTCCGCATCTTGTAGGTTTCTAATGGCTGAGACGGCAGATAGAGGTTCTTCACAGTTCGCACGTTTGTTATCCGATACTTTTCATCAGAACTTGAAACTCCAGCTATCTTCATGGATACACTCATCGAGTCCGAGTCAGCGTTGCAGTTCCCATTTATCCACGAAAGATTCAATGGCTTCTTCTTTCCTTTCAATCCCAAACGAGCAGCAAGATCTCCGTCTATCATCGAAACTGATGAGCCTTCATCCAGGAATGCATTCACTACAAGTGACCCGCTTGGTCCAAATAGTCGAACTGGAAGAACTCGCATCAACACCTCATCATAGGGATATCTCTGGATATTTCCGGAAAATCCTGCCGGTGGCTCCCTTTCCTTCTTCTCATAATGCAGGGCTGGGTGGTGGAACTTTTCGCACCCGTCAATTCCACATTCTTTTTTCAGCGTGCAGGCTGTGCTTCTATGACCGGGCTTCAGACACACGAAGCAAACTCTACTCGATTTCACAAGATCCCATCTGTCTCGGTTGCTCATTCCCTTGAATTTTTCACATGCAGCCAGGTCGTGTTTTTTCCTGCAGCCACAAATGGATTCCACTTTTTCTTCCTTGGCAACGTATGCAGTCTCCGAGTTCTTTTTCTTTTTCTTGTTGCTGTGAGAGCTTGAATCGGTGACAGCAGCGTTTGTCGGGACACTTGACACGATAGTCATCTTTGTCGGAACGGCTGTGATGACTGCTGCAACATCCGCTTCTTCATCAAGGAATTTTGCAAGGTCCTTGAGGTTCACGTTTTCCTCTCCCTGTCTCACAACGACTCGTCCCCAATTCATGCGAGTGTGTGGTGGTAACTTCAGTACTAACTCCTCCATTAGTTGCGGGTTACACAGGTACTGAGCCTGTTTGAGGCTTTCAGCTGAAGCACAAAGATTCTTCACAATTAGGGAAAAATCCATCAAAGATTCGGGGTTGTCTTCGGACGGAGCCGCTGCTTTCCTTGCCTTTTCCACCAGAGACTTGATGATAACCTGGGGTCTTCCAAACCGTTTCTTCAGGGTTTCCACTATTTCGCTGAAAGAGCAGGATGAGACCAGCATTGCCTGCACTGCTTCCTTAGCCTTTCCTCTCAAGCATTTCTGCAAACGGGCAATGTTTTCATCTTCCGAAAATCCACACATTTTAGATGTTCGGGTCAAGGTTGCGTAAAAAAATTGCCATTCTTCGGGTTCACCAGAAAATGTAGGCAGCTCCTTTCCAGTTGACTGGCGGGCAAGGAATTGTTTCATATCTGGAGATGGTGTTTCAGCAACAGGAGCACTTGGAATACTGGACTGTTGCAAGTCGGTTGTCGGTACATGAGGCAATTCATCCAAAGGTGATGAATCCACAGTGGTCCCTTGAACCCACGTTGCAACACTTGGTGGTCTCACGTATCCCGGAGGCAATTGAGGGTTGATGCTTGGTTCCTTCATCCGAATGTGATCTTCGAATTGGTCATCATCCGAATTCTCCAAATTTTCGGCATCTTCCGCCTCTCGTCGTCTCATCAGCAATTCCTGCTCTCTGATCACTTCCTGTTTCCTCAGCCTGGACTCGTATTCTCTCAGATCCAGCTCGTTGATCATTTTTTGAAGGGCAGCGTGTTCTTCATCTGCCATCAACTGCCGACGAAGTCTGTTGGACCTGGAACTCGTTACTGATGATGCATATGACCCAGCGCGTCCAATACTGTGTATTCTGTTACCGTCATCATTTTCAAATCCACCCCTAAACGTGTTCTCGGCTAGGACCTCGTCCCCTGGAACATCGTCGCTGGTCTGCTTCGTGCACTGACTATCGTGCTGATGCTGTCTTCGCTCCAACGTTCACCCCTAGGCGGGCTCTCGGCTGGGACTACGTCCCCTGGAACCCCACTTTCAACAGGGCCGGAACGTCTTCGCTGGACAGCAGGCACTTCCAATTCCTCACCAGTGCGTCGGCGCATCTCTCGTGTGATCATTGGCATGTTGTACAAACTTGTCAGACAGATGATCAGAAACTTGACAAAAAATTGGGCAGGATTGTATCTTCACAGGACTGTTCTTTTGTTTCGAAGGACCACAATGTGCAGACCGACTTCCTTCCTAGTAGATCCGAACAATTGAACAAATTCACTTTCTACTTGCACGACCTAACCTCGCTACGGTCTACGTACAAGTTCAAATGCACTACTCTGTCTACTTTCCTACTAAACTCCACTTGTCGCTATTCTACTTATCGAGACGCTTATCAATACAATGAATAGGCTCACGATAACAATTAAGAACAGTTTATTTACTTCAACAGATAAGCAAACAATTGACAATTTAGAATATAGAGCAAATAGATAGATACTAAAAACGTTTAAGTGCACTTTTCAATCAATAATTTACAGTAAGAATCAAAGACAATAATTTCTAGAACAATCAGACAACTAACAATCAACTATCAAATCTACGAGGCAACTGTCGATCACAGCAGATTTTAGCAGGTACATTAACTCGAGCGTGCGTCCAACATCCACTAAACGCAAATATCAGCATAACAACTTGTTGGCACGACGACGTCCAAAGTAACATACTTCATGGGTTGGGTTGTCGGGTCACTGGTAGTGGTGGTAGTTCTTCCGCAATTCATGGAATTATAGTTCTACATAGTTTAACGTTTTGAAAAGTTTACAGGATACGTAATTAACGATTCTACATCGAATGATCTAATAAAATATTTTCTACGCCCAGACGTTTAAAATCTATCCACTATTCCTAGTACCCAAATACGGAAAACTAATGTATTTATTATCTATCAGACACTTCACACAGGAACAATAGTTGTTAATAAGTAAGGAAGATGCTCCACAATATTATAATATTAAATCCTTCATTCATTCAACATAACTTCAAACTTGAAATGAAATTGTTGCAGGAATGCATTGGATATGAATTAAGATTAAGATACCAATAATGTAGGACTGAAAAAATCTAACTTTTCAGGGCATGTACTTATAAATTGCTGTCAAAGTTTACAAGAATCACTTTCACTATTAATACAATTATTAGACAAACAAATTGCCATCGGAAATTCTGATGCAACAGAGGGTTTGCAGATTTATTTTTGAACCAATGACTATGTCAAATACTTTATACAGTCACAACTGCTGAATGAGTGTAAGCCATTAGGCTTCATTAATGATAAATAATAAATACTAATACAGGTTTTGCTGTCTGCGGTGATTGAAATTATGATGTGGCCATTATATCGGTAACCCTCTTATTGCAAGTGTTTGCAAAGACATGAAAGGTGGACAGAAAAAGAATATACACAAGAGAAAAATCTCACTTTCTGCTGGTACCCCTCTTGACAGTAGCGGGCTTAAGCCTTCTACATACAATAAATGTTGGAAAAGTATTATATCTGAATGATTTAAAGCTCATATCCTACAGTATTCAACTATAGTTATACCCTTTTGTACTTATCTTCATATATTAGGGGAGGAAGTTTACAACATTAGTCACACACTGTTTTTCGTAATCTAACATTGCCTATTTGGATTTAAACAATCTGGTAATGTTTGCCGTGAACTGGTTACCCTTTTCTCTGTCCCAACACCAGATTTGTTTTTGCTTTTTATTTTATTATTAGCGACTCTTTAGTCTTTGACAATTGATGTAGTATTGATTCACTGACTCATCTCATTCCAATTAAATTCCACTACCCGAGTGTCATTCTCATTACAAACATGTCAACCACTACAACTGACCCTTTCTGGGTATCTGTGATAACTTTTTGTAACGTTTCTACAATATCATTATGTATGATTTGCAAATTACCTCAGATCAGAGCTATTTTGGCTTCTGGTAGTATTAAAGGGTTAAGCGTACAAAGTGTAATGGTGGAGTTATTGGGGTAAGTGATGATACAATCAAATACTGATTTCAGCCTGATTCCTTTAATTGTTACAAGTCACAACAAGTAAATCCTTTTGATTTATTTTTTGCAGGTACACAATTGTTCTAGGGTACAATATTGTTCAAGGATATCCACTGGCATCTTTCATGGAATATGTGTTTCTTGTGGTTCAAGATATAATCTTATTGTTAGTTATCTTCCGTTGCATTGGTGCACTTGACACATTGAAACTGGGTCTTGTGGGGATGTACATTGCCCTTTTCTATGGATTTACTCAGGGAGTTCCTCATCCAAAAACACTTCCCTTCTTAATGGTAAGATTTACGATTTAAAAATTGTATGGTTTTCATAAGTTCAATTTAGTTTAGAAGGTTGGGGTATTTTGATAATTCTAAAAAATAATTAATATTTTGCAGAGATTTGCCACTCCATGTTCAGCATCTAGTAAGATATTGCAGTTAAGAGCGATTTGGGAAACTAAAAACTCCCAAACCGTGTCAGTAACTACCTGGTGCATATCAGCGTACACATGTGTTTGTAAGACAAATTTTTAATAAAATTGACATCCAATTTAATTCCATTACAAGTGGATTTGGAGTTAACACTACTAATCATTAATCTTTCTTATTGTTTGTTTGATTTTTAGCACGAATTATAACAAATCTTTTGTTAACTGGAGACATGCCACTTTTGGTGAATTACTTTATCGGACTAATCTTAAACACTTCAATCATTGGCTCTGCCTTGTATTTCCGAATGCCAAACAAACCAACTGTAAAAGAAGCAGACGCGTCTTCCAAAACGAACAATCACACGCACGAAGAAAAGAAAAAACAATCAGGAAAAACTTCCAATGACGAATCTGAAACTGTGACTGAGTCTGAAAAGGATAAGTAAGAAATAGAGTTGAGGAGTCGGAGTGTAGACCTGAATGATACTGAATTTGTGAATTTAATAATCTGTTGTAAGACTTGTCCATTAACTTATATAGGTTAGCTTATGGGTATGTGCTAGAATGTAGTTGTTGTGCATAAAATTCTTTTGGTGTTTATACATTATCATCACTTAATTGAGTCCATGTGTTAACGAAACTAACAAAATTATGTACTGAGCAAGTAGTTTTATTGCTGATAAATTATAATATTATAAATGAATAAGAAATTAACAAGGCTTACGGGTTATGGATATGATGAGGACTTTTAATAATTTGTTATTGTTTTTATAAATTCTTGGGTTAGACAATGCATTAAATTTATAGAATATATTAATTTGAATCACATTCCAGTGCAACCATTCCTTCTTCAATCGATCGTAATGATTGAGTCTGTGATATCAAAAGAAAAGTGTGTATGTATGTACTAGTATATGACAATACACATGTAGTCAGCTTATAACTGTAGTAATATGAAAAGTCTAATGTTGTTAATCGGAATAAATTTTTTTGTGACTTTAAAAGTTTCTTTATTAAATGATTTGATTTTATGTGAACCAAAAATGAAAATATGATTTCCACTCCCCACCAATCAACCCAATAATAAGTATAATTTAATTACCAACTACATGCATTACTCATCAATTAACTATATTCATATTATATGCAACATCATTTCATTCAGATTCTTATTATTTACTACTAATAATTTTGTTTAGTACCTAAAATATATGGTATGTAAACTATTCTTGCACTTGTCGTTTCACTAAAAAGTTGAAGGAAAAGAGAATACATTCTAACACTCGAACCTTACAAATTCTCATCAAATCTGACATCCTAAACAATACAATTTGCAGTTCAACAAAGACATACAAGTACTCCAACTAGGCAGCTTTTACAGCCGTCTACGATGTAGTTGCAAACCCTCCCACTCCTAGAAGTTGCTACCTCTTCGACCTCAAACCGATTTCCTAGTTCAATTTTCATTGATTTCGCTTTTGTCCCTGCTTGAGCACTTTGAGCCTCAGCCTGAAATACAAACCATTAAAGAACTTTATTATTTAACACTATCAACTATTTCAGTTTTAAATGTGAAAAAGTATGATATGATGATGCTAGTAAATTTAAAATAAAATAATCATGAATTCTAAATCATGTACTCTCAGCAAATAGTATTTTTAAATTACCTGAAACGCTTGTGGTTGTTGAAAGATTGGATTTTGAAACTGCGCATTACTGCTGACTGGAACTGAGCGAGATTTTTTTTGGAAAGTGTTAGGCCCATTCTTGGCAATTGATGATAACTCTTTGAACTCTTTATTAGCGAGACCGTTGGTGGGTAAGAAAACCGGCTCTGCTTTGGAAGGGACGGTTGCCAATCCGGGATACACAACTTTAGATTGCGCCAAGTTCATTTGGTTGCCTTGATTGGAAGCACAAGTCCTAGTTCCAGTCGTTAGCTATTAGAAACAGCAAATAATACAATAATTATGTTATATATAGCTTTTACAATAGCCCTTAAATAAAAGTTATTTTTTCTTTGGTGGATTATACACTAAAATATGATAAGCTGACAAAAATAAAATATAATGACATACTGTTGTCTCTGCAACTCTGCAATTTTGGACCACACGGTTTTGACTGCAACCAGGATTCTCTGTTGACACTGATGCCTCCCTTTTGAGGGAACCATCCTCATCTAGCCAAGGCTTCTCATCAGTGGAGCAAGGTACAAATACTTTTGTATCACATTTAACCAGTAGGTCTGGATTTATTGACTGTCCGTGACGAATGCAACTCCACACAATTACAGCAATTCGAACTTGCTGTCTTTGCAAATTTTCCCGAAAGCCACAACTTTGAAATTTCATCATCATGTCTTCAGAAAAGTTCTCCAGTAGGATGAGTACTGCCTGTGGCTCATGACAAGCTCGATATTTTGCATCGAGAATTGTCCGTAATCCAGTGAAAGTGGTTGTGCTTGTTAATGCTTCCCCATTTATGATGATACGTGGTATCCCATTAGGTACTGCTTCTTTCAATGAAGCCGCAACCACTGCTTGAATCCTCTTTGCACCAGACTATGAGAAAAATATATTAATGGTATTTTTTATTCATCGATTAATGGCCATTCTAATATTTATTACACGGAAAGAAAAATTAAGTTGAAACTATAAATTTATAATAATTTATTTTAGAAACAACACTACATAATATGTTAAATGTGGTTGTTGTAAGCCTACAGCATATGGTATCAACTTACCCCATAAAGAAAGATATCATGCCTTCTTTCCTCTCTACATACTTGCTTGAGAATGGGTGAAACAGCCAGGAAAACGGGATCACTGCGTGAGTCTGGCACGTAACCATCTTTGATGAAAACGTTGGCCACGACTTCCTTCAAGGCAACAACTAAAATTTCCTTGCTTTGCATTAATTCAACTATTTCCAGCACGCTAAGTTGAAAACAATCTATTGTTGATTCTTTCCAGCTTCTTTCTCTTGCTCTGCTTCTGCTCTCAGCTTCCGGAGCGTAACAAAGCATTTTGATCTTTGGATTGGAACAGGAAATTAATCAAAATCTTTAGTTTTCGGCGTGGTTTAATCCCCTGTACTAAGGTGTAAGGGGAAAGGGAGGATAGTGTCGAAAGAAAGAGGTAATTAGGTGCTGAGTTGTCAGCTCTGCTCTGCTTTGATCAAGCTAGGAAGGAACTTTGATAACCATGCTGTTTGAATGGGAGGAAGACGAGAAATGAAATGCCATGCCACGACTTTGTATTGCGATGGCAGTAAGTAGGTAACTTTTATCGGTAGTATGGATCTTATAGTTCCTTCTGATACAGAATATAATATACCCTAAAAAGGCTGATGGCTAATTCTGATAGGTTGACAATACGGTGAACCATCTTATTAAAAAACACTATGCAAGCCATACAACCCAAGTACGTCACACAATTATTAATACCATAGTCGAGTTTAAAATGTCTTATTGCTCGCTTTTTACTTATAAATATTCTTCGTGCTCACAGGCAGATGTGCTAGGTGCTTTTGGATACTTAGCTTTCAATTGTAAGAAATAATCATATTTCAGCATGAACCAAAGGCGAGCATTGTACAAAGTTCAATGTAGACACGTCCATTAAGAATTTATGGCAGCAGAGTGGAAAGAATAATAGCATCAGCTATTTTACGGAAGAAGTCAGCAAGTTTGTCTGTCCTCGTTCTCTTCATACGTGCAAGAATAATGTGATATGACTTTCTGACAGCGTCTCTATATGGTATGTAGCATTGGTATGGTATGGTGTGACCATGCTAGTATTACTTTGCATGCACCCGTTTATCAGAGCTTAATATTTTTCTTTTGTGTAATTGAGAGATAACGACTTTTCGAAGAAATCCAGGAGCCTAGTCATCAAACAATAACAATAAAAGCCAGTGCACACTCTCATACTTATCAAATTACAGCATTTACGTAGTCAAATGTGCTCACACTTGTGATCCCACTGATAGTCTGCATCAAAGTAAATGTAAGGATAATAGAAAGTGACACTATTACACATGGATGTGAGTCGAATATGGTTGATGTTGATATGCAATACAACGCGACTATATCCCATGGTTTGAGTTTGAAGTATGAATCCTGTATCAGCAATACTGCTTTTAATTTCTTAATAGCTAACTTCTTTCATACTTTGTTTACATTAATGAATCATGTATAATGAAAGTTTACAAAAATGGATAGATATGGAAAATAAATGCGTTTGGATCCACAAGTAGGGTCACTAATAGAAAAGGAATGTTATTAAGGATGAATCCTTGATGTAGTTTCTTACTTTTTTTATTTCATTTGTCAAAATTATGTATTAACATGTATCAAAAGTCAAAAATCAAGCAGCAATGTCAACATACTTTATATAAAAATCTAGACGTCTATATTGCCTTAACCTAAATGCAAATTGGTTGTAAATAACGTTTAATTTCAAATAACGGACGAAAAAACTAAAGATTTATCCTGTGTTTCATCTAAGAAACTCCATAAGAAATTTAAAGCGAATTCAATGTGAAGCTTTAAATGAGTCACTACTACGGAAATTTTTGTTAGTAAATGCATTATACATACAATGTAAATGTTTAAAATGTTTTTTTAAGTTCCACCTGCAATTTGATAACTAATCATTCAAATCCTACTATTTACGAGAATCTATACTTATCTACTTAGCTAGTTTTAAAATACGAAAATCTTTTAAGCTAGACGCAAGTATTCATCAAATTAACACAATACTTTGGTACCTTTTAACTTACGCCAAAATTTTAGTCTCCGGTGAAAAAAATTAAACAAATGAAGCACGCGTTAAACAAAGATGTACAGCATCCGCCTTTCTCTTCACTTGGATCCTTTTCTGAACAAGTTTTCTATAAAAAAAAAAGAAGCAATGAGCCCAGGGTCAATATAATGATATTCATTACAAATTACAACATGACATTAGTCCGTAAAAATACGCAAGCTTCGCAAGACATACCTCATCATCCTCATTGACTGGCATGTCGAAAGGATCGTTGTGGAAGATTCGCGTTGTGGATAGGAATGTCCTTATCCTTACGTACATTTTTATCTTTACATTTCATTCTTATGTATATTTTTGTCCGTTGCTTGTTTTTTGTGCATGCCGTCCTGTGTCCCGCTCAGATTGGATGCGTTCAGGCTGCAGAAAAGCAAGCAACTTTTTGTCAGTTGAATCATTATTACCGAAAAGTCTGTCGAGTGAGCACGCGATCGTGTCATCTCATATAATTTGATAATCGTTGAAAGTCATATTTGTTAAATTGATTTATATTCAAATTTTAATGGTCTTTAATTGTGTAGTTAATAAACTAGTAAAACAAAGAAGTATTTTATCTCCGCCTATTCATTTGTTATTGGAGTAGGAAGTGAGTTATTTCAGGAAAGACTAGCATTTTTCTACATAATTAAACTACTGCAAGATAGGTTTGTAGGGGCTACTATTGCGCAGGTATTGACATCCAGGTACCGATCTTCATAATTCCTGATTGAAAGTCCCAACTCTTCCTCATGGTGCCGAAAGTGTGGAGGAGATCAACCTGGATAACGACCACTGAAATTTGAAGAAAAAATACCTACCTTGAGGTTTGCAAGGATCGTCCCGGAGCTCGGAAAGGATCATCTTGGAATCTAGTTCCAGAGCTGAGGACAAAGTGCATTGTGCTTGTGCATAATTTTTGAAATTGATTTGACATTTGTGTATTTGAAAGAAAGTGCAAAATGTCGACCCATAGTGCTTCCGGTGGTGGAAGGAAAGGAGGAATCATTTCCCCAACTTCTTCAATCAAATCCACGGCGTCCCAAAAGAAGCTGATTGAGCTGGAGACGCGAGAGGAGCTAAACAAGCTGGAGCAGATCACCAATGAGCAGATACTCCAGAAACAAGAAGAAATATATCGCCTGGAAGAAAAGCTCCAGACGATACAGATCCAGTTGGAACCGTTCTTGGGGATGCTGAAGGATTCCCTAACCAAGGACGAAAGCAAATTGGTCGCTGACCTTGAACAGCAGATCAAGCTAACAAAATGTGAAATGTCGTTCGCTGAGAGATTCATCGAGCGGCTGCAGAGATCCCTGGAGGACAAGAAGAAAGCAATCCTCACACAACAGGAAATCTCTAAGAAAAAAGTTGATGTCCTCAATGAAGAGGATGATGACGACGAAACCCCGGAAATCCCGCACGTGCTTCACACGGAGGAGACTGCCAACGCCAAGGCACGTAATTGGAACGATGGACTCCAGCCAGATGTGAATCAGAGCCAGGTGCAGAGACAAGGGGGTCAATTCCAGAGCTTATGGAACAGCTCACACTTTGCTGAAGAGACAGGAAATTCAGCATTTAGGAGGATGAACCCTCCACCTCAACAGCAACCTCATGCATTTGGCTGGGGAACAGTGCCACAACCACCTCAGCATGAAGACTGGGGAAATCAAGTGCCAGTTCGGGATGGATATCACATTCAATCACCCTTCCTGCCACAACCTGTAAATGTACCTGAAGACATAAACATGAAGTTTATGAAACTGATGGAGAATCAAGTCAACATTGTTTCTCAACTTGTGAATAGTGCTGGTGGAAGAAAAGAGGTGCTTATCAAGTCAAATGTGGACAAGGATTTGCCTTTCTTCAGTGGAAACCCAGCCCATTTCAATAATTTCAAGTCAGCTTTCATTCGTAGCACGGAGAAGCATAAATTCGATGAGGATGAAAATATGATTCGTGTGCAGAAAGCATTGAAAGGGGAAGCAAAGGAAAGAGTATCTCACCTGTTGGCCAACCCTATGAATTTGAATAAATTACTGAAGACTTTGGAGGACACATATGGACGCCCAGAGTTTGTATTGGATTACCTTGTTGAGAAAGCCAAATTGTGCGACAAGGTAGAGAACAACAAGCCAGAAACGCTTGTAAAGTTTGGAGATGCAGTAGAGGCTCTTGTTACGAATATTGCCTCGTACAACAAGAAGGACTACATGCATAACAAACAACTTGTTCGTGAGCTTATCAAGAAGCTGCCTGGATCCCTTCGTGACAAGTGGTACGAGTACCGAGCGAGGGATGACTCAATTGAAGAAAATTTGGAATACTTCTCAACCTGGATGGAGGAACGTGTAAAAGCAGCACGACTTCAAATAGCTCCATCAATGAAGTCTTTGGAAGAAGATAATGAGAAGCGGAAGCCAAAACGAGGGCCGGCGTCGGTAAATGTTGCCTCCGCCGATGAAAAGCCAAAGAAGTCATGCATGATATGCAACAGAAAAGGACATGCAGTAGAGAAATGTTGGCAGTTTGCTAAACAATCGGTACAGGAGCGCTGGAGCTCAGTGAAGGACTCCAAGTTGTGTTTTAAGTGTCTGGAACCTGGACACGGAACATGCAAGTGTACCAGCAAAGTTATTTGTAATGTGAAAGGCTGTCAAAAGCCTCACCACCCCTTACTGCATTCCGTCTCGAAAGGAAAATCCCCGAAAGGCTCACCTCATACTTCCAGTAATGAAGAAGAAGATTCGGAAAGCGATTCCGAAAAGAAAAAGAAGAAAAAGACGAAATCCAGCAGCAAAGAAAAGAAGCTGGAAAAAGAAGAACTGGATGCAGCAACAATGGGTGCCAGTGTCATTGAAGGAACTGACGGTGCCTTGCCAATTGTTCCTGTCACCCTGAAAGGACCTCATGGAACTGTCAAGACTTTTGCCATGCTTGACAATGGAGCCAGTCGATCCTTGATCGAGAGTGACCTGGCGGATGAGCTCGGATTGGATGGAAAGCATGTCAACATCTCCTTCCGTGGCTTTGGAGGTCATCTCACAAAAGAAAAAACTGCTAAATCAGTTAGCGTTGAAATAAGGGGAAAATACAAAGGTGCAAAGTACTTTGGACTCGAGAAAGTGGTGACTGTTGGGAAGATTGGAGTGGCGCCGTACTCTTTGAACCTGGAGGAAGCTAAAAAGAAATGGCCTTGCCTCAGGAGAATAAAAGGGAAGTCGCTCAGCAAAGTAGTCCCTCGCATCATTATCGGATCAAGTCATCGTCACCTGAGTGTTCCTCGTGAAGTTCTGTGCTCCACCTTGGACGGACCTGTAGCCACTCGAACATTGTTAGGATGGGTCCTTGAAGGAGAGCTCGAAAATGGAAATAAATCTGGTGGAATGTTCTACATCAGTGCAGAAAATGATGAACTGGACCTTACCCTCCATAATATGATTAAGGACAGTTTTAAAGTTGAAGATTTTGGGATAAAACCCTCACCATCCCGGCATTCTGTGGAAGATAAAAGAGCTATTCAAATAATGGAAGCTACCACTATGATGCGCGACGGAAGATGGGAAATTGGATTGCTGTGGCGGAATGAAAATGTAAAGCTGCCTGATAGCTATCATGAAGCCCTGAAAAGGTTATCGTCAACTGAGAGGAGAATGGAACGAGATCCTTCCTTCAAAGACGCTTACCTTAAAAAGATTGATGAGTACCTGATGAAAGGGTACATTGTGAAGGTGCCACCGGATGAAGTGAAGGTGTTGAACGAAAGGGTGTTTTACATCCCGCATTTCGGAGTAACTAACCCTAACAAGCCAGGGAAATTCCGATTGGTATTTGATGCGGCTGCTAAATGTCATGGCTCCAGCCTGAATGATCATTTGTTGACTGGACCAGATTTGCTGAAACCGCTGCCTACTGTTTTGTGGAACTTTCGTCTTCATCGCTATGTTATCAGTGGAGACATCGAGGACATGTTCCACAGGATTAAAATCAAGAATAATGATAAAGTGAGTCAACGTTTTCTTTGGAGAGACGGAGACTCATCAAGACAGCCAGAAATCTATGAAATGCAAGTCATGATTTTTGGTGCTACATCATCACCCTCATGTGCCATTTATGTCAAGGACAGAAATGCTGAAGATTCGAAGGATGAATTCCCTGAAGCTTATCGTGCCATTATAGAAGATATGTACATGGACGACTGTCTGACTGGTGGGGATAAAGAAGATGATGTAGCAAACTTACGTGAAGATATTACCCACGTTAACCTGCAGGGAGGCTTCCACATCAAGAAGTGGATAAGTAATAGCCAAAAAGTCATGAAGACTATCCCGGAAGAGCTGAAGCTGACTGGGGCAAGGCTAATTGGAGAAGTCTCAAGCTCCAAAGAAAATACAGAACGTGTGCTTGGTCTCTGGTGGGATCCCTATGAAGATTACTTCACCTTCAAAACCAACTTTCATAAAGTCGACGTGGATATTCTAGAGGGAAGAAGACCTACCAAGAGAGAAGTATGCAGACTTGTGATGTCCATTTACGACCCTCTTGGATTTATTGGACACTATCGGATCAAAGGAATGATCATTCTCCAGCATGTGTGGAGATCTGGAGTCATTTGGGACGATGAGATCCCTGACGAAGTTTATGAGCTGTGGAAGATGTGGCTGTCCGAGTTGCAGTGCATTACTGAAGATACTTTGAAGATTGACAAGACCCTTAGAAAACTTTGTCCATATTTTGATGATGATGGAATCATGAGAGCGAGAGGAAGGATAGAAAACTGTGACGCTCCTGAACTTGTGCGAAGACCAATAATTCTACCCTCCAAGCATCATGTCACAAATCTCATAGTGGAGCAAGAGCATCGTAGAAATGCTCACACAGGACAAGAAACAGTTCTCAATAACTTGAGGAAAAAGTACTGGATTACTCATGGAAGACAGGCCGTCCGACGATGTATTGCCCGTTGTCCTAGCTGTCGTATGCAACGAGCAAAGCCAATCATTCCTGAGATGGGTATCCTGCCAAGTTGTCGATTAGCCAGTGGTCACTACCCGTTCACCTATACTGGGATCGACTATTTCGGGCCAATGGAGGTCACTGTTGGCCGAAGACATGAAAAACGATGGGGAGTACTTCTTTGTTGTATGGTGACAAGAGCCATACACATCGAGATCGCACATGGACTGAGCAGTGACGAAACCATGCTCGCCCTTTCCAGATTTGTGGATGCTCGAAGAAGACCCCACACCATCTACAGCGATAATGGAACCAACTTCCATGGAGCTGTAAAGGAACTGAAAGATGCTATAGCAAGCGAGAAATACCAAAAGTTGATGGAGGATGGTGGAATGCAGGAGATCAGATGGAGTTTCATCCCTCCTGCCGCGGCACATATGGGTGGAGCTTGGGAAAGGCTTATTCAGTCCGTGAAGAAAGCCCTCAAGAATATCCTCCACGAAAAGTATCCTCGAGACACAGTTTTGCTGACAGCTCTGAAAGCCGCAGAAAACATTGTGAACTCAAGACCGCTCACCTACTTATCTCCTGATGTTCAAGATCCTGAAGCCATTACCCCGAACCACTTTCTGAAAGGCGGAGTTGACATGGGGCCTTCTGTTCCAGCGGATTTAGCGGAAAGATGCAAGTATTTTCGTATGAAGTGGAAAGAAGCACAGGTGCTCGCCAATCAGTTTTGGGAACGTTGGACGAATGATTTCCTGCCCAAACTGCTACACAGACCAAAGTGGACTGACCAAGTGGAACCTCTTGGAGTTGGGGACCTTGTGCTGATTGTTGATGACCAGCTACCCCGAAGCATTTGGGTGAAAGCAGTGGTGACGTCTACTAGGCCGGCTAAGGATGGACATGTTCGTGACGTTGAAGTTACTACTCGTAACTTCATAACAAAAAAGAAGACAACGCTCCGACGACCAGTGACCAAGTTATGTCCCCTGGGTCTACGAATTGAGAAGTCGGACGTTATGACGCCCACTTGAGGGCCGGAATGTGGAAGATTCGCGTTGTGGATAGGAATGTCCTTATCCTTACGTACATTTTTATCTTTACATTTCATTCTTATGTATATTTTTGTCCGTTGCTTGTTTTTTGTGCATGCCGTCCTGTGTCCCGCTCAGATTGGATGCGTTCAGGCTGCAGAAAAGCAAGCAACTTTTTGTCAGTTGAATCATTATTACCGAAAAGTCTGTCGAGTGAGCACGCGATCGTGTCATCTCATATAATTTGATAATCGTTGAAAGTCATATTTGTTAAATTGATTTATATTCAAATTTTAATGGTCTTTAATTGTGTAGTTAATAAACTAGTAAAACAAAGAAGTATTTTATCTCCGCCTATTCATTTGTTATTGGAGTAGGAAGTGAGTTATTTCAGGAAAGACTAGCATTTTTCTACATAATTAAACTACTGCAAGATAGGTTTGTAGGGGCTACTATTGCGCAGGTATTGACATCCAGGTACCGATCTTCATAATTCCTGATTGAAAGTCCCAACTCTTCCTCATGGTGCCGAAAGTGTGGAGGAGATCAACCTGGATAACGACCACTGAAATTTGAAGAAAAAATACCTACCTTGAGGTTTGCAAGGATCGTCCCGGAGCTCGGAAAGGATCATCTTGGAATCTAGTTCCAGAGCTGAGGACAAAGTGCATTGTGCTTGTGCATAATTTTTGAAATTGATTTGACATTTGTGTATTTGAAAGAAAGTGCAAAATGTCGACCCATAGTGCTTCCGGTGGTGGAAGGAAAGGAGGAATCATTTCCCCAACTTCTTCAATCAAATCCACGGCGTCCCAAAAGAAGCTGATTGAGCTGGAGACGCGAGAGGAGCTAAACAAGCTGGAGCAGATCACCAATGAGCAGATACTCCAGAAACAAGAAGAAATATATCGCCTGGAAGAAAAGCTCCAGACGATACAGATCCAGTTGGAACCGTTCTTGGGGATGCTGAAGGATTCCCTAACCAAGGACGAAAGCAAATTGGTCGCTGACCTTGAACAGCAGATCAAGCTAACAAAATGTGAAATGTCGTTCGCTGAGAGATTCATCGAGCGGCTGCAGAGATCCCTGGAGGACAAGAAGAAAGCAATCCTCACACAACAGGAAATCTCTAAGAAAAAAGTTGATGTCCTCAATGAAGAGGATGATGACGACGAAACCCCGGAAATCCCGCACGTGCTTCACACGGAGGAGACTGCCAACGCCAAGGCACGTAATTGGAACGATGGACTCCAGCCAGATGTGAATCAGAGCCAGGTGCAGAGACAAGGGGGTCAATTCCAGAGCTTATGGAACAGCTCACACTTTGCTGAAGAGACAGGAAATTCAGCATTTAGGAGGATGAACCCTCCACCTCAACAGCAACCTCATGCATTTGGCTGGGGAACAGTGCCACAACCACCTCAGCATGAAGACTGGGGAAATCAAGTGCCAGTTCGGGATGGATATCACATTCAATCACCCTTCCTGCCACAACCTGTAAATGTACCTGAAGACATAAACATGAAGTTTATGAAACTGATGGAGAATCAAGTCAACATTGTTTCTCAACTTGTGAATAGTGCTGGTGGAAGAAAAGAGGTGCTTATCAAGTCAAATGTGGACAAGGATTTGCCTTTCTTCAGTGGAAACCCAGCCCATTTCAATAATTTCAAGTCAGCTTTCATTCGTAGCACGGAGAAGCATAAATTCGATGAGGATGAAAATATGATTCGTGTGCAGAAAGCATTGAAAGGGGAAGCAAAGGAAAGAGTATCTCACCTGTTGGCCAACCCTATGAATTTGAATAAATTACTGAAGACTTTGGAGGACACATATGGACGCCCAGAGTTTGTATTGGATTACCTTGTTGAGAAAGCCAAATTGTGCGACAAGGTAGAGAACAACAAGCCAGAAACGCTTGTAAAGTTTGGAGATGCAGTAGAGGCTCTTGTTACGAATATTGCCTCGTACAACAAGAAGGACTACATGCATAACAAACAACTTGTTCGTGAGCTTATCAAGAAGCTGCCTGGATCCCTTCGTGACAAGTGGTACGAGTACCGAGCGAGGGATGACTCAATTGAAGAAAATTTGGAATACTTCTCAACCTGGATGGAGGAACGTGTAAAAGCAGCACGACTTCAAATAGCTCCATCAATGAAGTCTTTGGAAGAAGATAATGAGAAGCGGAAGCCAAAACGAGGGCCGGCGTCGGTAAATGTTGCCTCCGCCGATGAAAAGCCAAAGAAGTCATGCATGATATGCAACAGAAAAGGACATGCAGTAGAGAAATGTTGGCAGTTTGCTAAACAATCGGTACAGGAGCGCTGGAGCTCAGTGAAGGACTCCAAGTTGTGTTTTAAGTGTCTGGAACCTGGACACGGAACATGCAAGTGTACCAGCAAAGTTATTTGTAATGTGAAAGGCTGTCAAAAGCCTCACCACCCCTTACTGCATTCCGTCTCGAAAGGAAAATCCCCGAAAGGCTCACCTCATACTTCCAGTAATGAAGAAGAAGATTCGGAAAGCGATTCCGAAAAGAAAAAGAAGAAAAAGACGAAATCCAGCAGCAAAGAAAAGAAGCTGGAAAAAGAAGAACTGGATGCAGCAACAATGGGTGCCAGTGTCATTGAAGGAACTGACGGTGCCTTGCCAATTGTTCCTGTCACCCTGAAAGGACCTCATGGAACTGTCAAGACTTTTGCCATGCTTGACAATGGAGCCAGTCGATCCTTGATCGAGAGTGACCTGGCGGATGAGCTCGGATTGGATGGAAAGCATGTCAACATCTCCTTCCGTGGCTTTGGAGGTCATCTCACAAAAGAAAAAACTGCTAAATCAGTTAGCGTTGAAATAAGGGGAAAATACAAAGGTGCAAAGTACTTTGGACTCGAGAAAGTGGTGACTGTTGGGAAGATTGGAGTGGCGCCGTACTCTTTGAACCTGGAGGAAGCTAAAAAGAAATGGCCTTGCCTCAGGAGAATAAAAGGGAAGTCGCTCAGCAAAGTAGTCCCTCGCATCATTATCGGATCAAGTCATCGTCACCTGAGTGTTCCTCGTGAAGTTCTGTGCTCCACCTTGGACGGACCTGTAGCCACTCGAACATTGTTAGGATGGGTCCTTGAAGGAGAGCTCGAAAATGGAAATAAATCTGGTGGAATGTTCTACATCAGTGCAGAAAATGATGAACTGGACCTTACCCTCCATAATATGATTAAGGACAGTTTTAAAGTTGAAGATTTTGGGATAAAACCCTCACCATCCCGGCATTCTGTGGAAGATAAAAGAGCTATTCAAATAATGGAAGCTACCACTATGATGCGCGACGGAAGATGGGAAATTGGATTGCTGTGGCGGAATGAAAATGTAAAGCTGCCTGATAGCTATCATGAAGCCCTGAAAAGGTTATCGTCAACTGAGAGGAGAATGGAACGAGATCCTTCCTTCAAAGACGCTTACCTTAAAAAGATTGATGAGTACCTGATGAAAGGGTACATTGTGAAGGTGCCACCGGATGAAGTGAAGGTGTTGAACGAAAGGGTGTTTTACATCCCGCATTTCGGAGTAACTAACCCTAACAAGCCAGGGAAATTCCGATTGGTATTTGATGCGGCTGCTAAATGTCATGGCTCCAGCCTGAATGATCATTTGTTGACTGGACCAGATTTGCTGAAACCGCTGCCTACTGTTTTGTGGAACTTTCGTCTTCATCGCTATGTTATCAGTGGAGACATCGAGGACATGTTCCACAGGATTAAAATCAAGAATAATGATAAAGTGAGTCAACGTTTTCTTTGGAGAGACGGAGACTCATCAAGACAGCCAGAAATCTATGAAATGCAAGTCATGATTTTTGGTGCTACATCATCACCCTCATGTGCCATTTATGTCAAGGACAGAAATGCTGAAGATTCGAAGGATGAATTCCCTGAAGCTTATCGTGCCATTATAGAAGATATGTACATGGACGACTGTCTGACTGGTGGGGATAAAGAAGATGATGTAGCAAACTTACGTGAAGATATTACCCACGTTAACCTGCAGGGAGGCTTCCACATCAAGAAGTGGATAAGTAATAGCCAAAAAGTCATGAAGACTATCCCGGAAGAGCTGAAGCTGACTGGGGCAAGGCTAATTGGAGAAGTCTCAAGCTCCAAAGAAAATACAGAACGTGTGCTTGGTCTCTGGTGGGATCCCTATGAAGATTACTTCACCTTCAAAACCAACTTTCATAAAGTCGACGTGGATATTCTAGAGGGAAGAAGACCTACCAAGAGAGAAGTATGCAGACTTGTGATGTCCATTTACGACCCTCTTGGATTTATTGGACACTATCGGATCAAAGGAATGATCATTCTCCAGCATGTGTGGAGATCTGGAGTCATTTGGGACGATGAGATCCCTGACGAAGTTTATGAGCTGTGGAAGATGTGGCTGTCCGAGTTGCAGTGCATTACTGAAGATACTTTGAAGATTGACAAGACCCTTAGAAAACTTTGTCCATATTTTGATGATGATGGAATCATGAGAGCGAGAGGAAGGATAGAAAACTGTGACGCTCCTGAACTTGTGCGAAGACCAATAATTCTACCCTCCAAGCATCATGTCACAAATCTCATAGTGGAGCAAGAGCATCGTAGAAATGCTCACACAGGACAAGAAACAGTTCTCAATAACTTGAGGAAAAAGTACTGGATTACTCATGGAAGACAGGCCGTCCGACGATGTATTGCCCGTTGTCCTAGCTGTCGTATGCAACGAGCAAAGCCAATCATTCCTGAGATGGGTATCCTGCCAAGTTGTCGATTAGCCAGTGGTCACTACCCGTTCACCTATACTGGGATCGACTATTTCGGGCCAATGGAGGTCACTGTTGGCCGAAGACATGAAAAACGATGGGGAGTACTTCTTTGTTGTATGGTGACAAGAGCCATACACATCGAGATCGCACATGGACTGAGCAGTGACGAAACCATGCTCGCCCTTTCCAGATTTGTGGATGCTCGAAGAAGACCCCACACCATCTACAGCGATAATGGAACCAACTTCCATGGAGCTGTAAAGGAACTGAAAGATGCTATAGCAAGCGAGAAATACCAAAAGTTGATGGAGGATGGTGGAATGCAGGAGATCAGATGGAGTTTCATCCCTCCTGCCGCGGCACATATGGGTGGAGCTTGGGAAAGGCTTATTCAGTCCGTGAAGAAAGCCCTCAAGAATATCCTCCACGAAAAGTATCCTCGAGACACAGTTTTGCTGACAGCTCTGAAAGCCGCAGAAAACATTGTGAACTCAAGACCGCTCACCTACTTATCTCCTGATGTTCAAGATCCTGAAGCCATTACCCCGAACCACTTTCTGAAAGGCGGAGTTGACATGGGGCCTTCTGTTCCAGCGGATTTAGCGGAAAGATGCAAGTATTTTCGTATGAAGTGGAAAGAAGCACAGGTGCTCGCCAATCAGTTTTGGGAACGTTGGACGAATGATTTCCTGCCCAAACTGCTACACAGACCAAAGTGGACTGACCAAGTGGAACCTCTTGGAGTTGGGGACCTTGTGCTGATTGTTGATGACCAGCTACCCCGAAGCATTTGGGTGAAAGCAGTGGTGACGTCTACTAGGCCGGCTAAGGATGGACATGTTCGTGACGTTGAAGTTACTACTCGTAACTTCATAACAAAAAAGAAGACAACGCTCCGACGACCAGTGACCAAGTTATGTCCCCTGGGTCTACGAATTGAGAAGTCGGACGTTATGACGCCCACTTGAGGGCCGGAATGTGGAAGATTCGCGTTGTGGATAGGAATGTCCTTATCCTTACGTACATTTTTATCTTTACATTTCATTCTTATGTATATTTTTGTCCGTTGCTTGTTTTTTGTGCATGCCGTCCTGTGTCCCGCTCAGATTGGATGCGTTCAGGCTGCAGAAAAGCAAGCAACTTTTTGTCAGTTGAATCATTATTACCGAAAAGTCTGTCGAGTGAGCACGCGATCGTGTCATCTCATATAATTTGATAATCGTTGAAAGTCATATTTGTTAAATTGATTTATATTCAAATTTTAATGGTCTTTAATTGTGTAGTTAATAAACTAGTAAAACAAAGAAGTATTTTATCTCCGCCTATTCATTTGTTATTGGAGTAGGAAGTGAGTTATTTCAGGAAAGACTAGCATTTTTCTACATAATTAAACTACTGCAAGATAGGTTTGTAGGGGCTACTATTGCGCAGGTATTGACATCCAGGTACCGATCTTCATAATTCCTGATTGAAAGTCCCAACTCTTCCTCAATCGTAACATTCCTTTTCCTTTGCAAACAATTTGAGACTAACGGCTTCAGTTGGACATGGAACATAAATGCATTTTTTGAAACGCCCTGCAAAACCGATACTAAAAGCTTCCTCTGGAATTGTTGTTGAAATAATGATGTAAATTCTTTCAGTCCAGCTTCGTTTCTTGGATTCAATAAAGTTGACTAAATACTCCAAAGCTGAGCTTTCAATTTTTCCAGTGGGAAGCCTCGCATTAATGATAAATTTGGTTGGATTGGCTTTGTTTAGCCATTTCTGTTCAAGCAAATCCAAGTCTGTGATGGTTAGAATGGTATCAAGCACGGGAAAAAGCATCCTTTCATCTCTCAGTACGGCATTGACTACGTGACTATTGTATCCAATATTTTCCTGAAACAAAGGTAACGTTTTTGCAAACCATTTTAATGGTGGTTTAATTTTCCACATTTTTGCTACATCTAATAAGCATAAAATTCCAATTGAGAATAGCAGGATAACATACCCCAAAAATTAAAATCCAAGAATCAAACTGAGGTTGAAGTTTTGATTCCGGAATCACACCCTCAAATGTTTCAGCAAGTATGCCAATCAATTTGCTCCGTGGACCTTCCAAATTCGCTGGAAACGTTGGTTTTCGTGCTATTGGTGGACGTGGTGGTCTACTAAGCGTAACATCACCATCTCCAGCCTGTTGTTGGCCCGAATTTTCTTGGGTTTGTTCACGGACATCCTCTTGGTTCATGATTTTGTAGTCTAATCACAATGTAAAGGTAAACTAGTGATAATAAGGTGAAATTATTGTGGTTTTGTGATTCAAAACTACAGGCCTTTTTGGTTTAAAAATGCAACGTTGTATGACAAACTTGAAGAAATTGAATGCAACGCAACGTGAAAATTAAAGAAACTATAGATGTTAATGAAAGCTGTAGTGAACAGTTTCAGGGTTCTTAGAGGATTACACCGATGAAGAAAGGTTTTCCGTTCCATTTAAAAGCAAGAGTATGTCCCATGTCAAGTTCTAAATCAAGCCTTTAAAGTATATGCCCTGTATCAGCCATAAACAAATGCACAAGTGCAAAACTCTGAAAATACATATAGGTAACCGCTTGCAAAAAAGTTCACACTAAAATGTATTATGTAGCTACTCTAGCTGGGCATGAAATATTATGCCTAAATGATATCATACAAACATACAGAGTCTTGTACGCGTGACATAGAAAGGAAATTAATACATAAAGCCCAACTAAAACTTTGTTTCAACCTACGTTTTTGTATACATTATATTTTTGAGTCATCATTTGTACAAAGTAGGTGAGAAACAATTTGTTACATATAAAGGCATATTCATTTCATTCAAAATAAAGATTTGTGCTCTAAAGGAAGATTACATATAAGATCAGGATCAACCATTCACTTTCTTTTATGGAAGAAGTAGAAACTGGTGGCATGGTTCGCAGTGTACACATGTAGATTTATATATTTGTTTGCACATACCAAATTATTACTTATAATAGTCTCATGAAGTGGGCATTTTCTAATTCATTGCGTATGCCTGACTAATATTCAGTTCATCCGACCTTCTACTCTACATTCTATCAGTAATCATTTTTCATTTGTTTGAAATCAATGTAATCAGACATATCCTTGTTCAAGGATGGATCGACGTGATATGAGATGAGAGGCAAAGTCATGAGTCATGCTTGCATATAATTGAAAATTGCTTAGAACAGAAAGTAGCATATAACCAAATTGTTAAAATCTCTTTGACTAGGATCAGTTAGTCATTACGAAAAAACGTACATTTATCATGCAATTCATCATTCCAGCCAGTTGAATGGGAGTAATTATGTGTTTATAGCCGAATGAAACGAATATATTCATATAGCAGGGACTTTTATACGCTAATTTCCTATACAAAAATTTATGGGACCGGTTTATTCACAGATACCCTGTACCATTTTTCGTAGTACCGAAATTTGTCCCGAGTGTTCAATCTTTTCTTATTATTATACTTATACGACAAGCGTCTCTACAATAGGTCTCTACTCCCTGGTCGAAAATTATGAACACGAAATCTAAAACGAAATATGAGAAGAATTTTGTATCCCTGGACCCATTATAGCATGTATAGCAGCAACAAAGACAGACAAAGTATATGCACGCATTCAATGTATTATTATGCTTCATTGTATAATACACAGGTGTGGCAAAAGTTGTAACAGTTCCAGTGAGCACTCAAGTCAAGTGTATTAACAAAGTATGTGCCATGCATTTAGGTATACGGCTTTTCAAGTACTTTTTGTATAACAACTTGACTTACAAAAGGCACTTTAAAGGAAGCCTCGAGATATTTTAAAACCCTCCGTTTTGACAGATTCTGTGTCCAGTCAATATGTAACGAAGGTGGTAACGTGCACATTATGTCCCTAGGGATGATGGGCCCTCAAGTTTGAACCATTCCATTGTTACGTTCATATGTATGCCGAGCTTTCGTTTGTACGAAAATGTTCACATATGAATGTGTGTATGTGTATATCACACACATGAGCTTACTTTTCCGATGATGCAACAAGTTCTTATATGACTCCTTCGACTCAGGAAGTGCATATCTATATGTAAGCATGCATTGCCACCTTGCACTTGATATGGAAGGAAATGCATGATCTTTGAACAATAACTTTATTCCAAGTATTACCCAGCATTGTAGTGTCTGGTAACAAGGGTACAAAAACATTACGGAAACCCGGAATTATCCCTGCAGAGATTTTTCCCCATCTTTTTGAACTGGACTAGAGATCATTATATTTATATATATATGTGTGTATATAGCAAAGCAAAACACTAATATATTATACAAAGTAAATGGGAATGTCAGAGTCATTCTTCATCTGAGAAAGATTTTGTTTCATTTTGTTACTTTTTATCGCATCCTCTTTTTACTTTACCCATATCGTCTTTAAGTTTACATAACGTACAAGATGGTTTATTATGCTGCTGCTTGCTTGTTGCCTAAAATCTGTAGGTGTACCTACAACAATCTTTTGGCTTGGCTCAACAACATGTATCTAAAAGTACTTGGACTGGCCTTCCCTCGTTACAACATTTTTTTTTTCTGAATAGGCTCCATTCATCCAAAAAAAAATGAATCGGTCTTTACTGGAGCAAATGAGTCCTGAAAACGCGTCTCGTAGTAAGATGTATAAGTGAAGGCATAAAAATTTGTGAGTGTTATTTTGTGTTGGAGGTGCATCGAAGAGCACGAAGGATCATAAACATGAACATGAGCTTAGGCTTAGAGGACTATGGACTAATTTTTTTCTTTCATTTCCTCTTGTTGCATGAAGTTAAAAGTGATAAAACAAAGCACCCAAACTGTGATTCAATAATATAGCTGACAGTACTGTTGGAAAAATCTGAGACACGTCGAGGTTTGCTCAAGACTGGAATTGGAGCATAATATAATATTATAAAGTATAAGATGTGATACATTATTATTGTTGTTCTTGGGTGTTTCAACTTTTTCAAGTAAATAAAACTATGAATGTATGTGTAATTTGAATGTGAAGACGAAAAAGACTCCAAAGATCTTTTTTATCAGCTCAAATATGACTAGTGCTGTTGCTGGAGAGTCATAATGTTACTCTTATCAGTAAAATGTGAGAAGATGATTGAAAGAATTTGCTGAAGAGGTCCAGACAAGACAGTAAAACATTATTTTTAAGTTGAGCTCATCTCAGCTCATTTTGTATGAATAGCTGGAATGTGTTATCTGTGCTTCTCACCCTCGCTCGACTTGATATTTTTCATACAGGACAGTTTCACTTTTATTCTGAGGAAAATGTTTTAGTTGCTATCTACACTATGCCGAGAGAGTGCCTGCATGAAAGAAAAGGGCAGGCAAATGAAAATCCTGACGAAACAAAATAAAGAGAATAAAAAAGTATATTTTAGTGTTTTTCACTGATCTCAAAATTTTAAGGAATATTATTAGCAGATACAAGTTTTAGTTACTATACGTATATAGTTCTTTGTAGCGCAACAAGTCTCATTTTACCCCTTTCCTGTTTCAGATCAGAATTTGGATGGTTCTTACATAGTAAATGTAATAGTTTCCCTTATTTGGGGCAACGTCAGACAGAAAGTTTTGCAAAGTGAAAAAAAGCAATGCTATAATAAATGGTACAATTCGAATGATAATCATGAGGGACCGGCGAATATCACGGTTTTGGCCAACAACATTGTATGGTCAGTGTTGGCTATTTTGGTTCTTAGTTTTCGTCGGAGTATTATTAGTTCCTTTTGCAAAAAGTGAAGTGCTCACCCCACCATACTTTAATTTGGCTGAAAACAGAAGAATTACGGCTACAGCAACTTGTGGAGATGAAGGTCCGGAATTGTATTGTAAGCTGGTTGGAGCCAACTCGGAAACGGAAGCCTTTAACAATATTATTCATGGACAGGTAATGAAATTCTTATGACGTTTGATAGCACACAATTTAGGAGCATGCTTATAAATAGTCATTCGTTCAAATCATTCATCGTTAGGTTTGCGACTATTGTGACATGAATACTCCAATGATGTCACATCCTCCAAGATTTGCTATTGATGGCTCCGAAAGATGGTGGCAGAGTCCTCCTCTATCTCGAGGAACAAAGTACAATGAAGTTAATTTGACAATTGACTTGGGTCAGGTAATAATGATTCAGTTTGACCACAAAATACACTTTTCTGTTTAAAAACTAACTTGCATTTACCATTTGCATTTGTGGGCGTAGAATATATGTACTTTAAAGGGTTTAGGTATTTGGAAATTAATATTTTAACGCTTTGCTAACTATAGGAGTTCCATGTAGCATACGTTTTCATCACAATGGCTAATTCACCGAGGCCGGGTGTTTGGGCTTTGGAAAGGTCTACTGACAATGGGGAAAGTTGGAAGCCTTGGCAGGTCTTTGCAGAAAATCCAGCGTAAGCATAATATATCATTAACAGCTCTAATGATTGCTAATTGCTGCTAATATTTGATTAATGATAAGCTAGACTTAGTCGTTAGCAAAAATTTAACTGTTTCGCATATTGCCCCTGTAGAGATTGTGACAAGTTTTTCAGAACAAATCTTCAGCAAATTACTCACGATGATTCCGTTGTTTGTGACACAACATTTTCCAAAGTTGTGCCGTTGGAAGGTGGAGAGGTGAGTTCTATGAGAGAAAGGATACTGGCCAAAAGAAAATGAAAACCCTTCATCTCAAGTTGTTAACATTTTCTTTCATGTAGATTGTCGTCTCGTTGCTAAATCAAAGACCGTCTGCTAGCGATTTCTTTAGCTCTGATATTCTCCAAGAATGGACCCGAGCAACTAACATTCGGCTAAGATTGCTGAGGACAACGACTCTAAAGGGACAGTTGATGTCTGTGGTTCACGGGGACTCTACCGTTACTCGCCGGGTAAAGAGACACAATAATTGCAATACATTGCATAACATCAAGTCTATAGTGAAGTATTAAAGATGTTTTTACATTTTCTCTTATGTTTAGTACTTTTACTCCATCAAAGATATCAGTATTGGAGGTCGCTGTCGCTGTAATGGTCATGCAGATCTATGTGATATTACTGATCCAGCCGATGAGTACAAACTATTATGGTAACCCATCATCATCTCATCTTTTAAATATATGAACTAAACTTTGATTTGAATTATTTTTAATAATCAAATTTACAAACTATAATTTTTTCTCTCCAAAAGTCGTTGTCAACATAATACTTGTGGATCACAATGTGAGCGATGTTGTGCCGGATATGTTCAGAAAGCCTGGCGTCCAGCTACCTACTCTGTGCCCTTTGTTTGCGAGCGTATGACCCCTACTATAAACACTCTCCCTTACAATTTAAACACAGGTTTTATATATGTATTTTTATGTAAATTCTAGGTTGCAACTGTAATGAGCACAGTAATGAGTGCTTCTACGATGAGAAAGTAGATGGAAATGGTACGTCCATGGACATTAGTGGACGCTATGATGGAGGTGGTGTTTGCATTAATTGTCAAGATAATACCGAAGGAATTAATTGTCACAAGTGTAAGTCAGGTTACTTTCGCCCTCATGGAAAAGACCTTCGGGCTAGGGATGTTTGCCAGCGTAAGTAAGAATTTCAGTTAAGTAAGAATTACAGTTATTAAGTGAGAATTTCAATTTCAATATATTACATAACTTTCTTTTTCAGCATGTCAATGCGACTACTTTTTTGCAACCGGAAATTGTGAGGAAGGATCCGGAAAATGTGAATGCAAAGGTTTGTTTTTTAATTCAAATTCTTTTAAAGATTCAAATATATTATTTATTATAAGTTTCAATTTTTACCAAATTTAATTTAGCCGAATTTCAACCACCAAACTGTGATTCATGCAGTCAAGGATATTATGACTATCCTAATTGTAAACCTTGTGACTGCTACCTTAATGGAACGAGAGGAGGAGTGTGTGAAGTCGGTGGGGGACAATGTCCTTGCGAACGAAATTTTTCAGGGAAAAATTGCGACAAATGTGCCGAGGGCTATTATAACTTTCCTGACTGCTTATCTTGCGACTGTGATAAGCCAGGTAGCTTCCAGCCAATTTGTGATGTTAATGGAGGTCAATGTGAGGTAAGTCTTATAATATCAAGTGTAATAACAATACAATAATAATGATCATTTCAATTTTTTTTCTCGAAACTTTTTGAAACTGTTCGAAAAAATAGTGCGTGAATAAATTTGGCGGCAGGACCTGTTCTCAATGCGAAAACGCCTATTACGACTTCCCCACTTGCACCTGTAAGTAATCTCTGTTAAAACAAAATTGTAATAGTTTGAAAACTTATGGCACCATATATTTAACTTTATTTGCTAGATTGCAACTGCGATGTAAGAGGCACAAGAGATGGTATTTGTGACAAGTCCAGTGGTGAATGTCTTTGCAGAGATGGATACGGGGGTGACAGGTAATATAAATTTTTATGTAACATAAAACGGATTAAAAATGGGACAAATGCGATATCAGAAATATAATATTATTTTATAAAGGTGTGACCAGTGCTTGCCAGAATATTTCGGGTATCCAGACTGTGAGCCTTGTAATTGCAGCACGATAGGTAGCATTGGAAAAATCTGTGATGCAACCGGAAAATGTGGCTGTATTAATGCTTTCTCGGGGCGTACCTGCAATCAATGCAGGCCAGGGTTTTACCAATATCCCGAATGTTTGCGTAAGGCTTATATACACTTTTAAATACTTGGTCAATCCTTTGAACGCAGTCAAATTTTTATCAAATGTAATTTTTTAAAACAATTTTTAGCTTGCAACTGCTCCAATGAAGGATCAATGGGTGTATCTTGTGATGATGAAGGAAAATGCCAGGTAAGTGTAGTAGTAATAACTCTAGGACTTTGGCTTTGCTCTAGGGTCAAAAGTAGAAAATAAATTAGTAATCATTTTGAATTTAATTTTATAGTGCAGGTTGAATTTTAATGGAATCCAGTGCGATAAATGTATGGAGGGATTTTACAACTTTCCTCGTTGTGAAGGCATGATTACTTTCGCTAAAAAAATTATCCGTTACTTTGATCATAAATAATCATTGTGTCATTTTGTATTGCAGAATGCAATTGCGACCCTGCTGGAGTCATTGAAACATTTACTAGTTGTGCTGATTCACCAAAAGGAACTCTTTGCCAGTGTAAAGATAGGTAACATAAGATAGAGAAAAATGTTTAAAACCTATGGAAAGGTCACCTTGTCACTTTCTCCTACGTAGTATTCATAATTTGTTTGAATAGGGTTAATGGAAGTATCTGTAATGAGTGCAAACCGTTATACTGGAATCTTCAACAATGGAACCCTCGTGGATGTGACGGTACTTACTAGCACACCTGAAGCAGTTGAATCGTATAGCTTTCTCCATATTTCCTAATCATTCTCTTAATCGTTTTTTTAGAATGTAACTGCTACACACCTGGAGTTATTGGAGGAGTTCAAGTTTGCGATGGAAGGTCAGGACAATGTCCTTGCAAGTCTCATGTAACGACGCGTCAATGTGAAGACTGCTCTGATGGGTTTTACAATTTAACGGCAGAAAATATATTTGGATGCGTTGGTAAATATAATAATTATGATCTATAGGATAAATCAAGATCTGGTCAAGATGAATAATTTTGAACTATTTCTGCATAGACTGTCAATGCGATGTTGGTGGAGCTGTGAATACAGTTTGTGACAAGGTCAACGGACAATGCACCTGCCGCCCGAGAATTGAAGGTGTGCGATGCACTCAGCCCCTCCTAGCTCACTATTATCCAACCCTTTATCAGTTCAAACATGAAGCAGAAGAGTGTAAAACACCATCCCTTGGCAAAGTCCGCTTTGGCTATGATGACTCAAAATTTCCAGGATATTCATGGCGTGGTTACGCCATCTTTTCCCAGTTACAGCCTGAGATAATTGATATCGTCTACATTGACAAGTCGTCTCTTTACAGAATGGTTTTCCATTACTTGAATCCAAGCGACCAGACAATAACTGCAGAAGTGAAAGCAATTCCAGAAAATCCAGGGGATGCGGATCAGTCTTTCAAAGGTAACCACTAGGTTCTTGTGGTGAAAAACTAGTGTGTTGCCGTTTATGCTAACTAATTGTTCTCTTTTTCAAAGTTAAATTTGAACCAAGGGGGCACTTTTCGACCATTTCCAAAAATGGTTTACCCTCACCACTCGTTCTTAATCCTGGGCGCTGGCATGTTCACATAATAACGGACCAATATCTCTTGATTGTAAAAAACGAAGCTCTTACTTTTACCAAATTTTTAGGCGCTAATAGTTATAGTCTAATTGTGAATGTTTTAATTAACAAAATTAACAGGACTATTTTGTTCTTCTTCCTGCCAATTACTATGAAGCATCAATTCTCCAAAAACAAGTTAATGAGCCATGTCTTTTGAACACAACAAGCAAAGGAAAAGCGACCAACATTATTCCTGACCCATGCGTGAAGCTCAAGTATCCAGCTACTGACAAATTTGACACTGCAAATCTAGCTGATGGTTATATCCGAAATGCTAGTGATGACCGAATTGAACCGTCCCAGTTTTACAAAGAAAAAAAAGTCCTCAAAAGTTTAGGTCTGGATCGTGACAAGGTTGCTGTACTCAGCTCACAGCAAAGAGAAATTGGTCTGGACTTTCCTGCTAGTAAAGGTGGCCGTTACATGCTACTCTTAGATTATTTTACACCAATGGGGGCTAATGTTACCAAACTTCAGCTTCAAGCAACTTCTTTGAAAGGTATACGTAGTGAAAGGTTATATAGAATCCTCCGCATGGTTTCAACTTTCACTTGATGCAAAACATCCTTTTTTGCAGGGTCAACCAATGGAGAAATTTTGATACTAAACTGCAAACTTGCGACTCCCTGTCGACAAGTTGTTACTACAGAGGAGGGTGAAGTCGCTGTTTTCAAATTTGAGAAAAATTTAATCAACTTGGTTCTAAAGGTACTAGAACTACTACTAGACATCACACCCATATTTTCTATTATACTTTTAATTATACCTTTTACGTTTTATTTCACTATAGGCTCCAGATAATGTAACTGATAAAATTGCTGTTCACTCAATCACTGCTGTGCCATATGGCAAATGGTCTTTGGATCACATTAGACCAACAGAATACTGTGTCATTCGAAATGGCACTTGTGTAGCGTCAGCATATGAAATACCTCCAGATTCTACCAAGATTGAAGCTGAAGTTGCTGAACCCGATCGTGTTGCGGATGAAGAGTCAATGCCTGATGGTGTCAGTGACAAATCCTTAATTTATTTGAATGGAAAAGGGAAAAATTTAACAATTCCTGGAAGAGTACCTGGACCTGGATTGTACACCATTATAGTCCATTACTATCAACCAGAAAATCCAGGTAATCAAGGATGATTACTAAGCTATTTTTAAGCTTAATCTAACTAAAACAATATTATTACATCTCGCTTGGAAATTGTGTTGTACTAGGATTTACCATTGGAGTCGATGTACAAAATGGGCAATATTATGAAGCAAAGTTGCCTGTCGTACACTGTCCATCCACTTCTGGTTGTAGGGCTTTGATAACACAAGCTGACAAAAATCAACAGTTTTACATTGGAAAAGATTTCAACCTAATCCTAAAGTCTCCACAAAACATTTGGATTGACTATATTTTGGTCGTTCCAAGTAATTTGAATGAGTTGACCATGAATATGGATATGGATGTCGAAAAATATTTGCAAAAGACTCAGTTAGATGAAACGCGCAAATTCATTGCTGAATGTGGAAAGAATCATTATCATCTTCCTACCAATGCTTCAGGTGAGAGTAAAACTTTCTTGTAAATTACCTATTCATTATTAGCTAATGCAACGGTTTCTAATCATGATTTATTTATTTGGTATATGTATAGACTTTTGCAAAGCAGCAGTATTTTCGCTAACATCCGAGTACAACAACGGAGCCCTTCCATGCCAATGTGACATTCGTGGATCTAAAAGCTTTGAGTGTGAAACATTTGGAGGGCAATGCGAGGTAAAAGTGTAATAATAATCATTATAAAATATTGGTAACTGTTTATAGATTTTTTAAATTACAATTTGTAAATTAATTCCGATTGTTTAGTGTAAGACCAATTCCGTAATTGGGAGGCGATGCGAGCGTTGCAGAACTGGATTTTTTGGCTATCCAGACTGCAAGCCTTGTGACTGTCCTTCAACAGCCCTATGCGATGACAATACTGGTATATACACAAATTAATTAACATTTTACTTTTCATTAGTGGATCAAATATGCGATTTTAACTACACAGAGACTTTTATTTAATTCACAGGAGAATGCGTTTGTCCCAGCAGAGTAACTGGTACTATATTTATTTTTATCATTATTATTATTATACAAGAAATCACGTAAATAAAGACGTATTATTATTATTTTTATTACAGGGGCTAAATGCGACATTTGTTCACCTCTAACCTACGGGTTCGACCCCTTAATTGGTTGCGAGGAGTGTAACTGTCACCCACCCGGCGTTGTGAACGGCAATTTGCAGTGTGACCTTCAAACTGGGCAATGTGGTAAGTTTCTTGAGTCCACTAAATGAAACTATCAAGCTTCTCTTGAGTTTAAATAAAAATTTTACAATTTTCTTACAACAAAAAAATTAAAACAAGACTGCAAGGCAAACATTTTGGGACGCACTTGTGAAAAATGTAAGCCTGGACATTGGGCTATGCCATACTGCCAGCTTTGTGACTGTGATATGCGAGGAACCACTGAAGAAATTTGCAATCAAGTAAGCATACTATTCCTCAAGAAATTTGTTAATTATCTCTGAACTGAACACTGAACATATAAATATTTTTTCCGAAATAGGACACATCCCAATGTCATTGCAAGAAAGAAGTGGAAGGAAGAGGTTGTGACACTTGTAGCATTGGAAGCTTCAATCTTGAAGAAAGCAATCCAGCAGGGTGCACCAAATGCTTTTGTTTTGGAAAAACAACTCGATGTAATTCAGCATACCTGTTCTGGACTCAAGTTACTGCAACAAAGGATCAATGGACAAGTGTGTCTATCGATCCTCTCAAAACTTTTAGTCCCGTTGTAGGCTACGAGATTGAATTCGAAGATGTAGACCAACAGGCTGCATTTGTTCCATTGTACATTCCTGAAGGAACAACGCCTGAAGGAAATGAAACGAGCGTACTCTACTTTAAAGCAGATATTAACACGAATCATTTGGCTTCATACGGTGGAATCGTATCTTATACTCTTAATTCTGATCCAGAAAGTGATGAAGGTACTACGACGAAATGCAAGCATAATTATTGAATATGGCCAGTACGTAATATATATGAAATATATGCACATTTTCCCCTTGAATTTTTGCAGAAAGAGAAACTTATGTTGGGGCAGACGTAATTTTGGAGGGTAGAGAACTCGCCCCTTCATCGGGCATTATTCGACTTTATCATTACACTGTTGACCATCTTGACGGAGACAATATCATGAGAATGAAACTTTCTCTTTTGGAGGAAAATTTTGTGGTTCTTAGTGCATCTGGGGGACTCGTAGCTCCCACAAGAGAACAAATGATGATTGTGCTAAAAGATCTTCGGGCCATTTATGTTCGAGCTGGTTACTGGAAGCAGACTCGTGAAGCCAAGTTGGTTTTGAACTTACATGAACTGGTTCATGCATGTTGTGTTTGCGCCGAATATGCCATTTAACGAAATTTTGATTTACACAGGCTTAGTGACTTTGGAATTAATATTGGCACTGACGACCATGTATACCCTACACCGGACAACCGAGCACTGACAATTGAACAATGCCAGTGCCCTCCGAATTATCAAGGTTGTCCTTTGTTTTGCTTTCGCCGGACGTGATCATAATATGTGACTTTCTTTATGTATGACTTTATCTGTGACTTTTTAAGGTCTCTCTTGTGAGGAATGTGCTCAAGGCTATTTCCGATCACCTACCGGACCGCATGGTGGATTCTGCGCAACGTGTCAGTGCAACGGTCACTCAGAAAATTGTGACCCTGTTTCTGGAATCTGTATCGACTGTAGGCATAACACGACTGGAGATCATTGTGAAATGTGCCAGACTGGATTTCATGGGGATGCTACTCAAGGAACACCATACGACTGCTTAATTTGTGCTTGTCCTTTACCCATGATGTCCAACAAGTACGTCAAATTGAATTGAATGCGAAACAGTAACATGGTTATAATTTAATGCAATTCTTTCATTTTTTTCGTAATAGCTTTGCTACCAGTTGCGAGTTTAATTATGATGGATCAGAGATCAGTTGCGAGTGCAAAGATGGCTACTTTGGTAATATATTTAATACTATAATTCATGTGTTATCTCATGTTATAGTTGTGGATAAATATTCAGTCTTTTGTTACAAGGTAATCGTTGCGAGGGATGCGCGCCAGGTCATTACGGAAGGCCAGAAATACCCGGTAATGGATTGTGCCCACTCTAACGACTTTACAAATAGTCCAGAAAGATGTTGTTTTTTAACATATAATGTTTTCTTTTTTAGGTGATTTTTGTAAACCTTGTTCATGCTCAGGCAATATTGATGTTAACGATCCAAACGCTTGTGATACCGTTACTGGAAGCTGCTTAAAATGTAGGAACAATACTAGTGGGAAATTGTGCGAGTATTGCATGCCGGGCTACTTTGGAGATGCAATTGTTACAAAAACCTGCAATAAATGCTCCTGTAATGAATGCGGTGTACGAGAGTGTGACCATACAACTGGAGAATGTCAATGTCTTCACAATGTAATTGAATTTAATTGAATGAACTTCGTTAAGGGTGTCAGTCAATAGTACAGAGGCTTTTATCATAACATTTTCTAGGTCATTGGGGTGAACTGCGATCTTTGTGCTCCCGACCACTACGGCCTTTCCCGTTGTGAAGGTTTGGGTTGTTATTCATGCGACTGTGGTTTGGCATCCGTAAACTCCCAATGTGATGACGCAACTGGACAATGTGAATGCAGGTTAGTATTAAGATAGTTAAGAAGCCTACAAAAATAATGTTATGTGAGAAAAAACTAGAATCCCAATGGTATTTTTTTTACGCTTTCCACCCTCGTTGTTTTTTTTATTCAACTTTTCTACCTCTAATGAACCATTTATATTTGGTAATAGACCAGGGACCACAGGGCGTCGTTGCGAGCGTTGTGCTCCTGGATATTGGAATTATACAGTTGAAGGATGTCACGGTAGGTTGTAGGAGAAATTCTTTTTAACATTTTATAGCTACTTACATGACTTTAAAACTACGTTTTTTTAAATTCTTTGTCAGCTTGCGAGTGTAATCAAGATTATGCAATTGGCGTGGGATGTAATCCTGAGACTGGACAATGTGTAAGTGCAATGATCTCGTCTTGTGAGATGCTTAAATAGTTTACTGATGAACACGCGTCACAGATTTACATCTCATCATACACAATGCTTTTGACATTTCTGATTTAATTTAATCTAACTGTTTAAATTATAACAATATTTCGACAGAGTTGCTTGACTGGAGTAGTGGGAGATCGTTGCGATAGATGCCCATGGAGGTGGGTCCTTATTGAAGCCAGAGGTTGTCAGGATTGTGATTCATGTCAGCATCAGCTTTTGGACGATACAGACGCAATGGCAACTATATTGGATCCCGTACATAAGGAATTTGGAGTAAGCGAAATTGCATTTTCTTCATGGCTATATCATTTTGCTAAAACAAAGTTTAAACAAAAATTCATTTGTATTTGTTAACAGTTAACAGCCTTGAGCTATTTTACTACGCAAAAGTTGGCATATTTTAATGATACTGCAGCAAAATTGGAACCAGATGTCAAACTATTAGATCCAGAGGGAGTGGATTTGGAACCATACTATTCCGCTGTTTCCAGCCTTGAAACTGATGGTGCATTGAGCAGGCAAAAGGTATATATATAAAATTTAGATTTAAAGTCCCTTCAAATTGGACTTTTGCTAATAATAATAATTACTGACTAAATTTATCATTCAAGGCTGAGGTCACGGAAGACAGTCTCAAAGACAAATCAAAACAGAGTATGAGGCTCAAAGCAAAGTCCTTTGAAATGGAATCCAAAGTTCAGGAAGCCGTTGCAAAAGCACAAACTGCTGTATACGAGACAAAAGATTTAATGGAAGGGTTGCTGGCAGAAGACAGACGTAAGAAGAAAAAAAAACAATGCTTATCTTATAATACATGACTATGACTCATTCATTCATACTAATGATCCTACGTTTTCATTGTAGTAACGAGTCCACAAACGGATGCGGCGCGATTAGAAGCAGAAGGTATTATAGCCACAATGCAAGACGTAAAGTTTGATCCGGCAAAGGCTCATGAGGAGAATAGGACTGCGGGCGGTGTTTTGAACAATGTCCAGGAGTTTGTGAAACCAATCAAAGCCTTAACCATGCAACTTAATGAAGAAGGAGAAAAGTTGGTCAACGTCAGGGATAAACTAAAAGACCTTCGTAATCAAAGTGACTACAGCATTGATACTTCAAGACGTGCAAATGAAATTATGGACAAAATTAAGTACGCACAATACTTTTTGATACATCAAATTTTTCATATTATTCCATCTTAATTGCACATCTTTGTTCTTTTAATTATTAGGGAAGCAAAATTTCCTGTAAAAATAGGGGTGCTGGTTGAAAGATCAAAGGGAATGTTGGATAATATTGAAAATGCGACATACACAAATAGATTTACAGAAGAATTAATTGATGAACTTGACAACTCCAACCTCGCATTAGGTAATCCTAGCAAATAATCATAACAATATATTGTCTTCCCATTTTTTCCAATCTGTCTAAACTTACAATTAACAATAATTATTATTTTCAGGTGCGGTTTATTCTAGTGTTAATGAGCTACAAGTTCCCCTTGCCCAAAAGTCTAACACATTAGAAAATGAATTACAAAACCACAAAGACACAATTGCAGACAGCCAGAATCATGCAGAGAAGCTGAAAATGGAGGCAGATAGCTTGGATGAAATGCTAGCAGATACGAGGGATGCGTCAGAAAATGCCATCTCTGCAGCCACTGCGTATAAAAACATTGTTGATGCGCTTTCTGAAGCTCTTAACGCTGCTGATATGGCAAAAAGCTCTGCTGATAATGCAACTGAAATTGTAAGACTTGTATGGTTAGCTAATCCTATCGGTTATGATGGCATTGAAACTTCAAAGTTTTGGTTTTTAATAATCTTTTCAGACAACCGGAATTGGTGAGGAAGCTCTTGGTGCAATGGAACCTTCAAAAAATCTTGTAATTTTGGCTTCAGAGTCAGAATCTTTAGTTGATCAGAGTCTGAGACGTCCCTTACGCGACGCAAAGCAAGCTATTGAACTCATTGAGCAGATGAATACAGACACTGTAAATAATCTTGAAAGCATAAACAGGTAAATAATATGTTTATTTAGTCAATCAAAATCGGCTGTGAAAAGATTCCTTCTAATAGGAAATTTCTCATATAGTGACCTTGAGAAGCTGGAAGATAGAGGAGATTTAGGAGATATCAAGGAATCTGTTCAAGTTTCCGGAGACGCTTCTGAAAGAGCCGCACAAATCCAATCTGATGTGGATAACATTCTCGGCTCTCTTCCCGGTCAGTCTAGTAATGCAAGACAGTTGAGAGTAAATGTAACAGATTTGAACCAAGGGGTTGGCATTTCCGATAATCAACGTAAGTAAAATTAAAATACCATATATAGTAGAGAATAGTTATTACGGAGGTTAAAACAATCTTATCATTCATCATCCCATCTATAGTCAAGCAAGCTAAAGATGATATCCCATTGTCCATTGCCATCACTGGAAGTTTGGAAGACAAGAAACCAATGTTTGAGGAAAAGAAAATGGATCTTGCAGCCAGATTGGCGGATCTTAAAGCAAAGATTGCTGCAGCAAGGGAACAAGCAAACAGAGTTCCTGTTGGAATGAGTCTACATGAATCTTCTTCCTTACTGCTGGCAAATCCAGAGTCTCTGGAATCGCAACAAGATAATACAAAAATGTCCGTACACTTTAAAACTAATGAACCAAACGGATTAGTTTTGTATCTTGGAAATGAACCTGGAAGGAAAGAGGTTTGTTTTAGCTTCCTGTGCTTATTAGTATGATTTTGTTGACGGTTGCTTGTTGAGGTATTGGGAATGGGGGCTAACTTGGTGCTCGTATATTAATTTAACATTAATTTGTTTGTAGGATGACTTTATGGCTGTAGAAATCGAAAAGGGATATCCTGTCCTTACTGTAGACTTGGGTTCTGGTCCTCAACGCATCACTAATGAAAAGTATGTAGCCGATGACAAGTGGTACAGGGCAACTGTAAACCGAGCTGGAAAGAACGTTAGATTCATTATCAGTGAGGAGGATCAGTCTGGAAACGTTGTGGATACGGTTAAGGATGAATATTTGGGAGGAAGCAAATCTCTATTTAATGTAAACAAAAACTCGTCCCGACTTTACGTTGGTGGGCTCCCACAAGGACAAGCTAGAAGTCCTGTTAAATTCTCAACATTCCGAGGTGTTGTTGAAGACCTTCAAATTGGGGAAGAAAAGGTGGGACTATGGAACTTTAAGGATTCGCAAAATCTATCCCCAACTTATGAAAGGTACAACTTACCCGTTAAGTAAATATTACATAATAATTTTCATTATTATTATCCTTTTTTCGTAATTCATTTAGGGACAAGCTCATAAGTTTGAATGTGGAAACGGGACTTCGCTTCCTCGGAAATGGCCATGCCATTTTAAACAGAACTCAATACTCATTTAAAAGGAGAACTGCAATACAGTTGAAATTCCAGACGCGTGCAAGAAGTGGCTTAATTTTCTTGGTTGGTCGTGGAAGAAAATATCTTTCTATTGAAATCAATAATGGAGCAGTCGCTTTCCAATATGATTTGGGTGGAGGACCAGCCAGACTTATTACACCAGAATCGTACAATGATGGCGAATGGCATACTGTTGAAGCTGTAAGTTCATAAATATACAGTACATTCGCTATAATTAAAGCTACATATTTAGAGTTATTATTATTATTATTTTTTTGAAATAACAGGCACGAGATGGTAAAAACGGTGTCCTCTCGATAGATGGACAACGAAAGGCACGTGGAACAAGCTCTGGTAATCAGGGTAACTTAAGTGTGGGAGATTACATGTACTTTGGAGGTTATCCTGGGGACCACGACTTCCCCGATGTCACAAACATTGATTTTGAAGGATGTCTGAAAGATGTAAATATTGAGGGTGCTCCCGTGTATCTATCTGACGCAGTGGAAACTGGATACACTGTGTTAGGGTGCCCCTCAACCACATTTGAGCCATCCGTGGCTTCCTTTGCTGGTACAGGATACATCCAGGTATCCTCAGCAGCTTCTCCGGTTGAAGGTAAGAGAGTCGTAATATAATGTAGGATGATAATCCAATTTACCCAATTGACAACTCGGTGTTTTGCATTGTTATTTTTCAGGACCGGAAATAGTCACACAAGATGATACATTTGAAATGAACCTACGAATACGTACAAATTCTAGTGAAGGATTGATATTATACGGAGCTGATAATGACCAATCAAATTTCATATCAGTTTCTTTAGCAAATGGAGTGTTGCACATAAAAACTGAGCCTGGATCAGGCGAAATATTTACAGATCCAATTAATGATGCCAATTGGCATGCAGTCACAATTACGAGGGATAGAGGCTCCTTAGGAGTTAATGTTGATGATTTACATGATTATAGGTATTTATGCCATAACTTATAATCAATACAGAGACTTTTTTTGTTTTACATAAAGTATTATCTGGCTTGTCTAAACTTTTGTTGTTTAACTTTATAGGAAAAACACGAATAATGGCCCATTGAATCTAGCAACTCCGGGCTCAACGTTATATCTGGGTGGTAGACCAGCCAATTTCCAACCCCGAGACGACTCTGGTGCATCCGACCAACCGTTTTCAGGATGTTTATCTGATATCAATATGAATGGAAAGAGAATAGATCTCTCAGATTCCACGAAACAAGGGAGCTCCGTAGGTCAAAAATGTACAACGTTTGAAGATGCAAAACCTATTGCTATAAGCGGAAAAACGATACCAGAAGACAATTCAGACGAAGATAACAATACTGTACCTGAACCAGCCCCACCACGTCCAAGACCAACAACCCCTACTCAACTTGCCCCAGAACCAACAGTGCCTGAACAAAAAATCGAAGAACCAGAAGAAGAAGACGACGACGACGAAATGGAGTCCAAGAAAGATAAGGAGCCTGAGGTTGTTCCTACTCCACACATGCAGTGTGCATTACCATATCGTCTTCTTCCTAGTGACAATGAAGATGTTTCAATGGACGAAGGAGTGAGATTTGGAAACCTCGATAAGGCTTCCAGAATTGAATATTATCAACAAGAAGATGAAGGAATTCGTTCCACATATTCTATTGACTTCAAGACATCCAACCCTGACGGGCTTATATTCATGTGGACAGAATTTGACAAGATTGATTTTGTTGCTTTGTATTTGAGACGAGGTCACCTTCATTTTGGATTTGATTCTGGTTCAGGACCTGCAATACTCAACTCTTCGAGACTTTACAATGACTCAGAGTGGCATTCTGCTAGTTTCTCGAGATTTAGGACACAAGGAGAGCTTAGCATTGATGGAGAAGTGGTAGCTACTGGGAATTCTTCAGGAAGCACAACAAATGTCAATGCAGGAACAAAGTTGTACGTCGGTGGGTTACCTAGAGAAGGGTGGGATAAACGAATGACACTGAAGAAGCTTCAAAATGTGGACACTCCGTTCCGAGGATGCTTGAGAAATCTAGTGGTGAGGAATAAAAGTCCTGGAAAGGCAAAGGTCAAAAACTCTGTGCAACCTTGCTCAAATGATGTTGAAAATGGCGTTTTCTTTTATCCAAATTCCGGATTCCTCAAATTGCGTAAGTGTCGCATACTATCTACAAACTTTCATGACATGGCCTTATAATTATGTATTATTAATCCATTATTTGCAGACGATCGTTTCAAGGTGGGACGTAACATAAAGATTTCCCTGAGTATAAAACCACGACATCCTTCTGGCATTCTGGTTGCCGTTCATGGAGATCGAGATTTCATGGTCCTACAACTTATCAATGGAACCGTTAAATTTACAGTTGATAATGGCAAAGGTCCATTGTCCAGCAGTTTTACTAAAGAAACTTACGACCTTTGTGATGGAAATTGGCACACAATTAGAGGTATGCCAATCAAATTATACATACATACGTGTGCATTAAAATATCATTACTATAGTATAACAAAACAATTATTATTACAACTTGTAGTTGCAAAGTCCAAAAATGTTGTGACATTGGCATTGGACAATACCTATTCCAGTCCTGGTATCGGACCTGCTGGGAAAGACTCTACAAATACAAACCATCCTTTGTATTTGGGTGGCCATCCGGACCCTAACCCTGCTGTAACTCGGGGATTGGAAACGACAGAACAATATGTTGGTTGCATCAAGGATTTTGTGATAGAAGGCAGACAGTTCAAATTCAACCATGATGCAGTTGAAGGAAAAGTTGGCTTACATAGCTGTCCTACTGATTAATCTTAACTTTTTAAATCCAAATTAATTGCCTCAAAGCGTTTATATTGACGCACACCATTCTGTTAAACAAAATTACATGACTCTATTTTAAAATCCTTTTCTTTTGTTCAGCTTTAGAATGCCCGTTGTTTATTTAAAAACACACCTGTTGTAACTGTACTAGTATTCGTATTTTGAATTCCAGTTTGTTTTCATGCTTAAATTATAGAAAATTTGATTCAATGTATTCTGTAAAAATAAATCGGTTTTACTAATTTGGCGAATTCATTTCTTTTCCACCTATATACATTTATTTACAATCAATAATCATAAAAATAGCATAGCATTACACTGAAATCATACGATCTTACTGTATTATTATTATAAATGGTAAAATTAAATTGATTACAAATTACAATATATACCAAAATTGCATACATAGAATTTGTACGATAGGCTTTTTCGTATAGTCAGTCTTTTACATTTCTTCTGGTTTAACTTTAATATCGGGAAAGAGCATGGAAGGTAACACTTTAACAGCAGTGGCAGAAGACCTTTTTACAGGTTTAAATATATCTTCCTCGTCAGAATCTCCGACATCTCCGACATCCACGAATCCAGCTTTGTGAAACTCCACTGTGAATTTACGTTTAATCTGTAAATCAAGGAAAAGTTTATGTAAGTTAAAAAATTGATCCTGAGCTTAATAATGTTCACAACAAAATTTTACTAATGTTCACAATTACCTGAATGTTTTTCCATAGATATTCAGACAAGTTGAGCTGCATAATTTCTTTGTGGCATTTGTAGCTAAGCGGATAATTTTCATATCCAAAAGTTGTTGTCATAAACTTGCAATTGTGGTCGTACCACTTTCTTTCATCATCCGGAATGGGAATCAAAAGCTTCCGAGGAATATGCTCCAGATGCAAAATTTTAAGGTTCTTCAGGGCTCCAATTCCTGCTGAATGACTTTCCATCAAATCCTCTTCTCCAACGGGCAATTCAATATTGTAGTACTTGACATATTCATCAAAATGCTTGTACTCCTTAAGTGTTCCGAGCAGAGTTTCAGTTGCTTGACTTTTTCTTAAAACATCAGACAATCTTGGTAACAAACAGGATTCCATGGTGGACTCAAAATCAAATTGAGTTTTCAGGTAAAATTCCTCCAAATTAGATGACTCAAAGGCTTTGAAAAATGCTCTGAGCACTGGAACGGATGGAAGAAACATCCAAACTTTCCTCAAGTTTGGAAAGTGTTTTGCTACTTTCACCACAAATGTTGGATCCTTCAATGCATCGGGAAACTGAATTTCTGTAATTGCCGATTCCAGTAAAGATTTTCGGGAGTTTTCACTTGGAAAAGAAATGGAAAGATTCCAAAAACTTCCACATCTAAACTCTGACAGCCTCCTTACGTTTGAAAATGGCAAGTCATCAATATCTATCAAGTTCCCTAAAACCAATCGTTTCAGTTTTGGAAGATCGTTTGGAAACTTAATTGCAATTTTAAAAGGTTCCTCTTTTTTAGAATCTAGTTTTATGATTCTTGCTCTTTTGGAATGAGGATGTATAAATTCATAATGAAAGTTGTAGTTTGGGCAAATGTAGAACTTTGAAAGTGCTTCCATTTTGGGTAGTGTTATCAAAATCCGTTCTTTAACTGTGTCCCCTCTGAAACCTCCATGAATTACAAGTGTTTCTAAATGTTCTTTCTGGTTGTCCAGCAATTTCTCAAGAGTATCGGATTTAACATCTTCCCATAACGCGTCTCCTATCTCTAAATTTCTCAATTTGATTGAATATTCAGACACAATTTGTAAATGCTTATGTCTCAGGGATTCTCCACCGGAAACGCTCACAAGCTTAAAGGAATGGAGAGCTTGCAACTGATTGTCATTAATTAGTTTTTTCAAAAGATTCAGAAAAAGATACGCATCCTCCTCGTTGTGATATCTATACGTGAGCCTACCCAATATGGGCGTATTTTTTAAAACATTTTGAAAAAATGGATAGTTCTCTAAATCATAGCGGGTTTGTATAAATACTTCTTCAAATTGCTGACCAAATTTATCAAAGAATTTGCTAACAACTTCAATTTTGCTGGAATCTGTTCCATCCGAATAAACTATTTTGCACTTATTACAACTATCAATTAGATCGGGGTTTCGGGTGAACTTTAAAATCTTTGCTGTAGGCAGTGTAAAAATATCCAAAACTTCTCTTTCCTGCTTTTTCTTATCGGAATTGACATGATTTGCATCGTCGTCATCATCGTCATCTCCATTTTCCAACTGTAAACAAAATAATATTCAGTAAGCACACATTTTTTTGGGGAAATTCCTTTTAAAACATGAGGGTTAAAATTATTTGGTAAATTACCGTGTAATTAATTTTCCGTTTTCGTCTCAAACCATAGCCAGAGGATTGATCGCCATGAGTTGAATTTTCATTAGTTTGCAGTCCATTTCCCATGTCATCACTAACAGAGGCTTCATTTGATCCATCTTCATCATCGGATAAAGTAACTTCTACTTCTGCTTCCGCTCTCATTTGTACTTCCGGTTGTGAGCGTGTAGCCACCTTTGAAGTTTCAACTGTTTCTAAAAACTCTGAATCTGAGCTTTCCAGTGGTCTTTCGATACGTTCAGGTTCAGTATCACTGTCGATTGAAAGTAATTCGTCGTCACTAATATTTGACTCCATACTTATTCAAGGATTTAATTTTTTAATGGAATGGGATTTCCAATGATCTAAAATCTGTAGCATCAATCCGAAGAATGAAGAGTGAGGTGAAACGTGAGCCTTTTATAAAAGTGAAAGTCTCTTGTTTGCATGATGTAACATAAGAAGCATTAAAATGTTTCAGTACCAACAAGCTACTTCATCTGGCATTCTACTTTCTAGCTCTCTTTTGTGCATATAACGCTGTGTGCTGTGACATGCATTCATATAGCAGCATATCACTAAAAATAGGCACAGAAACGGGTCCACAATACGGAAAGCTATATGAATGAATATGAAAGTAAAATATACACGGGCAACGGCAGTCATATATTTTTATGTACGATGTATGGACCCAGTTCAATATGGGGTTTAGGTACACAGACTGCAAGCAAACAAACCGTATGCGTACATGTACATGCATAGTTTTTTTTTACATTTACATGTCATAGTCATAGCATAAAAGTACACCTGCAACAACTTAGCCATGGCAAGCTTGTCAAGAATATTACACATTTTTTCCAAAACAATGAGTTTGTAAAACCTTTTTATAATCGAGGAGGCATTGTTCATGATTGTTCGTCAAGGTTAAGTTTTTCACAATATTTTGTCCGGCTTAAAAAAAACTTTGACAAGCATATTCTTTTCATAATACTTAACGAGCGATATGTCATTGACTGCATTTGAAAGGCAACCATTATAAGTAAGCTCAAACACATTACACTAGCTTACTAATTAACTAAATATTGAATTATTATTGATTTAATCCTGCATATCAACATACTTTAGACTAGTGCAAAACTGGAATTGTTTTTACTTACAATCTTGGGATATACCATAACCTCCAACCAATTTTACTAGTCACGTTGTTCTAATCATCAATCATGGGTACAGTATGGGAAAAACTAAAGGAATTGGACGCATATCCAAAACCGCTGGAAGATTTTCGAATAAAGACGTTCCAAGGTGGTGCAGTAACCATTCTGAGCACTGTCATTATGCTTGCCCTGTTCATTTCGGAGCTGACAGATTACCTAACGCCAAATCTAACTGAAGAACTTTTTGTAGACACATCAAGATCCAATAAGCTAAGAATAAATCTTGACATTGAATTTCCAAAAGTAGCATGTTCATATTTGAGCATAGATGCTATGGATTCTTCAGGAGAACAGCATTCGCAAATAGAACATAGCATATTCAAGCGTCGACTAGATGCTGATGGACAGCCGATTATAGGAGATGCTCCCGTTAAAACGGAAGTTCTTGGAGATTCCAGCATAGGAAAAATGCCAGCAAGTGCTGATAACAGCAGCTCCACCACTGAACATCATCATGGTAGTGACGGAGAGAAAGCGAAAAATCCAAACGACACTGCCTTGGCCAAACCCCAATGTGGAAGTTGTTACGGGGCTGAGACAACTCATTTAAAGTGTTGCAATACTTGTGAAGAAGTTCAAGAAGCTTACCGACTCAAAGGTTGGGCCGTCAAGGACCTGAGTCTCATTGAACAATGTGCTGGCCAAGCTGAAGAAATGAAAGCGATATTCAATGAAGGCTGTCAAATATATGGGTACATGGAAGTAAACAGGGTGTCAGGAAGCTTTCATATAGCACCCGGAAAAAGTTTCACCTTGTAATTATATAAAAGATCATTTTAAACCTTCAAATAAATCTAAACTTTATTTAATTTTATAGAGAACAAAAATTTAAGCTAATCCTTAAATAATTTTTGCCTTTTCTAAAGAAACCACGTGCACGTTCACGATGTACAACCCTATTCCTCGAGTCAGTTCAATATGACGCACAATATTAGAAGCCTAACCTTTGGAGAAAATATCCCCGGCAAGACGAATCCCATTGATGGGATGGATGGAGTGGCTACAGTCGAGTCCACAATGTTCCAATACTACTTAAAGATTGTTCCGTTCACATATGAAAAGAAAAAGGAAATCATACTCTCCAATCAGTTTTCAACAACAAGACATCAAAAGGCTGTGGGATCCTATTCTGGAGAAAGTGGAATGCCTGGAGTGTTTTTCCAATATGAGATTTCCCCAATCATGATCAAGTACAGTGAAAAGTCAAAATCCTTTGGACACTTTGCCGTGTCTGTTTGTGCAATTGTTGGTGGAATTTTCACTGTAGCTGGTCTAATAGATTCAACAATTTATAAATGGGCAAAGCTCTTCAAGAAATTAGAACTTGGCAAATTAGGTTAACTACGCAATAAAAATTAATTAAGATTACATAATATAATAATTATTATTATTGTAAGTAGCATGTTTCACCTAACTGACTATGCACAATATACTAAGAGGGCTTATTTATTTATTTGTTTGTTACTGGCTAACAAAAAGAATATTTGTTTTTTTAATAAGAAAATATTTGATTTAGATAAGGTGCTATTTAATATTTAAGTTTAAGACAAACATATCTGTTTAGGACCATTTGACATAAATGTAGCTAAAGGTGTTTCACAATAATAATTTGTTTTTTGTTTAATTATTGTTAAATACTAGAAGTCCAATTACAGTTCCCAAACTCACATTTCTTAAAATATTAATAATTGTCTTCTTCATTTTCTACTTTTAGTCTTAAAAAGCATAAAAATGAGTGTACGTGTGCGTAGTAATTTGAATGAATGTTTTTATTGTGCTTTGTCACTCAGCTCATTTTGTATATAATATTGAATATGTTGTTTTATACAATCAACAATACCACTACACAACAGACTGTATTTTATTAGCAAAATAAATTAAGTATACCTGTCTCCATTTTTATTAGAAAGTCTCATATCGTCATATTATTACTATTATTATTCAAAGACGTAATCAGCATCATCATTGGTAAAGTCAATAAAGATTTCACTGGTATGTTCTGTACCGTCCTCATTCAAAAAATATTTTACCTTTTTCAACTTTGTTCCCCAAACTTGATAATATCCACATGTTCCATGAAGTTGGTATAGTAGAATTTTAGAGCCTTTCTTGGCAGAAATGGCAGCCTTTGCGACAGTCTCGGGTCCCCACACATAGTTTGGAGAAAATTGCCAGTAATTGTGGTCAGTTTTTGTTCTAGATTCTTGTGTTTTCTCAGATACTGAAGAATAGTTGACAAATTTAGAATGAAATGTGGATGAGGTTGAGGATATTCATTGACCAATTTTTTCATTCAGAAGCCTGGTAGCTGAGGTGAGTCCCTCTATGTAGGAAATTCGAATTTTTCGAGTGTAGTTACAAGTCTCATCTTCAGTAGTAGAGTTGACTCCAAAACCACCACAAATAGTTAGCAGCTTCCAAGATGTGTTGGGCACACAAGATTTTACAGGATGGGGTACATCACAGCATTTCATCATTACATTGTTTAGCCCAGTTCTATCCAGTTCCAGTTCCCCTATAAAATAAAGTGTTAAAATGCAAAAATACATACTTCAGTTTTTGTAACAAAGAATCATGCTCATAAATAAAACATCATATGAACTCTTTACTTACAGGAACTGCTTTGATCAATTTGAGTACTTATTCCACAAACAGCTTCTTTCGGACCGCATAACTGTTTAGCTGTCCAAGTTCCAAATGAAGTACCATCCCCTTCCATGTAATCACTCTCACTTTGATGACAAAACATGCGAAGATTGTTTCCTGCTGTGTCATCCACGAATATAGATTGAAATTTCTCACTTCGTAGTTGGAATCCAGTCATGAGTCCATCACAAAAGTAAGCCCGTCCCCAATTCCCTACGTTATCTAGTGCACTATTTATCTTTCGATTTTGATCAATTTCTCCAAACCCATTACAAAAGAGACGGATGCCTGTTAAACCTCTATCATCAAGCAATGCTCCTCTGCGTGCCTCACTTTTAAGTTGCATTCCATTCACAAAGTAGCCTGTTGGACACTGTTCCCACATGCCCCATTTTCCCCATCCTAAAAAAATTCTTATTAACATTGTTTTTTTTATTTATGAAGTGTGTGTGATAAGTTATAATAACTACATTTGCATTAAAACTAAAATTAACCTGTGATGTGGGGAGATGCAATTATTTGTTCGGACGCTACTTGACTGCTGTGACTTTTTAATGTGGTGCACAATGCAAATAATGCAAGTAAACTTCTTGTTATTATTATGTATACTTTCGACATACTATTTTGGTACTTTTAGAGACGTTTGGCTTTGGTTAATTCTTATTTAGCAGTGGTATTCTTCTAAATGTAAAAATACATAGAAAACTACAATTGTGTTATTCATGACATGTCTCGTAATAAAAAGGGTTTATGATCACAAGATTTTATTAGGGTGATTCATTAAAAAGATCATTAATTACAATTACATCCATTAAGATTGACTAGCAATTTGATATAAACGTATTTTCGTCTATATGATCCAGATTTGCTAGATTTATAAGATATTGCAATTGCTCATTTATGCTATAACCAACCTAGAGTTGCTAGTTGGTTGTTGGTATATAAAAGCTCTTGGAAAATCCAACGACTTGCTGACGAAAAACTTTTTGATAATTAATAATAAAACTCGCAATAAAAATGCATCGTTGCATTAAAAAATATTAAATAATTTCATTATCAAGTATTACAAAGTCAATGCCAACATTGAATAGTTAAATATATGAAAAATAATAATAATAGAAGCAGTTTTATAGACTGACCTCGTCCACTGACGAGTACAGGTCAAAAGTGTGCATACAGCATTATATTCGTTGCTCGTATTTGTAAAACCTTTATTATAACTAGCAGCACTGGAAATGATTTAATCAAAACTGCAATCAGCCAACAATTTCACCAAATCGCAATAATTCATAATAAAAAAATTCAGCTTATTATATAAGCCCTTTCTGCACACAAATGCTCTGGATGAATTTTTGGATTAATACCTTTCCATTTTCATAGAAGATTGAGTCGATAAATAACAAAGAAAATTACATTTGAAGCGATGAGAATGAATGCCAGTATGCACCGAGCCACTTTGTACGATCTAGATAATTTTAACGAACAAAATAATTGTAACTTTGTGAAGTCTGTTTTTTGATGTGCTTATGTACAAAAGTATTTTTTTAAATTCCTGAATCTTTTTTGACCTGCAATGTGATCCACATTTCATGCTGCTCCATTTTCTCCCATCATCTTTGTTGGTCCCTAATGGTGCAATTACAGTACCCTGTAATTCATCAAGTTTGCAATTCTCAGATGTGGATTCGGTTCTTGATTTGCTCTAAAAAATACGTGGAGTTTAATTTCGTTCAACGAAATCCATTCAGTTTTTTAATCATGTGATTTTTTTGGTAATAGAACCTCGATTAGCTCTCCGGAAGACTTTTCGTTTGAATGTGGTTTCAAGTTTCGTCTGATTAAATTATCTGCAAGTTTTCAAAAGATTTTTATAAGTAACTTTAATATTACCATTTTCATTTTTTCCTTGTCTAATATTTCATTTGACGCATATATACTTGAGATGAAAGCAAGAACCATATTACATAAGCATAATGCCCATAATGATCTAGTTAAAGGTTGCAAATAATAAGTTATTGATCGAGTCATCGCAATAGTTAATCTTTGAAGTTTTAAAAGGTATAATATGACGTAAATGAAACTAGTAATAAAAAATATGAAATACAAATGTATCTTACATAACACACAAACGAATCCCAATCCACAAGAAAGTAATGCGTAAATATGCATTGGAGTCATGTGTGGAATATTCCCATCATGATGAATGAGAATAAATGCTCCATAAAGAATTGAAATTACAGACACCTGAGCAGAACCATATAATTTAGTGATTAGAACATTTAGAACTCATCCTAGATAAATACATATAATAGAGTATACGTCTGTCTACTATTTTTATTTCGTAACATGACGGATTACTTATCAGTTAATTACCAAGTAAATTCCAGCCAGTGAACCAAAAATAGGCTCTTGAATCCACGTAGTGAATAGACACAGTATCGAAATGAGAAACAAAGGCAGCAGAATCCCGAGCTCATAAGGTAATGGATCTCTTTCCACATCGATCTCAATTGTAAGACGAGAGTATGACCCTTGAGTTTATTACCACATTAGTTTTTAATTGTTCCTGTTTATAAAATCAAATACATTTGAACCGCTATGGTTTTGTATATTTCTCGTACCTGTACTTGTTGTTCCGGACGAATCTGTTGCAATAAAGTCATTCACAAGATATCCAGGGGCGTTTAGATTTATATAGTCCGATGTGGAAATTTTTTCAGGTGCCCAATGGTAAGTCATGTCCTTTGTTTGTGAACCATCTTTAAAACAAAAGTAAAATGCTTGATTGCCTTAAAATCTTCAGAATTTTGTTTCGTATATTCATATGAGTAAAAACAGATAGTTTTATATTACAACTCTCCATATGCAGACGGAGCTTGTGGGAGTCGTATGGAAACGAGTTTGGACTCATGGGAGAAAAGGCTGTCAGAGTGACTCTGCAATCATATTTGGAAAAGAAGATAATGTGTAATGTATTAACTTATAAGTTTACTTTTGCACTGTACCTCACACGTAAAAGTAAATAAAATCATGGTAAGAAAAGCAACATTATTACCTCCGAGATAATAGAACTGATCCATCCTGTGAAATTCTACAAAATTGATTTTTCACTAAAATTACATGCTCCACTTCCATAATACTGTTAACGAAATATGAATCGGGTATCCACAACGGAAGGCTATCAGATGTGCTAGCTTCCAGCTATTTCGATAAGACAAATCAATATTTATTTATTGGCCAATTCAAAGAATCGCCAAGTCTTAAACAGTGCATCGCTCCGTTTGTTAAGCAATAATTTCACAAAGGTTAAAGACCATGATCATGGGCACCTACCGTGATAGTGTCAATGTTTCGTCTGCTGTTGAAAGAAAGTCGAGGGTCAATCCACATTTGGCGGACAAAGAATGACATTGCAAATGTCTATACTCCATAATTAATATAAGAGCGCATTACAATTTAACTCACGTACATACTGCAGAATTTTGCATTATAAATTCATTTCTTACCATTTTTGAAACATCAATTTCTGATACACTTAAAACGTGTATAGATACGTTGACTGCGACCGGAGTTCCTGGGAAATCATGAAGGAAAAAATACACACATGTCATTTGTATTCGAGGTCATAAAACATTTATCTTTTGTGGGAGATGATAGTGACCTTACCCCCATAATTCGGCCGTATTCGTTTGTCATAATCACGGAATGCTTCCTCGAGAAGTCGAGAACCTTCCGCTGGATCAGATCTATGTGCAAAAAATATCCCTATGATTTATGATTCATATGTTTTATGTTACCTGCAAATACTAGCTGCAGATCTGTTAGCTGTTACAACTTGTCATAAGGAGTTCAAACCTGCATGGTTGAATTTTCCAATATGTAATTGTAGCAAATATAAAAAAATGCAAATGCTGTAAAAGCAACATGTTTAACTCAAAGGAAGTCCTATGTCCGTCAAAATATTACGCACACACACAAATTTAACAAATTTAAATGAAAACCATACTGAGACTGGAGAGTAAAAAAAACGCAATGGTTGTGTGCCCCCTTGTCGTTGTGACTTCCCGTTAGTAGTTCTCCAGTTTGGAGTCTAATGTGGAAATGATTCTTCCTAAATCTGATTGAATAACACTGTCTGATGTGCGTATGAATGATGAAATAACTGATGGAAATAGCCAAAAGGTTTACATACTAGGGGATCATATTGCATGTTCGTCGTTACGTACTCTTCTGCATGGAAGGATTGACAACGGAGTGCGTTGAACACTTATAGAACACGTCTGCCAGTATTGAACTCATCTATTGTTGCTTCAATAAATCTTAATTGAATCTAATTACGTAGTCTTTTATGACTTTAGAAGCCAGAAGTTTGAGATTTACTAGGAATAAGCAACAAGCATGTAAGCTTGACCATCTTAAGTGAATTAAAAAAAAAGTCCATAATCAAATTACCCCAATAGTCATCATCATGTAATGTAGTAGCTTTCATCTGTTTATCAAAGGAACCAAGCATTATAACTCATTTAATGTAACAACTTCAGTCACAATATCCCTAATAAAACCCTTGGAATTTTTAACATTATAAAATACATAGCTCATCCATTAGTTATATAATGATCAAATCAATTCAAGTTGTTGCAACGTTGTAAGCAAATGGAGTTTTTATAAAAACAGAAATTTACTTACTAAATCAAAAAGTAAGCAATGCCTTGCAATGTACTTTGTTGTCATATTATGTATGTATATATATGTTATTAGTTCTGCCTGACTGATCCTATATGAGTCTGTTGGTGGATGTTTGAAAATTTGTGAAATGGGAGCTTTTGGACAGATTTTAAATGTTACTGTCCTCCTTACCTTCCTTGTTGTGGTTTTTGAGATTGCTTTCAAGTGGTTTGAACTGTTCAAATTCAAAATGATATTAATGCATAAGCTGGAAACATGCCACTCTTAACTTAACTGGACTGACTCTCGAGTATGGTTCAATGTGTAAGAAATGCTGACAGTGTAGTACACGTTCCCATTCATATCGTAGGTGCATACATTTGTTCTATTAGCAATAATGTAAAAAAACTTGAATATTATCAACATATATCCTGCAAAATTTTCAGAATTTTGAATTGATAAATTATAAATATTCTCACTATATAGTAATAATATATTATTACCAGCTGTGAAATAAAAACAGAAACTTATGCCCGTGTATGTATTTTTTTTGGATGAAATGCTTCAGCTTCCCTTTGCAAATCCTTTGAGTTTAAATCTAATGAATATTTTGCATTTCTACGTAGAAAAGAATTTCCCCAGTATTGTTGATTGCTGTTATCGGATGGTTGTTGTGTCAGGTACATGTTTTTCTATATGCGAAAAAGCCAACAAGACTCTGGAACTAAAGAAGCTGACAATTAAAATGTCGATTTCTCGTACATACTCCCATCCCAAAGCTTGTAAAACTCCAACAAGATTTTATGACTGCTCAAAGTCTCACATCAAAATCATACATATAGTATAGTTTAGTCATTCTTACGATGGGAAACTCTTAAGTAATTACTGTTTATCTTTTATTTCATCGAAGCACAAGGAGCGAGAGCAAATTTAACAACAAACCGAAATCATAATACATAATATGAAAAGAGTCAAATACATGGACTTGTGAACTATCGTTTTGAAATGCATGTCTATACCTACATAATATACATGACCATATAGTATTAAATGTAGTTAGTTCAACTGGTTTCATTATTAAATGAAGTGAGCATTCTCTGGTTGAAAGTCTTTCCGAAACGTGTTCCGTTCCAACATTATTCGTTTATTCATATTTTGCATAGCGTTTTAGCGTGCTTGTAAGAAGATTTATAGCACCACTTATCTGAAAATCATGGGGCTAAAGAAGAAACATGAAGTTCCAGAAGAGGAATTATTAAAATCATTAAGGGCTCGCGTGGAAGGTAAGTCTAAATCTGGATCCTGGATCTAAATTGAATAATTTAGGTTCCTTAGACTGTGGAATAACATACATAATATGTGTTTAGATAACGAGGATATTGTAAAATCTGGGATCGATATAAATGATAAATTTCTGCTGGCTTTCTTGAGAGGAAGAAAACACAATCTCAAGTATGCTTACCAAACAGTAAGTCATCATCATTCGTTTTGGGGTAATGCAAGACATGGGAATATTAGTGTTAACATTTCTTACAATGTTTGATAATATAGGTCCAAAAGTACGTAGAAGTTAGAAGAAGGAAGTATGTCAAGTTTTTCAGCAAACTTTCCCCACTGTCTGTAATATATATGTATGATCTACCAAGATTCATGGCATTTTTAAACTATAAGGATCCCAAAACCGGCTGCGTGGTAGCCATAATGAGACCACGTAAGTGTTTTTTTTAAAAACAAGATGAACCTTTTTTTAATGAATTGGACTGTGCACTAAAATATTTTAAAGTCTAAGCATTAGAGTCAAGTACGATATTTTTTATTGATCGTACGTCTTATGATAATGTGTATACAGCTCGAGATCAGACCACAATCAGAAACCCATTTGAAGACACTTTAACCCTAATTACGTTAGCTTCAGATGAATTACTCTACAATGATGAAGCTATTAGCAATGGATTGATTTTAGTCGCCAGCGGGGAAGGTTTCGGGTTATCTCATATGAAAGAATTGTACCCCTCTCGTATGAAAACGGCAGTTGATGTATGCTTTGTAAGTGTTTTTAATCTATTATTGGACTAAATTTAGCAACTACTTTCCTCTAACAATTTTTATAAGGTACAACGTTTGGATTGATATATTGCAGCATGGATACCCATTCAAGGTCAAACAAATCCATGCCGTCCAATGCTCCTCAGTTTTTAACGCAACGATGAGAATAATAAAGCCATTTTTACCTAGGAAAATACGAGAAAGAGTAAGAGAGCCGATTAGTGTAACTACTAATTAATCACATCAGTATAATTCACGAGCTCCTAATAATATTACTTGAATGATATAATGTAGATTATTGTTCATCACTCCTTTGAAACCTTTCATGAAGCCTTTCCACCAGACGTACTCCCGAGTTGGCTTGGAGGAAATCGTTCGGAAGAAGATGATTGGAAAGTGTTTGATTACTATTATGACAGGGCAAGCCTAGACCGTTCGGAATACTATGAAACCCTGGCCAAGTAAAACAAATACTACACAAATCCATCGAATTTGGATTAAAGTTTGCAAAAGTCTTTTCGTTTATATTTAGGAAACTAGCAGAAGGTATGAGCTGAAACGTGAAAAAGAAACTTAAGGACAAGCAATCTCGTATATCACAACTAATGGATGGCTAACAACAACTAAACTTCTAGTACCAATTCAGGTTGAATGTTGAATTATACATTGCATTGGTAAGAAATATGGGCATGAAGATTAATACAAATTGCTGTAAATTGTATTAATCAATAAATTAAATGAATAAATGCACAATTGTAAAATATTACAATAAAAAATTCTACGAGTATAATAAGCAAACCGATTGTAATAGTATAATTATCATTTTTGAATCAAGTGGGTTTATTACCAAAGTATCGTTGTTTCATCAGATCAACATAACACGTTAATGACTACGACTACACCATCGTGTTCCAACCAAAAATTGATAACTTTCAACTTTAACTATTTCACCATGTGCATGTACGAGATACCAATGGATTATTATGGATTATTATAACAATAGATATTTTTTATATATAAAAGGACACTCTTTTATAAATAATGACGCGGTATAGTATATTATGTTTATGAAGAATTAGCTTTTGAATTGCTAACAAATTAACACGCTCAAGACCTCGGAGATCCGCCACCTTCAGCAGACTTTTCGTTCGTAGAAGTGGAAGTTATACTCTTAAAATATTTTTCATACGCCCGATCTAGTTCTTTCAGATATGTAAAGTCTCTATGAACAGTTTGTCCGTCGTAATAACGGTGCTGCTGTGAATCATGCCTATTGTTCTGATATGGATGAGGGTGTGGATTGTTATGAAATCCACGACCCCTTCCTCTGAAACCTCCACGACCTCTTCCCCGAAAGTATTCTTCTGGTGGTCTATATGAAGAACCTGGCTCAGCTATTGGACCGTGAGCGTTTTCATGAAGCTCCCAATCACCCAAGTATCTAGAAGGATAAGAACCTCTCCCTCCTCTACCTCTGTATGGTCGAACTGCAATGCAATCATAAAAATAATAATTTATTCAAAGTAATCATAACTATTTCGATGTAATCATGTTTTAAATGATTACTACTACTACTTACAAGGACCATCTCCTCTTCCACGGTTGAAAACTCCCCCTCTAGGAGGATAACCTCTTCCTCTCCCAGGAGGACCATCATAGTCGTGATTTCGATGATAATGTTCACGTTCGCCATCATAATGCTCTCTACCTCTGTCCCTATCATAATCTCGATTGTGATTATCCCTGGGGTGCTCCGAACCAACTTCATTGTAATAATTATCGTTGCGACTGCGATTATAACTTTCACGATTTTCATGCTTCGTGCCTTTCCTATAATCATCTTGTGCATTGCTCCTACTTCTTGAAAGGCTTCGAGACCTACTTCGGGAACGGACTCGAGATGAGCTCCTGGGTCTACTTCTAGATCTGCTTCTACTACGGGTACGGGGTCTGGAGTGGCTTCTACTGCGAGTTCTTGATCTGCTTCTAGCACGAATTATGGATCTGCTACGAGACCTACTCCGACTTCTCTGCCTACTTCTGCTTCTTGATCTGGAACGAGAAACTTTACGCTCTGGAGACCAACTTTTACTTCTTGCCCGATCTGTGCTTCTATTATTTCTATTATGTCTATCTTCTGAGCCTTCCTCATAACTGTCATTTCCACTTTTATGACGACTAGAAGTTCTATCACGTTTCTTTGACTTGTGGAATTTTTTCAACTTCTTGTGCTGTTCCTCCAGTTTAGCTTCTTGCAATTCTTTGTATCGGCCCATTATTTTTTCATGAAGATCAGAGTTTTTATCTTTGTGTCTATTTTGTTTTGGTTCTTTGAGTTTCTTCTACAAAAACGCAAACAACAAATAATTATTAGTCACAATGAGCGAAACGGAAGTCCAAGTTTAGTCAAACTCAAATAGTAAGCAAGGCTTGAATAAATAAGTTTGATAAAAAAAATAGCAGAGAACGGCAAGATTACCTTAAGTTTTTCGAAAAGAAAATCCATAAGCCGTATAGCTTCCAACTTTCGTTGTGCGATGAGATACTTGCGTTCTTCCATTGCAATTTTGTAGTCGAGTTTGGCCTGATTTTTGTCAGTCTCTTTTTTCTTCTCCTCAATCTGTTTTCTGCTTTTTTCTTTCTCTTCCAGTCTGTCAGTAAAAAGTTGAGCAACTGTAGTAAATTCTTGGGCAGGAAAAGTTTGAAAATCATCCTTTTTACATGAAAATAAGGCATGGTAATTACTTGGAAAGTTCTGCAGTCATTTTCTCCTGTTTGTCTTTTTCCATCAAGCGTTCTCGCTCTAATCTACGTCGTCGTATTGACTCTTCCCCCAGATGCTTCGATTTATCAAAGTCAACCTGTTAAAATGCAAACAAAAATATTCAAAATTAGTAAAGCAATAATCAACAAAAATCGTTAATTTTATTAGATAAGGACTTGTTAAGGACATACCTTTACATTAGCTACCCAATACTTGTTAGTTTCCTGGTACAAAATGTAAGACCCCCTAAGAGCGTCCATCGCTCTTACAAAGTTCATATAATCTCTATATTGAACATAAGCTTCAAAAACTGAGTCACTGCTAAACGTAAAAGTCTTGATCCCAGCAATGGAAGACTGCATTTGAGTTCGGTAAGGATCTGCCATGGGTATGTCAATACTTCTAACGTCCCCAAAAGTTTCCCATATTCTTCTAAACAACTTTTCCGAAGGAATTGGCTTCTCGTCATGTGGATGGTCAGAAAACCATTTACACGGTAGATTTTGGAGATGAATGGTGTCTGGTCTTTCACCAGGCTTCATTTCATTCATATTTTTTGCATCCCGGAAGAAAGAATCCCAGTCGTATTTGCTCGGGAAGGGTATCTTTGCTTCTGCTACCCGAATCTTCATTGGTTCTTTGAAGCCAGTTATCTTGATGCTTTTACCTGAATATAAAATACTCCTTTTTGTCCTTTGAAATAGTAAAGTTGCGGTTAACCTCCAACAATCAAATTTCACACTTCATTTACTAGATGCATGAGAAGTTTAGAAGAACATGAGCACTACGCAAAGCATGATACTACAGTAGGCCTATATTTAAACAATCATTACATCATAAATGGTATTCATCATTTGAGAGTGAATTGAAACCATGTTCTTACGTTACACTGTAACAGCATTCCTTCCGCTTTTGCTTACCTTCCAGTCTTCCCATTATGGATTTCATAATATTTCTATTTTCTAAGTCACCCTCGAATCGGATAAACTCCAGAGTATTTTTAACCACTCTAATAGAAATAAACTTGTCGGGAGCAAGAAGCGCTTTGAGCTTTTCCATGATTTCCCAACTGGAAACAGTCTTCCCTCCCTTGGGAAGGGACTGCTTGAGCTGGGGATAGTGAACAGAGACATGGATCCTTGAAATGGGTTTAAAAAATAATCCTTTTGCTGGAAAAAGAGGTATAGTATCAGAATTGTCTTCGCATGGGTGAACAGGAATCATTTTTTCTGCTTCAGGACCCTTTTGTTGAATTTACTTAATAATTGAAAAAGCTGACTACAAAAGACAGCCATCTACAACATCTACCCAATATCTAGGAACCTAGATAACTAAGGGTCCTTCAGCAGAAAATTATTCTAGTTGATGTTGAATGACGGTGTACAGTAGCGAAAATCTTGTTGTATGGTAATCCAGTTGAATGTAGTAGAGCGAATTGTCCATATATATTGAGTGGGATTTCCTTTTTCTGAAGCAGTTGCGACAAGACCCCCAAATAACTACTGGAAATGTCCAAACGACACCCAGCCTCTGGTCTTGGTCCACAACTTTTACTTGTTTAAATCAGTCTAATTGTCAGTTTACATATTATCCCCCTTTTGTTAATTACTCGTATGTATCACTTTTTACACTTCGAACTTCTTTATTCTTCAAAGTTACTGAGAGAATCTCTACCAGTGACAAGTTCCGTTTCCGCTGAGTTTTCTCAAATAAACTTTTTGACTGAATACTGAGATGATGATGATGAGATGATCTGCATTCAAGCATCCCAGATCACGCCCTCCTAACATAAAGGATAAACGAATATGCAAGTTAGTTTCCCTACAAATAGATGAAATAGATCATATCATTATGGAGTAAGATTTGACAGCATAAATATTTACCAAGTGAGGAAGCCGATGAATTTTCAGCCAGCGCACCAGACACCAGAAATGCGACAACTAAACCTACGACGAATCGTCTGAATCTAAGTATTAAAAATATGACAAAGTTTCATTATAACCTTTTGGTTTAAAGAAGACTTCAGGTAATTAGTATAATGTACCATTGACATTTATTGACATTTATAACTTCAAAGAAGCTTTTTCATAGACACAAGATGTTTATTGTCACATGCGATTTCATTCATCTAGGTTTCTTCTCAATTTTTTAAACCAAATATTCTTTTAAAAAAACATACCTGAGAGTATTTACAGTTATGTATGGGTTAGTTGCGATCCACCCACCTTACAAAATCTCAAGGCTCACCACACAATCAGTTAAAAACGTTTCCGAACTCGTAATAACAATCGTCGCTGATGATATCAAAATTGTAAATAAATAGAATTTATTGCAGCAACTGCTGATGCGATATCTTGTTTTGATTTTGCATTGATATTGATGATAGAGGAATGATGTTAAAATATAGGATTATTGGGGGATAAGGACTTTTATGTACATTTCTCAGAGTTGCCTTTTTCGTTCTCTTACAAATTCTGTATCTTTGCCGGGAGTGTGTAAGGAATGACTTGTATAACGTGCATCAACCCAAATGAAGTGAATACCATCTCATGAGTGAAGTGTCGCAGCGTCGAAGTCGAAGGCTTTTATGAATATGATACGGTGCATGATCGCATTCGCTTCCTCATTCCTCATGGTTCAAACTGAGGAAGAGAATGCGACCATGCTCTTCCTCAGTTTGAACCATAATCATGGAGCTAGTTAACGTTTAATGGCCAAAAACTGACTAGTCAAACCTAAGCTATCATATTTTCTAATTCAATTAGTATGCCTACTATTGTCTATACCACAACTGCCAAGCTAGACCAACTTCAAATATCAGATGCGAAAGAAAGTAGTTGATTTCGACCTTTAATATAAAATCCGCATCACTTTATTTCGTGAAAACAAAGACGTACAAGGAGGATGGTAATAAAGAAATAATTAATCCGTCATTTATTCGCCACGCTGCATCATCTTTTGACGGTTGAGTTTCTTCTTGGAGACCTTCTTTTTTACGGGCTCTTCCTCCTTAGCTTTTGCCACGACTTCCTCCTTCTCCGACAATATGATTTCAATGTGGCACGGACTGCTCATGTAAGCTAAAAGTCGGAAGGAATAAATAGCAATTTCATTGTAATAACACTCACGAATTACAGAAATATTGTAAATATGTTAAGATAGAAGATGTGTCATGTCTGTCCATCAAACTTACGATTGATTCGCCCGTGAGCTCGATAAGTTCTCCTGCGCATTTTTGGTGCACGGTTTACTTGAATGTGCTCAATTACCAAACGATCCACATCTAATCCTTTGTTATCAGCATTGGACTCGGCATTTTTTAAAAGCTGAAGCAAGAATTCCGCCGATTTCTTTGGCCAACGTCCTTGTGTTGTCCCCCATTGCTTAGCCTAAATAAAAGTTAAGAAATTCAACCATTTGTTAAAATTGGATATTAACCATTACTGACTTACAAATACTAGTAGGGGGAATGAGAAAGTACGTATTTCGAAAAAAATGTTGTGATATGTTAGGCAGGATGCACAGATTTATTAGCTATGCACCCCTTGCGGTACCACGTTAATTTTCCAGTTGAGTAGGGAAGAAACTAACATTGATTTGCAGGGATGAACACAATTACATGTATTTCAATTACATGTAATTCAATTACGTAATTAATTACATTTTTGTAATTTGTAATTGATAATTAAGCACAAAAATCCAAAAAGTAATTAAATACAGTATTTATTTGAAGGAGATTCTTGGAAATGTATTTAAATACATTAAAGTAATTCAATTACATTTTTGAGATTTCTGGGCAACATTATACTTAAAATAGGACTAAAAATTAAAACAACATTAAAAACTGGACACAGCAATTGAAAATTTTAAATTGTTACAGTGGTGGTAGTGAGCGACCTATAGCCTCTTTTATAAGCATCTTTTTTACTGTTATAACAATTGATTTCCAATTTTTGGCTATGCGGAAACTGGTATTTTACTAACCAACTGTATTTTGTATTTACAAATGTAATTAAATACTGTATTTTGTAATTGGTAATTACAGCTTTACCCAGAAATATGTAATTGAATTTAAATGTAATTGCAGCATTTGAAGTATTTGGATAATTGTAATTTGTAATTGAAAGTCAAGTAATTGTTCATCCCTGTTGATTTGCACGAAGCAAACGTCAAGTCCCTTAAAACATACTCCTGGGGTAAGATAAAATACCTTTTTTTTGGTCAAACATTATTTACTCACCTGTGCACAGCGACCAACACCACCGTTATATCTACGGAATGGGACACACTCCTTGTGCTCAATGACATTTTTGAGATATCTTACAGCTCGACGGAGTGGCATACGCTTGATAGCTGCAGCAGACTCACGGGTGTTCTGAAAATTGAAGAATTAAAAGCATTTAAAATCAATTTGAATATGACTCCAAGACTCAAAATCGTTGTCTTGTTTTATTTCGTTAGAAATTATGCCTTACTATCAACCACCCTCATTCATACAAGCTACGTTAGCAAAGATAACAGTAGAATAATGAATAACATTGACGTGACATTCGAATATTGAATACAACAAAATAAATGTCTTCAGTTAAGTTGACATTGTCAAGTATAGAAATGACAATCGACACTATTGACTACACTGATGGACTAACATGACTCAATCAAACTTATTGCAGTAAAATAAATTAACTTCAGAAATCGTTCGTGGCCGTAGTCTTTTCAAATGCATTTATCATTGGTGTTAGGACTTGGACGTGACATACAGCCGATAAAAAATGAAGACAAGTTTGAGCATTTTAGTATTTTTAGTTACCTTGAAATGAACACGGAGGTTAGATCCACGAGATTTGCAGGACTTGGCTGCATTATCTGGTTCTCTAGAATACTTGCCCATTTTGAAGCTTACCTAAAAGTCACTGATGACCACTAAAATTGGTAACCCAGATTTTACAAAAAAGCACTATCCAACTTTAGGACAGGAATACCGCAGCCCGACATGCAATGAACAACCTAGAGGTGCATGGTTGACTAGAGTTTAAAGAGAAGGATTTCTGGCGCTTGAGACGATTCTATGGTACACACTCAATATTCTTCTCTAGCATCATGTGGTATTGCATTGCCCATTCTATTTCACATACAAACAGCCTACGGACGGACAATGAAAAAACACCCCTAACTTTTATGCAGACGGTAAAACGGAGCTCATGTTTTACTTGATTAGCTAATGAATTTAATTTAATTTAACGATGTTCATGCATATCTAAAGAATTTGAAGTATCTTCATTGTAAGAGCTAAAATCCTAATTTTAGTGGGCCTTTGATTAGGCTTGGAGTACTTAGAATTGTCATCGAATTAGATTGTAGTTCCATTACAATTGGTTGATGGATATTCATGAATGCTTTCAAACCGCAGTAAGTAATCCTTATCATTCTTTTGCTTGTTAAACTGGGAGTAGTAGAGTGACTTACTATCGGGCACAGTTAGATGTTAACATTAGTTGACGACAAAGGTCATAAGCCACGCATCGGCATCATTCATATCATAACCATTAATCATCAAGGAGTCAATATTTATTAAGGCATCGCTTAACCAGCATATCACTTTAATCTCTCGTGAATTACGTTGTTCTTCAAAAGGATATTGCGAAATGCTTTCTGCTTTTTCATAAGTTATCATATTTTGGTAGCTTTGTGCTTTCCACATCAACTTGAAATTAGCGCTTCATGCACCTGAACTGCCAACTCGTCATGCCAAGCTGTTCACATCATCACATTTACTTACCAACAACATAAACATTGCAGATACTCTCTTCATGCCGATTTGTTGGCTGTTGTGAAATAAGGATATTTTTATGTACATTTTCTCAAGCCAAAAGCAGTAACAAGGTACTATACATCCACTACATAGAAATATCTGCTGTGATGTGCTTTAGGATTATAGAATTCCTGTGAATAATACAGCCTTGTTGGATGTTTTGGATGCGTACATAAAAGTTTGACACGCCGGCGACACGTACTTCAATGTGGATCTTTAAAAAAATATATACAGAGATAATATACCCTGCTATCCTTCCCTTCACTTTTGCAGAGTCAGTTAAGACAAACTCACATTCACAAGACTTTTCTTCCACTGCTGACTCTGACCGTGTTGTTCACGTTGTGAAGCGAAACCGCAATACGGTACTGGGCTAACAGATTTCGGTCACTAATTTATTTTAGTGTTCTTAATAAGTTTCTAAGAAGCTCAGTTTTAGAGTTGAAGCTTGATTGAAAGGTTGTGTATCTGCTGGTTAACAGACGGCTCTTCTTAGCAAAAGTGACTTACTAGATAATTTATTTAAACCCTGGTTTTAAAGGACATTTAGTGAGGCTCCCTATTATTATATTGAATAATCAGAAAGATGTTTTCCAGTAAAAAATTCTTGTTGTTGTTGCTCATCGCCTTTCCTCTTGTCACAGTCTTCAGTAGAACAGGTAACCTTGTTGCTGAATCTATTATTGATTGTTGTAGTTATTTAATAATGCTAATATAATGACGCATGATAACCCAATTCATTGAAACACTTTCATGCGTTTAAAAACATATTTATGATTGACCTGAATGCATTATTTTTCTTTCAGGTTTTCTTGTTCGAGCTGAGGATGAAGTAGAAGTAGACGATGATACCGTTGACATTGAACCAGACGTAGGTGACGATGCTGGAGAAACAGCTGTAACTGAAGATGAAGATGCAGTGCCCACACTAGCCAAATCGCCTGATGGGGAAACGACAATATTGTTTCTTAAGCCGAAACCTGGACTTATCGGAATATCTGGAAGTCCTGGTGGGTTTTTACAATTTACTTTCATTTAAAAGCATTCATTTTAGGTGGCATATGGTGTGTAGCTTGATTACTTGTATTGTAAATTGCATATATATAACCTTCGTACTTTAATTGTACGTACCGTAAGCTATTGAAACACTGCTAAATGATGCATAACCTGAATTCCTGACTCATCACTGAAGATGCATAATTCTAAGGAACCTCTGACAGCAGTGAAATTTAGCTTAGCTGTCTGATGAAATGCTTTCTTTTCAATGCGTCTTTAATCTAATTAAGGCTATTCTAAATTCTTATAGAACTCCATGCCGGAAAAATTGTCGAATTCCTGGTTGGGTTCACAAACAAAGGAAAAGACTCTTTCCTCCTTGAAACCTTGGATGCCTCATTCAGATATCCACTGGATTATTCGTTCCACATTCAAAACTTCACTGCTTTGTCCTATAACAGGGTTGTTAAACCAAAGGAACAAGCCACTTTGAGTTATTCTTTCTTCACCGATGAATCATTCGCTGGGCGTCCATTTGGGCTTGTTGTCTCTCTCGGCTACAGAGATATGGTAAGTAATAGGAATTAATTAATGTTATTGAGAAAGGCTTTAATATACCAAAAATTATTTTCATTGAAGAAAGTTTATCACAAAGAATTATTAAATTGTGCTTTATAGGAAGGAAAGCCATTCCTTGATGCAGTCTACAATGAAACTATAAACATCGTAGAAATTGAAGAAGGTCTTGATGGTGAAACTTTCTTCTTGTACATTTTCTTGGCCGCACTCGTCGTACTTCTTTTGGTTCTAGGACAACATTTGCTTTCTTCCTATGGAGGACGCAAAGGACCCAGAAAGCAAACTATTGAAAGGGGAACTACTCAATCTGATGATGTAGATTTTGAATGGATTCCCAAAGAAACTTTGGCCAACATCATGAGTACGGATTACATCCTCTCCTTATATAATCATAATAACTATGTATACAATCTGCATTTCAGTATCAAGAACAAGTTTTTTTTATTATAATGTATTTACAGAAAAGTCACCCAAGAAAAGCCCAAAGAGTCCCAAAAGCCCAAGACAACGAAGGAATAAGGGTCAAGCGGGATCTCAATCAGACTAAATACTTATGAAATTAAGCAAATAACATTTTCCAATTTGGGTTGAAATTGACGACAAAACCATCATCATCATCCAGTCAATTGGTTTTAAAACATTTTGAAGACGTGTGGGAAGCTAAAACTAAAGGTGCAAGTATCGCATACTTGATTTGATAATATTAATGTACCTTCTACTCACAACAATTGCGCATTTATTAATCTTACATATGAGATACAGACGTGTCACTAAATTTTTTTTCCTTATGCTTATATGCGCAGGCTAAGACTCAGAACAACTTTTTTTTTCAAGAGAAATTATATTTTCTGTGGTTGAATGTGACATTCAGTGTTAGAGAATGAATGTAGTTAGTGTTTTATTGTACAAGCAATAAAGGAATGATTTTGTAATACAATTTTATGCTTACAATGTCTCAAATATATAAATTTTCATTATAAGCATCCAAGCATGGCTCCTAAATTATTGCAAAGTCAAGAATAAACCTAACAACTACTAGATAATTAAAGCTAGATGATACATGAAATCTCATCAATGACTTTTAGAATCCCTTGCGGAAACCCTAAATCCTCTACTATCTTTCCATCAAGAAAAATGTATTTCTGGCAGCTCCTACTTCGAATCAAATACTATTTGTCATTTATTTTCCAAATCTCATGAGGACAAAGAAATTCAATCAGAATGGAATTATTTGTTGCTCAAGATAAGATGGGAAAAGGATGAACTCCGCAAAGGTTTTACGGATGATGGAAAAGAAGCATGATGGGTATAGAATTCATCCATCCTTCCTCCCAAGAGAGGACATGCAAGCTGTATAGTAAATCAAAATGACTCAGGGAAAGTTAGAAAACCCGATATCTTCCACTTCCATTATTGTTGTACATCTGTGGCTTTGCAGACGGCATAGAAAGGCAAACAATCATTAAAGCTTGCTCTCTCTCTCTTCTCTGCCGTTTACTGAGCTCTTGGCTGTCATAGAACAAGAAACGCTTCTTCAGCACGTTGTGTGCTTTTATCCAACTCACAAAATGAAATAATACATACACACAAACGCTCACATGTGCGTTGCAATTGGTGTACCATCATCATTGTATCATGGCATTGGCATCAACACAAGTTGGAGGAACGACTTGATGGAAATAGGATGGAGTGTGGGGAAAAGCTTTCATATTCCTTGCTTAAGCAGAGTTGCAAACATGAGTATATTCCTTTTATATCGTACGTACATGGGAAAGACAATAGGGAGTAGAGGAACACACATTGCATGCTATGTGGGGATATGAGAGTGAGTAAATTCATGCAGCAAGGGAGCTGTTCTTTGCTTGCTTGCATGAGCTTTTCTGTGCCGTATCTCCATCTCCATTGCATGCGTTTTGGAGGAAGCTCCTGGTGCTCCATGCCAGCAAAGAAAGAGAGATGGTATAAAGACTACATGATTTCTCCATGAGAAAGTCAGTCTGCAACCGTCTTCGGAACGAATCGAATCCAGTCGATAGTTTGTTGTGCTTGTTCCTCACACTCTTTCCCCATCTTTTTCAGCTGTGACTTTGTGAGTGACTAATGCTAATTCAACAAGACAGCTACCGACTACTCAACCAACGGGTTGGCATTGTTGCCTACAACACTACTACCGGAGGGTTCAACTTTTCCATTGGGTATTTTTATTTATCACTCATTCAGTAAATAGGACATGAAGTACTTATCGCTAGTTGTTGTAGTAGTCGTCTTCTTAGAGAGGGTTCACTTTTACTCAAGACAAGGCTGCATTCAAGTGAAGAAATCATTATTTTCGCACGCACATCCATTACATTTTACGACTTTCCCTGAAAGCTGATAGCAAGTAAAAGAGAAAAAAGTATTTGGCTCATTCTGTTATCAGCATTAGTGGCTCAATAGTTTATTTCTGGAGAAGAGAAAGCTAAGGAAAAAAAATAAGAGATTAGTCCGTTTGATCGACTAGTAGTTATCTATACATACATATATATATAATGCTATACTATGATACAATGATTTCTGGAAAGCTTTATTGATATATAAAGACAGAGGATGCCGCAGCACAACACGAGGGAAAAGCATCGTCCAGACAGTTCAGAGTGTATTTTGGTGTAAAAGGTTTTCTGGCTCTTTTGTGCTTTGCATTTACTAAAGTTTTCTGTCAATTGGACATTGTGTTCAATGGTGTCGCATTGCACGCACACGATTTTGCTTTCGCCCTTTTCATTTTGAAGTCTCCCCCATGGATTGAATAAAGCTTAAAGGTGGTTGGTGTAGGCCTGGACCGTTTTGGACCTACTGTCACACAAGAGTTCTAGGTTAAGGGGCAAATAGTAGAGCTGACTATAACTTATCCATAGTAGTCTGTTGGCACTGGCATTTCCAGGGAAAGCCAACATTATACTTATGTATTACGTTTAAGCTTATTCGCATTGTTGTTTCATACATACGTGCATATACACCATTTTTGTCTTAAGGTCCGAGTCCTAATCCTCTGGAAATTGCCTAACCATTTAAGCTGACTCCATGCTCTTTTAGTTTTAAGGGCTCCTCTGGGCTTTTGTTGGCTTCCACTTTCGTACCATGTACCACATACACATATACTATCTCAAAAGTAGTAGTTTTTTGGAAAGATGAATCCAGTAGCAGTGGGTAGCAGTTTTTTTCTTCCATGGCTCGACAGACAGGGTAGGAAAAGAGATGCTACTTTTTTTTCTTGCTGGGGCAATATTATCATCACTAACACCGGCATCATAGCAGCATGCCTCCTGCCTGGCCTGTTTAGTACAAGACTCCATTCATTTGTACTATATGTAGTTTGGCTATAACTTCAAGTGGCAATGACAAGGAAGGATGCGGTGTGTAAAACCACACGGGCTTTTACTTATTATGATAATATCTCAACTGAAGCACAATAATAATAGTGCTGTATCAGCGCAAACTTTACAAAAGAGGAGGGCTGTTTCACCAAGCTCCTCGAAAAGTAGTAAAGTAAGCAAGGAACAGAAGAAAAGAGAAAGCGCTCTTGGTGAGATTTTCTCTTTTGTTCCCTACCAGTTTTGAGAATCAGTAATTGAGTGAAAGTTTCACTTTACCATGTAATAAAATTAGAGAGGAGTTAAAATTTATTGGCATTGTGTTTTTGTTCGGTGGCTCGTGGTGTAATCCTTTATTGTTAAGGAAATTTTATTACAAAAAAGGCCAACACACACACACACACTCTCTCAGAAGCCAAGCCACACGAAATGACTAACCAGGAGTCCACAGGGGTGCTATAATAATACACTACTTTGCCAGCCTTTAAGCCTCAACAGAGGTTCATTCTATGTAAATTTCCATTTTGTTCCGCACGCCATGAGAGAGAGAGAGAGAGAGAAACGAATAATGATTATTGCTCATTTGGGTGAAGTGAAGTGTGACATTCGGGAACTGTTAAAGACGATATTTGGGTACCAGCAAAATGGCATAACATTGGTTCAAACGGCATTTCACTCATTATGAAAGCTCTGTTCGACACTTCATTAAGAAATATGACAAGGTTTTTTTAAAATCCCTTTAGCAAACTAGAAAAAAGCTACCATTCTTGGTACAAAAGAGAGTGATATATATTGAGTAGCTCACAGGAAAAGAGACGGAAACACGCGAATGAATGAATGTATGAGGAATGTCGTGTTGTTACGATTACTTTCATGTGGTTTCTTTTGTCCTCCTCTCATTTTACTTTTGTAGAGTATTCAATTGCCAAAAGGTGAGTTGTCAAAGTATATACATGTGAGCACAGAGAAAGTAATAACATTGCATCGTTGGATTTGACAAATAGCTAGAGACAAAGTTCTTGAAAGCAATACCCTTTCTAGCCTGTTAGCTTACTGATATGTAGGTATTATATAAAGTTGTTCGATTGGTTCATTGGCCATTTCACAAGGAGTTCAGCAAAGCACATAGATATTCGATCTTATTTGTTCACTCTTTGATTAAAATACCTTATATGTATGTATGTACTTTGAACTGACTGACTGTACATAGTAAAAAGTTGAGCATGCAGAAGCGGAAGAACAAACGCAAATATTATTAGCTCCTTCAGTGCATCAGGAAAGAAGCCCTAAAAATTCTTGAGTGCTTTGTCTACCAGTCTCAAGAAAATATTTAACTTTGAGGATTTGGATGGTCACATTTCGTCGCCAATACATGTCATGCATATTAGCTAGATCTCTGCTCAGCCCCTGTGGGTCTTTAAGAACCATGTTATTTTCTATAAATGGTTCTGCACGTAAATGGATATTACAATATTACAGAGTAGAATAAAATTGTTTGTGACTTGGGAGAAGTGGTAAAGATGTAACGTTTCTGTCGATAGCGTGTACAGCACACAGCATGAATCGGTAAAAAGGTTCAAGTAGCTTGTTCCTTGAGGGAAATTGCAAGACAGCGGCCACAAGCAACCAATTTGTTCATGCAAATTGATATCGATTCTAATGCAGAAGAGTAAGAATAAGACGAAAGAAGAGAGGAGAAAAAAATAACATGTACATTCGAAAAGAATAGTTGTGGGAGAAGAAGACGAAGAAAAAAAATCATTTTCCATTTCATGCGTTTATATATATATTTTTTTGGTATGCAACAATAAAAGCATACTAAACTAACCAGTTTTGTCCGAAACGAACAAAAAAAGAAAGCACACTGCATAATATCATCATCATCATCGTTCTTCTTTTCCCCGTTGTGATCATCATCATCATCATACAACTATATTTCGCTTTTTCGGCCCAATCTAGCCTAAAGTCTTGTTTTGACTTTCTTTGAAAGCCTGCTCCTACTATACTTACATTACAAACGGTTACTTTGCTGTTGGCAAATAAGTGTTTTTGTTCTTTATTGCTGGAGAAGGAATGTCTCAGCCTTGTTTTTAATATTTTTTTCTTAGCGTTTATTTTATTCTTTTTATATTTTCTATTCTTACCGACGCTGCCTTTGACTAGACTTTTATACAATCGTTTCGCTTTGTCTCTTATTTCCGAAAAAAAATGAATATCCCTTGTGAATATAATACGAAAGGAAGCAGGACTGTAAGGGTGGAATTGAAGTAAAGTAAGTAAAAAAAAGTAGTCACGCAGTCACCACACGTTGTGACATGAGACTCAACTAGGAAAAAATGTAAGAAAAAAAAGCAATATTATGGCAACCAAACACAAGCCAAGAAACAGGAACCCATTCTGCATTCTCTGTTTTTTCTACTTTCCGACAAGTCCACTACTTCCTATTTTAGTAGCACCGGGCTAAAGCCAAAAGCAAACTAAGCTTAAGTCAAGCAATTTTCCTTAAAGAAAGTTAAAAAGAGTTTTTTTTGTGTGGAGGATTTCTTTTTTCTTCTTCTTCTTCTCAAGGAATGTGGGGAAACGATAGAAAGTGGGGTTGTTACATCGCATTCTTATAGGTACATACACATGGGACAGGAGTAATCCAAAAACCGTTCCTCACCCAAAAACTAAAAGCTTGACAACAAAGATTTCTTTAACAGCACCACCAGCTTAAGCTGTACTCCCTTTTGCGTGCTTTCAGATTCATGGAATGTCACATAATTTTTGTAGTTTCAAGCCACTGCAGTTCCTTTTCCGTTGTGAATTATGCTGAATAAATAAAGAGCTGTGTGTATTTTTGAAAGGAAAATCTGAGGAAAGCAGAGTAATCAAATCAGATGCCGCACAGACGTTGAAAATTTAGCAGGGCACCATGCAAAATGATTTGACTACTTATGTTGTAGTTTGTAGTATGTTGGAAATCCAAGAAGTTTGTAAGTACATGTCCGCTTTGCATACTATTAGGATAGGAAGCTGAAAGACTTGTGCGTTGGAAGCTTATAGAATATTAACATCGTCTCCTGATCAAATATTAATTACATTCTGCTATAAGCTACAACTGAAATCACTTAAGAGATACATATATATTACAGGGAATGGGAATAAACGTGAGTATATTCGCTGGTTTCCTGAGCCTGGACCCATGTACTATTTACTCATATTATTCAGTTTAATTGTATGCTCACGATACATATTAACATATTATGCTATACCACCAAAAGCATTAAATTTATCCGGAATTGTATTGAAAGGGGTAAAGAAAGAAGTTCCTGTTTACACCGAGAGTGTGTAGTAGGTTGTAAGGTTGGATAGTTTCTCAACTTTATAAATATAAGTTATAGTGTTTGCATTTTGTGTATCTGTTTACATGCTAAGCCTGTTTCTGACACATTTCAGACTGATTACATAAATTGATTACTTTTTTTTCTTCACAGCAGCCAGCTTTACACAAAACTTCCCCATTTATTATATAGTTCCACTCCGTCTGCAAGCAAGACTATTCCAAAGTGGTCTTGAGTGGTTTATATTCTCTCATGAGATGCCAAGTAAACATTTACTCAAGGTAGACTGGACTACCACATAGCTTAGTGTGGTAATCGAAGAAGAAACCTTCACATCCACATTTTTTTCCAACTACACGTATATCACCACCATTCGTCTGTATCATCATCATCATCATCATAAAGGAGAAGAAACGAAAGAAGCTATTTTAAGTTGCAACTGAAGAAAAACAGGGAAGCTTGTTACGCTTCAAGGGATTGCTTAAAAGTTTGCCTTCCTTTTTTCACTTAAGAAGGGATAAAATCATGATAAAATAATAAATTATTATCATCACGGGTATGATGGTACATATATGAGGGCGATAGATAAGTTACTACTATTCTGTCATCATGCTCATTACTACAATCATTAACCTGATATACTACATCAAGCGAAAAATGTTTTCATCTCTCATTTTCTCCGGCTAGCGGCTCCACCACCATGGAGTTATTTTCGTTAGTTCCAAAGGAGAAAGCGAATCTTGATGTTCATTATAGCCGTCGGAACAAGCAACATTTTTTCTTCTTCTGAAAACCAGGATCATGCATCCGTGCACACGAAAATCTTTTATCTTTTCCGTGAGCTGTGAAGAAATATAGTCACGAATGGCTTGCGTCGTTTGACATCCTTGAAGTATGTAGCGTGCCAAAACTTCAACCGAAGAAAAAAACTGATGTTTCCAGAATTCACCATCATCATAATACATTTCTTGCTCTCTAGTAAATTATTTGGTTTTATCCTACAGAATATATTAAAGCAAACTATAACTCATTCATTGAAGTAAGGGGTTTATATGTGTATGCATTGAAAGTTTATATAATGAAGAAGCGAGCATTATTAAACTTTAACTGGGAATGAAAACAACATTTTCTAAAATTTCGGTTCTGTGCACGTGTGCAAACATATTGTACACTCTGGTACATCACATTTAGCACGAGTGTGAGTGTCGTCCCTTTCACTCCTTATGAGCCCTTGCTAATGAGCTTACCCTCGAAAGTTGAAATCTTGTTCCACTTTATTGAAGAAAAACTTGCACATATATAATTATATAGTCTCACTGTATATGTTTGCATCGTATCACCACCACCACCACCATCGTCATCATCATCATCATCCAAACGTGCTCATGTCCATCATCAAGATCGTCATCAAAGGAAAAGTTTAGCGAGTCTCCCAATGGAACGCTAAAATGTAATTCGGTTAATTAGAAGACTCAAAGTGCTAAAACAGAAAAATACTTCTCTCCTTGTCTATCGTTTTTCCCATATAAAAAAAATTCCCTTCGCTATACTTCTCCCATCTCAGAAATTCGTTTGGCACTTGAAGATAAAAGGAAATGGCAGGTTTTGTAAGTCGACTTGTAGCATGTCTTGTGGCAGTTGTGGCTGTCTTACAACTGGTTCATTTAGTTCTTCTAAATAAACTCGAATCAACTCGCCTCCATGAGCTTCGTCGCCTTCAAGAGCAACAACAGTATCACCATCTCCAACAACATCACACACAGCAGCAACAGAATGGCGAGTCAGCGTCAGCATTCCAACCTTTTCAAGAGACAGCCCCACTCCAACCTGACAATACTAATCAAATTCCCCATCATTCCAGAAACGTCTATGGATACAACAGCAATCATAAGAGCATCCTAGATCAACAGCAGTGGGGTAACTGGAGGCCAGAGAGATCCGCCAACGGTGGAGTTTCACCCGATGTACCTGAGCAAGTAAGTTGTAATATATTGATAATATTTTCCCCATATCTTTCTCCCACACAATATATGTATCCATTTCAATAGACAGCTTCCGAAAAAGCTAAGCTGTTTGTTTTGTGCTTTACTTGCCGTCATGTACTTCAATATTTCTTCTGATTCGATACATGACTATGACATAAAAAAGCTTCTAGCTTTTGTGCAGCTGCTCCTCCTATTATGATGCATACACACACACACATCTAGAGTTGCTTACAAAAAGATTATATAAAGAGTTTTGAACACTGCGACGGAATAACATTTTGCCATAGTAGTAGTAGTAGTAGTAGGATCGGTCAGAAGAATAGAGAAACAAACTACATGTATGCCACCAAAGTCCGAAGGTAAACGTACCACCGAAAAACATAATGGAGTAAAGTAATATTCATCAATCATGTCAAGATTCTCTATTTTCACTTCTCACCAGCATCCGCATTCACTCGCATTAGCGTGATGGTAGTCGTAGTAGTAGCATGCATTCACATGGATAGAAAAAGAGAAATCCACACACCATCAAACAAAACCTGCCACACACAACAGCCTAAAAACGAAGCATAAAACAGATTGCTATTTCTACTCCACATTGTTGAGTGACCCGTAAATTGAGATTCCATTTCAAATATAGTATGCAACCAACAGTAGCAAAACTTGTACATTATTACTTGATAACATGACATGATACCGTGTTGGAAAACTCGCAGTTATCCTACTATTACTACATTATGTAATGTATATGGTTGTCCTGTATCGAATCTGTAAAATGCAAACGAATTCATTTTATTCATGCGGAGACAAGACAAGGCTTGAGTGCACTGATTCTATAGCATATGGGAGTCGTAAATTTGACTAAAATATGTTTTAGGAGTTGAGAAACGGGAGGGAGGACGCAGTATGATGTGTGATTTGCATTACATTTTATTTTCAATCTCTTTTATGCTCTCTTCACCAATAGGTATCGTATCAGGAAGGATCTTTAGAGTTTGAATAAATACAGACCGGGCTCTCTATTTTATTATAATAAAAAAGGGAATTTATTTAGCTTTTTTCTTACTTCCTTCACTCCCATACCACTTGCTCAGTGATACACAGGAATCACAGGATAAAAGCAAATGTTCTTAATACTAGTAGAATAGAAGAGATTTTTTTGATGTTGAGACACATTTTAATTCCATTATATAAGAATAAGACGTACTTTTTATACTTAAACTCGAAATGCTTTGTAGGAACCTACCCTTACGGACAAAACTCTAAAGTAAAAAGTGTATAGGTATCATCCCCCATCCGTCAGCATTTTATCATCGATCACATTAAGTAAGGCGATACCACTTATTCTGTACAGTTGACAGTACAGTATGCCTATACTCTCGCGCACTCATTTAACGGACTTGCTACCATTTTGATCCAAACTTTTGAAAGTCTTCTTGAATTTTGTGACAGCGACAGCAGCAGTAGCGAACGTGAATAGGTTATGAGAGAAGGCTAAAGCTTGAGGCAAACCATTGATGCACAACACGCTTCTACCCATTTTGTATGCATAAGCTTGAGCATCTCGTTTTAATGGTTTGTCCTCAACCTAAGCTCTATAAAAAAGCCTCTGGGCTGCTGCGTGTTTTGATGATGAATGTGTGAATTCAGTCAAACTGTCATACTGACTGGATGGAATGCGGTAAAGAAGCATTTTGATTCCTTCTCCGGTGGGTAATGTCACTCGCATCCTCTTGGAATCAGGAAACGCGTTTCATGTTGGAGATAAATCTTGGAAAATGGACATTCCCATGCTGGTCCACCTTTTCACGTTCCAAAGGAGAGGACTAGATGAAACCTCTGGATAGAATTACCGTATCATACATATAATACCACCACCACTTTATTTGGAAAAGGTTTGACAAGCTACATTGGTAGTTGTGAACAGAGTCCACTTTCTCCACTGGTCGATTCTGTAATAATATACCTTCAAAAACGTTATTGTTGTCCATGTCCCTTTGTTAGTAAATGCGTACATAGCAGAGCCGCTGTATGTGATATATATATTTTGTTTGCTGGGGTACATTTGTTATGGGTGATCCCATCTTTTTGCCATGACTGTGACACGAAATAGATATCGTGTAGGAGTTGTGGGAGAAAACCATGTACTATATGAGAGGAAAGGCCACGAATGAAACGAAATGGGACAAAACGTCCAAGGGAAAAGTTGAAAACTACTACTGTTTTCTAAAACTTCAATGCAGCCGGAGAAAATAATGGAATGTATACTTTATCGTGTGTTGCTGTGTGTGTGTGTCTACCTCTCTCACTACCTTTCTTCCATTCTCATGGGAAATTGCTTTCACCAGAAGGAGTGAAAATAACAAATGTTCATGTTACCTGCGAGCTAGTTTCAGAGGTGGATTTTCGATAGATTCAAAATTCGAAACATTACGTAGTTTCGTTGTTTCATTCAATATTCACGAGTCCCACACTGTATTATTCATACCTACAAAAAGAAATATAAATGAGGAGAACAGATAAGTGGAGAGAATAACTTGGTGAACATATATATATATAAAGCAAAGGAACAAGGTGACTTGTGAGACTATACTACTATAAATATAGTGAAGCTGCTTTTGCTTTTTGTTCAAGAGAATTGCAATCCGGACATATTACTAAAATCTTTTGGACCGTTGGGGAAAATACGAGTCGGAAGGAAGAATTGGAATGAGAAAGTAAGTAGATGCAAAGTTCGACAGTAGGACAAATCCATTTTCCAATCTTTCTCTTCTTCCTGACTTGTTAGTCGCTTTTTCCCATACTTTTAAAGCAACTCAACTCAACCATATATATATACGCTTCAGAGTCGCATTATCAATTTCAGGAAAACTTTTTCCGTCTCAAAATCGACTTTTTCTTGTGAATTCATTGTATCTACTATCTTCTTAAAGAGTCTATATAGTCATAGCCTTCCAGGAAAGAGTATATGCGAGGACAAGAATAGAAAAGATATATACTAAACTTCGGGTGGTAAAATTACGAACCAAAAAGTAGGAATGATGTGGTGCGTGGTGGGCAAGCCAAACTAAAAAAAAACTCTTTGGGAAGAGTAGTGGGAAGACATTTCACAAAACAAGCAAAGGATGTTTACTTTCTCATAATCATGTGGATTGCAAGTAAGCAAGCAACATATATATAAAAGTATTTGTGTACCTATATGTAGTAGAGCCATTAAAAGAAAACAAGTTCGTACATACAAATTCTGAATTCTACTTTATACATATATTTGGAGAAAATTGAAGATAAAAAACATGATAGTTTGTCGAACATAAAACTCTTGTTGTTGTGTTTTTTGTAAAGGAAAAGGTTGAATTAATGAACGTCTTGCTTATATATAGGTTCATCATTAACTATATGATATGGTCTTACAGATATGCACGAGAATGTATGTATGTATTCTGTATATAGGATAGATCTTATATTGTACTTGTGTTTACAAGACATATATGGTCATAAATCATGAATCTTTTACATACAAAATTACCAGTTTATGATTTTTGTGGGTTTCTACATTTCTTTTTCATCCTTATTAAACAAGCAAAGAACTATATATTATGTAGGATAAATTTATCTTTCCCCAATTTAAAATGGACGGACGGATCTTTCTGTTTATAGTCAAGTTGAAATATGAACGGGGAAAGGAAGAAGAGCATCATAAAATGTGCATAGCAGTGGCGTGGCATTATAAAAAAAAAACAAGCTGGCAACCAAACAGACAGACAACAAAAGAAAAAGAAGTTGTTTCTGACGAGCAACGTTTTTTTCAGCTTTAGAAACATGCGAATACGTAATGAAGACAGTAAAGTTTAAAGGATGGGAAAGTTTTTCGTTTTTAAATAAGGATTACACATCAAGAAAATGGGAAAGGCTTAAAAACAGGAGAAAGTTCTTTCAGAGGGGTCCTTTTGCGTAGGAATTGGACTCTCAGCCCTCACTCTCTCCGGGTTTCCTGGCTGAAAGTGAAAGATAAGGTTTTAGTATACATGCATCCATATACGAGGTATATTTTATCAAAAAGAGGTAAGAACAATAGATGAGATTCTGTGGAAGAGAAACTACTCCCACTCCGTTTGCAAAAGTAAAAAGTATAAAGTTTTCCCCCCAAAGCTTTCATTTTGTAGTCTTACTCATGAGTCGTTTAATTCTACGTGCTATTAAAAGTATGCGTAGCGCTTACTCCACTCAATTTCGGTTGTGTTTGTGTATTTCCTGGACGGAGAAGAAGAACATATGAAATGATGTAATTTTTTGTACGCAGCGTATTTTAAAAGAATTTTAAGCTCATTTCTACCCATCATACTATGGTTTTATCAGGATACTTTAATTCCATAAACCAGGAGGTTTGAAATGAAAGTTTCCAAAAGAATCAATTTACTCTCAAGAATTCTGACATTAAAAACTATTTTAATATAAATAAGTACATGGGTAACGGTTCTATCTCCTCGTGATGATGATGATGATGAGAATGATGATGAGAATGAGAAAGCTTATTATTAACACAGCTTTTGTATAGTGGAGCAGCAATATGGGAAAATTGTTTCTCTTTGTTAAAATATTTGTGTGATTTTGTGAGTCTCCGCAACGAACACATTATACAACATTTATTTCCACCTTTTACTCTTCCCCATTGTCATTATCAAAAACATTCCAATCCAGTGAGGCATGTGTGTGTGTAGTGTAGGGACCCAATCTTCCCCAAAAACCAATGTACATGAAGCATGTAGTCAAAATTGCAATGATAATGTGTAGAGAGGATGGCACTGAAGATATTCTGAAAAGCACTCACTCGTCTCCGTCTCTGCATATAAGCTTGCAATAATACAAAGTGAAAAGGACCCTGAATAGACTTTTTTTTTGTCGACCAGCATATTACACCACAGGAGTTTTTGCAGGCAGTTAATTGCTTTCACTTGTAATTTGACTCTCACTCCTATATATATCTTTCCTCGGCTCAGCTTCTCTCCCGTTTCTCATTCTACAATGCAGTGCAAGTTATTTGCTCCTACTTACAAAACTGAGTATCCGGGTTATTTGAGCGAAATCCCTTAGATTGGGTTGAAGATCGGGTTGTCATCATCAGAACTAGATGTTGGATTAAGCGGACAGTGCTTGAACTATGAAGCTATGCTACTCCACTTCACTTCAAATTTCCATTTGCATTTGTAATCAATCCTCCCTTTTGTTTAACTTTGTACCAAAAACTTGTATGCTTTCAACACGTGAGTTAAACTAGGAGAGAGGCTGCTTCTGCTACATTATGCATATTTCTAGACTTTCAAATCAATTTTATATTCACAAGAGAGAAAACTCGCGAGCCAGTCCATGAGTACCAAACCAAAAAGCCTTAGAAATGAGAAGGCGGAGATTCACATAAAGTTTCATGACAAAGCTGGCATTTAATAAGGTTTGCATATCAAATCAAGTGACAGCAATGTCACAGGACAGGAGCAAGGATGGATTTGGTTGACAGACTTAAAAATAGAATGTTTGTGCTCGGATACATAAAAAAATATCCCACATACAACATACATGCATCCCAAGGATATTGTTTGTGACTATATCTTGCATTGCCCCCATTTTTTTGCTACCCTTATACCTATTTACTTTTGTCCACATTGTACTTTGTACATTACATTATTTAGCGTTTTAGTTTAGTACTTTGGGAAACAACCATCCTTGGTTTTGTTGAAGCCGAGAGAATGAGATCTCATTTTGAAAGTTTGTCTACTGAACAAAAAAAAATATCATAAGATGAAATGAGACTGCTACTACTGTATACTGACGAGTTGCTTTGCTATGTATTGCTCTTATTATTGCTTGCTCCAGGCGAAGCGCTCCAAAATGTTTGCATGCGTCCTTCGAAAAGCAAAGCCCAATTCAAAATGATTTAGTTGGAAATCCCCAACCTCGCATATTAAGACGTAGCCTGTTTACCATAAGGAGTTGTGATAGGAGATAAATGTGATGTGTGTGGTGGTGTAGGTTGGAGTTGGAGTGTGTTTGAACTCTGAAGTATTTACAGTCCTGAGAACATTATGCACATACGTATTTAGCAAGCAGTCAACGAAGAGAAAAAGAAAATTTGAAGAGACGAGAGCGAATATGTTTATAAAGAAGAGAAGGATCCATGTAATCTTAAATGAGATGTTGTTTGAAAACGAGCGAATTCTTCTTGGGCTAAAACGTTTACGCCTTTTTCCTCTGTCTCTGTCACGTCAGCCTCTTCTCTCATATTGAAATCGAAAGGGGTGTATCGTTTGATAAAACTGAGCTCATTTCTCTCTCTCTCTCTTTTTCTTCAAGTATCTCACAGTGTAAATTGCACTAAAATGGAAAATGTTAAATGGATGCTTGAATATGAGTGCTTTGTGCTTGTCGATGAAAGGGGAAGTTATAGTTGGAGATACTGATGCTGACACGACACTCAAGTACAAAGAAGACTATCAGTTTTACTACAAGTAAAATATTCACTATTATATGAAATCATCAAAACTGAAAACTCATAAAAATGAGCCTTAAAACCCGTAAGTCAACAAGCCATGAATATAGTGATCCACATGGAAAGATATTAAATTTCAGCCATGGGAAAATAGGATGCCTTGAAGAAACAGCCTTTGAAAGAAAACTCTCAATGTACAAGTCATAATTAAAATGTGCACAAGCTAAAGTTACTACTTACAGGCACACATGGAACATCCACTTAAAAAGTCAGCCAAATCAGATAGAAACATGAAATAGTGATGATGATGTTTACTATTTGGAAGGCGTATACATACTTAGTGCATCGTGCCAAAAACTTTTTATGTCTGCATTATTATTATGTAAGTATAACCAAAATGTGGGTATATCATATGAATGAACATGGCCCTCTCGCTGTACTCTTTTCAAATCAACACTTTTGCATCACTTAAAAATTATATTATATCATATGATGTTTCGTGATACTCATAATTCTCTGGCATTGCTTATTAAACCCCATTTTCCTTTTCAGTATGATCATACCCAGCATTTTCTATTTTTTTGAGAAAAGGCAAAAGAAGAAGATAATTATCTATCATTTTCTGACTAGGCTACGGTGTAATCAAATGGCGAAGCGTAATTTGGCCACAAGTACAAGCAGGGAAGGGAGCGAGCGGAAGCAAACAGTCATTTGCAGCCTGTGTCTCCTTCAATGATTCGTGTGCTCATTATGACACATTTTACTTAAGCAGGAGACAGGGCTGAAATGAGTGATATTGGTGTAAGTGGCAGAAAAGCATTATGCTCACGTTCGTCTCCCATATCACATGAATAAAGTAATGAAGGAGAAATCTACAAAACAGTCAAGTGAAAGAGGGACTCATTGATTTATTTGCGAAAGTTAGTTCATCGTGCCAGTGAATTTCAATTACGTGTGGCAAACTAGTATAGCTCCTATTCAAGAATATTATGACAACCATTAGCTACAGCATTGCTTACGGCCATGCATGCTTACATATTTCCGCTTAATTTTGTAGTTCTCGGTTAATACCACCTACATAATATCACCATTCATCGTCGTAGGTATACCTTACCTAAAGTGAAGCACATAAACCCACATTTTTCTTCAGAGGTAAATTTCATATGTAATTTAGTATAATGCCAAAGCGCACGTTTCCAACCTTAGAAAATGTGTACAAAAGTGACAAAAACGGGAGTGCAAAGTTGTTACACAATTTCACGTATTTTTATTGAATTGGCCACAATCAAGGTAATAAAATTGATATGAGAGTAGGAGAGTACCAACAACCCCAACTCCAAGACATGTGTAATGGGCATATGAATATATTGTACTTAATGGAATAGAGAATATAATATAGAAAAATGGTGACAGGGCTAAAAGACAAGAGCGTAATAATATGTGATATGGAATGATTGTGATAATGCGTAAAAATAGAAAGGGAATTGTAGAATGTAGGGAAAGTATTCGTCGGATGGATTGTTATTTGTTCCATTTTATGAGAGTCTTGAAGAATTATTAAAATAACAGAACTGCGAGACAAGACCCAAGGGGAAGAAACGTATTAAATAAAATTGAATTTCTTGGAATGTAAGTAAGACTGGTGGTGGTGGTGGTGGTGCCAGTACTACTCCTTTTTTCCTTCTCATCGTCAGTACCATTCAGAATGAAGTCACGTATGATATCCCTTTGTTTGATTCCCTCGCTTCATTCGTGGGAATGTTGTCATTTGACTTTCAATTTGATTCGAAAGGAATATAAAAATATGTTATGTTTTTAAGAGATTCCTTTCTTTCCTTTCTCTATATTATTGTTCAGTTGAGTTGACTCGAGGTTCAGTTGATTCAGAAGGGACGCCAACTCAGAGTTGAAGCTTACACAATTGTGCCCCATACCTTTTTGTATATTTGGGTTCGCAGATGACAAGGAAGGTGTCCATGTGAATGACAAATGTCGTCGTGAGTTTTACGAGGGCAGAATTACAGAAGAGGGCAATCTTAACTAGCTTCATTCACCTATATAACATGTGGATTTCCTTCCTTTCTCTGCTCTGAAAATATAATGCGAGTGATAGCTAGGAAACTCACACATAATATAATAATAATAATAATAATAATAATTGTCTTTATTTACGTGTTTTCTTGTATCAACCGAAAGGCTGTTCTCCCTACAATAACACGGAGATGGGTCATTCCAATAACAATAGATAAATTCCATAAAAAATAGCCGAGTCATTACCGTGTTTACAATTGAAGTGTCATTTATAGTATACATAAATTGAACTTCTAGATTCTAACAGATAATTTTTTACATTAGTAACAAACATATCTAGAGTCAATTCTTCATCGAAAAGAATACAATTTTTTTGAATTAACTTGTTCCATTCGTTAATGGTGAACCATTTGGTTGAGTTTTCATATAACTTTGTCCGATGAGAACAAACTGCATACGTTGGGTTTGAGTTTGAACCATGATATGAATATTTATACCAATCCTTAAATAATTGATTACCTCTAAATTTATACACAAATTTAAGCGCAGTTAATATTTTTCGTTCGGAAATCGTTAACAAATCAAGTTTATTATATAAACTTGCTATGTTGAAAGTAGGCTCGGGTTTCCGTTTACTATTATAATAATACGAGTAGATAAATCGAGATATTTTATTCTGTAATTTACCGACTTCAGTTTCCGACTGAGTACACCAAGTTAACAGCCCATAATCCAGATAGGACATCACAAACGCTGATAAAAACATTTTCAATACATTTTCAGTAAACATACGTTTTAAACTATACATACGACTTAACCCAGCATTCATTTTGCTTTGAACATGCTTGTAATGTTTTTTAAAAATTAAAGTACTCTCAATAGTAGTACCCAAGTACTTAAAAGACGAAACAAATTCTATGTTTTCACCATAAACTTTTAGATTATAAGTGGTATTAATATTATTACACAATTGCTTTGAAACTCTATCATTATTTTTATAAAAAAGCATGCATTTTGTTTTGTCTGTGTTTATAATTAGATCATTCTCCTTACACCAATCTTCTAAATTATTAATGGCTGCTTGCAGTTGTATTAAACCTTCGCTATAATTTGAGCATGCTACATACAATACGAGATCGTCTGCAAATAATAGAAAAGGAACAATTAGACAGTTACCAATATCGTTTATGTAAAGAGAGAACAGTAACGGGCCCAAAGAGGATCCAGGTAAACAACCGTTATTAAGTGCAAAATAGGTTGATAAAATTGCACCATTAATTACGCGAAAAAATCTGCTGTCAAAATAGCTCATTAAAATTCGGACTAAGTATGGTGGTAGATTAAACTGTTTCATCAATTTTAGGAGTAGTTTGCATCGGTTGACGCTGTCAAACGCCTTCCTAAAATCGACAAAAACAGCTACACCTTTACCCTTTGTCGTGTCTAAAGCTGCGTACATTTCTTGAGTGAAAATACTCGTTGCAGTGTCACATGAACGGCCTTTTAAAAAACCGTGTTGGAAATTATTAAAAAGTTGACAGCAATTCATAAATATTCTATCATATAGAAACCTTTCAAATACTTTTGTGGTACATTTCAAATTAAATATAGCCCTGTACGATGACGCTTGCGAAAACCTTCCCTTTCCTTTATATAAGGGAAAACAATCAATTTTTTTCATGCTATCTGGCAAGCTGTACAAGTTGACTATTAAAGAAAAAAGTATCACAAGTGGAATTGCTAAAGTTTCGGAAAACGCTTTATACACTTTCTTAGGAATACTATCATTATCTTGGCGAACTTTTTTTACGTCTGAGATAGCTTTACAAATTTCTACTTTAGTTACTGGAGGTACTTCATAATCTTTTTCGAACGTACGGTAATCAGTTTCGTAGTCATTAACAATAGTTTCTAAATCTAATACATTACTTTCAGATGACGAAATAATATATTCATTTGCAATGAGTTTTGAGATCTCCTCACTGGTTTCCACGACGTTTCCAGATGTGTCCACTAATTTTGCAATAGGTAGACTAGTCTTTGCTCTGAAATTCGTTAACTCATTAAATAAATTCCATATGTTGCTTGAATCGCGCAATTTTTTAAACTTATTCGTCACATATTGTTTTCTGAGCATACGAATTTTAATATTAATCGTATTTCTAAGCTTACTATATTTCTTCTGTGACTCTAGGTTTGATACGTAATCTTTCGAAGACTTAAGTTTTATTCGTTGCCTAATCATACTCCGCACCTCACTTGTCATCCAAGGCTGATCTAAACCTTTTACTAATCTGGTTTTTAAAGGAGCGTGTTTGTCGAGAAAAGCCATGATTTGCTTTTCATAAACTGAAAAATTTACATTCATGTCATTATTTGACAATAAGTTTACCCAATCAACTTTACTAATATCACTTTCAAAACTCTCTTTATCAATTTTGCTTATTGCACGAGTTTTGATAATCTGTGGAGGGCAGTAGACTTTTATTTTTTTCATATAAATGTAAGTCATGAGATGATCTGACCCACAATCTAATGTATCTGATTGAAATTTTTGCTCATTGTTCACATATATGTGATCTAAAAGGGAGCTAGAAATACTATTGATTGAATGAGCTTTTTTAGTGGAAGCAGTTCTAGTTGGATCACTAATTTTCTGGGAGAGATTAAATTCTTTGGTTATATTTCGTATTTTGTAACTATTTGTGGATTGGATGCTCAAGTTTATATTGAAATCTCCCATGACTATTAATTGAGCACCAAGATTACATAGATAATCGCAGAGGTTATTGAAAAAACTGAGAAATGTATCATTCACATCATACGGCGGAACGTAAATTAACGCTACATATGTGGCAGGTAAGCCTAGCTTATTAATTCGAACTACGCTACATCCCACCAGATTTGGTGGTACTAACGGTAATTCAACCAGCTCAAAGATGCATGAGCAATGAACATATATTAACGATCCTCCACCTTCCTTTCCTATTCTATCGAAACGTAGGATATTGAAATTGGGAATTATAAAGTCGTTCGTTTGATCCCTATCTTTGTTTAATTTAGATTCTGTAATACCAAAGAATACAATATTGGTTTCATTTATTAGTAATTGGTATATTTCACTAAATTTAGATTTTATTCCATTAATGTTTACGTGACAGAACTTCAGTCCCTTGTGGAGTTTTGAGACGTAACGATGAGTTTCTGCTGTCTTGGACGTATTCTCCTCGTCCGGATCGAAAAATTGATCCGAAATTTGTTGAAATGATGATGATGATGATGTCGGTATGTTGTCGGTATCCGATGAATTTTGACTTGTCCAGTTGATTTGTGGTGCTAGTCGAGAAAGCCTTTGCTCGGTACACGACGCACATTCCCAATGGGGTTGTCCAGTGATAATGGGTCCGTTTGGGATGCATTTTCTCGAAATTGCCGAGTGGTAAAGCACGCTACATGTGTTGCATGAGACGGACTTGTGCTTTTTATTTATTTCTTCTTTGCAGAATCCACAGGCTCCCAATATAGTTTTCATTTTGTCAAAAATAGATCATAAAAGATAATTAGAGCAGTTGACTGTTTCAAAATTATTATTTCGTCATTGTAGTTAGAAAGAGATCATATGTGATAAGCTTGCCTTTTTGGCAAGTCATCCAGGTGTGCACCACTGTAAGTTGCTAGTTTGAAATTTAGTTAGTGGTCCGAATTAAGTATTATGCTCAAATCAGCAGTTTACAGACAGTGCACACCCTTGACTTGTTTTTATTTGAGAATTTGGGTGCATCCTTCTTATGTTGGGACTGCATTGCAAGCTGACTCCTGTTGATCCCATACAACGGAGTAACATGGGTAGGTATAGCAGCCAAAGTGCTGTGTTGATGCCCGATTTAAATTGATGTTTTAACGGTTGTGATGATTATTTTCAAACTCACAATATAATCCATCGTAATCGCCGTGTTTTAATGGGGTAATAAGCGATAGCTCCACTTCATTACAACCCAAATCCAAACTTTTGTGGGGATTCTCAACGCAAGTTGATAATTGGTAACTTGATACCAAAAAACATAAACTCCTCCAAAGTAATACAACTTTGCTGGAAGGTAAAAATCTGTAGTCTCAGTAACTGATTTAAACTTGATGACCAATACATTATAGCACGGCAGGTGTCTGAGAAAATTGTCCTGCGACCCATGTTACTCCCTATTTTTCATATTTACAGATTCATAGTAGTGAGATTTCTTTCAATATAAAATTCAATTTTGTTAAATCACACCTTGCTCCGTTTTTCATTTTATACAAACCGTTCACTGCACCGTGTGTAGTAGTAGTAGTAGTAGTAGTAGTAGTAGTAATAGTAGTCCTAACGTCTCCAACTACTACAACCCTGTGAGTTGCTCAAATATTCTTGGCTCGTTCTCATGTGTGTGTGTGTGTATATGTGCACAGGGTGTAACATCCGTGTAGCAACCATGTGGAATATCTTATGTGATCTGAAGATCTCTTTTAGTAATAGTTACCAGTTACCATATTTATGTACGTATGTATGTACAAGTAAGTAGATGCAATATGAGTATTATATAGCACTGGGGCTTGCGAACTGTCTGCTTGACATGGCATCATGAATACTTGTCTTTTGAAATTGTGGACTTGAGTGAGAGCTAAGAGACTTTGGGCCTTTTTTATAATACGTTGTCTCACGTACAAAATGACGAGGCAGAATAGAGAAAATAAGGAGAAAGGAGAGCAATAGGCAGGGAGACAGCTCAGTTTTTAGCTCATACTTGACTAAACTCGACAGAAAAGAGGGCAGAATAAAGGATAGTTAAAATTCCAGGCGACTGATGGAAAGGCCAAAATGAAACTCAAACTCATGATGATATTAGAGTTTTCGGGGGGGAAAAGTGACATGTTATTTGATGACGGATATTTGGGGAAACGTGTGTAAGTATATATATCTATCTCGCACTACTAGAGTCAACGTCAACATCATTCTGTATTAGCAAACGCTATGGTAAAATGTGTCATGTTGCCAATGTCGACTACTCGTAGAGTAGAAAATTTGTATGCATTCATACAAACACAATGGGAAATTGCAAAGAGAGACCACCAACTACAAAAACTGTGTCCGAGGAGAAGAAATGCTCCAAATTTGCTGAGTATAATTGAATGGTTTGAAGCTTGGAGGAAAACGTATCGTTTGACTCTCTCTGAACCATCCATCTCCTGGTCCATGATCTAGTTTCACGGCACTTTCCCTTGATGTCGTCGTCGGGTAGTCGCTTGGACACGCTCTTCAGCCTTTCTTTTGGGTAGAGTTGAGTCAGAAAAAAAGAGATTCTTTCACTTTTTTTATACGTTTGGTGGACTCACAGGATAAACTGGGGAGGCACGTAATTAAATTTTGTGGGAAAGTGATAGAATTCACCATCACCATGATTCAGTTTACCACACCATTTCCCCATCTCTCTTTCTCCCCGTCTTTTCACGCTTTCCCTCTGGCCAACCTATATAAATGCTCAAATTACCCGAGCCGTGGAACCAAAGCATTTTAATGAATTTAGGCACTTCCTTTTCGTTCCCATAAATGAAAGACAATGGTGAAATGTAGACCTATTCAACTTTCTTCTCATCTCTTTCCGGAATCTCTGCAAAATCAGATTATCATTTGGTGTATTATGATTATGCGGGGCTAGGGTTTGGAAATAGGAAGCGAGACCAACCATCTGAATAGGATAACCTAAAAACTTGGCAATCTGAATTTAACTCTTGGAGGCTCTGGCTACATTACATTCTCTCACACCACGCTACATAAGTTTTTATGCTGCATGTTACCTCTAACCATAATCTAATATGTTGGTGCCTTTGTTCCAATGATATTAAATGGCAGATTAAATTACATAATGCGAGACCTTGCGTCTAGGTTCCAATGGTTGGGAAATACTACTCTGCCTCTCTCAAGAATGTTGGAAAAGGTTATATTCATATTCTTAGATGCATACATATTATCATATTACCACCATAGTATACATAATATGGGAACATGTATGTATATACAAGGCATAAAAGTAATTGAGGACGAACCATCTTATCCTCATTGTGTGAGACATAACCCTAGCCTAGTAAGCAGAGAAAGCAAGACAATCTCAAAAGTCTAACAAGAATTATGTCATTAGTTTTAGGAGAGCAACAGCTGCAGCTTCAAAAAAACGCCAGCATGCACAACCATCACCACCACCACCCAGCAGCAGAGATTCAAAATGCAAATGTTGGTGCGTATAATTTTCATTTCGTGTCTTGCTCCATCATCTTGTCCATTTCTTCACGGTTATAACATAACATCCCCTCTAGCTTACTTCCATTGCTACACATGATTAACTATATATGATCATAAAACGAGGGAACTAAAGCTAACGATATCTTTTTTTTGCCCTTTTCCTTCTATACTTCCTTCCTCTTGGCATGATTGTGAAAGTAGAGACACCATTTTATGGACGCATTTCCTATATATCACGCAGTAAATTAAAGGGACAATGAAAGAGCGATTCGATTCCATTTGAGTTAACGACTCAGAGGAAACCGTTTGTGATTTCTTACCTTGTAAATTTTGTGAGCCCGTTATATCCCCACTGGCAGCAGGAAAAAATCAGGTGTGAACGTATAGCGGTTCAGAGAAAATCGAACAGCCTGGAGGTAGCTAAGAGAATCTCTCAGTCTCTCTTTTTCTTTCAAATTAACACTTCCAATGGGAGCGACGAAGGGAAAGCAAAGAGAGAGAGAGGAGAAAATGAAAGTTCTGAAATTGTATACGCATTGTACTTTTGAGATACGTGAGAAGTTTGCTACTAGGTCTTTATACAGTTTTCATTTTACAAAAGTACAATGTTACGATCTTATAAACTTTAGGGGAGCATAGAGGAAGCTTATTCTTTTGAAACGGAGATAGGGCTTGTGATGAACTATGAACTTACAACATCTCATTTTCTCTCTCTTTTTCCCTTTCTTCCATTACCACTTTTCACAAAATCGAGTGAATAAACTTTTTAATTCTCTCCTCTTCGAGTGACTGTACAAACTACTTGTGCCTTGTTGATGTTGCCGTTTGCTGGCTTCCCAGAAAGTAGACAAACTCTAGAAATTCGCTACATATACATTTGTTCCAGGCAGGAAAAGGAAAGTTAAGTGTTGTAATACAAAAGTATGTCTCACTTTTTGTGTTCCGCTACTTTTCATCTCGTAAACTTTCTAACCTATGTAATTTTCGTTGTGGTTCGTACTAACTACAAAAGTCGGAAGTTCATAAGTGGCGTCACCGGCAGTTTGATGAAAATGTGGTTGATTGCTTAATCTTCCTGAAACAGGAAAAGTACGAAAAAGAAGGAAACTCTATATCCGACTTAAGATTGTTCTAGAAAGCGTGATTTTAGAACTAATTTTTTTGTTAAGATATGAAAGAGTCAAGAAACCTTCATGTGGACGAATTTTTTTTGGGGGGCAAAAACTTTCTTTAGATACTTTTCACTTACTCTATACCCTTTATTTGGTATATAATAATTTCAGTTTGCGACTTGCAGGAAAAATTCTCTGGAGAAGCTATAAAAAGGTAGAACGATGGCTTCATCTCATCTCACCTCGCGCTTCAATTTTTTTTGTTTCTGCGAAGAACAAATCTACAAAAATAAATGCGACATTCCGAATGGCTCATATTGTAACTTCTTCATTCACAGTTTACTGAATTCTTCAAAAACTCAATTTTCTTCCACCTGAACAGCTATACTTTTTCCTCGTGCCAATAGAGCTCAATTTTTTCCTTTACGAGCGTTTCCCCCTTTTATTGAAGTTTTTTGCCCTTTATTCCCCCAATCAGAAATAAAGGTTGTACGTGAAGATGCTTTCTTTAACTTCCTCTCATTCTTCAATATTGCTCTATTGTCATCAAAAGTATTAATAAAAAAAGCGTACATATCTAGCTAGGATATCTATATTCTGGGGGAAGTTCTACTTTAGCTGTAGAGGTGAAAGCTGCGTATGACATATATATGCAATAATAATGTGTATATACCCTGACTCGGCTTAGGCACATTTTCTCTAGAATAGTTTGCATTCAAGATAAGAACTATGATCGTGGTCACAAAAATTGGAAAGGAATTGTCAGACTACTGTATCCTCATTTTTCTGACTACTGCGTCTGATAAAAAGTTTCTGTGAGAGAGGTCACATTGAGTCAGCTAACCAAAAAAATGCCATTCTTCTCACACTACTTCCAATCCACCTGACTATCAAACCTTTCATACCTCATTTCCCACGTTCCAAATGTCATTCTCGTCAGAATATTGATATCTTGGGTATATATAAGTATGCTAAGTATGTTGGAGCTAGACCACATTCGTCTTATCATTTCCCTCCAAATATATCGTGCTCATTCAAAGAAAAATAGTTTTTCTCGTTCTGTTCTCCACTCTTACCTGTTTCTGAAGGATGTAGCGGTAGCAGTAGCTAACCTGTCACTGTCAGACTCAAGCAGCGGTAAGATACGCATTGTGGAGTAATAGTAAGTTTTCCTTCGTGAAAACCCTCTTGATGCATTCTAGAGAAAAAATACTCAGGAAGTGGTAGATGAACCGGAAGACCGATAGATTTGAGAGATTTTATTTTCTCCAAAAAAAAAGTATAATCTTTTCTGTCACTGCCTGCCTGCTCTTTTTTCCCAACGACTTTTCCCTGGAGAAAACATTTGTAGGTCAACATTTTTACTACTGAACATACATTCCATGTTAAAAATCTGACATGTCGTGAGCTATATATTCTGCTGTGAAAAGAATTTATCTATCTTCTTTCATAGTCGTACAACGAGAAACGAATGTTGATGATGATCCGTCTAATCCTATTTCATAAGTTACAAACTATCTGACTGAGCATTAAAAATGTCGTAAACTTCTTCCATTTTCACCAGAGAAAATTCCTTACGAATGAGACTGCCAAAAGTTCAAATATAAAAGTTACAACACAGACGAGAACTACATTATTGGATAATGCCCTGAGTCAGTCTCCAATCTGGCATTTTAGTTATTCCACATGGTACAACATCTTATGCATTTCATGTCTCCCCAAAAAAAGGAGTGAAAGTCAACTGCTGAAAATGTGTGATATTTCAATTTCCGGTTTGGGCGAAAAATGGTGCCGTGAAAATGGGAAACAAGGGAGAGATAAAGATGGTGCAATGGGATGTTACTTATATTATGTTTTATATATGGGCATATATAGTACACATGTGCATAAAAATGTGAATTGTAGGATTTTATGTCCTTATATACATATATTCACACTTAGCCCCAAAACAACGTATGGAATATAGAACGATACATATCTATCAACAAGAGCTATGGTGCGTTTACATAACCAAGACATTTCCTACTTTCTAGTCCCATCTGCTCCAGTGTTAGTATAGTTTATTCCTCAACTTATTTTAGAACATTCAATATTAGAGTGTAGTTACACGAAGGAAACAGTGTGGTGGTAGAAGAGGACTCATATCAGTTTTTGTAAAATGGTTTCAGAGTCATAACGATGCGTTTTATTGCTTTCCTGTCACCCAAGAGGAGAAATAAAATGTCTTTGCCATACAGTGGGTGAAATAATGTCGCTATAAAAAATATGTATAGGAGACGCATTTCTTTCACAATAGTATATTGTAGAGCGACTATACGAGCTACTCCACAATATACTTTATTATGTACTTGAAAAGTATATTCGTGTGTGTGTGTGTACAGATTTTCACCCAAAGAAAAGTATCCTGTGCAGCAGTGACTCGATTCGTATATTTAGTGACAATCTGTGCTCAAACTTAAATGCAATATTTTCACTATCTTTTCTTACAAAATGGGACAATATGAAAAAAATGAGGAAATCATACTGGAGCTCTCACTATATGCTTACTCAGCTCATGTTTTGCAGCTGCAACAATAAACTAATAAACATATACATGTGGTATATAAGACCTTTACATATATCAGTTGAAAATATGTTGCATATCAAACCAAGTCGTCGTCTTATGTATGATGCCGTAGGTTTTGGTAGTTTTTTTTTGCTTTTTGTTGACAAAGTATCTGAAAATTCTGGAATGGAGCAATAAGGAAATATTATTTTCTCGACATTCTATTTCAAATAGAGCTGAACGGAATTAGAAAAAAAAATCAAGAAAGAAGCAAGGATTGACCATCAAAATATTTTGAGTCACAGTCGAGAATTAAAGTCACTTTCAAGCAGTAAATTTGCTCTCATTAATTTAGTGAAAGCATATATGTACTTTACTTTTGACAAGAACTTCTTTGAAACATGATTTCACTCACTCACTCACTAGAAAAGGGTGAGCTGTGTAACGTAAAGTAATATATTGTAGAAACTTGTAGACTTCGTAAACCGTAAGCCATAACGAGTTCATTACATTAGTACATATGACCAATTTTATTTATGAATTGTCATGTCCTTTACTATCTGGGTCCCATTATTGTTTGATATATGTATGCTGGAATTTGATAGTAGACAAAAGCCTGCATTGAGGAAATGCATTATTCAAAGTACAGCAAAAGTCCGGTAACAAATCTCACTTTAAAACAAGAAGCTGTCGAAATTTCCTGTAACTCGCATATGCTACATAAATACAAATGTTGAAAATAACACAGTAATAAGACGTAGACTGTGAATGTTGAATGAGCATGGTAAACTATGAAGCTAATAAAATGGATGAGGCATTGTGAAAAACAGTGGGTACGATCGTTACATTTCCATGTTTCCATATTATACTGTTTGAGTGGTGTGTTGTATTATGTATGTATATGCTCATATTTTACAGTATACTATTAACTAATACTGAATTTTGGTCTTTTCTGAGACAAATTTTATACTTTCATTTGAAGCCAGTATAGTCTTTGAAATTGCAAGTTTTATGTAGCTAGTTAGAATAATGGATTCACACTGTTATGGACTTGCTTTTTCATATATCGACGGCTATTGGAACCTTATTTTAGAAATAAAACTTTTCCAACAAAATCCCATATTTTCTGTATTCATTCACAGAAAAACGAAATCCAGAGGCGTACCGATTTGTTTTTCTCCAAAAAAGGGACATAAACTGCGGCTGAGTCAGCTCATAAAAAGTACTTTACTCTGTATGGCCGTCAAATTTATCATCTGTCAAGAAGAAAATGGAGAAAGCTATTCTAAAGATGGTTTGATATACATACACTTCTGCACATGCCACACAATATCTACTCACACTAAATTCGGAAACACCTGCAAAAGGCCACAAAATGTAGTAGCCCATATTTTACAAAATAGCCATCGCATTCTATACGATTTAGGTACTCCTTGGGTTCTACTCGTACATTTACTCGACAGCTTTCTTTAAAATATCTGATCGAAAGAAATGATGTTAGAAAGGGAAGACTTTGGGAAAGTTTCACGTTGCCCCAAGCACTAAAAATTGCTTTGCTATTACATATTGGTTTTTTGCAGACATGTCCTAAAGCCACTATCATGCTTTGTAATCTGATTTATTCCGACGTAACAAAAATATACTTTGTAGTACATTTTCGAACTTTTGCTTGCCCCAAACATGGCCATATTTTATCATCATTTCCTATAATAAACAGGAATATATAGCCTGTCAAACGAGCCCATTACTTAGCTAAAAATATGGTTGTTTTTTTCCTTTTGTTTTTTCAAAGGAAATCCATTTTGACCACCTTCTGCGAGAGGATCAAGGAGCTATAGTGGACTCAACTGGTGAGTTCCGAATCGTATTTGATGTGGCTGGACCTCGCTCTGGATCACAACCTGGGAATCCCCAACCTCCTCCAGCTGTGATAGAAAAGGAATCAATGATTATACCTGGCACAAATGCACAGACAGATGACTTTTCCATTGATGATGAGAACTTTGAGGGGCTTGTGCCACCCGTAGACGTGTCTCTCGTAACCTTTGGAAATTTCCAAGACGTAACACACTTGCTAATCCCACTTGTGTCCCGGTGGAATGCGCCAATGTCGTTAGCTATATTTGCTCCAAATTCTAATGACATGGAGCACGTCTTGGAATTTATTTCTCAAGCGAGATTATGCCATGGTCCTACCAGACAATACGTCTCCTTCCACTTGGTATTTCCCCTAGTAGAAACTCATTCCCGGGGAGGAAACAACAACAACGGTAGTAGAGCAACTCCTAGTCAAATTAGACCACAGCAATATCAGCAGCAGCATAAAAGACTGAATCTCAATAGTTCTAGCAGCAGCAGCAGCAGTAATCTTCCAGTAGATATCGTAGAGAAATCGTGCCAATCCTTTAGAGATCAAATCAACAAGTATTATCAAAGTGCTAATGGTGGCGGTGAAAGCAGAAAGTATTCCAAGGATGGGCACAACATCAATATCCCAGTAAATTTATTACGAAATGTAGCCCGAAGACGGGTGACAACAGACTACTCATTGGCTATCAATATTGACATGATTCCATCACGAAACTTGCGAACAAGTTTCCAGCAGTTTGTTCGAGACAGGATTGCAAGTTCGGGTGATGAGAAAAAGACTGTGTTTGTTTTGCCTGCTTTTGAGATAAAGTATGACGAACAAATTCCTCAAGTGAAGGGAGAGCTACTACATCTGCTCGATAAACACAAAGCTCGTCCATTCCAATTTGATTTGTGTTGGAAGTGTCAGGTAAACATGACAAGCTTTTTGTAATAGGAAAGAAAATATTGGTTTACTATTGTTTATACAGAAGCCTCACCCCATATTCCTTTCATACAATTTAGTCTGACTCTGAGCTTGAATATGATAGAATGATAGAATGTCAATCTATTCTTATTGTATTTCTAGATGTACACAGACTATGAAACGTGGCAGAGGGATCGGAACTCTAAAAATGGCAAGTTAAGAATTCTTTTTGAAGTCCTATGGAAGGATCCCTGGGAGCCGTTCTTCATTTCAGAAAACTCGATACCTTTATTTGACGAGCGGTTCAGGTATGGTGGAGTCAATCGCATGAGCCAACACTGTGAACTTCATGTAGCAGGCTATAAGTTTGCAGTGTTGAATGACGCCTTTCTTGTTCATCGGGGGTATGTGACAGCGAGTAAAAATCAGGAAGAAAGAAGTCGTGATGTTGACTCAAGTCGAGCTCATTTCCGCCAGTTCAAAACTGAACTCAAGGATAAATACCCTCACTCCACGAGAAGATGCTACTAACATGCGAAATAGAAAACTATTTTAATACTTCAACATATACTACTATTTGAACACGAGAAAGTGCCAAATCATTACCAACATGCTGGGAATCCGTCTATTAGTAAGTGAAAGCACATGCATATGAATGCTTATGTACTTTACAAATAATATACATAACTACTATTATTTATAAATTATGATTGTGTTTTAATTACAGATGCAGAATACGTATATTTTCATTAGCCAAGAAAACTTTTTCATTCAAGGTCTTAGGTTCAGCTCAGCTCAACTCGCCCCTTTAACATCATGAGTCATGACATAACATAACTCCTTTTAGGAAGCAGGTAATTCACGCGCGTATTAAGAGGCAACCCAGAGCTAATTATTCAGTTTATTACCCACGGTTTAGTAATGACAAATCATTTGTTATTTTCTGATTAACAGAGCATCGATAACCATAAACAAATTATGATGAACTACCTACCTAGTCAGTTTCAGTGATACGGAAAAGAGAATTAAACAATGGATTTGGATGTATGTAGGTGGATGATATTGCTGACCACAAAACAAGTTGACAAGTTCATGTCTCATTCATTCATTAGAGTAATACCAGCCGGTAGAGATTTTTAGAATCTCAAAAAAATCTCAAAAAATGTTTACTCAAATGTGATATTCTTTATGTACCAAGTCCATAGTGGAAAAAATTATTCAAAGTATTAATAAAATGATCTCATATCAACATTATTTATTGAATTGAAAGTGCACTTTTCTCTTACCCATCCCATTCATTGTAATCTACTATGTGTCTTCTACTTCTTTCGCCAACTAAAAAAAGTGGGAGAAAGTGAAACGCATGGACGCATTACAGAGTAAGCGAATCTTTTCTCCAAGCGCAAGCTAGGCCTCCACCTTTCCTTTTCTGCAGCATTGAAAGGACCAAGTCTTTGTCAATTGAATTGAACGTTCAACCGCGAAATTCACATGGAGCAGCTCACGGCTGGAGTAGTTTGGAACACGCATTTATTTTGTCCTTTTTCCTACTCATCCAAACAAATCGAAATAATAAATCTCGACCAAATATTTTTTTGCCCTAAAAGGTACAAGCTAAAGCATAGGTACATTGCCATTACCGATAGCGACAGAGGAGTGTATGAATTTTCATATAGGATGAGTACTGCGCTGATTGCTGATACATAGAAACACAAAACCACGACTCATTCGTCGAATTTGCATATTGTTGCGTACGTACGATATATATTTGTGGAGGTTTTCTTGTTCATATTGCTTGAGCTTGAGCCAGATTTGTTTTTTTGTGCATAAAAGTTTGTATGTATCGTCGCCCTCAATTTTAACTTGCAATCGTGTCGACATTTTAATATTATAAACAATAATTTCTGGTGTCTGTCTGGGTGGCCGGTGAAAATTAATATATCTATTAATTAGCTGTTATTTTAAATGAGAATGATTGTTGACGATCTCAACGCAATGCAAGATTGGCTTACGTCAATACTTCGTCCAATGTAAGTGAAGTTGAAGGTTGAAGTTGTTGATAAAAGTTAAATATTTAATTGAAGACTAAAAGAGTAGTTGGAAGAGGTTGGTTGTGTTATGTTGACCAACGTATATGGTATAATAATAGGTGCGACGCAGATCCTGAAGCCCTTGGAAAATACGTGTTAGCTTTGCTGAAGAAGGAAATGCCTGAAGAAGAACTTCGTCGTAGTATGTCGGAACAGTTGGATATCTTTCTTCAAGAAAGTAAGAATTTAAAATGTTTATTCTTCATTGGGATTAGTTCATATAGTTTAAGGAGGAAGTTTAAAATTTAAAAAATGTGAATGTAAGCTAGAAGTAACTTTGCACTTGAGATAAATCTTTGACTGAAATCATTTTTATTTAAAACTTTATCATTTAGTAGCAAAGCAAGAGAGTGAGGGAAAATGCAAAGTCATGGAATGTGTTAAGGGAAATTATATAATTGATTGAGGCAGAGCCAAAAAAGTTAAAATAATATGCAACAATTATTAGATTGGTTTAAAGTTATTGAAACTAGTATTATTTCAACGGTGGTTGATTTAGACTCAGTTTTAGGAAGAAAAGCGTTTGCATTGGTTTTAGCTTTTGGAAAGTTTATGGAGTTATGCGTAAAGTTGTTAAATTAAGCTTCTTAAAATTATCATGGATGTGTCGTTTTTCGCTTGCACTCTAAAGTGAATAGTCATTGCTTTATTATCATTCGTCATCGTATTTTTCAGGTGTTACTTGTCATAGTTGACGGCTAGCAATTCATTATACAATTTATTGCAAAAGCAGGTCTTCAAGCAGTTTGTGTTGATGTTACCTACTTGCTCATTTTTTTTAGAAACTCAGCCGTTTATAGACGGACTTTTTGAACACATCCATACGAATGATTTCAATGCTATGACAACAGATAATTCTAAAGGATTGGATTCGGACTCTCCAACCTCCCCTAGTAATAAAGGGAATTCACCCAAAGCTGTTCCAAACTGCGAACCAACGGAGGAAAGTCCTACTACAAGTAATCCAAGTTTGAAGACTGAAAATTCTGAGTCAGGCATTACCGTGGAAGATAAGCAAGAGCCAGGTGCAGAAAACCAGATGGTGCAAGGCAACGAAGTCGAAACGAAGGCCATAAACGACGAAGACATTGAAAACAACAGTAGTAGTATGTCAAGTGAAGGTACTGCCAGCAGTGAAGCGGAAATCAGCGAGGTGGAATCCAAGAAAGCTGGTGTAAGTTACGACTACTGTCAACAGTATACTTTATACTTGCCTTGGTCAACTACTTTGATACTTATTTTTATTATCTGTAAGGTAAGAATTGGAAAATGCTAATGCAATACTATTTAATTTATTTTTCGTGAATTAGAATCGGAATGTCAACGACCAAGTAAAGAAAACCTGGAGAGAAAAACGATCATTATCACGTTCCAGCGATTCTAGTCGTGGAAGTCACAAAAGACCATACACTAGTTATTCAAGACGACCACTAAGACCTCATGTGCTTCGTCATCGCCAACGTGCGAATTGGTCTCCACTCAGACGACGACAAAGAAGAGATATCGGAGGTCGAAGGTAAAGACTGTTTGAAATTTCCACAGAACTTTTTTGTACTATTGAAATGTTATATGATTGGCTTTACCATTGCATATTGCATTGTTTTATCAGATTGTTAAGGAACAGGTCAACTTCTCCAAAAAAGCGGCTTGTCCCTCATAACCTTCATAAACGTTCTAGTGTCAGTAAGAGTAGATCAAGATCTCAGTCTCCGCATAAAGCTAAACGAGTAGCCAATAAAATTGAACCTAGAGCTCCTTCTCCTGATAATGACAGTCTTTTAGAAAAAATCAACAACAAGTGTTCAGTCAAAAGTATGATTGTTAAGCCTGACGCACGGGAGCAACCTAATAGTGATGGTAAGTTAAGCTGTGATGAAATTCTAATGTGCCAAGGCTAATTTATAGAATATTTATTTAACCCATTAATTTTATAGAAAAGTTAAGAAACACCCGATGTCGTGATTTCGATGGTAAGTTATTATTCTTATTCTTAGTTTCATACATACTTTGTAGAATCCTAGGAAGAAATGTCTGTTCTAATGTATGAATAATAAAGGACTCAATAAATATTCAATAACCCACACTTTCAGAGAAGGGTTTGTGCTTACGTGGAGAGTTATGTCCATATGATCACGGTTCAGATCCTTTTGTTCTAGAAGACGTTGTTGGTCGTAGTGGCTCGTCTGCTATTGTTCCTAATAATTTTGGAGCAAAGCCGTCTGCACCAATGGAGAAACCAATGGCTAACTTTATGAACATGTTTAATCCTTTGCGAAATCCTCCTGGAAATGGTATAAGCAAAATAACATTGTATAGCAGATCCTTTAAATTCTAATATAACGTACATTCTATTTTTTTTATTAATTCATAATGTTTTATGTGTAGGCGAATATTACCCAGAGAGCCCTGGAATTGTACCTCCATTCGGTTGGAATTCACAAGCAAGACCCAGACAGAACTTTAGGCCAAGACACTTGAGTAAATCATACATAAAAAATCATTTGTGGTCATTGACGTTTAAAAAACTATGATTTTAGTTAAAATTCCTTATTGTTTTCAGACTTTGATTCAGTTTCTTTTGCTGGTCGTACCCCGATATCACACCAATCGATGATGCGACCGTATGGGTTACACAACATGCCACCACGACAGTTAGTTTCCATTCCGGTTGACGGAGGTGTGCAGTCATCTTCAAGTTCTTCATTTGGCGAGCATCAATTTTCAGGAGGACCATGGATGAGCAGAGGTGTATTCGGAATGCGAGGTCGAGGAAGGGGAGCCTTTGATTTTCGAAGATTGGGAGTGCGACCTGGTGGGAGGCAGATGGGAAACTGTTGTTTAGAAGTACGAAAAATTCCTAAAGACCTGAATAGAATCGAGACACTAATCAACCACTTTAGTAGATTCGGAAATGTTGTTAGCATTCAGACAAATTTGGATAACGACCCTGAGGGAGCTTTGGTGACGTTTAGCAATCAAGATGAAGCTTTCCAAGCGTACAGGTCATCAGATGCTGTGCTTAATAATAGATTCATCAGGGTGTTTTGGTATTGTAAGGAGAAGGTAAATAGAAATCACATTTTTTTATTGAAGTTTTACTGTTATGCTCAAGTTGAGTAGGGTGATCTTCACGCTATTTTTACGTCAAACATGAATCTGGTTTAGTTTTAATTAGCTTAAATTAAAATTGTTTTATAATATAGGATCATAATAGGGGAAATCAACCACATGATGATTTCAGTCACACCAGTGAGCCTTTTAATAAACCCAAGTATTTATCAGAACAACCTTATCAACATGTTCCAAGTTTCATTCCAGTAAAAGAAAACGCAACTATGACTGCCGGGGGCAAACAATTGGACAAAACCATCGTTGATGATCCTAATACAGTTGTATGTTATTGTTTTTTTCTCAAAATCAGCCAGTTTTGGTTCCCTACTAAAATTAATGATGACTCTAATAAATTAACTTTGCGTTTTCATAGGTTAAAGATGAGGCACAGGTTACCAATCCGTGTACCTCTGTGGAAAGTGAGCTTGTCCTAAAGCCTTTAGAACCAGTCCAGGAAACCCCGAAAAAGATGACCAATGTCAGCTATAGTGCAGAATTACTCAAGACAAGAGAAGGGATGATGACACTGATGGCTGCGCAAATCGACGAGCAGAAAAATCTCATCTTAAACTTGGAAACGAATCGCGATAGAATGACAGCCAAACAAAAAGAAGATATCAAGAAATTGATTGTAAGTCTTCAGAAGAGCTGTGAGGAACTTAAGCGGAATCTTGGCGTGCTGAATAACAATCTAGCTCAATCGTCTACTAGTAATAATAATGGATACCCTAAAATATGTTCTAAAGAAGAGGTATCTATTAAATCATGAAAACTCCTGACGTAGCTGCTCAACATGTAAGTACTTATGATAATTGTATTTGTAGATCTTACGAAAAATACTTGATGCAGAGCTAGAATTGTATGCGTGTGAAAGGAATGGCCAAGAAACGAGTGAAATTGAAAAGAAAATTTTTAAGCTACGTGATGAAGAAATAAGTGTTGCATAAAAAGGATCGTTTCAGATTTTTATTCGTATTATTTGCAATTGTACAGACACCGGTGTGAAATAAATGTTGAGCTGCTTTAGACTCCTTTTCATGTTATTTATAACCAACGAGTACTATTTTTACAAAAATTTGGGTTTTGACTTATTATTTGAATGCTTAATGTTACCTTTGGTAATGATTGTTTACCAAGTATTTATAGACATAATTTACATTTTATATGCCTATTTAACTATTGTATTTAATCTCAATGAGGTTTTTGGTTATTATTAAGTAATGCTAGGACCAAAATATTATACTCACTTATATGTAATAATTTAAAAAATTAGTATGAACAATTTATTGTTAGTTTTTATATGTATATTTATCGTTAGTTTGAGATTTTCAAAACTAAAGAATACCAAATACAATTATATGACATGAAACTATAAATAAAAAGTAATCTGGCTTACTTTAACAATATTGTGATCTGTATCATCATGTTATCATGATACCTCAATTGCATATGGTAAAAAGTTAACTATTGTGTAATAGTCTGAATTAGAGTAATAGTCTACTACTGGAATACTGGATGGTTGTGGTGTGTAATGTGTAAAATGTTGACTGTACGATTGAGCTAAGTTTTAGTTGACATGTATGAATTAAAAATGTTCACGATTACATAAATCATAACATAGATATAGTATCTCGGGAGCAACGGATAGTAACTGGCATCCCTGTTGGAAATGGTTTTCTTAAGAACACAGCATGTCTGATTGTGAGTTTTAGGGCTTCTGAAATGAAGAAGTAAAAGTTTTCCTTTGTGGATACACATCAAAGTGTCAAAGAAAAATAGCAATATTCCGTTTACTTCCTAGAAATGTTTTTCTACAAACAAGTTCTCTTTCAAAACTCTTCCATTGGGATACCCAAGTGGAATGTACGTTGGTTTCATAATTGACATTTCTGTAATATTATGGTGGCAGATTGCTTCTACGCAGAAGGATCTTCGTATCATGTAGCAGATAGGATTGTTAATATGATGTTGCACAAACTTTTGAGTATAAATGTGAATGTAGAAAGGAGTAAAGTTTGTTAGTCATTTATTGTTCAGACCATCTATAGTTAAGATAAACTATAAGCCCCTAATGTAAATGATTCGTCCTTTTTCTGTCTAATGACCTTAGGGTTAACATTTCCTGGTTGATAAGCATTAGCAATTTATAGTTACTCAAATCCTACATCGCAGATAGGCAACAGTAAAAGGATCCCAATCCAAAGATCTCTTTGAACTCACAAGAGCAGTGGCGTCGCCCAGACTGACGTTTATCATCTCAAAAGACGGATGGCCTGATTGTTGTTGTGGTGGTACTTACACTGCTCAATGTGAATTACAAGAGGTCCACCCATCGCTTTCCATAATCCATTTTTTCGGGCTCTGTGCGTGTCTAATTGTTGAATGTACACATTGCCTTACATAATAAGCTGTAAATACAACATAATATACACATTGTCACTTGACAATGACTTGCCCTAGAATGAATGTACGAAATCTGCTTTCCAGATCTTTTGTACTATATATCCCTTAACAATGTTGAGGCAAACAAGAATAATATGCATTTTATGTTGTTTTGAATAAGGTTAGCATTAGGTCTATGATGAAGAAAAGAGAAGGAAATTAAAATCGAGAGTCGTAGAGATATTCTCTCATCTTGAAAAAAAGTGATCTTACTCTCTGGAGCATCCGACCCCTTATTCCCACACTAATGCGCGACTCCACAGTAAAGGTGTTATATTGTGTGTATCTCCCTTTTTATAAGGTAATTTAATAAGTCAAGTTCATAAAATCACAAAACGACCTAAGCTTTGCTACTAATGGATGGATGACCTGGTATGAAAAATGGAGAGTGCATAAATGTGTAAATGGGTTGGGATGAGAGAATCGCCCTTTTCCACTCATCATCTTGAGACTTTGTTACTGTGTATTGATGGATGCGCAGACGGGGATATACATATGCACAAATTTAGGTTGCCTGACTGGAGCCAAAGGAGCCTTTGACTGGCGTCTCAACCCTGCCCAGTTGTAATTTCTTTTGTTAAAGTTACTCAAGGCTCATGGATTATCGAGTATAGGTGCACGTAGGGGACTTGAAGAGTGTTCACCTCTCCCAAAGGTAAAGGAACAGCAAACGGATTGCCTGTCGCGATTTTGTTACACATTTTTGTAAGCTCCACTCTCAGGTAACAGTCAATCATTAACCCTGCTCCGCCTTTGCCGACGTTACCAAGAACGTGTACATGAGGATGATCATGATGATGGTCCTATAGTCCTATAGAAAGAAACATTGTAAGGTAAATATAGAGAAAGGTCAGTTTTGGTTTGATCGAATCAAGAAAGAGTATGAGTCCATATGATGAGCATGTTAGTTTGCTTGTCTTAGAGAGTTAGTAATAATTATTATTTCTCTTAATTTAAATAACAATCAGTCCAAAGTTGCTCATAATCTGTTAATTGCTCAATGATTATTTTTTAAAGCAAACGCAACAACCAATTGTTGTTTCTGCAATTATTAACTCCTATTAATTCCATGAAAATTACATTGATGTGAATTTTTGGAAAGTCTGAACAATAAAATGAAGCAAAAGCCTATATGATTTCGGGGAATTTCCTCGGTTGGACTTAAGAATGATGAGACCAAGCGTAAAAATCATCTCATCTCAAAACTTTGATAGTTTTTACGTTGAGCCAAGAAGATCATACCACTACTACTAATACTTTATCTTTAAAACCGCCTTGATCCATGTACTACCAGTGTGTGTACATGCTTTAACTTGAATGCTTACATACTTTTCAATGAAGCTTGACTTGTTTCTGGTTTCCGACAGACTATCCCTACAAATCAAAATATTTCAAAGAAAAGGTTATCTTTATAACCATTGTCCCTAACCCATACAGGTGACAGAGGACCCACTACCACTTTCAGTGAGATATCCATTTCTTTTACCTTTTACCCATTTTATGCAATGAACTCCTAGGCACAATGTCCTCGGAGTCAATCTTCTTTTACAACTTTTATTTGCCACAATGGATCCCTTCTTTTGTTCTCACTGGTAAAGCTCATTCAAGACTCTGCATCCATTTGACAGTCGATGAAATCAACCTGACGCTTCTCCAATCATTTGGAAGAATTTACCTAAGGATAACACACACACCAAGTTGCCTTTGAAAGAAACCAACCTTCTTACATCATGAGAAGGTACATGGCGAGCAAGAAAAACGAGGAGAAACGGTCATTCTCAGTCGGTCTGTGGGTCTTGTTCAATGCCCACCTGCTGTGAGGTTTGAATATGTAGCATAACTGCTCACTTTTATGTTTTGTCCTCTTAAGTATCACTTTTTACATTTCATTATGCTCGTAGAATAGACACCACACTCTAGAGATTATAAATCAGGAACGTAGTAGTAGTTAGAATTTAATACACTTTTATGTAACCTCATAGTTTCTCATTCTTTCTTTAGGTACTTCATATTTGTTGCATCATACCATTCCTTATGTTACATGAAACAAACATAATGCTCTGATTTTTTTAAGGGAAACTCCAAAGACTTATAGCTTGTGGACTTTTATATGTGTCATGTAGTAAATATACATAGTAATATAATTTATAATATGTCTTCAATGCTAGGACTGCATAATACCCTTTGTTGTTTTGAAACTCAATAGGTATGGACTTCTCGGAGTCACCATTATTTTGAAGGTTTTGTTCCTCGCTCACCGCTCAGGGAATACTTACTATAACACTGACAAATAAATGGAATTAAGTAGATTCGTTTTTCTGTTAGTTTAACAACCCAGCACCTTTTTGTTGAGTAAATGGCCCTTGTTATGCCTTATGCCGATAGAAATAAGGAATTTGAGAAATAGAATGGGATCATCGTTAGGTCATGTAAAAGTTGTGGGCGTACCACTACTTTGGAGACAAATGGCTAATAGGATAAAATGGAAAGGTCATAAGCTATAATAAAATACACTGCCGATTGTTGTTTGTGCATGGTTGCTTGCTTGAAGTAGGAATAGAAGATGAAAGGCCCATTAGAAAGAATACATTATCATTATTCCAGGTAATAAATGCAGAAATAATAGGACAGTTTAATTAAAGACTGCCACACTAGAAAATGGGATGGTGAGTAATGAAACTTGAAGAAAGTAGGTAATACATGGGTACAATACAAGGCATAAAAATAAATCGGAGTTTATTATTCTCCAGTTCCCTAAAGCTGTATATATTTTTTATTCCTTTTGAGGCAGGCTATTCTGGGGGTCAATAGTACTCAATACAATACATGCATAGTAGTAGCAATAAAACTGACAATGAGTGCTATGATTACTAACAATATGCAACAGGTAACACCTGAGCTACTTGAATGAAAATGCATTTAGCTTCATTTACATAATGAAAATTGGTACAACGAACATACACATTCAGTTTAATGGCATGATGTAACCAGCCAAAATGTTGTGACTGAGAAAATAAGTGCTACACAACCATACAATGTTTGAGAATAATGTTGTGGCTGAGGGAGCGGAGAAGCATTGAACTTTGTTGTGAAAAATTGTTGATTGTTGAGAGAGCCAATGATTGTGTATTGTTTTGTCATTGGCTCGTTTTTTAGTATGGCGTGTTGTCCGTTTGACTGCGTGAAGAAGGAGAGCACGGTTTATCTTTGATTTGTGAGGCATGGCATGAGGAGGATGGATTTTTGTGTGCCTCGTTTTCAGTGATAGAATTTTGTCAGTTTAGCGTGATTTTGAGAATTGAGTTGAGCACAATCGTGCATCATTGTATTTGATTTGCATTGTAAAGTTGGTCGGTGGATTGAAAAATAGTCGCCAGTCCTTCTTGCATCTTTTAATTATTGTTATATTGAAGTTATAATTTTGAATCTTGTCTGTTAAATAAAAGTCACCGTTCTGTTTTATTATGGTATAATCAGTTTGTGCTATATTATTCAGTTATTGTCTTCATCAGTTGAAGATAAGGTAGACCTAAGACTAAAGTGATTGTGCAAGGGCTTGATAGCTTTTATAATTGCTGAGTCCTTTTGGCAGTTAACTTTAGCCGGCATTTAGTTGATGATAAGCTGGATAGCCTGTCCGAGCTTTTGCATCATACCCTACTCTCGAGCTGAAGCCTCAGTCGGGAAGTGAAATTGGTCCTTCTAGCCCAGATCCCCAGTCCGTGGAATAACCGTCCTGGAGTGATTAAATTTTGTGCAAATAGTTGATTGATTGTGAATCAATCAAGCTGCTTTGTTTTTTGTGAAAAGTGTAAAGTGTTTGTGCATTTATACTTGACATTTTGGATTCCGGTTTGGAATCATTTTTGTATTGTTTTTGAACCTTTTTTGAAAATTGTTCAGAATGGAAGGAGGAAGTCCTTCATCGTTGGGACGCGGCCAGCGTCTCCGAAGTCAGACAGCGCGTTTGGGTTATCCGGAGTTGGGAACCCCTTCAAACATGCAGCCTGATCCTCAGAGTCATCATTCACGGCATCCGGTGTTCGAGAACACTGCTCCGGAGCCGACGCCAGTTGTGATTCCAGTCCCAAAACCTCGTACATCTCTCTCCATGAAGTCGTTTCGATCGGAGAAACAGAAAATGGAGGAAATTGAAGAACTGGAATCGACCAAAGATGTTTATCATGAACGCCTCACCTTGAAGTCAACGCTGGAATGTGCAACGGCTAAAAAGGACATGATAAGCAGAAAAATGGAGATCTTCAGATCCGTAGCGAAGCGCGACCTGACGGAGGAAGAAGAAGATGACTTGATGGCCTTGAAATTGGCAGATATTGATGTGGATGAACAAATCAAGAACACCGAATCCAAAATCAGATGTTTGGACGATAAGGTGAAGGTAACTTTGAAGACTCGAGAGGAAAAGAAGAAAATTGAGAATGAAGCTAGTGACGATGGATCTAGTGTCGAGGAGGTTCCTGTAGACGCGACCCAAACAGCAAAGTGGATTGCCGAACAGGACAAAATGAGGAAGTTGCCTTTCAAAAATAGTGGAACGAATCCTCAAGTTTTTGGAAATGCTCAGCCCCATGGATTCAGCAATGAGTTACTCTACGGACAACATCAAGTGTTTCCTGGAGTATTACCCAATGAGTTCCAGCCAGGAATGGACTGGAATCATGGACATCATCATCACGTGCCTCCTCAGTTTCGTCCACCACCTCAACCTTGGAATACCCCTTCACACAGTCATCCAATTAAAGTTGAGACAGAGAAGCTGCACTCAACCCCACAACAGTATAATGCCACCTCAACCCAGCCACAAGTATCTGAAGAGTCATCACTTATGGTGCAGATTATGCAAAAGCAATTGGAGCTTATGCAGAAACCATCAGGAGATGCAGCACGAAGTGACAAGGAGTTGCCACCCTTTACTGGAAGAGCTGAAGATTGGGCAGCCTTTGTGGCAGAGTACACCCGCACTACTCAACAGTACGAAATAAAAAACTCTGAGAACCTGAGAAGACTTCGTAAGCCACTGAAGGGAAAGGCAGCGGAAGTGGTGAAGGCGTTGATGGCAAATCCTGACAATGTTCCTGAAATCCTTAGGACGTTGTATCTTCACTTTGGAAGACCAGAAAACATCATCCGCTCCTTGATCCAGAAGGCCAGAGAGACAAAGTCACCTGAAGCCAATAAACCGGAAACATGGATCAGTTATGCTATTGTGGTTCAAAGTCTAGTTGTCAATATTAAGACTTTCAACTTACATGGAAAATATCTTCATGACTCCTTCCTCCTAGAGCAACTAGTTGAGAAGCTACCAGTGTCTATGAGGAAGGAATGGATCCTTTGGAAACGGAGCTACATGCCATATGCACCTGAGAACTTGGAGATCTTCAGTGACTGGATGAGCATTCAGCGGGAAACGGCCTGCACCATATCCAGACTTGAAGTAAAGGATTCCCCGGAAGATGATGGCACAGTGAGGAAACGTCGTGGAGCAGGAGTCAATGTTGCAGTTGAAGATGAATCAAGTTGCAAGTGTTGCTCCAAAAAGCATAAAGTTTCAAAGTGCCCCGATTTCAAAAGGATGAAGTTAGTTGACCGATGGGTGTTGGTGAAGGACAACAATTTATGCTTTTGCTGTCTCGAAGCTGGACACATGACCCGTAGCTGTCCAACTGGAAGAGCCTGTGGACAAAGTGGATGCGACAGGAAGCATCATCAAATGTTGCACAGCTCACCATTCTCGAAGAAAGAGAAGAAGACAGAGAACAAAGATGAAAAAGATGAATCTCCTCCAACACCACCACCAGATGAGACACTTAATGCAGCAGTAAGTTCAGAGTGTCTACCCATAATTCCAGTAAATGTTCATGGTCCCAACGGAACTAAAAGAATTTATGCCTTGCTGGATAGTGGAGCATCATGCAGCATCCTTGAGGAAAGTGTGGCTCATGATCTTGGCCTTGCCGGAGAGAACAAGCCTTTCCGTTTCACTGTTTTTGGAAAGGATGTTAGGGAAGACACCAATTCTAGACAAGTTGATCTTGAAGTTTCTGGAGCTTTCCGGAAAGCGAAGAAATATGGTGTGAGTTGTGTTCGTACTGTACATCATCTTGGGATCCCTGGTTGCAGTGCTGATGTTGACAGCCTGAAGATAAAATACCCGCATCTAAGGCGAATGAGCATGAAGTCTTATAATGGAGCCGTACCACAGATGATCATCGGTTATGATTGCAGCCGACTTTCAGCAGCTCGAGAAATACTGGAAGAGGATAGTGACAAGCCTGTTGCATACAAGTCTTTGTTGGGATGGTACGTCAGTGTTGGAGCAGTCGGAAATAGATGCTATACTATTTGTGAAGTGACAGATTCCAACAAAATATTGCACGAGGAAATAAAGGAGTTCTTCTCAACTGAGAGTTTTGGAGTGAAGGTATTCGCTGGGGCTCATCGTTCCATTGAAGATTGTCGTGCATTACAGCTGCTAGAGAAGAACACAGTGAAATCTGACAACCGTTGGGAATCTTGCCTTCTTTGGAAAAGCGATTCGCCTGTGCTGCCAGAAAGCTACAAAATGGCTGAGAGGAGACTGCTGACAATGGAAAGAAAAATGGACAAAGACCTGGAGTTTGCAAAACTTGTCGAAAAGAAATTTGATGATTATATTTCAAAAGGATTCCTTGTTCAGAAGAGAAAATTATATGATGCAAGCAAGAGGAACTCAAAGTTATGGTACCTGCCATGGTTCTTTGCCTATCATCCCTCCAAGAAGCCAAGACTCGTCTTTGATGCGGCTGCCAAGTCGCATGGCAAATCTTTGAATGACTTTCTGCTTAAAGGACCTGATCTTCTACAATCTTTGGCGGCCGTCCTCATGAGGTTCCGAAGACATCAGGTGGCCATATGTGGTGACATATCAGAGATGTTTCATCAGGTCAAATTAAAGGAGGAAGATAAGGCGAGCCAGACTATACTTTATCGTGGAATGGATAGGATGAGCAAACCAGTTGAATACGAAATGAGTGTGCTCTTCTTTGGTTCAGCCTCATCACCATGTTCAGCTATCTTTGCCAAAGATGCCAACGCTGCAACAGTTGAAGAAAAATATCCTGAAGCTGTGAATGCTATCCGGTACGATCACTACATGGACGACTACCTTGGAGGAAGCGACAACCCGGAGAAAACAGCTTTACTTCGTGAGCAAGTGCAATTCATTCATGCTCAAGGAGGATTCAAGATAGTGAAATGGAATAGCAACTCCAAGGAAGTACTCGACAGCATCCCTGATTCAGAGAGAAGCGAACGGAGCCTGACCTTCTCAGACAAGAATGAAAATTACGAGAAAACATTGGGTTTAATTTGGAATGCTAATGAAGATGAGTTCCAGTTCCAATTAAACTTCCATCGTGTTCCTCCTGCTGTGATGAGTGGCATCCGTCTGCCAACTAAGAGGGAAGTTGCAAGCGTCGTGATGTCGCTGTTTGATCCATTGGGCTTTCTGTGCCCATTAAAAGTTAAAGCGCTCACACTCCTTCAAGAGATCTGGAGATCAGGAGTGGGCTGGGACGATGAGGTTCCACACTCCCTTGAAGATCGTTGGATTGACTGGCTACAAGAGCTAAAGATTATAGAAACAGTGGCCATCCCGAGACAGATGTGTTCGTATATCATATGTAAATGTGGAGTGGAAATGCACGTCTTTGTGGATGCCAGTGAAGACGCATTCTCTGCCGTCATTTTCTTACGTTTCGACACGGGAGGGAGTGTGGAACTCTCTTTCGTTATGGGAAAGGTTCGTGTGGCTCCTCTACGTGGCCTCACAATTCCCAGAATGGAACTTCAAGCTGCGGTGATGGGATCCAGGTTAGCTGCTACCGTGAAGAAGGCCTTTCGAGACGAGCTCTTAATTCAGCGTACTACCTTTTGGAGTGATTCCAAGACTGTTTTGTGTTGGCTGAGATCAACCTCAGCACGCTACAATACATTCATTTCCAATCGTGTTGGGGAAATCCAGGAGCTGACTGATGTAGCTGATTGGAGATGGATCCCTAGTAAGCAAAATGTTGCAGACGATGCCACACGATCCCAGAAGACGTCGGAGTTCACCTCCACATCCAGATGGCTCACTGGACCGGAATTCCTTCTGGAAAAAGAAAGTGAATGGCCAGTAGAAGTGGAAAGTGGAAGACTTTCTCAAACGGAGGAAGATCCCGAAGGTGCTAGCATCCTGGCAACTTGTGTCAATCAGACAGCAGAAGGTCTAATTGACGTGAACCGTTTCAGTTCTTGGCTTCGTCTTATCCGAGCAACAGCAGCAGTAATAGCAGCAGGACGAGCCTTTCGCGGAGCAGAGCCTAAAGGGATCACTGTAAGTGACATGAAGAAAGCGGAACGAATATTGATCCGAAAGAGCCAAGAGGATTCCTTTCCGGTTGAGATGAAACTCCTCGCAGAGAACAAGCCGTTGCTAAAGGACAGTAAACTTTGCGTGCTTTCCCCTGCTTTGAGTGATGGAGTTATGGTACTACAGGGACGTTTGAACGCTTCCAGCTTGCCAATAGATGTGAAGTCGCCCCCAATCCTAGACCCTAAACACCGGTATACACAGCTGTACATTGAGCACCACCATGTTGCGAGCAAACATTTTGGACAAGAACGAGTAGTGAACGAGCTTCGTCAACATGTTTGGGTGCTGGATTGTCGGGCTGCAGTTCGAAGATGTTGGGCGAAGTGCGCCTTTTGTATTCGGAAACGTGCTCAACCCTCCGTTCCCGAAATGGGCCAGTTGCCAGTGTCCAGATTAGAAGCCGGAACTCCAGCATTTTTCAATACTGGAGTGGACTATTTTGGCCCTTATCATGTCACCGTCAATCGTCACAAGGAAAAACGGTGGGGGGTGCTCTTCACTTGCCTTAGCACCAGAGCTATTCATCTTGAGCTAGCGGAAAGCCTGAGCACCAGTGACATGCTGAATGCGTTGGTACGCTTTATCAACATTAGAGGAAGTCCCCAGTGTCTTTGGAGCGACAATGGGACCAATTTTGTTGGAGCCAAAAGGGAAATGGAGGAGAGCCATTTCTCATGGAACGAGAAAAGTATTCAAGATGCCACCTCTATCAGGATGATAACTTGGAAGTTCATCCCTCCAGCTGCGCCACACATGGGAGGAGCTTGGGAGAGACTAGTTGGCAGCACCAAGAGGGTCCTTGAGGCGATCCTGAAGGAACAAAATCCATCCGAAGGGACCTTACGGACTCTGTTCTGTGAAGTCATGGGCATTTTGAACAGCCGTCCATTGACCCATGTTTCGTGCAATCCGGAGGATCAAGGATGTCTCACCCCAAATCATCTGCTCCAGCTCAGATGCGTAACAGGGCCCAGTATTCCAGGAGCCTATGATGAAGGAGACAGGTACCGGAAGAGTTGGAAGTATGCCCAGTACCTTGCCGATCAATTTTGGAATCGATGGCGCAAGGAGTATCTTCCATCGCTTGTGAAGCGGCAGAAGTGGCTCCAACCAGGGAAGGAGATGAAGATTGGAGATGTCGTGCTCGTCGTGGATGATCAAGCCCCCCGAAACTCCTGGAAATTAGGAAGGATCACCCAAGCGTTTCCAGGCAAGGATGGAAAGACAAGGGTCGTCGAGATCCAAATTGCGTCAGTGGATCATTCAGACGCGAAGAAAAGCGTCAAGACATCGGTCTTGAAGAGACCTGTAGTGAAAGTGTGCCCCCTCAGCTTTGGGGATTGTGAAAGTGGTACTTTCGGGAGGAAGAATGTGGCTGAGGGAGCGGAGAAGCATTGAACTTTGTTGTGAAAAATTGTTGATTGTTGAGAGAGCCAATGATTGTGTATTGTTTTGTCATTGGCTCGTTTTTTAGTATGGCGTGTTGTCCGTTTGACTGCGTGAAGAAGGAGAGCACGGTTTATCTTTGATTTGTGAGGCATGGCATGAGGAGGATGGATTTTTGTGTGCCTCGTTTTCAGTGATAGAATTTTGTCAGTTTAGCGTGATTTTGAGAATTGAGTTGAGCACAATCGTGCATCATTGTATTTGATTTGCATTGTAAAGTTGGTCGGTGGATTGAAAAATAGTCGCCAGTCCTTCTTGCATCTTTTAATTATTGTTATATTGAAGTTATAATTTTGAATCTTGTCTGTTAAATAAAAGTCACCGTTCTGTTTTATTATGGTATAATCAGTTTGTGCTATATTATTCAGTTATTGTCTTCATCAGTTGAAGATAAGGTAGACCTAAGACTAAAGTGATTGTGCAAGGGCTTGATAGCTTTTATAATTGCTGAGTCCTTTTGGCAGTTAACTTTAGCCGGCATTTAGTTGATGATAAGCTGGATAGCCTGTCCGAGCTTTTGCATCATACCCTACTCTCGAGCTGAAGCCTCAGTCGGGAAGTGAAAAATGTGGTTAGTTAGTTGGTGGTCAGTTGGTAGCTGTAGAATGTAATGCTTCAACAAAGGGATGTGTTATACATACACTACGAGAACGCATATGCTCGTATATGTATACGAGTAAAAAATCTTTGTTATTGGATTACATGTTTAAAATGAATCATGATCAAGTGTTTTATTGTCTAATTTCAGTCTACATGTACGTAGCTTAAGGGAGTTTGCAATTGTTATTCCTATCATTGAAGTTAAGTATAGTAATTATTCTACGGCTTTCAAATTCAAATGCTACTGGACATGACGGGCAAAACACTGCGCTTATTACGAACGGAGCAGAAGCACAATGAATCTACATTACTTGCTCTGGAGTATCGACGATGAGAATGAGACTACGAAATGTTGAACGTATTTGTACCAACATAGGGCAAACGAAGACAAGAATAATGGAATAATATGTAATAACTACTATAGAAGTACTAAAGACCATATCAATGAAACTGGAATCAATCGAATGGGACAATGGCAATTATTCATAAAAACTTGAAGTCATAAGTTCATTGATAATTCATGGTTGAATGTCATACTAAAGCGTGAAAGGTCTCTGTCTAACTTTGTTGCATTTTTCGATACATAGATATATCAGGTGTAAATAAAAAATTACTAGTAAATTCAATAATCACTATGATTTTGTTTCTACATTCCTTCATGCAGCTCAAAAACGTATGTGTCAAGAGTCAATGTCACACATGACACGTCGCAGTTAATATGGAAAATAATCAAGATAAAGTAGCAATAATTAAATCCAGCCGATAATGTTCCAGCGAGACTTTCGTTAGTTCTATAGTTGATAGTGTTTGAATTTTTAAAACTTATACTTTTGGGCCCATGTAGCATATTCAAATCAGAAACAATCCCTATTTAATATAAATCGATTTATTTTATGATTTGTTGATTAAAGACCTTTGTCTGAGAATCGCAGCTTTCCTCCATACAGGAAGGTTAATCAAAATTATAATACAAAACTATTTTATTGTGTGACTGGCTAAGTATCTTACCACGAAGACCGTCTGCAATGTTTTCTTATATTTATGATATCGATTGCAAATTATGATTAATAAATAGTTAGCGAGACGTGCACATATACAGATTGGTTCTCAGTCAGACCGATGAGACCGATAGTAAAAAATGCTATGCGTCAAACGTAACTTGTATCTACTTTAGTAATGTTACAATACTAATGTAACAGCTTGGCCAGGTTACAAGAAGTGTAATATCTTTTAATAGATTATGTACTTAGTCAGCAAGTACTGTTTGTTGGGTTACATGCCTTTTTCCATTTTAACCCTTTAAAAGAAAATCTATTATGATTTTGGTCCGCGTGCGATACTTCAATTTAGCCCACGTTCAACGTTATAAATTGGACTTGATTGGAAGTCAGGTTTGGGAAGAGCCATCGCTACTTGAGATATCGTATCTTCGGACAAACAATTGAAATTATTTGTTTGTATGCAAGAAAGTTGTAAATTGTTTGGTTTGAACGGGTTTTTGTATAATACGTATGATTGCAGGGGATGTTCCACTTCCACAAAGACAATACAAATACATGAATTCTGTAGTTTTTTAAAGGAAATATTTGGTTAAATGACTGATTTAATTACAGCTTAAATGACTTTGTCACAAATTGCAATAATGATCGAGTTACTCAAATCAAATAATTAAAAATGAAACGGAATGAGATATAACATTATCAAACAGCCCCAAAACTCATTAATCAAAAATACATTATTTCATAATATTCCTTCTTTCTCACAAGTCAGGAATCAAATGTTGATCCTTAGAAAGGTATGAATTTTTAGATAGATGTGTTGCTTGAATTCAATATATTTATGCTCGCAAGACAAAATAGAATTTCATTAGCATTCCAGCCAAACAATACAATCCGATTTACACTACTGGCAGTGATGGTGGGCCAAAATTAGGAAAATGTGCATCGCGTCACATCATACCAAATCAAAGCCTCTTTAAATGGCTTTTCATTGTTTCTATTTTTATTCTGTAGTATACACCATTAATGTAGCAGGATAGCAACGCATGTATACAACACGAGATCCCTGTAATGGAAGCAGATATCAAAGACATTTTATCATCAAAGTAAATCATACACATATATATATATCAACTCGTACCTTAACAATTTTCATTATATCATCAAGGGTGCCAGTACTATTGAACACACACGTTACTGTTTTGCATGGTACTGCAGGTTCTTGGAACGAGAAGATACGGCTTGATATTTTGATACCTACTATACACATCGGGAAAGGATTAGGACAGGACACGAGTCATACACAAGTTTGTTTTCATTTTCATTGTAATCTTCATTTTCACATTGGTTCACTCACTCGCAGTGTGAAGCAATTAAATTTACGTAGACTCATCGTTAGTTACTCACCTAGAAATATATATTATCTGGAACAAAATTAGTTAATGAGAACGCGTACGATAATCACTTTTAATATAAAATGATGATGGAAATTTATATGGCTTAATGCATAGATGAAGGGCCAATAGCAGGATGATTTCGTTTCTTCAACATAATAATTTAACATTAACGTGATTTCAGTAGTTTTTTTCTAACCAGACGAAGTATACAATTATCCGGTTACTATAAGATGCTCAAGAATATTTGGTTACAGAATGCAGACTCATTCAGCATAATCCTCAATAGATGATTCAGCAACTCCGGAGAGATTGCATTGTGTGTACAAAATACAACCTGCATTTTTGTAACAGCCCTAGTGACATTGCATTTTATTCCTTGATGACGGTGAATTTCTTATACCGGCTGGCTAAATTGGTGATGTGATGCACGCAGCAAACCTGAAAGCAATGAAACTGATAGAATGTAGAATATACTCGTATGTACGTACATTTAGTAGACGTGTAGCATGCAGCATACCTCGTATCAAACACTACCACTGGAAGATGGATCTAAAGAATGAAACATTAGCGGAATGAAAATGGTTATTCAATTATTGTTTACTTTTACAGCTCATGAGCAATGTGCTTGAATAATGGAATGAAGTGTGATGTGATGGTAGACATTTTTTGTGTTGTCTACTGATGACGCTATATTAGAGGCAGGTAGCTGTGGACCTCAGCAGAGGGTTGAAAAAAAGTAGAGTAAAAAAATGATAAATAGTAAATGAACCGACAGTGAACAGTGTTCTGTTCTGTTGTGGTATTCCGATATAGAATCTAAAATTACAACGTGAAGGGATGTCGATGGAAAAGAAGTGATCAGGTACATCTTTTGTTATCCTTATCTTGAGATTCTACCACGAAACACTTGTTTGAAATTCTTGCATGCGTATACTATTCCAGAGTAGATACATTTTTGAATTGTCCAATGTCTTTATGTATATATATACACCGAATGTTTGTGTACTTATAACTAGGTACTCTAGTTTAATAATATTCTATTACAACGAAACGACTTTTTTCGTTAGGGGAAAAAGAACAGATTCATAGACTCAATAATAAGCCAAGATGATTCCAAGTACTGAAGGAAAACCTACTACTCCAGCAATCTTGTCAATAAGCAAAACTATGAGGGTATTTCATTTCATCATCATCATATCATTTATACAATCCAATCTTCATGCTCAAAGGAAAGGCATGGTCGGTAAATACATAAAAAGTTACAAATAAATACGAGAATAATTACAGACTCGCCTTGCTCCTTCGTGGTGGAATTAGTAAGTAGTAAGTAGCAACACATCATGCTGGTCTCAGATACCTCATTTGCTTCTCCACAGTCAATAGGGATATGATTTGATGACGATGATGACGTGATACGATATTAAGGAGGTATGAAAGGAAAAGTTGGAAATGAATCCTCTTCTTTTCTTATATACATATAGTTTAGTTACCTTCTTGATTTGCTTTTCCTGGAATGCCAAGCTCACCTTTTCATTTATGAATGCATGCGTGCAACCGTTCATTTCATGGTTTACGCATGTTGGTATTTTACTCTTTGAGAATCCAATTGTCCATTTTTTATGGATTTCAATCCAAGCATCTAATAAAAATCTTACCTGCTATGCGCTATGCTACAAGCAAAGTTACTCGTGAAGGCACTACTTCTTCTTAAGCAATAAAAAAATCAGTAATCGTAATTAATGCAAGGTAAGGTACACTTTCCATAGCGTATCCAATGCCATTGATTGACATTAAAGCGTATACATAATATCGCAATATAAGCACACATGTGCATCTCCCTATGTTGTCGGGCTGTTAAATGGGATAGTAATAAAAAACTTTCAACGCTTGACATGTTTCTAACAATAATCCACGTAAACAATGCATATTTGAAACCACAAACGGCAGCACTATCAACATCAAAGTAGTTACCTTTTCTTCTTCTTGCAACTCAACCCTTTTCTAGTTCCACGTTATTATATTATTATACACTCATTATATTACAGTCGTCGTCGACGAAAAAAAAGGGAATTGAGTCCAGAAAGGAATGAGAATTCTTTTTCGTGTTGCTGGTTTGGTTACTATCACCAGAAAGAGACAAAGAAATGTACTCATGAGGCATGAGCATGCATTCATGAACTTGTAAAAAGGTCTATAGGAACCTGGACTTGCATTTTATATATGCATTCCGTATAGAAGAAGCCAAAGCTATTATTGCAGAGCCTTTCTTTATTTCCTATAACATTCAGTAGCTAAAAGAATGTACATTTATGAGCACGCATTCATAGTAAAAGCCACATTACTACTTTACTACTCATACTACTAGAAAGAGTTGGGTTGATTATTATCATTATTAAAGAGTCGCCCACCACCAGTAATGCAATTTACGGAAGAGAAAAAGGACGGGCCGACTACCCTCTTATTTACTAAGAAAAAATTGTGAAAAAGTTCAAAGTAACCTGTGAATGTACCCTTTTTTTCGGTTACGTCTGCCTTCAAGTGGATACCTTGACATCTTAGATAAGATGCCTTTTCGTATGTAGTCATCATAATAAACCTAACCTCTATGAATGCATGAGTGGGCCAGTGGATGCCCTTGTCAGATTACGTGTTGAATTTTTACTTCAACAAACATATACAACATATACATATACAGGTTGAAGATTTTTAGATGTAAAAGTGTATAGGAATAAAGGATTAACATAGAAATATTTTTGATGACGTGCTGGAGCTGAGTAAAGGTTTTTGCTTTCATTTGGATGTTCATGCCCCGCAGTATAATAAATGTAGGTAATGAAACATCCAATGTGATTTACTTTTACACAACTGGAAGAAGACATATAAAATGATACACTGAATATTATATAGTTGATAGTATTGACAAAGAATGCACACATAGTAAAAACTATAGAATACCTGTGCTTATATTTATAAATCTGAATTACCTGTATAGTATTAAACTTGATGTTTCACGTTTGAAAGATTACTACGTAGAAGGCATAGTATCTTGGGATGTGATGCTACGGGATTCCTTAGGGGAGATTCATGTTGGAACGTTGATGTATTTGTTGTTGATCCTTGTCAAAGGCATTTCTTTCCATGTGATACATTAAAACTTTGAGAACACATACCTGTATACACAATAATAAGGGAACTGAAGGTGATACATAGTACATTCAGTACCCTCAAATCATACTAGTATAAAGTAATAGTAATAATATGGAACCTGCAAAAGCAACTGTAAAGTGGAATACCGATGACGGACCGTCGCGTCGCTGTATCACGCTAGGCTGAGCTCGGTAGTCAAGTATCACTTTCGTTTCGTTCGAAGTAAACGTCCTTCTCTACACATGCCTTTTTTTTCTTTCTCCACTCCACGCTAGCTCAAACAGGTAGTCAATAAGTGGACTCGTAAGAAAAGTGCTGCTGAACTTGTGGATATTAATGACTCTTGAAGGGATTCAAGAAAAAAAGCGAATGGATGTATACACGCATGGAAATTTCAATGTGCTGTGAATAGGGAAGCAAGATATGAATCTCTGTTTATGGAATGTTTGTGCCTTGAAGGCTTTTTCATCACTTTTTAAGGCATGACTATTACTATTACTGTTTTCATTTTCAATAAGCTCACATGGTGGGTGAAGATTGAAACGATTTTCTGATTGAGTAAAGGTTTCACTTTGAGTTATGAAAGAAATGCTGATGCCTGATGCTATGTATATATGCTTAGTGCTCTTGACTTACTGGTTTCAGATGTGTGTACGTTTACAACATTCAACATAGCAATATTCTGTTGCAGTAAACGTCAGTTGCTATAAGGCCGCATAAAAGTGAACGCTTCTTCTTCTAAAATACTCTGTATAATTTGTCTTCAATACTCCAGAAAATATTTGTGAAGCAGCTTGATACTCAATAAAGTTGTTGTGTTTTTCGTAGAATAGAACAATCATACTCTGTTTTGAATCCATAGCTTTTGAAAAGGGACAGGAATGTATGATGTTAATGCTAAAGGATCAAGTTACATGTCATTGTCGTTGACAGGACAGGAGATGAGGCAGCCACCAGAAACAAATTCGCTTTTCGTTTACAAGTCATAGATATACATATTATGCGACTTAAATTGCAAATTTCATGGAGAATGCTTAACGTACGCACGGCTTTCGTGAGAAGTTTCAAAAGCATTCCTTGAATGTCAACGATTGAACAACTTTTCAGTTTGTTCTCTCATGTAATAATCGTTGCCAAAGCTTACAACGTCAAACATATAATCTGCTTATATGTTAGCACATGGTTGGAGGTGAAAGAGGTGATAAGGCCAAAAGCGTCTTTCTCGATCCACACGTTAAGAAGAAATGAATAAACTTTTTTCTCGTAATGTATGCATTACATATATCCCATTCCCCTTTAGAAACGCTATTTTTCGACTTTTTCTTGGTTGGTGGCATTTACTCTCCTGGGGTTGACTTTAAACATTTTCAATGGAGGTATCATTGCAAGACCTATTTTCATACTAAATGCTGTATATTTTTGTATCATGCTAAAATTGTAAAGACATAATTTTCTTTGAAACTGGAGAACATATTATATGTTTGAAACAAGGGAAATGCTTTAAAAGATCCTAATAATTAGCAGGAGTCATCAGTGTTTCATTGCTCTGTTTGGTTGTTTCATAGAGTGCAGAACAGAAGTAGTAAAATCTCATGGTTGACATATTGAGAGAGTTGGAAAGAAATAAAAAAGTTAGATATAGTTTGGCTTGGCCTACGTAGCATGTACTCGTCGATAAAAATGTTTTTCATCGTTTGAAGTTGTAAAAATTTTATCATTTTTGCTACACAGCACACAACCTACTACCAAGATCTTCTCGTCTAGCCTAGCTTTAAAGTATGTATATTCTTTTGGATGATCAGTATAATTGGAATGGTTAAAGTAACAATCTTTAAGGTTATATATCTGTTACTTTTATTGCTATTTCTTCTCTCTATCTATTTCTCATGAGCTATATTAGATTTTTACTTGACTATTCAACTCTATCCCTATCAGCATTCCTTTTCATCAATGCAATGAGTTACGAAAAGTCAAAGCAGAGTTTTAAAGTTGTAAAAACAAAACAGATGCAACACAAAAACACTAGTCAACTCAAAAACCAACTTTTATCTATTCATTTCATTCCAGTTGCATTTTTTGCCCTTTTGGTGTAAATTACATTTTTACACATAATGTACACACTATACATAATACAGTATAGTAGTCATAGTCAATAGGATACTATGAAATGAAATCTCATGATTTTTACTCGCAACATCCCATTATAACACCGTAGTAGTAATCCAGATGGATAAGCAAGGAATGTAAATACGCTCATTTTACGGGCGAATGCCTTCCTTCTCGTTGAGACAAGAGAAGACAAAGAGCGACAGAAAAAGGATAAAAAAACTGAAGAAAAAGACAAGGGATTCCCTTCACACTACATGTGTAGCCTTATGTTAAGAAATCAAAAGGCAACAAGAAGAAGAAGAAGCAGGAGAAGAAAAAGACGGTGAAACGATTTTAAATGATGCTGGGGGGAGATGCTATGATGATCACCAGTTACACACATCTTTACATAAATATACAATGAAGGGAAAAATGTTCTGATGCACATAGGATAATATAAAATGAAGTGAGTAAAAAGTGCCACGGTTGTAGAACATAAATACGGCTCAGTAGTACAAATATACACAGAGATTTACTTGATTTTCAGTGACTTTTTTTCTCACACTTTTAAAAAATCCTGGGAAGTTTACCTCTTCATTTTCTCTACAAGAAAAATACCGCGCACACATGTGGTCTTCCCCGAAATCTTCAGCTGCCAGAGAATTCAGATTTGTTGAGCTTTACAATAAATAAGCTATCCATGTGTGTGTGTGTAGTAATGGTCGGCAGAAAGAGAAGAAGACAAGTTGTAAAATGAAAACGGTAAGACACACAACGAAGAAAGAACTGCATTCATTTAGTAAATATGCAGGGATGTGGGACAAAAACCAAAATAAACCTGATTATGTGTGCATTTACTATACTATATTATATGATGCCATGCAAAACATTGACTACTGTTGCAGCAAACAGACAGATGCAACTGGTGTTATACATACATTTTATCCTATAACTTTACAAAACTCAATTTTTATAAACCCTCTTGAGTGCCATTAGTGTGTGTGGGGAAAAATGTCAAGTCACAACCATCCTATATAGAGATAGTAACCCACAGTCTAGACGAAACGAAATTGATATTTTAATAACCGTGCAGGAGAAAGAAAATCCATTCACCATTCTTCCCATATCGTAAACCCTGTTGTACTGACAGCAATATTGTTTTACGCATATTATCTATACTTTCAAATGTTGAGAAGGATGTTTTTTCTGTTACACTATGACCAATTTTCATATTTTGATCTGTTAAGTAAGCTTATTTTCCCAGATTTTTCGGCAAGAGAAAGAGTAACTTTTTGTATTGCTGTTTCTTTTATGTTTTGAGGATCTATCTACAATACAAAATCTATTGAATATGAATAGATTTGAAATAGCTTAATTTGAAACTGACCAATATCTGCCAGTGAAACGAAAGCGAAAGGTCTTAAAATTCCAACTCCATCATGTTGTTCAAAAATTGCAAGTTGGCCTTTTATTAGTGTGTAAAGGCAAGACAAAGAAGCTTGGAAATTCAAAAGTTATATTTGAATATCAAATATCTGAACATTCATGACCAAATCGACTTTCTGTCAGAAATTTACGATGTCTGAATGCATAAACATTACGAAAAAAAGAAAGACGTCAGAAAAGACTGACTTTGTCTACACTGTTAATCCATCAAATTATCATCAATACACGAGTCTCATTACATGAAGAAATTCGACACTCAATCAGTATCTGTAATTTTATTGGCACAACGATTTAAGAAGTAACATATATGGAAATCCAACTTCCGGGATTTTATATTGTAACATGAGTGCCAAATAAAACATTGTTCCAATCATCAATAATGCTCCACTAAACCTTCAGGTTTTTATATTTGCTCATAAAAACTATGATTGTTCATTCTTTTTTAGAGTATTCTAGTCGCCCCATTACCCTGAAATGGTGTATGTTAAACAATTATCTATGCTCGTATTCATGTGTCATGAACTTTCAATATTTTTGTGACTTTGATGATTTTTTAATGAATAGGATGGAGGTGAAGGTAAGATGCATGCTGGACAGGGACTAGGTGGAGAAAGGAAGTTTTTTTTTAGAACAAAAGCTTATCGAATGTGGTGTGTCTATACCAATTTGCAAGTAAGTTCTTATACAGCTAACTGCATGCTGATGTAAGTCATTAATAATTCTTTAATATGCAAGTTCCAGTCAGCTAAAGTATGCAATAAAAACTGAATAATATTATATTTTCGTTAAATGTGGGTTGTATGTGTTATCAATACTCATTAATTCGTTATAATAACCTTCATGTGGGAAAGCAATGCGATTTTCAGCCTTTTAGCTGCAGAAGCTGTCGGTGTACTTTGTAATTCGACTTTATGATGCATCAGGACTGTTCGGTACCAGTGCAGTCCTTTAAACAAACACTTATTATAATATATCGAATTCGTCTCTGAAAGGAAAGTGAGTTGAGCTGCTGTGAAGGAAATGACGTTTTTGACACTCTTATATGATATTTGAATAATTTCTCTCAAGTGCCTCTATAGGCACTGACAGCAGCAGACCAGACCGATCTGCCGATTTGATGAGACAAGAGTAGTAAAACTTAATGCTGCGTATTGGTTTACTTTATGATGTCAAAAGAGGAAAGGGTAAACCTTTGAAGTCCGGACTCCAATAAAGCATACACTAAAGTTGCTCGCCGCTCTCTGTTTGTGAATCGAAGGTTTATGTGGAGGTTTTTAGGTGCTTCAATAACTTTATTACGTTTACTGAAACGTTGAAGCTTTCAGCTTTTTGTAAACATCAAGTTTCTCAATAATAAACACAACCGATCGGCAGGTCCAGAGTAAACATGTGGTGTAAAATCATTTTTAATTGTTAACAAGAGATTGAGAAATTATTGAAGTATTTTCGTTGATGTATCTTACTTCAGATAAAAATAAATGAATACATAAATAATATTCCGTACTCATAAGAGATTATGTAAATTAAAAATTAAACTTTTCTCCGAAATTTAATTTTTAATTTTCTACAATATAAAGCATAAAGTATTAATTTTATTTAGTGTAAAGCATGAAAATATGAAATAAGCTTGGAAAGAATTTTTACCGAAATAAGTAACAATTTTTGGTGGTATGAAAAGGTTTACAAATAAAAAGATCCAAGACCTACAGAAAAAGTAGTGATTTCTATGATGTGGCTTCACTTGGACTACTTTGCATGCACCAAGTGAAAAACAAAACTTATCGAATTGGCAATCTGTTTTGAAAATTGTGAGCCAACCCAGTAACTCATATATTTTTGCTGAGCTGTATATTTACAAAGAATTTAAAAATGATTGAAGAACTTGATTAAACTGCTCATTGTATGATGTATTCTAAACATACCTAAATCTCGGAAATATTTTTACCTAGACCTTTTACCCAGCGTACTCACACATATGAGAAAGCTCAGGTAGATAATCCAGATGAAATTGATTGTCAAAGTACCTAAAAAAATAAACTACATTTTTGCTCTCAAGCCTACCTGAATGCATAATGATTTATTGTGAAATCTATTCCTTCACTCATTTAATAATTATTCAGCATTCGGTATAATTTTGTCAACTCCAGGAAGAAGAGTACAAGGTCACCCGATGAGGAGCAAAACAACTTTTACTTTTATCGAAAAACAAATGAAAATTGCTGTAAATGTTGCAACAATTATACTATAATTATACAAGAATAAAAACATACCATCGGTACAATATGTTAGATTATCTAACTTAGATCACTCCCTTGCAGAAGTCAAGCTCATCTCAGTTCAGTGGGTTAAAACGTCTGATTTCTGACTGCAAACGAACAAAGCATTACATTCCACATCTGAAATTCTAACTGACAGTATTTTAGTAACAAGACCTTTTCTCCCTCTTTTTATTATTACGTCGCCTTTTCAAGCTGTTGACACTAAATAATGTTACTACATGTAGTTGGTGGTGGTGTATCAGTTTTCTCGTTTGGAATGCGTTATTTTGTGTATCCAGCGATCCGGCATTAACTTACATGCACACAGGTTCTATTACACTTCTGCTGGCGGGTCTGGAGAATCTGTTAGGTAGTTTTCAGCATATACTATACTATAAATGACAAGCAACAGAAAAATACTTTTACTATTTCTACGCTTTGGTGAACGTGCCCATGTACATGTGTATAATATGCAAGTTACTACTAGGCACATACAACAACATATTGCACAAGCCAAAGCAAAAGCCTCGTCAAACAGCAACCGAATTTCTAAAGGAAAAAGGTTCTTCTAGCCAGCAGTGAGAGTCGAGTGTGTCTTTGTTTGTTACTTTGTACCTTTTTGCTCTAGACACGCTGTTCTGTTTGAATACTTTCCTTGTCATGCTTTGCTCCAAAAAGCATTATTATTACGAGCAGATATTTGGATGGAGTGGAAGGTAGGTTTATCCTTTTACAGCACACCATCGCACTCAACTGGTCGGTCGTCAGTTCTCTAGGAGAATTTCATGAGTCAACATCTCCGTTCTCAAATATATCATATACTCCGCGTGTGAACTAGTACGCGCTAGATTCCTTCTCCGACTTTTACTCTGCTTTGCAATTGCACCTCTCATCTCTAGTGTGTATGCTTATCGTTTCCTCGTACTCGTAACAACTTACAACCAAATTGGAATGTTACTCACTTAAGTACATACATACATATATGTATATAAATTGATTTACGGTAATTAAACTGCCATACGAACCTGTTTTTTCATTTCTCCGACACCTCATTAAAAGTATATTACTTGCAAGTGAGTTTATGCATAAACGTCTGTGCTTGACAATCAAAGTCAAAGGTGAGGTCTTGAAGGCAATTAGTTGAACATTATGGATTGAAACGCTGCCTTTTTTTTGCCAGTTACAAAATTATATAGTCGACACAACAAGGTACGTAAATGGGAACCCGATTGGATTTCATTATTTGCGAGTAAACACCAAAGAGAAAATACTCAAAAACTTCCCTTCCTTCACAGCCTGTCTACACACTCCTTTCATTGCGTAAGCCTAAGCATTGATTTTGATGTTTGCTGCAACACGAGCAAAAAAAAGAAGGAGATAACGCAATGTGAGTGAGTGACTGAGTGAGTAGCGTGATAATCATGTTTACAAGTTTGTAGCATTCATGAAAGACGATTTGCAGAGAGAAAAAGAGAGACAAAAAAACAAGATTCGAATCCCATTAATTTGATGAAAACTATAGTTCTCGACCTGTATATAGTGAGCAACTTATTGTATAGTGTCCATACATGTGACTCGTTATAACAAACATTTTTACATTTGCGAGAACGAGACACACGTTTGTATGCAAAAAAAGAAGAAGAAATGGTACGTCAGGAGGAAAGAATGTAAGCCAGTTTGAATGCCATCCGGAAAAGAAAGTATGGCCAAAATTGCTCTACTCAAGGATTGCACGGGAGCGCAGTATAAACGATAATTACTATCCCTATTATTACCAATGCATATAATTGGTGAGCTTAACTCGAGAACCCGAATCGATGAGTGTGTATTTTTGAAACAAGGAAGACAAAACTGTAGTGACATTGCTGTACTTTATGAATTCCAACAAAAAGAGGGATTGATTGGATTCAGTGCAAATGAAAGGGGGGAAAATAGTCGTTTTTTTTGCAGCAATTAAATTGCTCTCTTGGAGTGCATAAAAGTGGAGATCAATTTACTTTTTATTAAAGCTGACAATCACTGTAAGTTTACATACATTACTTTTACTATATGGGCATTTGTGACTATTATTTGTGCACATGACAAATAAGAGTGTATAATATTTGTTGGACGGATGATTTTTGTACTTTTCCCATTGTCACTGTGAAAGCTGCAGAATTGAGACAAAAAAAAGTGTTATGCTCTTGTGCTCTTGATTCAATGTTTGCATTGACTGAGGCTAAACGTGAGGGATAAATACACATATATATATATATTGTGCCAGGAAGGAAAAAGTAGTTTTTGGATTCGATAGATTCATTACATTGCCCCTCTAGCAAAAAATTAGTGTACAAGCTATGACTGTGGCATGGTGTGTGGTTGACTATTGATAATTCTTGGGTATGAAAGAAAGGTGTCTTCTCCATCCACTTTGTGTACCAAGCACCAGTTTACTGTCAATGGAAAACGAGGATTTTCCCTATAAATCTTTCATCAGAGACAGTAAAAGAGCAATTAAGAGACCCGAGGGAATCAACTTTGATACACTTATTTATTACTGTGCTTTGCTCTTGATAGCTTTTGCTCCATTCTACATTGATGATTATTGTTGACTATAGTGTTACATTCTGCAAGTAGTGCATACTATATATACAAGGATGAATGCAGAAAATGTGTTATGTGGAAGGAAAAAAACGTTGAAAGACACTCGAGCTCGTTATTTTGTTACATCACTTCAAGATCACTCAGTGTTCATGTTACCAACAAAAACATAAACTGGGAGTTTATCTACTGAAAGACATTATGAAACTCAAAATAACGTTACTCAAATGGTGTGTAGTGAATGCTTAAATCGGTCATCTTGAATGAACTAGTGTGTTTTGACTGATAAAAAGAAACTTGTCATTGGACTTGTGTAACTTTTTTATTCTAAGCTTCATTCTCTACTATATTATTCATTCAACCACACTTACGCTGGATTTTGACTTTCCGTCTCCTATATTTCTTTTCAATTGGAAGAGTAAATCGTAAGATTCTTTGATTTTTTTTCTGTAGTTATATTTTAATGTAACGAAATGATACGCACTCTCTTATGTGACCACTGATAACCTGGTAAAACCTATTTCTATATTTCTTTCCAAAGTTTACTAAAGGATAGGGGTTCATACTGGTTAAATCGATAGTTTTTAATGTTTCAAATAGTTTAAAAGTTTATGTAAAAAAGTAATATGTTATGTATTCAAGATGAGTATAACATGAAAGGGAAAAATAAAGCTAATTTCTTATTTGCTATTAAAAATTTATAACCTCAACAAAGTACTCAATTCTGATCAATATTGTCCGTCACTTACGTATGCTCATAGCATAAAGAATTACATGGTTTGATAACAGCTTAATGTAGGTCAAAGAATTCTGTTCATAACATTTGGAGTTACATGGCATTTATACATTATTAATCATTTTGTTAATAAAGTGTAGTTATTAAACGGTTGCTAGAAATTAATTGACCAACAGACATTAGTCAAAATAGATACTAATTTCAGGCAACTCTCTAAATGAACATGACAAAAGTATGCTCATAATGTCCTTGTGTTTGAATTTTGGCATTTGAACATCTTTGTTAGTCATGCTATAATTGAAAACAACCAAAACGGTTACGAAAACGTCAAAACTTACAACTAGCAATTTAAATTGATGCTAGAAAAATCATGCTTTAATATGTATTAGCAGCACACTATCAAAATTGCAAAATAAAATATGTATGTTTCTCTTGTTATGAACGCTACATGTCTGGATGAGTTATGTTTATCCGTTTGCAAACATACTTTAGCATTGCCTATTTTTGCAAATTGTCTCCAAATAGGTGTATTTGGTGTATGAGCTACATCATTCATATTCTAATTTTTAGCATTCAACAAAAGGGAATTCGCAGGGAAAAGTATTCCCTCCTAAAATAAAAGCAGACAATAAGTTCTCAGCCAGAGCATGAGCAGTTAGATAACCTAAGTAAAACTGTGCATTTATTGTAACCAAAATCATTATTGACTTGAGTGTAATCACATGAAACATTTATTAGCCTAATAATAGTTGTCATCTTGCCACAATTTGGCTTACTCGCTTTCATGAATGTGTGAGACATGTTGGCGTATAGCCTACAACATCGTTATGTGGTTGTAACGGCAATTGATACTGAACGTGGAGAAAATATTTACGACACGTAATCGTGAACCTCCTCATGGCACTCACACGCATTATAGAACAATGGAAACATTGGAACTACTTCCATCTTCATGATGATGACGGTATTCACATCACGCCGCCAATTTACTCCAAGTTTCCGTCGGTGATTTTCCACTGCTAATTTCAGAAAAAAAATGTATTTTCCTTATCTGACATCACGTCACTTACATAATAAGTATGAGTTTGTGAGTACAAGTCCATGAGCACAACCACCAATGTACTTAATGGTTTCGCACGAGTTTACACTTTTCTTGCCATTCAGAAGCTCTAAATCGTCGTGTTATAATGATACTATCTTTTATAATATTTTGTATCACTTTATTTGCAAAAAGACGCTGTTATACAATTATGCCCTTGTGGGTCTATTATCATCATAAGTCGTTGCCAACAGGCAGAGCCATGGATTACATTATTGTGGATTTAAGTTTTATAATTCACTAATTCGGCAAACGTGCAGGTTAAGAACACTTCAAAATGTTACTTTTAAGATTATATGAAGTAAAAAAATTATCACTTCTTCATGAAATTCTCATGTTCTCATTATGCTCCTGTCATTATCAAATGGGATTGGGAGCTGTATGAAATATAAAATAGTTTTTTCTCATCTCTCTAGGTAGTATAAAGTATAATGTGGCAAAGACCTCAAAATGGTTTCATTGTTGCTCCAGTCGTTACCACTTCATTCTTTGAGGACATAAAATAAAGTGTATAATTTTATGCATACAAAATATAAAAGTGAGATTGGTATTTTTACTACTGTCACGTTTTACCTTCCAAGGGAAACATGAGGCACGTCCATGAGAAAATATTAATCAATTAATGCTTTACCTTGTGTGAGTTACAATTATTGTCACGTCTCGACTATGCTAAAGTAGTAAAATATGACGGATTGCTCTGATACTTGGTACAAGGTTCTTCTAAAAACAACACTTATTGCTGCCGGGCATAGTAAAAGTTATGATGTCAATTAGAATTCCGCATCTACTGCCGATTTTCAAATCACTGGCCTTTATTGCAAAATACATCTTGAAACTTTCAGGTACCCGTCAAAAATATCAAATTAACAGGAAAATTATTCATAGTAAGATTCACACCAGTGAAGAAAAGAAGTATAAACGACGCAGGGTCACCTTGAAGCTTATCATTTCCTAGATCTAGTAAGAATAGTTTGAATGTTCGAATCGTTGATTTGATTAGTCAAAAAGCTGAGAATTCTCTCTTCTTTGCAATAAAGATTTTAAATTGGAACAAGGTACTTAATCATTTTTAATTTAGCCACTCAGATACCTTAACATTTCTCTGCATTTCTGAAAGAGCTTAAAAGTTGTTCGTTGGATCACCAAAATAATATGTTTTGAAAACTGATATTTATGAATTTGTAAAATTAATGCATAATTCATGGCGACCAGCAGGCTAGGGCCTAGCAGGCATTAATGTATTTTGTTCCAACCCTTTTTCCAGTGTCAAATTTGTAAAAAAATAGTTATCATTACTTGTGATCGTGATTTTCAAAAGTGATTGGCAGCAAAGGCTATTGAAATTTATCACAATGTCAATAATGTCAGAGCAGCAGCTATCGACCAATTGCTCTGGCGAGTATATTCTCCAAGCTATTGGAAATAATCATTTTGGATAAATTTGGCCACTTGTTTGGTACAACACCAAATCAGTTTGGCTATAAGAAAGGGGTGGGCACGGAGCTCTCCGTGTTCTCATTAAAGACTATTGCTCATCATTATCTGCGGAACGATACACCTGCTTATGTTTGTTACATGGACGCCACCAAAGCCTTCGACCTCGTGAATCATTTCACGCTATTAAATAAGCTGTGTGAAAGGGGGGTGCCGGCTACAATAATAGAGTTTCTGTTTTACTGGTTTAGATCGCAAGAGTTTGTAGTAAGATGGGGCGAGTCCCTGTCTATGCCATTTCCGGTTCGAAATTCTGTTAGGCAAGGTGGAATCCTTTCGGCGATATTCTTTGCAATCTACATGGATGATCTATGTGTGCGGCTGTCGGCCACTGGCGTGGGTTGTAGAATAGGAAATCGGGTAGTTAACAATTTGGTTTATGCGGATGACATTTGTTTAATAACCAGTTCAATTTCAGCTTTGAAGATACTCCTCGCAATCTGTGAAGAGTATGGAGGGGCTCATGATATTACATTCAACCCAAAGAAGACGGTCTGTCAAGCATTTGTTAGCGCATCTTATGAGGAAAGCAGACCACTTGTCAAGCTCAACGGGAGGATTCTGCAATGGGTGGACACCGTACGGTATCTTGGTTATGATGTCAACTGCCGAGACCGAGATCGGGAGGAGATTATGAGGAGACGAAGAGAGCTATACGTCAAGGCAAATTTACTGTCAACCAGGTTTAGAAATTGTAGTGAAGTGGTCAAAAAGTACTTGTTTAAAACTTTCTTTTACTCTGTTTACTGTATGTCATTATGGGTTCCAGTTGGGAAGCAGCATCTCCAACGAATAAAAACTGCGTATAATGATGCTTTTAGGATTATTTTTAAATATAGTCGAAGGTGTAGTGCTTCAAATATGTTTGTGAGGAATAGAATTAACGATTTTTCTGCCACAAGAAGATCGGCAGCCTTCTCAATATTTAATAGGATTGTATATTCGGATAATGAAATATTAAGTGCGATTGTAAATTCTAACTTTTTCGTTCAATCATCAATATGTAAGACGTGGAGGCAGTTATTATATAATATATAATGGGACTACATGATAGCATTGTGATAATGTAATTTATTGATGACTTATTTTTATTAATTCTTGACTGTTATGTACTTATTTATTTTTGTACCATGTACCAATGACACATTGGAAGCTGGCCAAATGGGACAGAAAGTTTCTGTTGAGTGTGAGTTTTTTTTATTTTCTTCCTCTTCTTCACCTTATCAAACTTCGTTTTTTTTTCCCTAACAGGTTTTTTTTTTTTTTTCCGCTTAAAGTTTTTGTTTTTCCTCTGCTCACAGCTTCCATGTAAACCTATTTTTTTATAATGAACTGGTGGTGCTACGGATATGGATTAGTGTCTCATGTATTTGAAAACACAGATCTGCAATAAAGAGATAATAATAATAATAATAATAACCATATTATGCTAAATGTATTTTATTTGGGTTTTGTAGTTGAGCTGTTACTGTACGTTCTTCCGATTGCGAGTGTCAAGAAGTTTTGATAAGATGAGGTAAGTTCTTTTTATGCGAATTCCATGTATTTTTGTACATAAATGGTGAGAAAAATCATTCTTAAGCCGGCAGACGAGAATGGTACGCATGCGAAATTATTTTGTATGCAGTGTTTTCAAAAAAAATTGCAAAACCAATTTATGATACAATCTATAGAAATATTTTTTTCAATTGTATCATAAATTGGTTGTGCTTATAAAAATATGTAGACTGCTCATACTAAATCTTTGGTTGATGCTTCTATGGGCTTAATTGCAAAAGTTTTAGAAATAAAAGGAAAAATCAATACAAAATTATTCCTGAAAAATATTTTGTTGCCCAATTTTTCATCGTTAATTTAAAAAAATGTTGCAAATTTGAAGTAATTGTATTTGAAAATTATTCCTCCTAAAATTCTGATTTGTTAATTTAACATGGATTGTGTTTGGGTATTATTATAAAAAAAGTCGATATAATGAATACTCAATTAACGCTCATTTCATGGCCATAAATTTCGGCTGCAACTCCAGCTTCCACTAATTTTCCTAAACCAGTATTGGGTTGAATTTTGAGAGTGTTTACATTTTTATTTTTAACTATTGAACCGAATTTATTTGTTGTTTCTTACTTTACGATTTAAAAAACTTCAATTCTGTCCGTGCTTTTAATTTTTCTTACTCTTTGCTTTTACATTTAGAGTACAACTTGCGCTAAACCTGCAACTGGGTTATGTTATGACAAGAGTCATGTCATTAAACAAAGATGCTATTGAATGCAAGTTGAGAAAGGGTGAATGGGAATACCTATCTATATAGCAAATTTGGACTTTCCTTAGTCTATTTCCATAGTTTAGTCTAGATTGTAGAATGACTGACAAAAGAAAGGCGAGCTTGACATACTGGTAAAACAAATATTTTAGTAGCACAGATTAAATAGTTTCCATCCAACTAAGAAAGATAGATAGCAGTTTGCATATTTTGGATAGTAGTTTGCCATTAAAAAAAAGTTTCCCTTGCGTACTGTAAGAAAACGTGATAGTGAATGAAAGTGCTAAAGCTAAAGTTTTATCAAGTGTTTTTTTCGTCTTTTTTCCTGTACCATCCCATTTTACAAAGGAGATCGTTACATAAGTAAGCGGAAAAATTTCTTTTGGTTTGATAATTTGTCTCCCATCTCCATCTCCACTTGTGTTATGTATTTTAATGGATAGCAAAGAGGGTGACGGTGACGTCCTTCATTACTACCAAAATGTTCATGAGTATACTTAAAAAGTACTAGATAAAAGTTAAACTTGAAACTTATTTCAGGAATCTAGAGGATAAAGTTACTTTGTGGTTTGAAATATGTGTTGTGCTATAATTCATTCATATTGCACTTGCGAAAAGGTATAACTCAACTGAGGCTTAATTATAAGGGACAAAATAAATTCTCATTTCATTCCAAATCCAGGACGAAATGTTAACATATAGCCGTGGTCGTAGCACATTCAATGAAATTGAAACAGAGGGTGACGCTATGTAGTGTATCGTATATCACTTGAATAGACAAAGTGAAAGCTCAATATTTCAGCACTATCATCATCTCTCTTCAATGATACACATCAGCAATTTAAACCTGATATTTTATGAACAAGACATATTGCAGACAGACACTCGATCAAAGAATGTTGAATGTCTGAAGATTTTTATAGTCATATGTCGTCTACAAATAGTAAATTTATTGACTCTCTGTATTCACTGATTGAAAATCGTCTAAATTACAAAGTCCCAAGCCTGATAAAATGGACTGTACTTCACTTAAATTATGTAAAAGTAATTGGGGTGACACTTTACAACTCCATTACATGCTACATATATACATTGTATGTATATAACCACCTTCCGCTATTCTGTCTCCATTAGAATTATGTCTCCGTAAGTTTTTGAAAGATAAACAAGCACTGATATCCCATCCTCTGAGGAGCCCCGCCTGCTTCAGATGATAATATTTTCTTGTTAAATCTGGTTTTTATGTATTCATGTTGTACGTGACGTTGGACATGATGACGATAATTAACTGTATAGAATCAAGCAAGGAAATAATATGGAAAATATATTCACGAAAAAATGCCATGAGTGGCATGCATACAACGATAGATACTGACAGAGGATGATCGCCAAAACTTCTTATTCCTCGAAAAAGAAAGGTTATCAAGTCAACTGAGCAAGTCGATCAGAGGATAAGAATGTGAATATATAAATAGCATTACAGTCTTTTATCACTACTTTCTACTTTTAACCCTAAAAGCATGGATACAGGTCATAAACATATCAAACACTTAAGATAGTTTAGATTATTTCACCGGTATACATATATAAAAGTATATATATGTATAAATTCATATGAAGATTTTTTTTCACTCGAAAGCAATCCACAAGATATAGATATTTATAATATCTTGTTTTATTCATGTCCATCAATATCAATCAACACACAAGACGAGTGATCGTGTGGACTTTTGACGAAATGTGACCGGCGTGGCATGTCGAAATTTGTAAATTTTCCATTGACATTTTTTTCCTCGTTTTTCCTGGTTATCTGTTTGGAGTAAATATCAACGATATAACTTGTCCATGGTCTGTGACATGGATTCCTACACTGCACGATATGTATTCATAGATGGTTTCCAGTGATATTGCATTCTATACATTCGTTTTAAAAATAAGAACAAAGAGCTGGTGTTGATTGGTTGTAAATCTGTAATCAACCATTAAGTATGATGGTAATGGTAAAAACTGCCCATTAGCTCTGTTGGAAGCACATTCATTTTTTTCACTCAAATATTTGTTGTCAACAGTGTGACCGGTGATGGAATTCAAATTAATTTGGATGGTGATGACCTTTTGACACAGAGCTTTGAACTTTCTGTATGATTTCAAATTGTATGATTATAGCAACTCATGTTGTTTGGTGAACTGAGCTGATTTATGAATGGGCTAATGAGTTCAAACTAGTTTCAAGTTGAATCACTCCCCCAAAAAATGTTATATCTATTTGAAATTCCTTTTGGAACTCGCCTGGCAGTACATATAGTGTAGTTGTATCATTTTTTTAGTTGGTCAGCTATAAAATGCTGGTCAACTCGGTAGGATTAACCGAAATAAAACGCTTAAAGTCGTGCGTATACGTTGTTCTTGTTCTTGTTAGCAAACAAAACAGAGGATATCTATAAAGATTCGCTATGCAAATATAGAAAGCATTAATGTCTGGGTAAACAAACAGAATTAAATGGTAAAAGAATCATATCACAACTCATAGGTACTATATATGTATAAGTAGTATCTCTGTTTGAATAACACAACAGACGGTTATATGATAAAGAGCTTTTTGATTGAATCACAAGCACATAAAAACAAGGAAAAAAGAGTTATATAAAAAGTATAATTATTATGCTACTACTTGGGTTGCATGCGACCTTTTCTCGACCAGTTGTATTATGCACATGACTGAAGACGTTGTTTCATGCGATGAGGGCATGATACCAATTTATTTGGAATTTTCGTCTGATGCAAGCGATACAGAGAAATGAAAGCAATGTATTAGGTGCACATATGTATATCATTCTCAAGTTATTTATAACGAACGGAAGAGCTTATTTTACATTGGACCTCTATAGTTTCAACTTTCAATAAACGTGTAGCAGTTTACGCTTGTTAGTAACTTTTTTCGACAGTCTTACTTTCACCAAAATATTTTTACGTTTATTTACCTTTCATCCTTAAAATAAAACATATTGTTTTAGGGTAAACATTGTTAAAAGGAGGTGAATGTCAAAGAAAATTTAATAATATTAAGTGCAGCCACTCACGTCATCAGTACAACATAATTTGTTTCAATTGAATTTGCTTCAAAATATGTGAATGTCCTAGTTTTATTTATGTTTGTGAACAACAAAATGTATGTAAAATATGCTTCCCCTTTTTAACAATGGGACTTATTCGTATTCGACATATTATGACACATCTCATCCCGCATATTCAGATCAATATATGATATATAGTAGTCGCAGCGGGATGAGAAAGCCCGTTTATTTCCCGGGATAAGTGTCACTTAGGTAACTTCCGGGTCCCGGGTAATTCCCGGTTTCTCGACAAATCAATGTATTTTAAAAATACATTGATGCATAGTTCATTTTACTAACTGCAACATTTCGTACCTTCAAACCAAATGCATAATACTTTTCAGCTTTTAGCACTAATTGGAGATGGAAACAGCAATAACAAACAAGCGCAAGCGCACTTCAGGTGCCTGGGATTACTATAAAGCAAGTCATGATGGTACGCATGCAGATTGCATAATTTGCTCCAAAAAAATCAGGACTACTGGAGGTTGTACAAGTGGTTTAACAAGACATTTACTCACTCATGGTGTCACATCGAAAGATACAGGGAACAGTAAGCCGTATTCAGATACTGTTGAAATTGTAAATATTCACGTACATACAAACGACTATGTAATAAATTATGTGTATGCGTCTGTTCATTTATAAAGTGGCAGATTCAAAGTCCCTGGCGAACCCAAATGACCTGATAACAAGGTTAGTTGCCAAAGATGGTCTCCCGTTTTCTGTAGTAGCAAAATCTGATTCAATTCGAAGTATGTATGAATTGACGGTAAAGCAGAAGCTTTCGAGTTCACCGAACACAATAAAAGAGACATTGTTAAGATCTTACGTTGAGAAAAAAGAATATGCCATTAAGAAGTTGATGACATTGAAACTTGAAGGGAAAAAATTTAGCTTGTCATTAGACGAGTGGACTTCCGCTGCAAATCGTAGGTATATGAATGTTAACATCCATACTAACGGTGACTATTGGAATTTGGGACTCGCACGAATAAATGGTGCATTCACTGCTGAAGCTTGTTTGGAGCTGCTGAATTTCAAGTTAACAGAATTCAACATTAGCCTGAAAGACGACATTTTTGGAGTAGCGACTGATGGAGCAGCCGTAATGAAGAAGTTTGGACGTCTCAGTGGAAGAAAGCAGATTCTTTGTCTTGCTCACGGTATTCACTTAGCAGTAGTGGCCATACTCTACAAACGAAATGATCAAAGACAAACACAAGTGGAGTCTGACTTTTCTGAAGAAGATGATTGTGAATTGAATTCCGACGAATCTCCACTTGCTTCTACTCCTGAGGAAGAACCTGAGTTGGCTTCCAGCTTAAATGAAATCATTTGCAAAGTGAGACGCACAGTAAAGATTTTTCGAAAGTCCCCCTTGAAAACGGAGGTGTTGGTAAAATATTCTGGGTCCGAGTTAACGCTTATTTTGGATACACGGACGCGTTGGAACAGCATGCTAGCTATGCTTGAGCGGGTTCAGAAATTACGGCATGCTATTCAAAAAGCTATGATTGACATAAGAGAGCAGTCTGCATTAAGCGACAGTGATTTTAATTTGATTGACGAGCTTGTTAACAGTAAGTATTTTAGGATAATATATAACCAATATTCTAGCATATTCAGAGTGATATAAACAAATTCAACCCGATTTTTAATCATAGTGCTTCGTCCAGTAAAAATTGCGGTTGAAGCCATATGCCGAAATGATGCCACTCTAATTACTGCGGATGTTGCAATCAATTTCATGTTGGAAAAGGTGCAGAATGCTGGGTTTGACCTAGCACAATCATTGTTTGAAGCGCTTAAGGAAAGGATTTCTGAACGCAGGACGTATTTATCTGAAGTTGCATCGTATCTTTATTACGGTAATGATAATGAACGCCCAATCCACAAAACTTTTTTCAAGAAAATGGAACGTCAACCTTTAATAACCCATCTCAAGAATCTACATGAAATGTTCATCACGGACTTGACACCTGACACAATGGATACTGAATGCACTGAGATGCCAGAATTTGAAATGGAGATAAGCTTAGAATCTGAGTTATCAAATGCCATCAATCATGCCTTATCGTATAAGCTACTCGAAGCAGAAACTCCATCATCGCGTCCGCTTAGAAATTTCGATACCGTTAAGAATTCGTTGACAAAGGAGATGACAGTATTGGAAACTGCAGGAATCAGGGGGAAAATGCTTCAAAATATTTTAGACACGCTTTTGACCATTCCTCCTTGCACAGTGGAAGCAGAAAGAGCATTTTCGTCTGCGAACAATTTCTGCAGAAAAGTTCGTACCAGACTTAGTGATGAGTCGCTAAATGCATTGGTTTTCATGAAAGCATACTTTAAAAAAGTTGATCAATAGAACCGTTGTGCATTGTATAGAATATAGAGTGTTATGGGTTAAATTATTCACTAATTAAATTACGTACATAATCTTAGGCTATTTTAAAGTGAAATGTTTACATTATGTGGTGTGTTAAGTTTTTGAAAAATTAAATTACTTTATTAGCAAACAAGCATTTCTAATACATGACCACATGACACATAACACATGACAAGCTAAAGTTATTTCTGAATATTAAACCTGGCCTTCTGCCTCTTCACTCACGACTAGACCTCCATGAACATAAAGGGCACCTAAGCCCAGTATCGGCTTTTACTCCACATCGGAAGCAGACGCTTCTATCACATGATATGCAGCCAACGCTGTTACGCCTTCTAGACCCACAAACTCCACATATTCTCCGCTCTTGATCAGGATCAGAACCGTACCCACTTTCAGATGGCGAATTCATTATTAGCACCGATTCCAATAGACTTTTTGAGAACTATGTTTGTTTACTTACGTTTAAAATTCAGAAATAAAAAAAATTGCTTGTAACTGCCAATGAGAATGTCAAGTCATTCTTCTCGAGTACACGAGTCATACAAACTATAGTCCATTACCGTTAGCTACAACCGGGACTCGACCGAGAGCTCGGCGGGATATTTTAAAATTCGAAATATCGTCGGGTTGCCCATCGAGATCTCATCTGCGACTACTATCATCATTATATATCATATATATACATTGATATATGATCCATATGCTTCTTGGTATAACACATGTACGTATTATTGTAATTGCTCCTTTTTCTAAGATTTCCCTTATCCACCCAAACTCTTCCAGTTTGCAACCAATACGTTGAGTCAGAAATCTAGTGAACATGAGAAAAGTCGATTATGATAAAAACAAGAAAAACTACGTAATAGTAGTGACGATGTTCATAATGACAAATTTGCCAGCGGAACGTTGCATTGTCCGAAAGAGTTGATGTGACAGGATCAGTGGAAATATATATGGTGTTGAAGTCAAAAGACAAGACTCCAAGTAGCTCATGCCTCATTCACATTTCTCCTTAATGAACAATGTCATCAACTATAATTCTTATCGTAAATCCTTTTGACCAAACATGAAGGTGATCCAACATCAACATCACTTTGATTTCTGCTTGGCTTTCAGCATCGTCGGGAAACAACCAAATCCCATGCATTAGCTAACCTTATCAAGGCAACGTAACGGGAATATTGGCATGAAAATGCTTAGCTTGCTTAACAGGCTAAGGTCATCATGTCATCAGCAACATTGAAATTATAAAATGACGTCATTTATTATCTCCGACTCCTCGTACCTAGAAGATTATAAAAAGTTTGCGAGTAAATCCGTGTGGACACATCCACATCATACATAGTATATCAGTTTCAGGTCCAGGAGGAGATGAGAGTCATCATCATCAATATTATCATTAAGATGATGAAGACGCTCACGTCAGTGGAAATACCTTTTACCAACTTCATCCAGCTACATATTTGGATAGACGCAGATAATCAGTTTCAAATGCTACTAATGAACCTCTGACCCAAAAACATTATAGGTGTCATATACGATAACTCCCAAATATTTCATAATTCCATAATAATAAGATACACTGTAAAGGTGAAATGTGTCAGAGGTCTTTTCTTACTCTAGCCCCAACGAACAAAAACAAGGTCGATATTTCTGGCTTCTATTCATTTATATTCTATTAGTTGGGTCATCATCATGTCATAATGGGAACTTGTTACACGTGAAAAGCATTCATTACAAGAAAGGAGTACGCATGTCGCATGTGTTTTTATATTGGTTTAGTACTAACTGGCGAATAAATTGGCATCTGCTTCCTCTTTTCATTCTTCATGCATTTATACTTTTTGTCGATGGTGTTTTGACATTTTGAATGGAAATAATAACACTCAGCAAAAAGCCAAATTATGTTCAGTAATTGGGTTTTCAATGCTGAATACGTTCCTCGTCATAGTAGTCGTGACGCGTAACGCGAACATGAGCAACTTGTGTGTGTGTGTGTAGTGGCAGCTGGTATCATGTTTTCTTCTAGCCTAGCATTATGCCAGGGCTCGGTCAGTTTTATATTGAGGCTCTAATGTGTATCAAAACGACACATTATTGACAAATAAAGCAATTTTGATAAGGTATAAATTATTAATATTAATGCATTTGAGCTTCACGGATTTAAAATTGGTTTACCTTTTAAAATTAAAATCTTACGGCATCATAAATAATAAGGCTTCAAATCTGCCTTTTCTCATAGAAATACACCAATCATAAAATTTATTTGCTGATAGAGGAACGAATTTGAGTGCTTGCTTAACGTTTGGACCTTAAATGTATCGAAAGAATGAAAGTGTTCAATGCATAATAAACTAACATTCAAAGACTGCATCACTGATCGGCTAATGAAGGATAATACAAAAATGCAGTTTGTATAGTACGTAGTTGCATAACATTACGCATAGCACATATCACGCTGAGAAAATATGTTTCTGAGCACAATTGGACCGTTTAGTAACAATAATACGTTGAACTTCTGAAACACTAGCTATTTCGTTATGGTGTTTCATATAGTCTTCTAGTGAATTGAAATTACATAGATTGTTAGAGTCCTATTTGGAGTTCTTACAGGTTGGTCTACAACCATAAATTTTCTGTTCACACATACTCATGCATCTCTTGGAAATTCTTTCATTCTTTCAACTTGTACTAGTTACTCGAGGAGTGCAATAAAACTTTTGAAAAGAAAGCTTGTAATATGTATGTATGTGTGCATAAGGAACTTGATACAAAAGTAGTAAAGCAAAGGCTTTATACTTCTCCTCCTGGCGAGCGACGGGATCATGATCATATAGCGTAGTAAACTTTGTTAGTTTATAAGTATACTGTATATGTTTATATATAAAGCAAATGTACATGACACTATGCTACGATAAAGTGGAAGATTTTCTACTTTTGACAGATAGAAGAGGTAGCGCAAAATGCTGTCCAGTCTGCTCATAGTCACCGAGTGTCACAGGCAACGACACTTAAATAATACATTGTGCAGTCAAATGGAAGAGAGAAGGGCGACAATGGATAGTGATACCCTTGTGCTCAAGAGATTTTCCTTAGGAGTAGTAGCCTTGCCGATGTGATATGGTGGTAAGGGAAGGATGTTTGATGCGCCAATGCTTGGATCTATCCATCTCCCATTGCATTGTGCTCTTTCTGTCTTAAGACACAACAATCATAAGAATCAAGTGGTGTGTTTTGTAGATGCTGAGAAACAATGTGAATGAAGAGACCACCCACAAAACAAAAGACTGAGATGTTATTATAGTTAAGAAATTTGAGTCGCATTTTCAAACTTTTTGCCCTTTTCGCCTTTCGTTCTAATTCAAACAATAACATAAAAAGGTCTGGGTTTCAGTTATAATAACAGTAGAAACAATAGTTGAAGAATACCGATATTCGATATAAATATGTGAGCGACAAGTTATGTTGTCACAGATTAAGGAGATGTATCACCGCATGACCGTACTTCGTACGTAAACATATTCTTTGCCAAAAATGACAAAGATTCAAGGATTATACAAGAGCTAGTTTATCGACTATTTTGAAGATGGAACGATGATAGATTCAAGATCAATTTCACAAAGGAAACAATAAGACAGTTTTCCAGTTTAATAAATGTGTTGAAAAGCAAAACACTTTTGACTTAATGCGTGCTGACAATTTACTACAAATACACGTATCCATCATCAATCGAGGAATCCTTTACTAGTAAATGCTGTACATTTCTTGATGCAAAAGTTGAAAAGGTTGGGGAGCGTTAAGTACTTCACTTTCGACATTTTCATTTTACAGCAATAACTTTGCATTACGTACTTAGATTGTTGATTTTGACACGAATCCCTAATTGATTGCTTAAAATAAGTAGGTTTGTTTCCCTAAACTGGAGGGTACGCATAAAGATTGGAATTTGCAATTGCACGCAGCCTTTTCAATCTAGTATTGCGTGCCAGGTTTAGCTCCTCCGTCCTCACAACTCAAAAATACGCAGCATTTTTAATTAGACAGTAAGTCCATTGTGTAATTGACGGTACGATGCATTGAAAATTGATCGTTATACTCAATTCATATTGTCCAATTGTGGAGACAGTGAGGAATGACGTGTTTTAGGAACTTTAAAGCTTGAAAAAGTTAGCCATCAAGTTCGCTAAAAATACCAAACAACTCAAAAGTTTCATATATGATGTTATTGACAGAAGTAGTGTATACTTTTAATTATAAAATGTATAATTGTTGTAGGTAGTTGATAATATCAGAGTTTGATATGCTCCTACTAGTCATTATGGAAGACAACAACTTGAACAACTGCCTATTTTCAGTATCCAGCCTTCCTTATCAGTTGTCATATCTATTTCTTGAGGTTATTCTGCTATACACACATGAGTATGAAATGCGTTTTTTTTAAAAAAAATTGATGTGCTGTTTTATCCATACTTTACATGTGTCATTTTCTCCACTGTAAATTTCAATTTCACTCAACTAAAAATGAACTGTTTCATGTAGTATCATTGGGTGTATGCATGCAGTATCGACTGCACTTGTCCAAATTCAATTCACAATTGAAGGAATGAAATAATGGGGTAGCGTAGTATTACGTTACGTGTGTCAAGCGATAAAATGCCATACCTTTCACATGAATATGATAGATGGATGAGTAAAATGATTTATTAATATTTATTGATTCGAATAATATACCTATATATTGCTGAAGGTTAATTTTCTCAAAGTGAAAAACTAAAATAAAGGGTTGCATTTCAAATGCCGGATGTATTCGTCCTGCGTACGTTTTTCTTGGTCTAAATATGAAATAATGTTGCAGACTAAGCCAGACTTTACCATAGTCGAGTCATATTTCATTTATCGCTTCTCAAAGCTTCTAACTCAATTGACGGAAAATTAAGTCAGATATGATATCAAAATACCATCTGATTTAAGCATACTTCACTTATATGAATACTTAACTGTAGAAATAATATATTTATATCCCGTATTGTATTGCAAGTAATGCTGAATATCTGTGTCAATATGCATGTCTGCCAAAAGGAAACTGATAAGAATATTCTGCGTCAATGGAATACTTTACATTCTCTTTAAATTGTTATGCTTCACAAGAAAACTAAGGTTTTGAGGTAGCATGATTTCAAACTTTGTTAATATTTTACTAAGATGGTACCTTTTGTGTTTTCAAGAAAAACACGCACAAGGTTAGTTACATAAATTGACTAAGCAAGTTATTCTCTTTTTGAAAACTTTCTGGATTAATTCACAGCTCTCAGCTCATAATAACAATACAAAAGAATGTGAGAAACAATACTGTGAATCAAAGCACGTTCTACAGCACGTGCTGTCATACTTATCATATCATATAATATGTGAATTTTGATGGTTTATAAAAAATACATCTTCCTCATGCTCAGCTTTACTATCGAATATACGTAAAGTGTGTAATATATACATGCATGATTGTACTACTAATGTATTCAATAACTTGAGATTGTATCCGAATCGAATTGAGAAGCAGACTTCCATTCTGAAAAGGGAGGATGCTTAGTTCCGCTCAAGACATAGAACATTTTTACTAGTTATCTCATATCTGTAATTTGATATAATTTGAACATTTGTACACTTTTTTTGACGGAAATTACGTCGTGGATTCAAAAGGGGGATAATTTAAATTATAAAAAAATGATGCGAGCATATCGCGCGACCTTTATATTAACAAAGTTTAAAAACATTAGCAAATATTGGATTTGTATCCAGACCCATTTCTGGGGTTTTGGGTGGTTGAATTCTTTCAGCAAGACAGACCGTTTTGTTTGTTGCAGTTAATGCTAATTATGTACACAGGTTATGCAGCCATTTGTATTCGTATAAGTAAATTGAAATATAAGGAACTCTACCTGGATAATTTAATTATACCTAATCACTAGAGGATTAAGTATTTACTCCATTTGATGGACTACAACACTGACTTCATGGGAGTGGTAGAACTTTCATGTTTTCTCATGCCGACACGCCTTTCCACGGAAATGAAAGCAAACAGTTGAAATGAATAGGATTTTCAGGTAAAAAAGAGCGATCACATAATCAAATCATTGAAGGGAAGTTCTAATTTCAAAATCCGATTTGTCATACTGTCTTCACAATTTACTTATTGTATACTTATTCTTATTTGTTATATAGTAGGATATGACTGATATCGAATAAAAAAGCAACAGTTATAAGGATTCAAAAAAGACAGTATAGCAATACCCCAAGACTTAATTTAACATGCCTCATTTTTTCTTTATAAGTTTTGAAGCACAGAAAGTAAATGAATTAATGACATTATATTAAATTCACAAAGACGCAGCGAAGCCTCGTAAATGACAAGTTATTTTAGAATTTAAAGGTTTTTACGCCCATTGACGTTCACCTTCCAGGAAAAAAAGGCACAAAAGTACTTTCACCAAGTGTAGTAATAAAAGAGACATTTCACGTCCATTATAGATGATCATTATTGCTACTTCTAACCAGCTCATGACATTAAATTTATCAAGCGAATGCACTTCATTTGAGAAAAGGTATAGAAAGCATATATATACATATGTATTTAACCATTTGAATGATCAAACAAATGTATGGAATGTTTTACTTGATGACAGAGTATATATGTGTCATGAATGGTCTTTGATGAATTTGATAATTATGAGATAAATTTTATTTGGAATGAATTGCATTAGAATAATTTGATTTGATTCCATCAAAGGATGACGCATCTTGTAGCAACGTACCATGTGGTTTGAGATGGTGCAACAGACAGTAAAACTACTGGTATAATTTCATAGTGTAATATGTAATATATATTTTTATGTGAACCCAGTTAAATGAAACGAAATAATACATCCACGTTGATTTTTATAGCTGTTCTTCATCCACTGTTTTAAATGATACCATACGGAGGTTGTAAAGGCAACCCTACGACTAATAAACAGGACTCAATATATGAATTCACATTGCCAACTGATTATTAAATTACTGGTTCTTTCATTAGTAATCAAATCACGTTATAATATAATGATGTGATGAACACACACTGCCCTGAGACCTGTGATCATTTTTGTGTTACGACTCGCTAGCGTCTTGAACTGTGGGAGTTTTCTGTTTTTTAGAATAGGATATGGGGTTGGAAATTCTTGGAAAAGGATGCAAGACCTTCCTGTTGGCAGACTTAATAATGTTGTGTAGGAAGGCGTACATCGCACTATATCTACGAACACGTTTGCAGAACGAACTGAAAGTAAACTAATTCTCAAAGATAGTTACATTTTTTACGTAGCTTTCTTTACTTTACAAAATGTGGTTAGGTAAGTTTTCATTACACCGTTATTTAACAAGCAGCATGCATTCTGTAAACCGTTGAGAAATCTGCGGGTGAGGTCGATTGTGAAATGATGAACACATTAGATGCTAATAGAGGAAAATTATGGAATGCGTAGGTGGAAGGTAGGTGGTATTCATCCCAGCCTCATCTTTCCAAGAAAGATTTTTTGAGAGTTTTTGTTATTTCATTTACTTAATGGCATGGAAAGAAGCAGACCTTTTCGCATTATTACCAGCGTGTGTGCGCGTAGGATAACGACATATAGTATAGCAATTACGATTTGTGATACAATGTCAGTAAATTAAACGATGAAAAAGTATTTTATTATGAGTCACCCCAAATTTTTGTTCCCACTAAGTAGCACTACATGAGCCAAAGCGTTGAAAAATGTGAACACAAAAAAATTGTGAAATGCTTTCATTCAAAGCTGAAGTGAAAAGCCTGTTATCTCTAAATTTTATCAAGCCGGTACAGTAAATTGCAGAAAAAACAAATCACATCTCTCAAGATTCCGAATGCCTTTGTAAGTTCATGGCAAAGTTATTAGCAGTATTCAAGAGTTGTTGTTCAGATAATAATAAATATAAATCGGAGAGTTCCTGGCATTATCCGCCCCATCAAAATTCTTGCTTCTGGTTGTGTGCTCTGTAAAAATTTGCAGATGCTTTTTTCATGCATACACTGACTTTTCTACCTCACCGTTTTCATTCCCATTTATACGCCAAGTCTTTCTTGATTGGCATGTGCATCCGCACATACTTAGTTTATTTGCGTTTGGACGCAAAGAACAACATTGTAAAAATAGCAACACTAATGCCTACAAAGTAAGCAAAAAAAAGTTCATTCTGAGATAGACTTCATACCACCACATCAAGTTTTTTTTGGATGGGTTCTAAACTTCTAGCTAGTCCCGAAAAAAAAGATGAGAAAAAGTACAACGTCTTAAACGATGGATTGTGCATCAGAATCAAATCCGACCCGAGTTACAATGAATGGTGGTGATGATGACGATATCATTTTGTCGGGTGTGTGTCGTGGCTTTGCCTACATTTTATTATAATATAATTCAGCATATCTTTGTAATAAGAGTGTCTCCCAGACAAAAAATATCATACAATATATGCCATCATTACCATCAAGACAGGAACATATTCTTGTCAAGGGGAAGGGAAAAGGAGTTTTATCTCCCGGAGCTTCTCAAACTGTTACACATGTTTGTAGTTTACGATTTAGTTGATTACAATTAATGATGGGTGAAGTAGTGAAAAAATGATGCGGTTATACCAGTCATACATTTAATAGCTTCGCTTCACCGCATCTATCTACAATCTTTAACTACTACTCCCAAGTTGTACGACAGCAAATGAAGCTGAGAGAACCATAAGATAGAGAGAGAGAGAGAGAGATAGAAAGAAAGAGTTAAAACGTAGTTTTAGAAGAATGGGAATACAAGACGGATGGAAAAGAATGAAGAATTTACTTTGGCTCATCCACTTCCGCTGCTTACGTGTTTCTCTATCTTCCCTCTGGTCTCTCCTATATATTTTATTCTTTTCTCCTTCCCTCTCGAAGGAATTTCACGTTATTTCCTTGCCAAAAGGTTGAATGTGTATTCCAAACCCAACGTACACACGTTGGTTCGTAGTACAGAGTATACGCTACAAATTATATGGGTTGTATTTGTTTTAAAGAGAGAAAAAAGTTGCCTTCAAGTCACATTCATTCTTAGAATTGAGTTAAGTCAGCCAAACTCTTTGGTTTTGGCTTTGGCTCACGAGACTGGCATGGCACTACATCGTTTCTCTCTGAACATGTTTATAGGAATATATTTTGGCTTGTAAATTTTGTTTTTCCACCACAATACTATATCTATATATTGCTATGAACTTATCCATTCACTCAACTTTACGTTTTGCAGTATTAACTTTTTCCCCTGACCCGAAATTTTGTGCCGCTTGCTTTTATGAATGGTTGGCTTGAGCTGGGCTTTAGCGTGAGCTTTATTTGCAAAACCTACACACATATTGTAGCTTCTTCTCTATCTCTATCTCTCTCTCTCTCTGCCTCGTCGGTTGATGCTTCACACATTTCTCGTACCACATCAAGTGTCAGTTCTCATCTCTTGACGCAGTCAGTGAAAGAAAATCATGCACTGGGGCTGTTATATTTCTTCTTTTAAAATATTCTTTTCTTGATCCGTCTTAACTTTTTTTTGCTGACTTGACTTCATATTACACACGTTACACATCTAAATAATGTAAAAAATATGTACCTGAGCAATTCAATTTGAAAACGGTGTTGCTGGCTCTGTGCTATCATGAAGCAATTTGGTGAAAACGCTGGCACATCTGAGCTGCTTATCGTCACTTTTCTATGCATGCATTCCAAAATCATCATTCTTAATCATCGATGCGTTTAGCCGTGTAGAATTGGCCGCCATGTATCATCGGATGCATGTGGTTAAGGTTATAAAAGAGAAAACTTGTGAGGAGATCCCAGAGAAATTTTCATAGTTTTGTTGATGTACTGAGGGAAATGAAGAAAATAAGTGGAACATTCATGCCTTCATACATAACAGCAGCCCTTCCAATTACTCAACGACTCCACACGTCATAAGAAACAGCGATTCTAATATACATATAGAATCAAATGGTATTTAACTTAATAATCTAGACTTACACTGTACCATGCACAGTGATATGTTGTATACGCATAAAATATTCGTAGGCATATGACCCCACACAAAAAGTGGCATACAATAATGTGATTGTGCAAAGTACTGAAAAATGTATTTTTCTGCTTTTCTCATGAATGCCAATGTATCAAGATCAAGTCCTCAGCAGCATTAGTGAAAAAGTGTGTGGGATGGAAAGAGAAGTAAGTTGTGCTTTATTTTTCCCTCGTGTAAGATATGAAACATATACGAGTAGTACGATGAAGGTTTCTTTTTGTAATTTATCTCATCTACTTATTTCGCATCAATGATAACTACTAAGAAAAAAGCAGTGGACCTATACATACATATATGCATTTTCATTTTTGAAAAAAAAATACAGGATTTGCATTTGGTCTTACTTGTCAAATATTTATTTGGCGGATGTGAGAATAACTGTGGTTGGGTGTAAAGAGAGTTTGGAACTGAATAATAATAAAAGGGAAGCGATCCCCTCAACATCCATACCATCCCAGTGTGCGACACGGTTGCAACAGTGCCATTTAATAGTGATTTATAAGCTTAGATCAAGAACCAAGTATATTTGCCAACTGTTTGCTTTTTGCAAGCACTTGTCCTCAATTGACTGAGTTAAGAGTATATGATGTTTCACTGTGTCAAAATTACACAAGGTACATAATAATATACATTACCACACATTACTGGCTCTAGTATGAATTTTGAGCCTTGTGACATGACATGAAAATAAATGCCGAGGAGACATTCTAAAATCTCGAGTGGATGGAGCAACAAGACAGGGAACTTTAAGCTTCGGCTCTTTAGTCACTTAAATTCTGTGGGTTTTCTTTCAAACGTTGGATATACATATATGAAAGACGATGAGAAAATAAAAAAAAAGGTCAAGAGAAGAAGAGTAAAAGTAAAATAAGTGTGAATATCTACTACGTGTGTTTATACATTAAGTCATTTATTACAGAGTCTCGTACAGATATTTTATACATGTTTACCTGCAAAAGGCTTTTATACATATTATGTCCTCACATTCTTATGTGTCATGTCATGTCAGCCAATTTACTTAAAAGCAACGTGAAGTCTGGTTCCTTTGGTGGATGCTGGCTGCTTGTAGATTTTAGACAAAGAAAGAGATCCATGTGCTTTTACTTTCCCTCAGTTCCATCAAAATAACAAGCAAAAAAGGAACAGTTGCTTTGTACTTGTAAGAAGTGTCACGTAAAATATGCGTGATCAAAATTAAGCTGCAAATATAAAATACATTGCATACTGTCCTAAACTACAGTTATAGACAAAATACGGAATAGACATAAATTATTGAAGATACTGCATTAAAATGAATTCAAATTCAAAGATCATATCAATTGATTAATGTCAAAGAATTTGTCAAACTACATTAAATATTCAGATATTTTAGTCTGGCGATATGTTTATTGGGTTGGTGAGGAAATGAGTTTTAGTAGGTCAGATTTAAGGAAGCAATTTATTTATTGGTGGGACGGACAGACAAACAGTATGACTTAATAAGCAACTATTACTAAGACCGAGCAGCTTAATCACTATAATCCTTTACCTTGGCTTGACTTCTTTTCTTTTTGCTTTGACTTCCTCGTTTTTACTCGTTTTACAAACCCTATTATGCGGTATCTGGATTGAATGGTGCGGTGACTCACACAAGCTTTGCTCGTTTTTTTAAGCAAACAAATAAAACTACGCTGCTATAAATTGATAGACGCGTGTGCATGTTTAAGACACTAGCTAGTAGAAAAACATCAAATAATACACTACTTATGGAAGAAACATAAAGTAAGTATTTTATTATATTTGTAAGAATGCAAGTGAGCTTTTCCCCCATGATAAATGTTTGTACAGAAGAACGATTCATGACACTGGAAATGGTGATGGCGGCGACAGTGCTGGCGATAGTAGAAAGTGAGCACAGTATTCCCCATAACATATGGCTTAGAATCGAAACCAAACTGAACATCTACGTATATAAGGATATACGTACTCTTTTACTTTTACTATGTGCATGCTTTATTTATGCATATAATATACATGCATTATACATCTATATGTGTACTAGTACGTCTTTTTGTGGTTCAACTACCAATACCGCACTGTCAGTTGCAAACTCACTGGGATAAAGTATGAATGAGTAAACTGGTGTGCTCAAAGAGCTTCAAGCAGAAATGAGTGAAATTTCATAGTCTTACTTGAAGTTAGTAAGTGATATGTTTAGTGTGCTTACATTATGCAATGTGGAATTAATAAAAAACCCATATTTGATGTGATGCAACGTACCACCATACCACTACCGTTATATTAAGCCTACTAGGCAGGTATAGAGTATGTTGTGGCCTTTCTCTTTGAAAATTCTGTTGTACTTCCTTTCTCATCTCCAGTCTCATAGTTGTGCTCATGATAAAGGCATACATTTGTAGGTCCACTTTTGCCGCTTCAAATTTCGGGCTTTTGAAGCGAACGTCAGAAACTTTTAATGAAAGACCACTTTGTTCTGCTTTGCAGCCTCTTAAATCCTTCCATTATTTGACACTTTTAGTTTAAAGTTTTGAAGATGCACTCCTACTTCTATACTGTTGCTATGCGTTAATGAATGGATTAAGCAGATCACAATTTCGTGATTTTAAACTCATATCATCAAGAAACTTTCCGCCAGCGTCATATGAATTTGAAGATACAAGAGAGATAATAATTTGTGCAATGGTGTCATTGTGTGGGTGTACTTGAAGGAAACACTGTTGTACTTTCTCAAAGATAGTCTGTCTGTCTGTCAAGCAAATCTGTCTTGGGTAGTCACTTACGTATAGCATATTACCCCAATTCTATAAATCCATTTTAAACGCCAGCAGTATATAATGTATACTAAAATTCTGATGTAAATGTCTATTCTGCAACCACCTTAACTAAAACAAAATTTTGATAAGGTGTGCCTGTAATAAAAAGGAATGGAAGGGCGGAAATCGCTTATAAGTAAAAGAGCATATTTTTTTCGTAGGATTAAAAACCTTCTTCCTTCTCAATTGTTTTAAAGTTTTTGATCGTCAATTTAATAAACGATAATCCGAATCATTCCTATGAAATATGCATACTTCTAACTATTTTATGCATGCTGTCTATTTTAAATTGGAAATTGTCAATGGGATCTATTATTAACAACTTATAGAAGAGTACTGGAGTTATAAATACATATATTCAAAAATATTTTCTGTAATGGTGTCTCAAAAATCAAATGCGCGATTTACCCATCTACCTTTTTTTAAACATGCAATATTTTTGTAACAAAATGCGGACTTTCGGGAATAGGAAGCTCGGAATTTTACAAATTTAATCAATTGGTTCAAACTCGATCTTGAGACTGCTATATATAATTTTATTTATAACGACTTCGAAACAAAAACGTAGAGAAAATGTTGATGCTGACTAGTACGACACGTTGTACAAGATCCAAACGTTCAAGGTACGATGTATCCAAAATTTTGATCATTTCTGAGAAAGCAAGTAAACAAAAGTGTAGTAAGCATCCATTTTGTTCAGTGTGAATGGGCTCCTAAACGAGATAGTAACTTGATATATATAGTAATTAATATTATTGCATTGTAAACAGAAAAGCAGAAATTTTTACCAAAAGAAATTTAGCTAATTACAATGTCTTTGATAAATACGACAGCTTTTTATGACATGCTTTACGTAATGCAGCTACACCTGTTCCGATGCGAAATATAACTCTCGTCTGGTTACGCATACATATATGTAATAGGGGTTTCTATTGTTTATGCTTGCAATATACCAACAACTGAAGCTTTGATTGAACTACGAGAAAAACAAACAAAGTGTCATATCGTTTTATTGCTTGTTGATTATCTGTTGTTTTAGAGAGTGAAATAAAAAGTTCAACATTCCGAACCAGCGGTGGTCTGATAACCAAGCCAAGTAACTCAATAATTATGTGTCTTCAACCTATTTACCACTTCCTGTGTACAGTATTATACCCGTACGTATATAACTTTATCAAATTTGGAGAAAGCATTGGGAAAGTTATTCAAAAATATGCACATATTTTACCCAGGCTAATACATGGAAAGTTGATAACAAAACAAACAGTTAGTGAACGAAACTTGACGTTGTAAAGGATAAATACGTGGGAAGTAAAAAGCAGTTGCTTTACTTTCTTTCCTCCTTTTTTTCCCTTCTCCCACTTATGTTCAACATGACATGTGAACAAACAACTTTTTGTGAGTAGAGTTGCAATACCAGGAAGCAACCGAAAGGCAGCCCTAAAGGATTATTTTGCAGGCATTTTTTGCTTTTTACATACTATTACGAACAGAAAAATTCCCAGCTTGTGTGCAACATGTGTATCGTGTGTAATTCATATATACATGTATTTTTTCCAAGCTACAAAAAGAGATTACGTGATTGCAATATATAGTACTCAAGTACTCACCTGTCATACTTACTCATTTGCTTTCAACCTGGTTATTTAAGCACTTTGTCCGAAGCGTCTGCCACAGCTTTAGAAATCAAATTGGGCTGGTGCAGAGTTCTAACTATGCCAAGGTGGACGTGTGTGTGAATTTAGACTTAATACTTTTGAATACATATTAAATTTAAATTGCCAACTTTATTGTTTTTGTTAATGAGGACCGTTTATGAGTTTAACCTTATAAAAGACTTGATAGATAGATTTTTTGAGACCTTGCAGAGGACAAGGTTTTTAAAGCCACATTTAAAACACGTTGAAAATTACGTGAGTGTAAGGTTTTAATACAAACATACAGTGGGTAGTTCCCATAGAGTGTGGGCAAAAGAAAGCAAAAGTACAGGATGTAAAATAATAAAATTTCTTGGTAAAGTAATAGTCACTCGACTCCCAAGCCCTAGCCCGGAGTCCAGCTCACAAAATATCTAACGTTTGTATTCCTTATACAGCCCGAAAATAGTGTAGAATTTTTCCCATCTTTATCATCATCACTAAAATTATAATGTTTTTAGGCAGTATTGAAGAAGTCTAGGATTACTTGCCAACTTCTCTTGTTACACTCACTCAAACTCACGTTCAGTCTAAAGCTTAGAGAGCAAAAGGCTCTAAGGAAAGAGAGGCAGAGGTTCATATAATAATATAGCACGTACGTACATGGGCAGAAAGCAACAAGCAACTTTTAACGGATCAAGCAACAAGCAATGCCCACATTGAGTAGAAAATTGAAATGTAATATGTAGTAGGTCTGTATAAAATGTGTGCCAATGGGATTCCATCCAGTTGCTATATATATCATACGTGTGTATGTCTTGGAGTATCGATACCAGAGCTTGTGGCATCGGATAAAATTTTACCTATTACATACACGTACAACTGTTTGTGATTCATTTTATGGGTCTCCTAGCCCATAAAAAACTATCGTGGCATTTCCTCCCATGCTTGAGCACAGGTTTTGACTCTTGGCTGCGGTAAAAACTTTCTCCTGTTGCTTTCACCATTACAGCCAGGTATGCCATCGTGTTGTAATACAAAAAAAATGGCATATATAGTTCCAGTTGTAACTTGTTCGGACAGCTTCGGTTTGCCGGCATTTTGCTTTGCAACATTCTAAGAAATTCTCTCCATTACAATTCTCCTCGCTTACAAATGATAGATATGGTAACTCTGTTGGAGACACATAGATTGATATGATATAGGAGATGTCATTCAAACATATTTTATACAGGTGTATATGAGAACTGAACAAATGATGAAATGATCGCACTGATGTTGTTTCTCTTCAAAGTTTGTGTTTGTGTCATGAAACGTGAACCACCAGACTATAAACGTGTTTTACCCTTTTTAATAGAACATTAATTTTGTCCTTGATTATGTTGAGCATACATATGAATGTATGTATGCAGATTTGAGATAATACTATAAGTTTGCAAATGATTAGTTTTGTGAGCAAAAATTGCGTAAAAGTAACGGAATTAAAAAGCATAGTCATTTGAGCACGAAAAGTTTCTTTACATTACAGTTTTTACAAACTAATATAAATGGGCATGAGAGTAGTAGCATTGATTCGATTGTTACAGGGGAAGTACATAATTATAAAATTGACCTTATAAAATTTCTCCCAATAATACCGAATGTACTTTATGCAATTGCCTGAAAAATAATCTCATTATAATCCATCCACAATTTCTTGGATAATGTCCTGTGTAGTTTAGTATTACATATAATATTTTAGAAGCATATGTCAACATTGTAAAGGTTTTCTTTTTGTCACTTATGTAAATCAAGTGCCAAGAGCACACGCATACATTTGTTTTTAGCATGTTTTTTTATTTCAAGAAGCAACCGTAAAATCGTATATCGAAAATATCATAAATTGAAACCTGACATACACCCAGCGTGAAAACGTGAATTTTACAATATAAAATGTCAGAACCAATACAAAAATAATAAAATGATGTGCCAGAATTTTGGGTTGAAAATGTTTCATGGAAACAAAATTAATACATAAATACATTCATATACATATATCCTTTCGTCTGTATCAGGTTTGCTTGACTTACTTCTATTATAAAAATAGTAATATACACAGTATGGTTGTAATTTGAAACGGAAGTTGCAATAGGGAAATTGTGAAAGGTTTCTGGTTTCATTATGGCCTTGCGCTCTCGACACGAAGTAAACGCCTCTTCAAACTGTTAAAATTATACGAGTATATAAAATCTAATGGGAGGCATCGTCTCATATACTATCAAAATATCAGCTCTAATATAAACTATATACTATCCATTTCTGCAAGCCTATATATATGTAATAGAGAAACCGAGAGTATGCATACCTAAGCAATTTCGCAACTAATGTAAATGTAAATATAGTAGGCATAAAAATGAGCATTTCATACCCACGTACACAAAAAAGATCATGTGTAATATTATGCAGCATAAAAAAAGCCCACCTCATATCACTTTCATTTATGGAATATTTCCCAAGTCTGTTTACTCTGCTGTTAAGAAAGCCAAACATTCGTTGACAAACCTTAAAAAACCTAGACGCAGTAGCTACTCACTTTCTCCAAGAAGGAGAGGCACTTTGAGGAATTTTTCTCTGTAAGTACTTCTTGGAAGTGGAAGGGAGAAATGAAGATGCTATGTATGAACGTACTTTTTTTAAAAAAAAATTGGCATCATCTGTAAACATGAATGAAAATTTGAAGTGGCTGAAAACGAAAATATTTCTGAGGATCTTTACTACTACTCTTGAGTATTCTGTCCACCCACGTGGGTAGGCGTAGGGCGTTGTATGGATGGACAAAAATATTAAAAATGCATGCACATGTGCATTGATGAAGGTATAGATGTGTGTTTGTGAATTTGAGAGCTACAAGCTACAAGAAAAGTTTAAAAAAAAGTATATGAAAGCTCGAAGGGTTGTCTAATGTAATATGATTTCCTGACTTCATTCATTGCATCTTCCTGTACATTTGTTGTTTTTGGCAGCCTTATTATGCATTAGGGATATCGTATTTTTGATAGTACGACAATGTGAATACTTGTTTCAGGATTTTTGGATGCGTTAAAGAATTTTACTGTTACATATTTGGTCTCTTGGTTTTGAAACATATGGATCCCAAAGTACACACACAACATAAAAACATATACTGATGGGAAGAAGTAACATTCCCAAGATTCAGTACCTTGAGGTTTCTATGATCTAACACCTACTATATAGTTCCATCACTTCGTTTTACTGTACGGGAAAAATGTGGAAGGTGACAGACATCCCACCAAATTAAAGAATGTAATTTAAGGATATTATAAGCGATCGATGTATACTTTCTCCAGGTATACTGTTATAAATCAAATCCGTATAACGTCATATCACGTTGTTTACCTTTAAACAGGAAGTCCATTTATTGAATAGATGGTACCTATCATATTAGGGCACGTTCATGTCAATTTAGAAGGAGTTGTGGGTCTATAGGCCAAATAGGAAGTCCAGTTAATTGTTTTTGTATGTCAAGTATGTGAAACCACATTTCAGCAAAATGCGCTGTTAGCTTTTCAATCCATCTCTCAAAAAGCTTCATAACAATTTTATATTATTGTATTTTCTTTCTCTTCTCTCATATTCTACACGCATAAAATGACACAAAGCCAAATAATTGGTTTCGCATTTTTTATGTATGCATACAAAATGTAGTTGCAATAGTGTGTCTAATAAACAGTCACAAAAGTTTAGCATTATTTATTCACTAATGAAAGTTTATTAAGGTGGTCAGTTTAGCAGTCAGTTTTTTAATAGCATTATTTACAAAACCTTGAAATACCATTAGCACAAGTTAGCGAAATATGTTTAACAATTTAATTTCTACACGTGTTAGCCTTACCGTAGCCTCATTATCACTGCAAAAGTGAGCGTTTATTTACTATATTGCACAAACAAAATTCTCGACACCGCTATTCGTATTGAAAATTCTGTTAATAAGATGGTAAGACTGGCCATAACATGTAGTATAATATGTGCCTAACATGCTACTACACAAAGCCATCGATGGTTTTCACATACTTACAAAAGTGTAAGTGCTAGTTAGGGTTGAAGAAGTAGTTAAATAAACAATAAACGATAGACGTCACGTATCATGTTCTCTCAACTTTATTGAAGAATCAGTCAACTAAGTTAAAAGGTACACTCATACTTTTGTAGCCTGAGTGAGCATTTGCATGAAATATTTGAGACATGTAAGCAGTCATACATAGAACGCAACACGGCCTGCGAACGTGACAGTTTTAACATTTTCTCTTTGCAATTTTGTCGTCAGTTATTGCAACTCTCATTTGGGCTTTGTTTGGATAAACTGGAGCGAACCACATCACATAACTTTACACTTCTGTGGTAGGAAAGTCATTGTCTTTTTCAGTCCATCTAACGTATCCAGGAATGCCGATATATAGGAGAAAGTTCTCTGATATTTTCAAGTGCCGACCTATCAAATATACATGTAGCTTTTTAAAAAAGCAGAAGATTTCTTATGATAAGGTGTTTCCTACCATTTATTGGGCAACAAATCAGCTATGCGTTTCATGTAATTCCTTGGTGGTGAGGTTTCAAAATACATTGAATAATCATTTTATAATCAAGTCAAAGCTAAACTGAAACATAACTGAGGATTGATTGCGGACACGGTAGTGTACTTGTAACCGTAATAGTATCGTCGCGTAAAATTATCAAAATTCATTTGAAGCTGCAAAGTCAGGCATCCTGACAAAGCCAACAACGAAACAGCTAAATAACTTTTCAAAGACAACTTACTGGAAATATAAGATGTGGTGTGCGTTTTCACTTAGGCTATATATGTAAACCAACGTGACCTTTATTATTAGGCAATTATGTAATGTAACTCGTAAAAACGTTTCATGCATATGTCTACTATTATTGTAATAAAAAAACAACTGAAGAGAATGTTGAGGAGACTTTCACAAAGACACGTTGGTCAATGTTAAGCTTTCTATGTTTTTAAACGGAAAAGCAGTATTGTTTGTATTACTACGAGCTACGAATATTATGGTATGACCATGTACCTGTATTGTATGTGGCCAACCAGCACTATTATGTATGTGTAGAACTAATAAAACTTGTTTTGCAGAATGGCAAAAAGTTGAAAAATCCGTAAACAACAAAACTAAAACATCTCTTTTATCCATCTCAATAAAATCAGTCATCCATAAATTTCCATACAATAATGAATGATCAAAGCGTATGACATTTGCACAATATATGGCAGGAAGCATTGCTGTATCGAAAACTTAGCTGTGCTTGCTTATGCACAAAAAAGCGTGATGACAAAGTTTGCCACTTACCCTTTGTCGATCAATTTTTATTCAGCTGAAGGTTTTTTTATACATGAAAGTAGAACATATTTTTGTATGGAGAATGAGCTGGCTGTGCATCGAAGTACATAAATGTGAGCAACAGCTTCGTTCGTTAGCTTTTAAGCTAAGCACGCTGCCAAAAACGCATTCACCCAAGTCCATCATCAATGCCGTCGTCAGCAGTAAGGCAGTCATTAACTCAATAGTTGGTAGTAATAGAAGGGAGACGGAAAAAATCATTGTTTTATATTCAACCATGTGCATGTAATTTATGTACGTATGTACACTATATAGGATATTCAACCATGTGCACACACATCACAAATGTTTAGAAGTCTAATTATTTTCTGCAATCATAACGTATCATTATTATCAATCGTTATTGGTGGAACGAGGAAACGCAACATAAATGGTCTTTTCTAGGTAACCTGAATTGCACGTTTTATTCAACCATTGAGATAAATGTGTGGTGTGTGCAATACTATATGGAGTTGTCAATGGATTAACAGCGTGATATGATCAACTGTGTGGCACATTGTATTACATTGTCCCCCCAGTTACACTGAAGTATCCATAGACTTGCTAACAATGCTAATAACTTTCTCCGTAAGAATCTAGACACCATGCTGTGCTTTCTAGACTGGAAACGTTGCATGTCGTAATCGTAATATAACTATGTAATACATGTATGAGCACATTCCATTGATCACATCAAACATCGAGAAAAAAGGATATACTGGATCATGGAGTGAAATCCAATGACTTTCTTTGATGGCAGTAATGATAGGGACCTTACCGACAAACATGGTATTTTACAAGTACTTATTTAGAACATGACTGAATCCTCGATTATGTCACGCTAAGCCATATCATAATTTGTATCAATGAAATACAAATGTCACATCCAAATTGCCACTGTTATTGCAACGCTGATTGTTTTTGTTAAGTGTAACTTTTATATGATCATATCAAATCGTAGATAGATGGTTGTAAATGGCAAAAAGTTGCCGTAGAAAGCAGGAGACTAACTTTCCCTACTTTTATATGGTGTAAGAATTACATTACGTTATAAATAGTTATAAATTACAATCCCGCAACTATACTACTTTGATTACTGAAAAACGTAGTAGTACCTTGTATGTATGAGCATTTTATGCTTACAAGCATTTTGTTTTTGTTTTGTTTTTACAGAAATACTCCTACCACGGAAGCAAAAACGAAGTTAACAAATGTACCTGAGAGCACCCACTTCATGGAAAATCATATATTTCAGCAACAAACTTACGAGGTAAGTAATATTCTGCAGTTTCGTTTTAGCAGCAGCATGTTATCTTATTGTTCAGTCTGAGAGAAATCGAATCCCTTTCACAAACATCAATGTTATATCCGATACTAAAGTCAATGATACATTGTAATGTAGCTTCATCTATCAGAAAGTAATAACATAAATGTTACCTGTGAGCATGAAGTTTTGTATCAATACAAAACGTGATATCATGAATGAATACATGGGCTTAAACGCCCCCGCATTATGTCTATAATCAGAAAAAGTGCTTGGAAGGAAGTTTATCCTTATCTAGTGGGTGAAGGGGAAAGTTTTTCAAGTAAAAGCTGCTGACTTGGTCTGAAAGTTTCATAGAAGAGTGGAATAGAGCATTGCTCGAGTGACCTTAGTTTAGTGTACAACACCCACTCACACAATGTCAACTCTGCTGATCTTGCACTCAGACGCTTGTTAAGTTAGTATTATCGCGGCTTCAGAGTGGCTACAAGATATCGAAACATTGGGTCAATGATGATGGCTAAATTATGGACTCAAAGGTGGATATTGGTTGATATGATCCAATTTGACTTCCCAAGTAGAAATGCTGAGTATTCATTTGCTTGTCTTTTTGGCTTGTAATTATTATTATTAGTCTTATTAGTATCATTCTTCCTTCAAAGTTTCTTCAAGAAGCAAGATCCAGCAACAGAGAGAAAAATACAAGCGCAAGAGAGTTTTTATTTGATTTGCTTAACTTCCCATTTGAACGCAATCAACTCATGCGGTGATCACAATTTAATTTCCTATTGTTTTTTCTTTCAATTTGAATGGTCTTAAAAGAGGACAAAGTTGCCGGTAGCCAAACAAATAATAAACGCAAGAGTGTTATCAGAAACACAATAAATTGCTCGAGGTCGAATAGGTACGCACGTCTAGCCTAGTTGCACAAAAAGTGCATTTTTATTTCTAGTTTATGACTTTTCTGGCCATTTAATTCCAAATATGTCCCAATTTTTTTGAACTGCATTGTAATGTGATGAATGAATGAATCATTTACCTTTGTCTTTGCAAAGTTCCGCAATTTGAACTATAATTACGACATCATTGTATCTTTTGTTTACTATTTTATTGCTAAAAATTGGCATGATTATCTTCTAGTCCCAATTCACACATAATTTTGTGTGTTGAATGTTCTAGTGTGTGAATGTGTGAGTGCAAAAGACTACGTTTATTTGGAGCAATCTGAGGATACTGAGAAATGCCTTGGTCAACCGCAAAAAAATTGTAGTAAGTTATAAACTCTTTTAATTTCGTCATGTTTTGATTTTAAAATGTTTAAATCAATGGACATTACCATTTTCCATTAGTTGTAGTTGGTTCTTACGTGTAACTGTATTGCATTTTTGCGCTTACACAAGGCAAATATTTCTCTACCCTACCGATTCTACCCACGTTTTGGAAGTTGTAATATAGATTTTAGATTTGTTATTGAGCATTTGGGGTTTTCTTTAACTGACTCTAGTATTTAGGTTTCTTTATTGCATATTTGATGCAAGTGACTGTGAGGTTAACTGCATTACATTAATACATTACTGCTACCTCATGTTATAGATTCAAAGACATTCTGTCAAGTTCCATTATACGGTTGTATTGTTCATTATTCATGTGCATTTCTATCCTGTTTCATTACCATCATTTCAGTTACTCCAGGCATCCAGGCCTACATATGTATGTATGTGTAGGATAAAATATTAATTTGAAATTTGGCAGACTATAAAAAAATGTTTCGTTTGTCCAGAAAGTTTGTGTAAAGGTTTGCATGTTTGTAGTATCAATTCAAGGGCATTTTTAGTTATGGTACAACCGAACTTTACTAGATATAGGTTAGTTGTTCGTCCACAAAGTCCAATTTACATTACCTAACATCTCCAATTTCTTCAACATTGTTTTTGCAATTATTCATTCGAATAATCAGATCTCATTATATGATGTGGACATACAAATGGACAGAGGAACTGTTTGTAAATGTCTTTTAATTATTTTACTGCACAAACAAAGCCGTTCATGCTGTTGTTTTTAAGTTGTAGTAAAAACATTACGTTTTTATTTATACAATGTTGTATGGCACAACATTCAATTTTTTTCTCTCTCAATTCGTTTGGACTCAAGTACCTTCATGTTGTAGAACGTATTGCTTTTTACAGAAAGTATCATTACTGGGCAGCATTTATGACTATCGATTTTGAAAGTAACATTATGCATATATCTAAATAAAAAATAGTTTCATCTAGACACTTAAATATTTATCCGTTTTTGCTCACATTCAAAGCAGCCTGGTACTGGCTTTACTTTCACCAGTTAAGATACTACCTAATAGTCGATTCGATGTGACTGTCTGCATGCAACTAAACTTACACTTTAGAAAAGACAATTTGGGCTATGTTATCAATATCATCAAGCATCTAGTTTTCATTGGCATTGCTGAAGAAACATAAGATTTACCTGTGGGCTGATAGCAAAAATGTGCAATTAAAGCCTGACTTGTACTTCCTAATACAGCTCAGATGAAAAATCATATCACGATCAGTAAGTAGTCGATATGACTGCTGCTGAATTATTGACGTATTTATTATCATTATCAGTATTATCACGTAAAAATCAACGATTGTGCTTTAATAATAGTAGAAAGAGGAAACGTGTTACTGTTATTACACTATAATATTGAATGAACGACTATATTCTAGTCTACATTAAACTGGGATACGCTTCGTAAGTTCACCCGGTTTTCCATAGTATAAAAGTGTAACAGTAATTACACATCGTTCATGTGTACAACAGTGTAGTGTACAGCCATATAAAATCACAGTGATTAGTGAACTTTGATCTCCGCGATACCATAAAAGTTTTTCATCGCTACATATAACAAGATGTGGCACAGCTCATAAATGTGCGTCAATATGTATTACAGAGATTCAAATAATATTAAACAACAAAATGTCAAAACAAGGTGATTTAAATCGTTCAATCAAACATTAAGATGGATGGATGATTTTTATGGTAAGGGGTACATAAAAATAAAATGTTTGAACGAAGAAGCTTCAGTTTTTAATACAACCGTAAACAGGGAAGGTAAATCGGTGCTTACATTTTATAACTCTTGTGAATAATGAGGATTTTAGCATTAACCGAAAGTTATTAAAAGTAGGTTAATATTACAAACCTTTTCCAAATAAAATAATTTTGTAATGACTTACCGCACACTCTACTTACGATTAGTTAAAATAGCGTGATGATTCGATCCTGCATTAAAACGTTGAAAGTAAAGGTGATTTTATTTTTATGGCTCCCTTAACTACTTATCATAGTACGAGTGCCAACCTGAGTATCATGAAGTATCATGTGTTGAAAACTAAAGGTAATTTAATCCATCCATCCATCGTTTCGTACTCAAGCAAAATAACATGTATAAATGAGGGTACACCAGCCAAATGTGCAATGTGAACGAAACAGAAGTGTAATTGCAATGAAATATGTGCACTTTTATGTATTAGTATTGGCTCGCAGGATTATTTTCCCTTTGGTCGCACTTCTATAATTGGATGTAATAGAGGCCAGTCTTGCGGGAGCTTTTGGCTTAGAATTTTCCTATAAAATATGCTTTCACTATGAAATAGGTAATCGGTTAAGCCAACATCACCAATCTAACTATACCTAGCGGTACTCAACTTACAACTTACCAAGTTTGGAACAGTCTTAGTAGACAAGTAGCGGAAAGGAAATTACTTGCAAAGTAAAAATATAGACTTCATTACTGTTCTTTCGGTCAAAGGCTGCACTTTCTATACTCGAGCTGGAAACTCAAGAGGCTACATGTTTATACAGTTATAATATGCCCTACTGCTGCGATCGAGAACAACTTAATCATAATATTGAAAATGGGATCTACTGACTACTGACGTTAGCCAATTGTTAGGGGTATGATTGAACAGCATGTAGTCATTTCTGGAAGAGTAGTGGTATATTGACGAGCTTTCATATTTGATACTTTAAATGCTGACTACAGCTAAAGGCCGCTTTTTCTCTGCTTCTCATTCATTGACCTATATTATTACATTTTAATTCTATTCTATCATGGTTTATTCCCCCTCACTCCTGTGGTTTCTCTTGTTCCCCTCTACTGACATTTCGAGTTAAATGCTTCCACGTTGAATGAAAATAGACCATCCATTTTTACTGTACGCTGTACAATTTGTTAGATAATATACTGCGGTCGTTTTTTGAGGGGAAAGCATATGCTATATAATAAACTCAATGCAACTTTGCAAAATACTTGGTCGGATTTGGCATATAATTTGCAAATGTGTAATGCACTTGCATAGAACCATCGCTTCAGAGAAAATTACATTCCAATGTCGATATGAACACAAAAATGGCTAATTATATGCCATGTAATTTGAACAGTTTAGAACCAAGGACTGCTTTATTGTTGGTCAATGCAATTTTGCTAGTTTGGAGTTTTCACTTGGTTGGGTTTGGTATGGGTAAACCTCGATTTCATATAATAATTTGTGAAGTAGCTTTCCCTTCGAATCGTTTAGACTTATGGTTAATAAATATGCAAGGAAAGTATAATCGATGCTTCACACTATCTGTTCGTGCCACGGGCTTTCACTTTTACAGATATAAGTATCAAAACTAACATGATTCTTTGTCTATGGACTTAATAAATACTGCCAAATTGAGACTACGCTGCGCTGCACTCTGCACATTGCATACATGGGCTGTCGATTAGGATTTAAACCTTCTGAAACATACCATGTATCTGTTAATTATTAATTAACTACAATCGTGCGGCTTATATTCGAGGTTTCCAGCAAATATTTAATTTCATGGGGGAAATATGGGGTTTTGTTACTGCCTGTTGAAAACCAAAACGTTCATTCTCACTGTTGAGTAGATTCACCCACTCAAAGCATAGACATACATAGATTAGCACGAGTAGACAGTTGGTCGTCCTACCAAAAACCGTTCCATTATCGTATATTGTATGCAAGTTTGCACATTGCACGGGCTCGCTATCTTCATCGTAAAAAGTGGTTTTGAGTGAAACGTTGTAAATTTCATTTCTGTTGGCACGTTTTGAATTATCCAACATTTTAACTAAGGTTTTTTTCATCAAATATCGATTTCCAAGTTGCTGTCGATCCTGGATAATTTGAAAATTCTTATGGTGGGCTGCTAATGTAGATATCATCAACCAGATTACATTTTTCCAAAAGGATTTGTTAATGTTCAAGAGTTCCATTTTTTCTACCATTTGAATCACATTACATATTGCGGTTCGTGATATTCAATAATCCATCCAGCTCAAGCTCGCTACACTGCCGTTTGGAAGAACAGAGCAGATTTCATTCATGGTAATCTTGTTCACTGTTATTCCCAACTCGCTTTTCATTATAATTAAATCATGCCATGGTTCTGAACGTTGTCTGGTAAGCACCCATACCAGAAGTTCAGAAATGCATTAATGGTTGATATTCCTGGTCATCTGACCTTATTTCCCAGAGGCAGTCCGCCCACACTAGATTTGAGTACATTGCTTTTCTTGAGCTCTTTATAAAACATACGTAAGTAGATTTTTATATTCATTTGCAATTAAATCTCTGCTTTATCATGGAACGAAACGAGTATTGAGCAACACGTGACACGAATAGATTCATTGTAAAGTCCTAAAGTCATTAAATGTTGAATCTTGTAGCAAATGCTGATAAAAAAAAGTCTATTACGACACTATACATATATCGTCAGTATTTGATTAGAAAACCTCTCGAGACCTGCCGAAGCGAAGGTCAAGTTTTTTAAATTGAATTGTCTAAGACGAATTGTTAGTGATCCGGATTGGAGCACGTGCACTCTCTCTCTCTATGAAAGCTAAATTTTCCCCCTTTTTAAACATTCGTCAATTTCAGTAACACGTGGAAGACATTTTACATGCTTTTACGTTAATGATAATCGTAATTAGGATTGCTCATCACAAAAGTCACATTTTTATGAACTACTGGTTTTTAGTTTTTGAGGAGGGATTTAATTGTAGTACTCTACTCTGTGCACTCTAATTTTGCTATCACAGATATTTTTGGTCTTAAACCAGTAGCGTCATTGATAATTTTACATATCTTTTTGTTTTGTTGGCATTAATGTTAATTTAGTGTGTCTATTACTTTTATATGTAAGAACATGAATAATGCTTGTGTAATCTTATGGAAAAGCGATCGCATTGTATTTTTTTACATTTAGTACATGCAAACGTGCTTTGAAAAAAAAAACTTGGGAGTTGTGGTTTTAAATTAAATGACCCGTACAATAATCTGTAAGGAATTGCACGAAAATATAATAATTTTTCATTCATTGCTCGTAAGTTTGAACTTGAAACTATTTTCCCAAAGAAAATTACGTTTTATTTATTTCTCATACAAAGGCAGAATTTCTAGAATATTTAGTTGAACTGCATTTCTGTCGGTTGAATAATAAAGTGATAGTGTACGTGGGATGTGATGAGTTTCATTTAATTCAGCTTGCATTTCAAAAATTAGACTCTGCACTCTACTCTACGTCTGCAAGGCATATGAGTCAGCAGCAGCAGTAGCAGAAAAACATGCTACAAAAACCAGTCTGCACTTGTCACCCCACAAAGTTATGTTCAATTCATTTGTGATCTTCGTTCAAAGTGCTCACATATATTAGTGTACTACCAAAATTTATGGCTACATTAGCAAATATTAAAAGTGTTGCATCTGAAAAGTTGTTGAATGAAAACCAAATCAAATTACTGAACTTGAACTCACTTGAAGGTACAACATAAAAGAACGATCCTTATCTAAATTCATTTTTATGTCGACTTGTGTCTTAAAAGTTGACAGGAGCATATATAATATATTTTAACTGCAGAATTGCAGATGCATTACTCGATTACTACAACTTCAATATACACACAACTGATGTATGATATGATGGCAGTGTGATAGCCACACTGCATGCTTTTTATGACAAACGGGAAATTTGGGACGTTCGATCAACCGGTTCAATCAGAAGCACAAGATGAACAAATAGGTGTTTTTTTCTTCTAAAGGTACAGCAGCAGACATCTTGTCGAATTTGTCCTTTTCGAGGGAAATTGTATCAATTATAATTCATTTAGTGATTCACGTCGCATATCACCTCTAAAACTTTGGATACATGAAAACAACATGAGGTACAATGATTTTTAATGTGATAATCGGTCGAGTTGATAATGTTAAGCCGTATAGCAACTGCACCTCACTTAATATCCACATATTTTGTTCCCACATGGTATATATAGTTGTTGACCGGTTCGAGTGTTTTGGTCTTGCTCTCCTCTTTTCTGTGAACCAATGAAGTGATGTGTCATTTAAATCAGGTCTCGTCTCCCATGCTCTGATATCCATTAAATCTGTCCTCTCACCCGCTGCTGATTTTCTACTTAAAGAGTTAAGTTAACTGTGAACTGGTTAACTTGGTACATGTCCAAACAGCTTAATTTAATTTTGTTTCTTTTTTCATTTTATAACCGAACTGCTGACATTTAAAAGCTGGCAGCTGTATCTCATATATTACACACACATATATATCTGTCTGTCCCCTTTAATTTGGGAGTCGAATCAAGAGTTTTCTGTTCTGTGATTTTAAACTCCTTGGTTAATACAATCTAAATATTGGACGTTCATTTAATGATAAAAGAAACCCCAAAATAAATATCATGCAGATATTTCATATTATATGCATCTTCCCTATATCCGTTTACTATTTACAGTAGGTTTTGGTTTGTTGAGCGTAAGATAATCTGAGACAACTTGTCAAACGAAAACAAGCCAAGAGGCGTGCTATGGTTGTGGCTTAGTGAATGGAAGGCACGGCATCGGATTCTTTCCTATTGACTGTAGATATTATGGCTACAACTGCTGCATATTGATTATTTGAGTGCTCTCTCATAGTACAGTTGTTTACTTGCTCATTCAGTATTCAAGCGAACGTTTGTACATGCTGATATAAATGAGTCCACTTGACTTTATTATTGCTCTCTCTACCATGTACAGCACAATATGGTTATATTTGGTAGAAATTGGCCACTTGTGTGGTAGAAAGCATCTTCATTGAGAGTCGCTTGCACAAAAGTTGAATGTGAACTTGAAGAGCTCATATTTCAGAATGTGGGCTTGGACGAGCACGATGTACAATCATATATGTACATGATAATGATAATATGACGTGATAAGCAGCGGTCTTTGATAACATGTTGATGTGATGTTGATTGTGATGTGATGATGACTGACTTTTTTTTCGTCTATCTGAATCAGCAATGATGATGAATTTTATAAACAAGGTAAAACAATAAGAACACTTGTTGACCAATGAGGGCGTTTGAAGTGACACTAGTATAATCATTTGTGAATGACTTTTTTTGTGTTCTCTTTTGCCATATCGTGAACATTAATAACCTTTTCCATTCATTTTTAATTGATCAGGCCACTTTTCAACTTTTCAGTTTTGGAAGAAAAAAATCATGTGTAATTAGATATGATCGTATTAATTTTTCTTGTGGACCTTTTTAAGATAGTTGATAGTTATGCAACGCAATTAAAGAGCTAATGAATGTCTGTACTTTTAGAGAGATACAAGTCATTAAGTCGATGGAACTACTACGTGACATGCGTTTGGGTTGCTTGCATCAAGAAAGGGAGAACTGGATGCGAGATTAATGGTTCAATTCACATCCTTCTCCTGCCGAGCTCATACCATATGCATGCATCGAGCTGAAGCAAACTGTGAAAGGTTTTTTCAAGTGGGGTGATATATTGGGCTCATTGTGAATGAAATAAATTTCAATGACTTTTCAATATTATGCTCAACATTACATGTCCAAGAACTTGTTGAGAATCATTGCCAAAAACCACATCCGGATTTCTTTGCTGCACTGCAAGCATAAATGCTTTTATTTTAGCCACAACCAATGTGATATGCAATAATTCTGGCTAATCAATAAAAGTCACTTTCATACTCTGTAAAGCTTTTTATTGCATTCGTATGCGTGGAACAAGATTATAACTCTTATTTTTGTCGTTTGTTTTTCTAAAGAAAACCTCAAAAATGATTCATTTCACTGTCTAGCTTTTTTCAAACTATGTGTAGTTACAATTACATCATACATCATGTTCCATCTTCATCACCCAACCAAAAAAAGTACGCTCAGCCTTGTTATGGGAATGGATACACCGCAGTTGAAACTCTACTATCTATTTGCTAATAACATTTGGGTATTAATAGCTCAGACCCGATCCTACGCAAGAATTTATGCATTATCTTAGTTAGATAATTTGTATACACAAACACACTTGCACATTCTCTTCTTCTTTCGTAGCCCTTGGCCGATACAATACAATGAAATTAAATTTTTGAGGAGGAAAAAGGCCTGCATATTTGTTGTTGTTTTCTGTTCTGATGAAATTCTTACATTTCAAATTACAATTACACCAACCAACCAAGTGGAACCAAGTTATGCCAAACCAAAACTAGTCATAGGGAACGTTTGCCAAATCACATTAAGATTGCACTACATTATACAACCTCAAGCATGAAGATTTGGGCATGTAGTTGGAAGTGCTGTCAGCTTTTTATAGAAATGCATGCAAATGGGAAGCTTTATGCATTAAATACGTTTACTCATTCGCGTTGCCATTATTGCAAGCTCATTATCTTCGTTTTTGTATGCACATGTGCAGTGTCAGTGTCTACTTCCTTTCATTGACTGGTGAAAACCATTAGGCTTAGCAAATTGCCAATGCGTCTACAAATTAGTTTTGACTAAGAATTAGGCCTGTTTTGTTTTACGGTAGTGCAGTAGCAAAATCTATTAGTAGATCCAGCGTCATTATGTCGAATATATTTTTAGTCAACTTAGTATCTGAGCATTTAAATACAATGGAATGTGTGCTTTGAATGAAATGAGTGAGACGAAGCAGCTCCATATTAAATACGAGCACACAGAGGGGAAGCTCGTATATTAAAACATAATATTTGAGTAGTTTTGTACTTATTTGATGGCTTTGGCTATGAGAAGTAAGTGGTTGCTGTTGCACATGCCATTCTAAGCTGCACTCATTTGCAGCCACAATATTCATAAATGTAATCGTAAAAAGTAGTAATAACAATATACATAATAATCTTTGTTATTGATGGTTCGCGATTATGAGCTTGATGATACAGAGTACGTCCAGTACGAGTATATACAGAGCTCGGAACTTGGACTTGCATTTTATCGTGTTGCAAAATCGTCTTAGCAAGCAAAGTATGTATATAAAAACAAATTGGTGTGTTTATGTAACCTGTCTGTTTAAACCATGATAAACATGTGTGGATTTACATGAATGTGTGTTGAAGGTGCTTTCTCCCACCACATCACCTTTCTCTGAAATATTGCTTAATCGGATTAGTTTTTAAGAATAATCAAACTTTTCATATAAATCAATTCAGTTTGTTAAATCGCAGGAAATTGTAAAGTATCAAATGGTTTGTGAATTGCTGCAGCGTCATATTTTGCCTCCTTCTTCAACTCCCCAAAATATATATCATTTTCTTGTTTATCAAAACTGTTAGCGACATATACCCGTTACTGTCTGCCAAGGCGAAATAAAAGTTTCGTCAAACACGCATTGACATTATGCATGTAGCCAAACAAACTCATGCATCACATGAAATTTTTATTGGTTATTTTGGTTAAGTTCATTATAACGGTCACAAAAGCTACTGCCCATTTATCATTTTATCAAGTACCAAAGCATAAACCGGGGCAAGGCGCTATAATTTCATTAAAGCGTAATAATAAATTGGCAGACACAGATAGGAATGTAGCCAACTAGCAACTACTCCAGATAGAGTGATGCAGGCCTATATTGACTTTGACGCATCTTCAATTAGTTTAAATCGTCGTACACATATTTTAATTAAGGCAAAGGTCAATCTTAGTTATTGAGTAAACCTTAAATTTGTATTTTTATGTGTCTTTTGATGCCCCATGCGGTACTTTATTTACAGTCAATAACAAACGCAAACGGGGTGCATCTAATGCATTTATGCATCTTATGATGCAATGAAAAATTATGATTTTAAAAGTTAAATATTTTTTCCCAATATTCTTTTGTGCACCGACCTAAACGAACCAACTATTTATCGAATCTACACAACAAAACAATAAACTAGCAACAAGTTGCTAGTTAATATCGCATACAAAATAAATGCAATGCATGCTCAAGGTGCGTGCTTATGAAATTCTTTGACAGCCTTCTATTTGGTTTAGTCATATTAAACTGCTGCACTTTAGCTCGACAACTTTTAATAATAGAGAGCAGAAATTGAATTGCATAAATTGTCCTCGGCGTTCCTTTGAAAATATAGTAGCCATTATATATTGGTAAAACTTTGCAATTGCAGTCTAGTTTGAACTGGAATTTGGCTTTATTTGTGTGACTTTTCTTCTTCGTTTCATTCAACATTATATTATTCATCATGTTTACGTTGCAACTGATCCATTTGTTCACACTAGCTTTTGCTACTGCTGAGCCACATAGTATGTAACATAACAAGGAATTATTATGATCAAGGTACATTTTGGTCAATGGCCGAATCATACATTTTGAACCTCCGCAATAGCTTAAACTCGCCACAACGAGCACTTGTGCTTTTACTACAACATTTTCTGTAGGTTAAATTATGTATGATATAAAATCAGTATCAAATGGAAGAATTATTTATTTGATCCTTAGACTCAATCAAAGTCATGTGCACTAGACTAGGCTACTGCTTACTATATACCATTATTAACTAGAAACTGGTAACATGTTCCTCAAAATCTCTATGTGGTTGTCTGGTGCTACACGACCAGCACTGACTAGAGTAGTAGTAGAAGTGGAGAACGTTGGAGTTGGACTGCAACTCACGCTGCATACATTTCTTATTTGTTGGTTGCATGTTTTTTTGGATACATGGATGACTGCTTTGAATAGATGCATGCCTGCCTGGTTGCATGCCTTCCTGACTAACTTGTCTTGACTTGCCATGCCAGTTTGCCACACTTTGCCATTTACCATTTTATATTGGAATGGAATAGAATATCTATTAAGGATACATTAATATAAAAGTAAGCCTCACAAAAACAGATGCATAATACACACACACTCACTCTCTCACATTTTTATATGGTAAAGTAGAATACAGCCTTAACCTTTGGGTAATGTGCTGCTCGCATAAAAATCTTCCTCTCGCGACCACTTCATTTCTTCTCATTAAAGTTGCATTGACTGAGCTCAGTCCCATTCAGTTGCCAACTTGTCCAGTTGTTGGTCGCTACTTTTTTTTGCTTTGGTCGTACCAGTTCGTTCGCCGTCTTTGTTCTTTTCTTGCCACAGCAGCACAGACTAAAAAAGCAAGTTTGAGAAAATGAACAGGAGCAATGGAATAATAAAAACCAATATATGTGGAGTTGTAGGATGAATAACAAACAGGATTCTTCTCTGATAGATAATGAAAACTTAAAATACAGCGTTTTCTTCATATATATGTGTGTAGTACGTCAGCGATTGAGTGAGTGCTTGGTGTTGGAGTTGGCTGTGGCATTCTTTACATGAAGAATTTTACTATTTCTACTCACTCAGATTCTGTGATCCGGTTGAGAAAGAAGTGGAACGCATGCATTGCTGGGGCTGTGTGCTATGCTATGTTTTATACAATAAATAGATACTAGTTGTAGGAATTTGTGTTTGTACTTATTTTTGTGATTCATTCATAAGACGAAAAGATGAAAGGAAAAGTTCTCATGTGACTTACAATTAGATTTTGGACTTAGATAGATACATTTCCTCATCTGGAACTTGTTGGTGGGTGTACAAAGTGCAACTTGGGAAGTCGGGAGTTTCCTTTGGAAAAAGAGAGATTTATGTAGATTTAAAGTTGTGTTTGTGATGCAAGAACGGGGTTATGTTGTACGTTTTTGAGAGCTACTAAAAAGTGTTGTTGCTGTTGCTACATCTGTGCATACATAACTAGATGAGAATTCCATGCAAAAAAAATTAAGTGTAAGTTATGTATATCCATCCACCTGTCGATGTGTAATCCTTGAGTGTTTTTTGTGTACCAGAGTTAATGGTGGTTTATGCTCGTATGAAGATTTGACTCAAATGTCAATAAATTTCCGTACAACATTAACCCGTCCCTTCTAAATCAGAATACTGAAAAACGACCTGCTGCTGCAGAATTTAAGGAAAAATTTAAAAGTGCTACAAGCTCGACAGGTATGCAAAGTGGTGGGAGCCATTTATTTTATTCTCTTTGTGTACCGGCTTGACATAAAAATCTGTAGCAATAGTAGCATAACAAGCACCGAAAGCTTGATGCTTTATAAATATAATATACTCATAGAATATATAGGTAGGTAGTAAAGTAAATGTGTATTTGTGCCTTTCAACCATAAATATCCCTTCAGAGGATAAATCCGCTCTCAAAGGAATGAATTTGCAAAAAAAGAACAGTCATAATATTTAGTTTCTGCCAGTCGTTCTCTCCTTTAATTTCAACTTCCAGCCAGGGTTTTTGAAATAGTAAAGCTGTCATGTTAATTTAAAGTTTGTTATAATTAATGAGTTTATAAAATGCATACTGCTTTGGAGAGCGGAAGGAAAGCTGAGTGAGACTTAGCTGTACAGCCTGCCAACAAGGAATAATGTGCTTTATATGTTCACTCATTTGCGTGTATGTGCAACATGGTATTACGCTACACTTTCGACTTCCTTTTCCCATGAAACTTTGTTTAGACTATTTGGGAGACTTTATTAGTAGGTCTACATTCAGCATTTCGTATATATGCATTCATCATATATCATGCCAAACCATGCAATTCCTTAACTCTCAGGCAGTATTCTAAAATCCTACATTTTAAATAACGTATCAGACAGTGTGTTGTGAAAGTGGAATTGTTTCTTCCATTTTCTCTACTTAAAACTTGCTCCATGGCATGGCATGCATGCCCACACATTATCTTTTTGCAATCAGAATGCTCAAATAGAACAGTCCATGAAAAGCAAACCAAATCTACTTAAGGGACGCTTTCTATAAGCGCCGGTTGAGAGAGAGAGATTATGAGGTTAGGAACATAAGTCAAACCCAAAAACTCTTTCACTTCATGGGTAAACTACATTAATCGTTATGTATACTATTACTTGGTTTCTGTTTCCGTAAAAGCTGTGAGGCATGCATGTGAATTAATGCATTAAATGTGCATGAGACGGATTTTAAAAGCCTCAGTCTGAATCTACGGTTTTCATGTTTTTACAAAGACACGAAAAATGGAAGGGAAACGTTTTTTTTCTCTACTGACTGAAGTTTGCTATAGCATGCATTATTTTGTGATACAATATATATGGGGTTGGCTGCTGAAGTAGTACTCAAATACCCTCGTGCACCTGCGTTTTTGGCAATACCTTTCACTCCATACACGGCATCCTTAGACGTGCGTTGAAAGTAAGAAAGTAGGAGGTAAATCGGAAAAATTTATTCAGCTTTCCCCTTCCCTCAGTCAAATAACTCTTCCTTGTGTCCGAAAGTCGGTTCAGCTGTGTGCTATCAACTGTTTCAGTAGTGGTGCCAGGGTGTCAGTGGTTGCACTTTCATTTTGCATGAATGGGAAAGCGTGTGTGTGCATGCCACTTTTCGTACACTTGCATATTCAAGTGGAACGAAACATTATCGTCATCCCTTGCCATATGCAGCACACACGTTTTATTGCAATATTGCAAGAATTTCCCTCGTTTTCCGTTTCAGCAAAGAAAATACTTCTCATGAAACATGCAACTGAATTTTGTCGTTTGTTGGTGATTTCTCTTTCCCCTCCGTACTCATTTTCCCTTCAGTGGTCGCTGTTTCTAAATAATAAGCTTTCTCCGTTTTTAAAACGGTTCGTGTTAGGAAAGGTTTTGTGAATCAGAGTCGGATATACAATGAAGGTGCGTATTTTTAGATTTTATGGGCTGTTTTATTATGAACCTGCACGAAATTAAAGTAGGGTTGTAATTAGACATTATGCATGAATTTTGTCAGGCTACTACTACTAGAAAGAAACTTATTTAATGTATTCAGGTTACGTGCAACACCATTTGAATGTTGAAAGGTGGTATTTTGAAAATGCATACATATTTAATTTATTCATTATTCATGACATTTCTTATACATTGTTTAAATTTGTGGGGAATATATTTTTTTTATTATTTAACGCTTGCAAGTCAAGGTTTATGTTAGTGCTGATTCTTCATCGATGTACAGTTTGTTATATGGTGCAGCTGCAAAATGACTGATTTTTATAATTTGCATAATTAAATTCTCTAAAATAGTTTAAATGGTTTATATTCCAATTCTTAATTAAAATAGTCACAAATTCTATTATATCCTGCTCTAGAATATATAGTTTGAAGGTCTGCCTGCCTGTATGCAGTACCTGCATTCGTGCGTGGAAAATAATGATGGAAAAGATTATATGATGCATTTATAAAGTTATGACCGATCTGAATAAATATATATGTTGCGTTGTGGGTTACCTTTCAAAGTTCATAAAGCAACAATAATCAGGAAAATGAAATGATTTAAAAACAATTTTTTTTGTGCATCCAGCCGTAGGCATAACATATTTTGTTCGTTTTTATTCGCTCCAGCTATAAAGACGCTTTTTATTTGCAAAGCATTCTACTTTTACTTCAATGCCATTGTATTGTTGTAATAATTGAGCTCAACCGTCATGGACACTTTATATTAACGGCCAAAGCAACTCTAATCGCAATTATTCTTTTGGTTGTAATATCCATGTAGCATGTGAGAAATTTTTGGTTCTTGTATGTAATTTAGTCGCCCAACCGTGGCTTTTGATGACTTTGAAATGAAGAGGGCAATAGTAGCCGTCGAACTCACCGA